>JAJSOF020000001.1:7654211-7664211 GCA_025594305.2 Periplaneta americana
CGTAACACCATCCCTCGAAATGTTGTCCTGGCTCCGTCTAGAAGATCGTAGGAAAATCCACTGTCTTTCCCTTCTCTTTCACATATTGCATTTCTCCACTCCTGTCTATCTTGCGTCTCGTTTTCAAAATTTATCCACCCATCATAACCTAGACACACGATCACAACAGTCCTCAATATTATCGATTCCCTCCCACCGAACATCCTCATATTCATCTTCTTTCACTGTGGCTGTTCCTCGGCTTTGGAATTCCTACCGAGTAATGTCAGGGACTGTCAGACATCAAACCAATTTAAGAATAGGCTAACGAAATATTTTTCTAACAATTCTTGTTAACAATAATAGCTGTTTCAGGTTTCTCAATGTTTAATGGTTATATATATATATCACAGATAAATATCTAAATTATCTCATTATTATTATTATTATTATTATTATTATTATTATAACTATTTCTTACCAATGTTTATTATTGTCACACTAACATTACTATCCAATTTTCATTATTCACTTTCATGTTGTTTTATGGTCTAGATATTAATGTAATAAATATGTAAGCAATTGTATTCAATTAGAATTAGAGTCTGGCTGGGCGGAAGAGAACCTACTGGCCTTAGCTCTGCCAGATTAAATAAATAAATAAATAATAATAATTTATGTTATTATTATTATTATTATTATTATTATTATTATTATTATTATTATTATTACTATAGCCTTAATATTACTGCAGTAATCACTATAGTCGGCCCGGGTAATGTAAATATTTCCAATATTTCCCTAATCGTTTGTGGATTTATTTATTTATTTATTTAATTAATTATTTAATTAATTATTTATTTTATTTATTTATTTATTATTTCTCTTCCCCAATCTAACAAGGGATTACAACTACAATATTAAGAATACAATTATAATTACAATTAATATTAAATTTACAAATACAATAAAAATCAAAGTACTAAAAGATTAACTGATTAATAAAAGCTAGACAGTTTATTGTAAAAGTTAAGAAGAAACATTTTTTTATTAATTAAGTAAAAATTAAACCTACTCTACGCAGTAAGAAAATGTTTAATAAGTTTGCTTTTGAACGCTACTAAATTCCGACAGTCTCTGATGTCACTGGGTAGGGTATTCCACAAGCGCGAGAGCGAGATTGTGTATGATGATGAATACGATGATGTCTTATGTGTTGGTATGGCTAGTATGCGGCTATTTTGCGTGCGTGTGAAGAGATTATGATATGATGACAGGTAACTGAAACGGGAGGCAAGGTAGGTAGGTGTAGAGGTGTGAAGGACTTGGAAAAGGAGAACAAGAGAATGAAAATTTCTACGTTCGTTAAGCCGTAGCCAGTTTAGAGTTTGGAAGGATGGAGTAATGTGATCAGCACGACGGACATCGCAGACGAAGGCCCACAAAATTATGAACACGTAATTTTTGCAACTGGTTGACATTGAGGTCAGTCAGTAGAAAATCACAATAATCGAAGTGGGGCATTACTAATGTTGCCACTAGTATTTTCTTGAGTGATAGCGGGAGGAATTTTCGAATGCTGTTTAAGGAATGGAAAGCACTTTTTTGGTAATATGGGTTACTGAACTTAGATTATATTTTTAATCTCACCTTGTATTTCCAATTATCCGCCTTTCATTTTAATCTTAAAATTGAAGACCTCGGGGCTAAATAGTGATTGATTGATTCATTGATTGATTCATTCATTGATTCATTCATTCATAGTGTTCTGCCCAAGGACAGGTCTTTCAATGCAAACCCATCATTCTCCAGTCTTTCCTATTTTCTGCCTTCCTCTTTGTCTCGGAATATGATCCATATATCTTAATGTCGTCTATCATCTGATATATTCTTCTGTCCCGAATTCTTCTCCCGTTCACCATTCCTTCCAATGCATCTTTCAGTAGGCAGTTTCTCCTCATCCAGTGACCCAGCCAATTTTTTTTCCTCTTTCTGATCAGTTTCAGCATCATTCTTTCTTCACCCACTCTTTCCAACACAGTTTCGTTTCTTACTCTGTCTGTCCATTTCACACGTTCCATTCTTCTCCATATCTACATATCAAATGCTTCTAGTCGCTTCTCTTCACTTCGTCGTAATGTCCATGTTTCTGCCCCATACAATGCTATACTCCACATAAAGCACTTCACTAGTCTCTACCTTAGTTCTTTTTCCAGAGGTCCGCAGATGATGTTCCTTTTTTTATTAAAAGCTTCCTTTGCCATTGCTATTCCCTTTTGCAGCAGTGATAACCCTCAAAATTGAGATTGACAGTTATCTGGTTGTTAACAGTCTATAAGCCACAATATCTTGGATTTGGTTAAATAATTATGTAAATATATTAACAAATGGTTGGCGTACGCTGCTTGAAAAAATGGCAGTCCTCTGGTGGTTGTAGTATAAATTAAAATGTATGCAACTTGTTTATGTGGGTTATCACTATTTACCCACGAAGTCTTCAATTAATTACTCATGTAAATAATCAATATGCTGTCAATAAAGTATCATCAATTTTTTTTTATTTTAAGAGTAGCGAATTTTGGGCCATTCTGTATTTATAGACTTCATTAGCCTAAAGGTTGGAGCTCATTTACCGGAAAAAAATCGTTCGTTCCTTTTGGATTTTTATTATAGGTCTAGTATCAGCTTATCAAATAGGTAATATACAATAAGACTTTTTAGCCGATAAACTCTTATACAAAATAAATAAAATGGATCTAAATGTATTAAAAATGTAAAAATTAAAATTTTAAAATATTATTATTTTAAAATTGTGACGTGATAGAAAAAAATGGACTTCAGATCTGTAATCAGCACACTCAAATTAGGGTTGATACATTTGTTTTTGTTCAGTAGCAAAATCACAATAAAATAAATAAAATGGATCTAAATATATTAAAAATGTAAAAAATTAAAAATGTTATTTTAAAATTGTGACGTGATAGAAAGAAACGGACTTCAGATCTGTAATCAGCGCACTTAAATTGGGCTTGGAACACTTGTTTTTGTTCAGTAGCAAAATCACAATAAAATAAATAAAATGGATCTAAATGTATTCAAAATGTAGAAATTAAAATTTAAAAATATTATTATTTTAAAATTGTGACGTGATAGATACAAACGGACTTCAGATGTGTAATCAGCACCATCAAAAGGGTTGGTATTTGTTTTTGTTCAGTAGCAAAATCACAATAAAATAAATAAAATGGATCTAAATGTATTACTTACTTACTTACTTACTTACTTACTTACTTACTGGCTTTTAAGGAACCTGAGGTTCATTGCCGCCCTCACATAAGCCCGCCATTGGTCCCTATCCTGAGCAAAATTAATCCATTCTCTATCATCATAACCCACCTCCCTTAAATCCATTTTAATATTATCTTCCCATCTAACGTCTCGGCCTCCCCGGGAAGGTCTTTTCCTCCGTCCTCCCAACTAACACTCTGTATGCATTTCTGGATTCTCCACCCGTGCTAACATGCCCTCCTATCTCAAACGTCTGGATTTAATGATCCTAATTATGTCAGGTGAAGAATACAATGCGTGCAGTTCTGTTTTATAACTTTCTTCATTCTCCTGTAACTTCATCCAAAAGCTTAGCCCCAGATATTTTCCTAATAACCTTATTCTCAAACACCCTTAACCTATGTTCCTTTCAAAGTGAGAGTGACAAAAGTTTCAAAACCATAAAGAACAACCGGTAATATAACTGTTTTATAAATTCTAACTTTCAGATTTTTTGACAGAACAGACTGGATGATAAAAGCTTCTCAACCGAATAATAAGAGGCATTTCCCATATTTATTCTGTGTTTAATTTCCTCTCGAGTATCATTTATATTTGTTACTGTTGCTCCAAGATATTTGAACTTCTCCACCTCTTCAAAAGATAAATTTCCAATTTTTATATTTCCATTTCGTACAATATTCTGGTCACGAGGCATAATCATATACTTTGTCTTTTCGGGATTTACTTCAAACCTATCTCTTTACTTGCTTTCAGTAAAATTCCCGTGTTTTCCCTAATCGTTTGTGGATTTTCTCCTAACATATTCACGTCATCCGCATAGACAAGCAGCTGATGTAACCCGTTCAATTCCAAACCCTCTCTGTCATGATAATAATAACAATAATAATAATAATAGTAACAATAATAATAATAATAAATAATATTAATAATAATAATAATAATAATAATAATAATAAAATTAAAAAAATCGATGTACTTCTCCTTGAGAATGGTCACAGTTGATGATCGCGGTCACCTGGTGTAACTTACTATTCCAGTGGTGAACATGGAAAGTACAGAAACATCCACTGCGGGCAGTCTATTGTGAGCATTACTCATGCAGAATTTATGAGTATTAGCTGTTGCTATACATCAGTAGTAACAGACTTGTATAATGTATTACAGTCCTTTAAATAAAACACACATGTGTAGAATAGAACAATGAAATAGTGGCATCTGCAACGCAATTCTTCATATCGGAACTAGCGACACATCGACTGTCAGAGCCTGCCTGACTCACTGCGTATCGACTAATCCTGTTCAACTTTCATCCTCTGCGACTGCTGTCGAATATATTAACGTGCTTCATTGCGTCTACTGCAGCTGTAATCTTATTTGAAGTCGTTATATTCATGCATCACAAATGCTGCAAAGTATACTTTGAGACCGGTTAGGATGTTTCAAACTCCCAGTCAATTGTAATTGCAACAGTAATAGTAAATGCGTTACAAGAGCGGTATGTTGAAGTTTTCATGTTCGAGGAAAAGTTTGCAAAAACGAAACGTAGTTGAGCATTTTTAATTTCCGAGAATTGAAAGAAAACATACCGCTCGTGTATCGTACATTATTTTGTGCGAAGATCGTTTATTACATACCTGAAAGAGGAATTTCTAATTAGGTGCAATGAAATCTCCATCTTGGTTTCTGTTCAATGACGGCAACTTTTAAAAACTGAAATATCTATCTTCAACATTGTTGCTATAAAATGTTTTCTGTCTTTACTATATTCCAGCAGGCCGTGATATACGTCTATCTTTTTTTCCCCCCCCAGTCTATAAATGCGAACTTAAAACAAACGATTAGGGACAACACGGGAATTTTACTGGAAGCAAGTAAAGAGATAGGTTTGGAAGTAAATCCCGAAAAGACAAAGTACCTGATTATGTCTCGTGACGAGAATATTGTACGAATTGGAAATATAAAATTTGGAAATTTATCTTTTGAAGAGGTGGAGATGTTCAAATATCTTGGAGCAACAGTAACAAATATAAATGATACTCGGGAGGAAATTAAACAGAGAATAAATATGGGAAATGCCTGTTATTATTCGGTTGAGAAGCTTTTATCATCCAGTCTGCTGTCAAAAAATTTGAAAGAATTTATAAAACAGTTATATTACCGGTTGTCTGTATGGTTGTGAAACTTGAACTCTCACTTTGAGAGAGGAACATAGGTTAAGGGTGTTTGAGAATAAGGTGCTTAGGAAAATATTTGGGGCTAAGAGGGATGAAGTTACAGGAGAATGGAGAAAGTTACACAACGCAGAACTGCACGCATTGTATTCTTCACCTGACATAATTAGGAACATTAAATCCAGACGTTTGAGATGGGCAGGGCATGTAGCACGTATGGGCGAATCCAGAAATGCATATAGAGTGTTAGTTGGGAGGCCGGAGGGAAAAGACCTTTAGGGAGACCGAGGCGTATGTGGGAGGATAATATTAAAATGGATTTGAGGGAGGTGGGCTATGATGATAGAGACTGGATTAATCTTGCTCAGGATAGGGACCGATGGCGGGCTTATGTGAGGGAGGCAATGAACCTCCGGGTTCCTTAAAAGCCAGTAATTAAGTAAGTAAGTAAGACAGCATATTGATACTGACAGATGACAACTGAAAGCAAAGTATTCGTAATTTTATTAATGACGTATTTAAAAGAAAATCGAGGCCGTTTTTGTGCAAGAGAGACGATACATGTTCTGTACTCAGTGTAGTGAGGAAAATATATTCTACCTTGCTGCAGGTATTACGTAGAGAGATATCAAAGCTATCGTCCACGCTGACGTACAATGAACTGCACGACATGGCTTGTTTATTCACGCATACATCGCAGCGATGATAATTAGTTTAACATCATTGGCGCGCTTATAGAGTTCATTAGTGTTGAAGGACATAAGAGTCGATTTAATTAACCGCTCAGCCTGGGTGATTTTAGTGACCGCTTCTATCAAATCGCGACTTCGATTAAATATCAAGCCTAAAGTTCAGTAAATTTCATTTACCACCATCATGTATCCACTACAATTTGTGTGACTACTATCCTTTGTCTAGCACGTACGGAGAAATCCAGAAATGCATATACAGTAGCGTGCAAATTAATCCGAACAACGCAATTACTTATGCAAAAACACTCAAACGGGATAAAAAAAAGGATCTAAGACATACCTCAGTAATCTATGTGGCCTCCCTTGTTCCTAATAACAGCTCTGAGACGATTTGGCATGGATTCCACTAATTTCCCACAAATATTCTTCATTTCTTCATCGCGAAACCATACACCAATGAGGGCAGAAATCATCTTCTCCTTTGTAGAACAATCCATTTTTTGCATTCTTCTTTTGCAAATTGACCACAAGTTCTCAATGGGGTTGATGTCGGGTGAGTTGCCTGGCCAGGGGAGTACCTGAATATTCTTCTTGTTGAAGAATTCTGTAGTTTTTCGAGACGTATGGCATGGTGCCAGGTCTTGTTGGAACACACCTCTGCCATCTGGAAATGATTTTTGCAGCTGGGGTACGATTCTGGTTTCCGATAAGTGAATATATTTGTCAGAATTCATCATTCCCTTGATAGGTATTAATGCTCCAGGCCCTTCATGTGTAAAACAACTCCAAAACATTACTTCAGGGGGTATTTGGGTGCTTGTTGGAGATGAGCTGCTGTTACTTTTTCGGATCCTTTCCGTACGTAAGAAACACGGTGGCCGAGGACCTCGAAATGAGACTCATCGGAAAAAAGTACATTCTTCCAGTCATTCACTGTCCAGTGTTGATGTAATTTTGCCCACATTAAGCGTTTTTTGAACGTAACAGGGATTAGCAGTTGCTTCTTAATAGGCTTACGAGCCCTTCGTCAGCTTCCAAAAGCCTACGCCGCACTGTTGCGACGTGAATATTCGCCCCAGTGGTAGCCATTAACTCGCGGGTTACGTCGACAGCAGTTAGTCTAGGATTTAATTTACTTTTCCTGACAATTAAACGATCATCTGCAGGTGAAGTCTTCCTTTTCCGGCCATAGTTTCCTTTTTTCTGGGGTGTGATGGATCCAGTCTCTCTGTATCGTTTTAACCGATGTGACATTCTGCAGCAATTTGCCTCTGTGTCATAGAAGAATGCTCTGCTAATGTTATAATTTTAGACCGTTTTCGTGGAGTTGTATCCATTTGTGAAGACGACAGAATGTACACAGGATTGCAGTATTAAGTCTTCAACACAACTGAAATGCTTATAAGTACAAAACGACAGGCAAAATGTCACATATTATAAATAAAATAATAACGACAGACCTTCAACAATGGAATTACACATACTACAGATGTCAATTAAAGCGGTATGAGCAGCTGTGAGGCCAACAATGACAGAAAATGTAAAAATATGTCGTGTTCGGATTAATTTGCACGCTACTGTAGAGTGTTAGTTGGAAGACCGGAGGGAAAAAGACATTTGGGGTACACCTTTCTCAGAAGTTTAAAAGATACAAATGTAGAAAAAAAATAGTGCTTATGTAACATGCCTTTATGTATACAACCGGATAAATAAATTTAAAATTCCACTGATCGGTTGGCAAAAAAAGAAAAATTCATAGATGACAATTTTTGCATTAAGAATTACTACAAATATATATTTTTTTTTTTTAATTTTCGATGAAGATAGAAATAAACTTAACTTTTTTATCTACTGTGTAAAATGCCATCGTACACACCTGTGGAGTAACGGTTAGCGCGTCTGGCCGCGAAACCAGGTGGCCCGGGTTCGATTCCCGGTTGGGGCAAGTTATCCGATTGAGGTTTTTTCCGGGGTTTTCCCTCAACCCAATATGAGCAAATGCTGGGTAACTTTCTGTGCTGGACCCCGGACTCATTTCACCGACATTATCACCTTCATTTCATTCAGACGCTAAATAACCTAAGCTGTTGATAAAGCGTCGTTAAATAACCTACTAAAATAAAAAAAAAATAAAAAGTAAAATGCCATCACATTGATATTGTACATTAATTTCAGCCTTCTGGGTACAATACTTTCTGAGAAAAGTGCACCAATGTCACAAAAATAAGGAAGTGCAGAAAAATGGTTTCAAAGTTTCCATATCATGCAACGTTAAATTCCTCAATTTTGGGAGTACTTTTCTCAGAAGCGATAAAAGATACAAATGTATGAAAATAAGGCATATGTAACATACTTTTATGTATAGAATCGGCTAAATAAATTTATAATTCCACTGAGCGGTTGGCAAAAAATAGTACATTATGCAACGAGCCTATAATGAAGGTAATTAAGAAGTGAGTATGGATATTTATGAAACGAGCGCAAGCTCGTTTCATAATTTTCATACGAGCTTCTTAATTACCATTATAGGCGAGTTTCACACGACTTTTTATGCTCGACCATATTTCTAACTTGATATTATTAATTTTAATTGTATCTGACCTTCAGCAATGTTCCGTATGTTGTGAGATGTGCGCAGACGCGAAAGTATTGATTTTTTCCGAGGAACAGATGTCCACATTGACCTTGCTAGGCCATAAGAACCTACAGAGATAACATTGAAATTAAATTAGACATTGAAAAACGAGATGACAAATTGAATTTATTTGAATATTATTTACAATTAGCGCTAATTATTATAGTAACAGAACATAATCTTCTGCGACAGTATTGGATTTCCAGCCTCCGTGACTTTTCGCTAATTCTCTTTCGATTGCATATCCGAGAATAATCGATACTTGCGGTTTTATAACGGTAGAAAGCTGACCTGTCATTGGCTGAACAGTTGTAACCTGAGTCGTCATTGGCTGAAAGACCTGACCTTTAATGAATAGGTGTACTTTAATGACATGCATTAAAGGTCTGCTACCAGGTGTATAATTACTACGTTTCGGCATGGTCGAGCATAAAAAAATCATAATAACATTTTTTGCATTAAGAATTACTACAACATTTTTGCTGAAGATAGGACTAAAAGCTGACAACTAGAAGAAATAAAATCATATTAATCATTTTACACATATTAAATTATCGAAACACGATAAAAACTAAAATTTAATTTTTTTTGGTCAAAATTCGGTGTACAGTCTCCTCTTAACAAAGCTATAAGAATTTGAAATCTTCCTTTGCTCTTGAATAACCTTACAAATGAATGAATAAGTAAATAAGTAAATAAATAAATTGATTTATTGATTGATGATTAATTAATTAGTAAGTAAGTAAATAAATGAATAAATAAGGTGGGAAAGCAGAAACAAATATGTAAATTTCAGCACAAAATCCGTACTTTATGAAAAATGGAATTAAAATTATAGGGTGCTATGCATAGACGTTTCGCTAGCCCGCGCTACGAGCGTGCTAAACTAGCCCCGGCTATCGAGTGATTACTTGTACAGGATTCATATCACATCATATCGCTAACACATTTTGAATACGAAAAACGTTAGTTCGCTGATCATCCACCGGAAGCCCGCGCTAAGAATGTCTATGAATATGGCCCAAAAAGTTTTATACACCGTCTCAGAAAATTTGAAAATTGAAATAGGTGTAATTTGAGTAGTGTCATTTGTGACATAACATTTTAAAGAGAGAAAACCAAATAGGGTAATTCACTTTGGGGGAAAAAAATGGTTCTTTTTGGTTCAAATGATTAACAGGGAATTCCGTCTTTTTTTGTATATCGGGTCGGCCCTCTGAGGTTTCACTCTC
>JAJSOF020000001.1:7669211-7736711 GCA_025594305.2 Periplaneta americana
TTGGTCAGTGACAGGTTTATTTTTTGGTGCTCGGAGTTCTTTATCAAAATTTACATATCATTTTTTTAAAACAATTATCAATATCATCTTTTGAAATTCAAAAAATCATCTCGCAAATTCTCAAAGATTCCCTGCAGATTATACAATTTCATTTATACCACTCAGAAGGCCTTAATTAAGGATGTGCTAATTTTAAATAAAATCTTTTTATCAACAGTAATCTCACTAGAGGTTTTGATTTATCTAGAGAAAATCAAAACTCGAGTGGGATTTAATTGACTATTAACGATTAGAAGAAAGTAGGCTATATAAAGATTAGAACTAGAAGTAACAAAGTGTACAATAAAATATTAATTGGCTTACGAAAATACAACTGTCTTCAATGTATTATTGTACCATCTCAGCATTACGCTAGATGGCAGCAGTGTTTTATGATGATGTTTTCTTGTTACAGTATCAGTTGTGCCAACTATGGAATCATCATTGAACTCTGTGGCCTGTTACTAGTCAAGAAGGCTTTGTTGATTGAGTTTCATTTTTATTAAGACAGTTGCATTCCACTTCAATTATCCGAATTCCCAGTAATCAACGTCACTTGATAGATGATTTTCACAAATCTTAATATTAAACAATCTCTGATACGTGACTATCCATAATATCATATAGCAGAAGCTATAACATAACCTAACTAATATACACAAGTGCATAGAAAAGTTTTATTTAACGACGATGACAAAAAATAAACATGAATAATTTTAAAAGGAATAATTATTGAATGCACAATTTTCAAATTTGAATGTGGTTGGTGGTTCAATTGATGTTATATTGACGTGATAAAAATGAAGTGGAACTCGTTGATTTAGGCCTACATGGTGTATTCAACTTTTATTCAGGATTTCGAATGAATAATTTTAAAAGGAATAATTATTGAATGTCAATTTTAAAATTTGAATGTGGTTGGTGGTTCAATTGATGTTATATTGGAGATGTCAGAAAATTAAAGGTTCTTGAACTCGTTGATTTAGGCCTAATGGTGTATTCAACTTTTCAGGATTTCACGAATGGTGGTCTTCATTTATTTGTCTTTATAAGATTCAATGTATATGATTTGATTTTGATTAATTTTTATCGTTTTGAATGCCAATCTTGCGAGTTCATATTTGAAACTGCTCTGCATCGACTGGAGAGGTTTGTAATTATCATGATAGGTTTATTTTTTTGACGTGCCAGACTTTTCAAATGTTACAAACTTTTTTTTAGAAACAAATGCAATATCATCTTAAAATTAAAAAAATGCATCTCGCGATAAAATTAAACAATTCCCTGGGAGATAAAATTGTCGATAAGCAGCCATGATTGGTTGAAATACGTCCTTTCGGATACCGTTTTATTGGTCAAAAGTAAAATGACTTTTTAATAGTCAGTATAATTTAGTCATCTTCTAAGATTTTATTTTATAATTGATAATCAATGGTGCTTAATTATTACACTTTATTTTTATAACAATATTCATATTTAATTAATTATATTTGATTGCTATTCATTTCCGGATCCTCGTGGTCATCCTTAATTAAGGCCGGATGAGTTTCTCTCTCTCTCTCTCTTACATTTTATTTTTTGTTCATTTGAATTGATTAGGATGCCAATATTTTAAATCCAAGATTTGGAGGGCTATCATTTCGATGATATTCTCTTTATTAGTATGTTCAAATTTCACTAGCTTCCAGTAATCGGCTCAGAAATCTAGAACAATTTGAAATTTAAGAATTTCTACTACCGACATCTGCTGTCACTGCTGCCAACATAACAGTTAGAAAATCAAGTATTTCTCAGTACCGAAATTCGAAATGAATTCGGCTGAAGAAAATTCAACCTGGAAATTAGAAAATCGCCCTAATCCACTAGCGAATGTAATAATGGGCGGAGAAATGGTTAGGTTTCACCCTTAAGGTATTAAGTAAACTGACCCGGACTATATATTGTAAATTACCTCCTGTAACATCTAAAAAATTCAACAAACGTCAAGTCGGTCTGAGTGGCTCATCGGTAGAGTGCTGGCATTCTCTGCCCGATTAAGTGTGCATTCCGGCACACTGGCGACACTGACATAACTTTGGCAGTTGCGAGAAACATAATTTACAATTTACAACAAATGTCAGAAACATTGTTTCAGTAGTACATGTAAAACACCCAAATAAACAATTCTTGAATATTTCAGCTTTCTTGAAAACTTGCCGATGTTATATAGGCTGGTTTGAGACATTAATTGTGTCATGAGTTTATGTCTGTAGATGCTATCTTATTCGGACATTAAAATTGGCAAAGCCCATAACAACGAATACAGATTCATGATACCAGAGCAAGGACAGGAATCTGATCCTCAACTTCATTCCAATTGACAATAACGTGCATTTATGACGCAAATAATTTTATCACGACAAGCCGTCGTGATTTTCTTCACGTTGTAACTTGATCTTCAGTTGTCTTTATTGATACTGCAAGTTCATTAACTCCATTCTCTCTATAGCTCAAGAATATAACCTTAATGTTCGATTGTCCACTTGTAGAAGCCATATTAAAGGAGACGTTAAAACTTGTGGGATGTAATAAACTACCAAATAAAATGTCACCTATTTAAACTTCTCACGTTACTGAATGTGTACGTCACAAGATTGAATAAAGGAGGGATTAAAAAAAAGCTAGTTTTATAATACTAGCGATTTTGAATAATACCTTTCATTACTTGGAGCAATTAGGCAATCAGTCGGTTAAGGCGCTTGCCTGCGCGGGTTCGATCCCCGCTTGGGCTGATTACCTGGTTGGATTTTTTCCGAGGTTTTCCCCAACCGTAATGTGAATGCCAGGTAATCTATGGCGAATCCTCGGCCTCATCTCGCCAAATATCATCTCGCTATCACCAATCTCATCGACGCTAAATAACCTAGCAGTTGATACAGCGTCGTTAAATAACCAACTAAAAAAACTATTAATAGAAATATTATAAATAATCATTAGCTGGATTTAGGGGGGGGGGGACATCTTACTAAACTAAAAACTGTTAAACAGACTTGCATGTCTTGGTACAATCACGTACCGTAACAAATAGAAATAATGTGGCACACGCACTCTCATTAAACAAGAAAATTTAACATTGGCG
Source organism: Periplaneta americana (assembly GCA_025594305.2). NCBI lineage: Eukaryota > Metazoa > Arthropoda > Insecta > Blattodea > Blattidae > Periplaneta > Periplaneta americana. The sequence continues at coordinate 7,672,369 of JAJSOF020000001.1, forward strand.
ATATAGGGTAGCTAATCTCCCCTTATAAGTCTAAACTTCGTAATATTGTGGACAGAAAAGACTAAATATTCATAATTACTTGAAATGAAAAATTATTTGCTTTTAACTGAAACATAGCCCTTAAAACTTTTGTTTAAAAATCTATAAATTAAAAACTAAATTTAAAATATGGCCAGTTTGACCAAGCCTGGTTAAAATAACGCTAACATAACTAACATGTTAAAAATTGAACGTCCTGTAAGTGTAACAGTATTCCGCCAACCATTTGTAGTATACTTTGGTTATGTACCATGATGTTAAGTGCAATGTGACAGCAATCTACGGGGCAGTGACGGTATGAAAGTTTTCTGGATGTTGCGTAGTCATTTGTTTGAGCGGCATTGCGGCAAATGTATTTCTACATTGTAAAAGTATTCGAAACTAATGTAGAAACGAGGAATACAAACGTGGTTTATTCTAACCTCACTTCTTTTTCTTGTAGCTAGACACCTCGAAATTCTGTGTCGTTCAAGAAATTTACTTTCTGATAAATCTGCAATAAGTTTTCCTTACTTACTTACTTACTTACTTACTGGCTTTTAAGGAACCCGGAGGTTCATTACCGCCCTCACATAAGCCCGCCATTGGTCCCTATCCTGAGCAAGATTAATCCAGTCTCTACCATCATATCCCACCTCCCTCAAATCCATTTTAATATTATTCCCCCATCTACGTCTCAGGCCTCCCTAAAGATCTTTTCCCTCTGGCCTCCCAACTAACACACTATATGCATTTCTGGATTCGCCCTTACGTGCTACATGCCCTGCCCATCTCAAACGTCTGGATTTTATGTTCCTAATTATGTCAGGTGAAGGATGCAATGCGTGCAGCTCTGCGTTGTGTAACTTTCTCAATTCTCCTGTAACTTCATCCCTCTTAGCCCCAAATATTTTCCTAAGAACCTTATTCTCAAAAACCCTCAATCTCTGTTCCTCTCTCAAAGTGAGAGTCCAAGTTCCACAACCATACAGAACAACCGGTAATATAACTGTTTTATAAATTCTAACTTTCAGATTTTTTGACAGCAGACTGGATGATAAAAGCTTCTCAACCGAATAATAACAGGCATTTCCCATATTTATTCTGCGTTTAATTTCCTCCCGAGTATCATTTATATTTGTTTCTGCTGCTCCAAGTTATTGAACTTCTCCACTTCTTCAAAAGATAAATTTCCAATTTTTATATTTCCATTTCGTACAATATTCTCGTCACGAGACATAATCATATACTTTGTCTTTTCAGGATTTACTTCCAAACCCATCTCTTTACTTGCTTCCAGTAAAATTCCCGTGTATACGGATTATTATGTGATGTTAATTTAACATGCTGTCAGCAGTAGTAATAGTTGATTGAAACTGGGGCATAAAGTAATATATAAAATAGTGTTTTAATTATAATTTTCATTATGTCGCAATTGAGTTAACTTAGTTACAAATAAATTTCAGTTCATAGTAATATTTCTCGCCAAGAGGAATAAATAATGTATGCTACTGGGACTGAGCTATGCACACACAGACTGCAGATTTCTGGCAGACTCTACTTACACGAGGCAATAAAACGTCTCATTACTGAATGAATTGTTGCATACATGACTTGCCTTATTGCGTATACAATTTGAAGCTTATTACATACAAGGTTTACTTTCAATTAAGATAAATGGAACAATTCATTAGTGCTCTTTTCAATTTGTGATAAATGAGACCGCAGAATCTAACATTTTAATGAGATATTTCGGTATGGCAGATTACACTTGACGTAGTCTTTGATATGGAAGAGCCGTATGGTTCGCTGGCTTAATGATGCAGTATGATTGTATAATTAATGATATCGTAGAAAATTAATATCGATAACTTGGTACACGAGTTTACTTTAAAAAACAATGGAATGGATATTGGAGTATGGTCTTGTTTGTTCATGATTAATTTGTTAGCTTTTATCGACAGTACTGTTATTATAGCACAGGCGTGGCATTGAGGTAGGGGCGGGCTGTACACTCATTTCTTACAATCCGACGTGATAATGATCGATTGTCGAGGAAATCGATTCATACGACATTCAGGTTTAAGTTGTAGTTAGCGATTCCTGTGGACAGATGGCATCGTGTAGTGTCGTAATGGAGTCTATGATTTGAGGTTATGTTAACTATGGTAGTAAATACAAAAGGGACACCGACGTAGCTCTGGGGTTAGGGAGCTGGACTCGTCCTATGGAGTTGCGGTGGATCGTGGGCTCGAATCCTGCTTAGCTAATAATCTGATTGGCTTTTTCTGAAATATTTTTCAACAGTGGGCCTAATTCCATAGCAAATTCTCGGTCTTATCTCGCCAAACAGGTCTACAAACTTAATATTAACCCCACCAACCTAGATGCTATTACTTCATGGTTTTCTGCCCCTGCATGTCCTTCACTGCAAACTCAGCTTTCTCCAATCCTACCTCTTTTCCGCCTTCATATTCGTCTGCTCACACGACCCACATATCTTAATTGTATTAGGCTAATTTGCATTTATTTACATTCCATGGTATTCGTACATCACTTCGCAGCTAGAATATAGAACAAGTTAAAAAAATCTTAATAATGCTACAAAGTCTTAATTATAGTCACACTCTAGTTGAAATATATACAGAAGAGTTTTACAATATATTAGCACAGTCTAGTATATACAGTCACGAAGCTCAATAAGTAGTAAATATGCATCCATAGATAGTTGCTAACCACTAGGATCGCTATTATCGCTTCATTACAGACAATGCGAAATAGTATCTGCACAGTCTATTGTTCCTAGGATCCTCAAAACTCAAGCTTCGTGACTGTATATACTACACTGTGATATTAGTACAACACAAGGGATTAGTATCGATACTTAATACAAGACAGAAATATTCATGCAGTGTTGTTGAATGTCATGAATTCACCTACAGAATAGAAGGCGTGAGAAATTAGATACTTCTTCAATTTGCCCTAAATAATCTTATGTTTTGAGTTTAATTTTTTTATATTTATATGGAGGCTATTAAAAATTTTTACTGCCATATAACGCACTCCTTTTTAATAGCACGACAGATTTGCAGATGAAGTAAGAAAGTCATTTTTTGATTAGTATTTGTGCTATGAATTGTTGAATTAGTTACAAAGTTTTCACGATTACATAATGAGGAAGTTTATTAATGAAAACGTATATTAACTAACCATGAGCATTATTTGTAGTTTTTTTTTTTGTTTCTACACGATTCCCTAGATTTGGCACCTACTATTATTCTAATTACTCTTTTTTGTAATAGGAATATACTGTTACTATCTGTGGAATTTCCCCAGAATATTATTCCAAAACTCGTTACCGAGTGGAAGTATGCAAAGTATATTGTTTTTAAGGTATTGATATTTACTACCTCTTGCATAGATCTAATAGCAAAACATGCTGAATTTAGTTTGGGGGTAATTTCAATAATATGATTTTTCCAAATTAACATACTCGTATTATCGATATGTAAGCCAAAAAATTTGGTTATTGGTGTTTCTGTTAGAGACCTGCTGTTAGTTATTGGGCTTGAAATTTTCGACGTTGAATTTGGGTAGGATATTGTCTATCATCTGATAGGCGATAGGCCTATCCTCTTCTGTCCCGAATTTTTCCCCCGTTCACTATTCCTTTCAGTGCAATTCTTCAGTAGGCAGTATTCTTAGCCAATAACCAAACCAAGTGTGTTTTCTCTTCTTAATAAGTTTCAGCATTATTCTGTCTTCATTCATTCTTTTTAGTGCACCTTCATTTCTTATTCTGTCCGTCCATTTCACACGCTCCATTCTTCTCCATATGCACTTTTCAAATGCTTCTAGTCGTTTCTCTTCAATTCGTCTTAATGTCCATGTTTCTGCCCCATACAATACCACACTCCACACAAAGCACTTCACTAGTCTCTTCCTTAGTTCCTTCTGCAGTGATTCACATAAGATGTTTCTTTTCTTATTAAAAGCTTCCTTGGCCATTGTTATCCTCCTTTTGACTTCTTCCTGGCAGCAGCTCATGTTATTATTATAGTACACCCCAAGTATTTGAAGCTGTCCACTTGTTCCACTGCCTCATTTCGAATTCGCACATTTACCTTCTTTAGTTTTCTTCGGATAACCATGGACTTCGTCTTGTTGCATTTATCTTCACCCCATACTGCTCACAACTGTCATTTAGCTCCAGTAGCATGTCCCTTAGTATCGTCATGTTTCTTCTAACAACACCATATCATCAGAAAATCTTTTACAGTATACTTAACACTAGATAACGGTGCACATAATATACCAATGTTAAATGGTCGATTAAAGATTTAAATTGACATCCAAGTCTGTTGGCCAATTATCTCCGATTTTCGAAGTTTCGTTGAAGGAACATAGGAATAAAATGAGGGGAAAACCGATATTGCACGCAACCAAATAGCTACCGCATGAGGGCGAGGATAATGCTTGTGTAAAATGAATGAATGAATGAATGAATGAATCCGTCAGTCAATCATTCAATCAATCAGTCAATCAATCAAAGAAAGAAGAAGTCTAAATTAAAAGTAGAAGATGTTTATCGTGTCCTTCAAGGGCTCTTGAGATTCATATTAACATTTATGTGAACTCCTATCCTAAAGGTCATTTGTCCCACTTCGCTGACACTGTCTCACTTAAAGAACTTGAGTCAATTTTACAGCCGTAATTCAACCCGCAGTCTTAAACGTACACAACTCATATATAGATCTATTTTACCGTGTACCAATTAACTGACCTAAAATCAATATTATTTTACGATCTGCAGTTAGAAATTAAATATTAACTTGCATTCGTGTCATTTGATTTGTCAGAATATGCTCATGGTACGAGATTTTATTACTTACTTACTAGCTTTTAAGGAAGCCGGAGGTTCATTGCCGCCCTCACATAAGCCCGCCATTGGTCCCTATCCTGAAAAAGATTAATCCAGTCTCTATCATCATATCCCACCTCCCTCAAAACCATTTTAATATTACCTTCCCATCTACGTCTCGGTCTCCCTAAAGGTCTTTTTCCCTCCGGCCTCCCAACTAACAATCTATATGCATTTCTGGATTCGCCCATACGTGCTACATGCCCTGCCCATCTCATACGTCTGGATTTAATGTTCCTAATTGTGTTAGGAGAAGAAAACAATGTGTGCAGGAGATTTTATTGATATTATTATTAGGCCTATTATTATTATTATTATTATTATTATTATATCAATTCAGTAACATTTAAAAGAATATAATAATAATAATAATAATAATAATAATAATAATAATAATAATAATAATAATAATAATCTGTGCGCCACACCCATGAAGGGCCCAGACCGACCAGCCGGCTGCTGGCCTCACGTTCACATGCCGAAGTAGAAGTGGACGATCATCCAACCAGAATGGAGGTATCGTGTGGTTAGCGCGATGATCCACCTTAGCTATTAAACTGGCTTTCGTAACCGGATTTCACTACCTATCGTAGTTCCCCAAATGCATCACGATCCTAGGTGGGTACCGGTCCCATACACTGGCCGAAATTTCATTAGAAAATTTCTTCCCCCATGAGGACTCGAACCAGCGTGCATTCCGTAACGCGAATCCTAGGCAGGATGGACACGAAACATTTCAAGTCGAAAGCCAAAATGAATGGCAATGTTGGGACAATAATTAGAGCTAAAATTATATTAGATGATGGGACGGTTGAACATTTCATAAAATTTAAAATACTTGGGATTTTTCATGTAAAAACATAAATGAAGAATTGGAAGCGTTGAAGAAATAACATAATCAACAGGCCACGTTTAGAAATTAGCAGGCTTTGACAATCTGTAAAACAACAGAACATCAGACTTTTGACTTAGCAACCATAAATGATGTTCTCTTGTTTTACAAATTGTCAAAGTCTGCTAATTTCTAAACATGGTCCACAGATTGTTATTTCTTGATTGTTTTTGTACTGAAGTTTGTTATGGTAATGTTAAATTCCACGTTCCATACCCAGAAAAACGTACGGCATGTGGAAACCTCCTGTACTGCGACCTCGCATTCCTTGTCCTCGTAAACGTGGGTCGTATGGTCTGTAATGTACACTCATTTCTCACTAGAAGACGTGTTAATGATCGATTGTCGAGAGAAATCGATTAAACGCCGTGTGAGATTGAGTTATTCTGGCGGACAGATGGCACCACGCGATTCCAATAAGGTAACATTGCATGTGCAAACAGCCTGGCTTATCATAGCCTCCGTAAGGCGGGCCTTATTAGATTGATCAGTTCATCTGACGTTATGAACAGCGGACATGTTTGCTTGGTGCCGGGATTAGCCCTCCGCAGCAGTCCAATTGCTTGACACAGGTCACATTTTATGGTTATTATCTCCGACTTGCGGGTTATTTGACACGGCGAGCTAAACAAGGACATCCATGCTTATTATTCTGACGAACAACCTGACGACGACGAGTGATGTTCTTGCTTAGCCACACGCCGGGGCTGCGGCTGGCTTTCCACACAAGACTAGCGGCTACGAGGCAGGTTAAATCATGGTGGTGACGTTGTTGACGACGGCACGGATGACGATGATGATTAGGGACGTCGTGTTTGGCGCATGCCACAGGTACTGTCAGGGAACACTTGCATCTTGTTTGTGATGCAGTTGACACTCTTATGTTTCAAAACTAGACCAAGAAGACTATTGAAAATGCATTCCAATGTTAAAGATCGATACTACCATTACCTTTCTTACAATTTAAATTTATTTGTTCATTTATTTTTGCTCGTACTGGCAGATTTAAGGCCTTCTCTTCCACTCAACCAGTAAAAAAAACGTAGCAAATATAAATACGCCTAATATCAATATAGAGACAATAGAATAATAATAATAATAATAATAATAATAATAATAATAATAATAAAATATGGTTGCTACAATGGATATCTGTAATACCACCGATAGGACTGTCAATTTTGCGGTCTACTTAATTTCTTCTCCTTTTGCAACATCCTGGGTTTTCGATCGTACAATACAATATTAACTGACACAATTCTTTGCCATCAATATACAAAAGTTACTAGTATTTTATTGTAACTAGTGTCAGTCCAGCCATTATAACAACTAGGTCTATATATATATACAGGGTGTAAACGAAATGAGCTGCCAAAATTTTACGGACAATATTCATCCGTATATTGAAGAAAGTAGGCCTGTCTAGTTTTAGCGTACATATCGGACAAAATAAATAATGATTGTCTATTCTCATTACAAAAAACTTTCTTTTTTGGGTGGGGGAACAGTGACAGTTACAGAAAAACGTTATTTGAATTTTTTCTTCTGTTATTTATGCTTTAATTTTGACAGTTTATGTAATTTCTTCAATTTTTATTTTTAAATTTCACTACACTTATGTTTTTTACACCAGGGTATTCGGATTTTTCAGTAAAAGTTGTGATTGGAGGAGCTAACAAATTAGCACCGAATTCAGTCCAACGAGAATAAAGGACACACGTGCATACATACATACATACATACACATACATACATACATACATACATACATACATACATACATACATACATACATACACATACATACATACATACATACATACATACATACATACATACAAACATACATACATACATACATACATACATACATACATACATACATACACGTAGGCCTACTCACATACTAATTTATTAAATTTCTTTTCTAATATGTCGTAACTTGCAGACCTATTACTTTAGTCTAGATGTTCTATTACTTTAGTCTAGATGTTCTATTACTTTAGTCTAGATGTTCTATTACTTTAGTCTAGATGATCTATTACTTTGGTCTAGATGTTCTATTACTTTAGTCTAGATGTTCTATTACTTTAATCTAGATGTTCTATTACTTTAGTCTACTAGTCTAGATGTTCTATTACTTTAGGAGTTCTACCGAAAAGTTACAGAACATTTCTGATTTAAGACACTGGATCTTTCTTATTCCTTAGCAAAGAAACTCGTGGAGTGTCTCTGCTATGCCATGTGTGTAGTTTGTCCTACCCAAGGGGTAAAGGTGGAAAAGCACAGTTTATTAAAAATTCCAAGTATTTGTCTTATATTCTTCTATTCTTAAGGTAAGGTAATATAGCCTATATTTGTGAACTGGGTGATTTTTGTAGAATGTCTTCTTCTCCTTCGTTACAGGTTGCATTTAAATTCTTGAATGCAGAATTGTTTGTTGAAATATGCATCTTCCCTCCTAGCATTGCCTTATACTGTAATATCGCTTTCTTTTGTATTAATACTGGACAGTCACAAACCTGGACTACCGTCCTCGTCAACTGTTCACAATTACTTAAAGAACCTCATAAACCCTTCATGTAGGCTACGTTGGCCGTCTCTATATATCACAATTAATCGAAAATCTATAAGAATAATAAAGTCAACAAATAGATACAGGATTCAGGTCGCTTTTAATTTAGTTTTTGAGCCACTAAATTTAATCGCCAATTTAAAGGATAATACTAGGATAACACCTTAATGCAAAGTCGTTAAATTCGGATAACACCGGATTGCGCCTGTATAAACACAAATTGATTCATCTAGCTTTGAACACTGTCAGAGGAACTGAACAAAACATTTAATCAAACGGTCCAATTATAAACGCACCTGGGCATTTGCGCTAAAAATGCGTGGCAGCAAAACTGCACTGGTTTTCAATGCTCCACACACCGCAGAGAAGTTCAGTCTGTACGTTATGGCGTGGAGAGACTGAAATGTCTTAATATCGTGTTAAAAAATCGTGAAAAATTCTCCTTAATTTTGGCCTTCGAAGTACTCATATTAAATAAGCGATAATTGAAAAAAATATTTGAATACAATCGAATTTAAATTTAAGGTGTATAACCAATAATAATAATAATAATAATAATAATAATAATAATAATAATAATAATAATAATAATAGTAATAATAATAATAATAATAATAATAATAATAATAATAAACTGGCCCCCGTTGAGGATAGCCCTTACGGACTCAGTATATCCTCAAAAAAATTATTATACATATGTAAACATAGATATTACATTTTAAAGAAGAGAAACAAAGAAAAGGGCGTGAAAAATTACAATTGCTATTAATGTGGCACCATGTGAATAATTAGGAATTGGCAGGATTTTTTAACACAATTATCACAATGTCATCCAGCAGAGATGTTGGTAGAGCAAACTGCCGTCGAAATTCTTCGAAAAAGCTGGTATAGTCCCTCGAGCACCTATGAGCAAGCCGAATACCTCAACGTGAATTAAGGCATATTTCAGCTTGAAATAGTTGACTGTAGGCTCATAGATCGACTTCTTCTCAAGGTGGACCTCGGCTGACTGATGACATTCTACTTCAAAACGTATCGTGGGGTCCACAATGATGCCCTGTTTAGTGTCAGCATTGCACGCTAAAATATCTACTCGTGTCGTTGTCCCATTTTCAGCTAGACAGGAGATTTCTTCTTTTACTATCCAGCCCTTAGTTCTTAATGCGGCAGCAATTTTGGACCTTACAAGATGATGTCTAGAGTTCCTCAAGAGCAATACCTGTTCACAGAATCCCAAGACGTGTGTTAAAGTTTCAATCTCCGGGCAGCCATGTCTGCACCGGGTACCGTCGAGAGATCTGCCGGGAACGGAACGAACAGCTGCTAAATTTGCTGTCATTTTCAGGCTAGATATCCATTCACTAGTCACTACTGCATCTCTTTCTCTTGTGTAGTCCGGAGTTATGTGATGCACTATGATGTGACATTTACAAAGGGTTGAAATTATTAATAAACAAAACTAAGTAGATACCTGTAATGTTATTACCCTTGCTATCAAAAATGGTCTCACTTGTTCTGGGAACAGAGGCGCTAATAATTCATTACAACATCTTCATGAAGATGTTCCTCTGAGTCGGTCACTGCTAGTTACACGTTTTGTTTCCTGATCACGTGATCCAAAAAACGTTCTGTGGCACATAGATAAGGAGAGCTTTCAGATCCTTTACTTTATCAGAAGTGAGCTTTATTGGCGTGACATACCTCTTTGGCAAAACCAGCTGAGAGAGATCTGCCTGTTCTTAATGAGACATCTGTTCACATCAACAATGGTTACGAGCTTAGAAATATAGGCATTCTGGAGGTCATAATCACCCAACTCCCAGAAATTGGGAAATACAGGCTGTATTTTCTCCACACCTAATGTGTTGACGCAGCCACAAGTAGGGGAACATGGGGCAGGACGGGGTAGTTAATGTTTGAATGTTTTTATTTGATATCAAATAATGTAAATGTATGGGTTTTATGACATATATGCTTTTATTACACTGTAAACTATTAAAAAAATATGCACTTCGAGTGAAATCCGGTCATTATAACCTTAAAATAAATTATTTTTTCGAAATGTGTATTTTGCCCCGTTCTGCCCCACGTATGGGGCAAAATGGGGTATCTATTTTTTAATAATTAAATGGCAAAAGTGGCAAAAATTATATACTGAAAGTGTGAATACTACAACATTTTACAAGTTTATTTGAGAAAAAGTCATTCGCAAAATACGCACATGTGCGTGGCATCCTCATCTACTCCTGCGCAACAATTGTGAGTCCATTTCAGACATGATACGCATCTAATCCAACCTTCTTCTGACAACAGAACAAAGAACCCATTACAGGAGGTGAAATTTAATTAAATATGACGTGGGGTAGGACGGGGTACTGCCCTGTTATGCCCCACCCCGTTTTGCCCCATAGTCACAATGTCTAAGTTATGAGGTATTGGCAGGAAAAATAACGCAAGAAATTTAAGAAAGTTTCGGAATTAAAAGCCAGGTAAGCACTCTAAAATATGACACTAAAATAGATTATCTAAATAAATCTCATTTCTGCTTACGTGTGACAAGAGAACACTTTCAAGTTGCAAATGAATGATACAATATGATGCAGCAACCGAATAACATACAACAGATGCAAGGAATGGCAGTAAGTGTTGTGTGATGATATATTTACATGAGTTGAAAGTTCTAAAAAAAAATTCGGTAGATTGCACTACTTGTTGGGAAGATAGAGGCTATACCCCGTCCTGCCCCATATTCCCCTACATGGCTGGCCTATACCGAGCTTACTAGTACTCTCGGCTCCACAAGTAAAGAACCCTGGCCTCACACCACTTCTGCACAGATGACAGTGATTGACAGGCCAGTTAGGGGAAGCTGTTGCCACGTTTGCTCTTGGCTGGACTCTTTAAATGTATTTTCTTTTGCAACTGGTTGGATTCTTTCAAAAATGGAAAATTCACAACACAGCATTCTCGGCGGTCCCCTGGCGGTATCTTTGTCCAAAGTTTCACTAATTGGGGGAGTGTGTCGGTCAGATTTATGCTTCCTGAACCCAACCCTGCAACGAAGGTTCTTTACTACCAAGAGTACACATGTCGAGATGTTTTCGTACTAATGTGCGATTCACCTTTGTTCCTTTTAATCTTTGCTTGTACGTTTATCCATTTTTCGACAAGCCTCTGACGTTTCATACATTAACCAGATTATCACAGTCACTATTACTCATACTAAGCTATTACAATGTCCATAAATACACGTAATTCCTCACAACGGTTGTACTCGTGTGTGTGGTTACAACAACACTGACAATGAATGCCGTGCACCTTCGGGCGGAGTGGCGTATTGGCCCTTCTCGTGTGGAGTAATATGAACATTATGAACCTGTCACAGGCTACGCAGTTTCTCCAACCTTACAAACAATGATAATTTCGATGTAGAAAGGGAGATCCCGCCAACGTCTGCCAGGCTTAAGTTGTAGATATTTGTCTTAAATATTCGGAGGAGTTAAAAAAAAAAATTCGACCCTTGGCGGGCTCGCCCTTCCCTTACGGAACGCCTCATATGAGCCCTGTCTATACTGCATAGGTACTGTACGTTAAAGTATAGTTGGACCATCGGATCTGTGCCCCCGTAAGATATGCGAACTGAACCCTAATTCCTTCTTAGCCTCGGTAATTCATTTCCCTCCCTGAATTTATATCTCTCTCTTTTCTATCTCTCTCCCTTTCTGTCCCCCACTACTCACACTTTTGGCCTTCTTGCGGGACAGTTTACAATATTTGCACTTGCAGTCCAGTGTTGTCAACTCAACATGAATACTGTAGCACGGAGTAGCGAAAGAAATATTATTAAGGAAGTACGTAATAGCATTTTGCGATGAAGAGAAACAAACAGGTCAATATCTGTTCCCTATAAATCAGGCAACGAAAAGAGCAGCTGATATCACAGGTGAGGTTTATTTTATTTCAATTGATTTTGTATTTAAATTATTTACTTAACTAATACTAATAATACAACATTTTATGTAATTTATATAGACAGGTCAGAACTCTTAATAAAGAAAATCAGGAGAGAGGGAGTCTGTGCAGAGGATGAAAAGCTAGAATCACCAGAGAAGAACAGACCAAGGGAACTTTTAATTATTGTAGATGATATGAACCGATGTATTTTAAGAAGAAAGATACAAGAATTTTATGCCGTTCAGAAAGAAGTTTTAACATTAAATAAATTACTGGAAAGTAATAATTTCCAAGGTTGGAGAGAAAAACTACGGAAAGTGATTCGAGACATGGCATTTATGTTTAAAAAATGTAGAAATACGAGATGTATTTTGATTGAAAGAAATAATATTGTAGCATGGAGGACCAGTTATTTATGACACCGTTTGACGGAAGTTTGGCAACATCCCTATTCGGCAAGGTTCGTGGCCTGCTGTTTAACGTGGTGGGAGGAAAGCGGGTGGAATGGAGTGAGTACAGACGTTAACTTTTACAAGAACGACGACAGCGCTGAAGGGGCACAGATCCGATGGTCCGACAATAAAAGCACTTTCATTCGCATCTTGCGCACACACTCACTCACTCACTCACTCACTTTCTCTCTCTCTCTCTCTCTAACTATATTTGAAAGAAGTTCATTCTATTTAAAACTGTCTTATAGAGGCGTTTCTTGTGATTATAAACTGACTGTACAATGCTTGCCATATCGCATAAACTGTGTATGTAAATTACATTTTTAAATGTTTCTATATTTTATTTTCGCTTTTAGTTTGTAATTTTTTAGATATTCTACACCCCCTTCTTTCCAAATCAATAAATAATATCACAAAAACAAGAGGACGAAAAAATACGTCGTACTTCAGCGAAACAGTATTTTTAATAATGACCATTCCAATGAAAGACAATTATACAACACCGCAGTAACAAATGTTCCGGCTGCTAAGAGATGTGCTCTATGAATTCCCAAACAGCTTTTACATAAAATGATCACCCTTTCACGTTTCGTTTTTATTATCACTCACGTTCAGAACAGTTTTGCAACTACTTCCATCATTACAGCTCTGAAACTAATTGAGTCCACTGGCCCCGCTTTTAAATGAAGGATGCCGCCCATATGCTTGAGTTAAGCTTACTTAATTGTGGTTATTTCGTAGAATATTTGTGTGACTGGAGGTTGAGAGGGAGGGGAGGGGGTAATTTTTGGCCGGTTGCGCGTAGCGACATGTTGATTGCCAGAGAAACTTTTCCCTCTCGTGGGGAAAGCGAGAAACAAGGTAGTGTCGTGTTTTCAAAAATTGAAAATGTCCACCCAATAAAAGCATACGAAGCTTGTACCTCGTAGGATGTTGCTATATGAGTGGATCCGTCGATTGTTTTGAACCAGAAGTTTTATGTGTGCAGTTTGTGTGGACGTATAATATATACGCTATAATAGATAGGGTATAATTTAATTTTCACTGGCGGGCGGTAGATTGAATAGCAATCGGATAGAGGTAGGCTGTATGTAGAAAAGGCGCGCCGTTCCGAGGAGACCAGTTTCAATTCCCTTGTATCGCTCTGTAGTGAATGTTACATTCGAGTGTGAAATCACAGAAGCATCCTTATGCGAAGTGGCTGTCGCAAAAATTTGCGGCTTTTCTAATCCCATTAGGGAAGAGAACTGGAATGATAAAATTTATTAGTTCGTTAAAAAAATCCAATCGATTCCGGCACGGCCCACCCTGCTGTTGAGGGACAGTTCTGGCTTGGAAGTCGCAGTTACAGGTTCGAATCTCACCTAAGGTTTAAAGCTTCGCACGTTGGATCTCATTGTACTGTAAGAAATTGTTTTCCTGGCCTGTCGAAGTGCGCTATTTCAAACTCTGCCGCAGGCAATGGATTTTGGAGAACGATAATATTCTTTGGCCTAAAAATTTAGTGAAGTTCATTTTTTTATATCTCAGCTACTATGAAAGCTAAATCAACAAAACTTTTCATGTTTAATATACACGTACATACATTACACTTTATAAAACACTGTTCAGAATATTGAAATAACAAATAATTGCCTGTAGAAATAATATCAAGTTTGCATCATTTATTTTACAATCGTAAAGCATTTACATAATAAAATATAGCCTACTTATTACTCATAACTAAATATCTGCATGATTCTTTTACTGTAATGTATCAAAGACCTATATCAACAACATAGTCTAGAATCTTTTATCTATTTCCTCAATAAATATTTTTTTCTTAATCGTTACCTTCAATATTAAATTTTCTAAAATTTTTGATTAAGAAAACAATATTGCGTGAAGAAATAGCTAAAAAAAAAACCCTAGACTATGTCGTTGATGTAGGTCTTTAGAATATTCCTGTAAAAGAATCGTGCAGATATTTAATTAATTGTAGATTTTATAATGTAAATGCTTAACGGTTGCAAAAGTAATTATACAAATCTGATATTACTTTTACAGAAAATTATTAGCCATATTAATATTTTGAATAGTTTTACAAAGTGTAGCTAAGAGGGATGAAGTTATAGGAGAATGGAGAAAGTTACACAACACAGAACTGCAAGCATTGTATACTTCACCTGACATACTTACTTACTTACTTACTTACTTACTTACTTACTGGCTTTTAAGGAACCCGGAGGTTCATTGCCGCCCTCACATAAGCCCGCCATTGGTCCCTATCCTGAGCAAGGTTAATCCAGTCTCTACCATCATATCCCACCTCCCTCAAATCCATTTTAATATTATCTTACCATCTACGTCTCGGCCTCCCAACTAACACTCTATATGAATTTCTCGATTCGCCCATACGTGCTACATGCCCTGCCCATCTCAAACGTCTGGATTTAATGTTCATAATTATGTCAGGTCAAGGATACAATGCGTGCAGTTCTGCGTTGTGTAACTTTCTCCATTCTCCTGTAACTACATCCCTCTTAGCCCCAAATATTTTCCTAAGAACTTTATTCTCAAAAACCCTCAAACTCTGTTCCTCTCTCAAAGTGAGAGTCCAAGTTTCACAGCCATACAGAACAACCGGTAATATAACTGTTTTATAAATTCTAACTTTCAGATTTTTTGACAGCAGACTGGATGATAAGAGCTTCTCAACAGAATAATAACAGGCATTTCCCATATTTCTTCTGCGTTTAATTTCCTCCCGAGTGTTATTTATATTTGTTACTGTTGCTCCAAGATATTTGAATTTTTCCACCTCTTCGAAGGATAAATCTCCAACTTTTATAGTTCCATTTCGTACAATATTCTGGTCACGAGACATAATCATATACTTAGTCTTTTCGGGATTTACTTCCAACCCTATCTCTTTACTTGCTTCAAGTAGAATTTCCGCGTTTTCCATAATCGTTTGTGGATTTTCTCCTAACATATTCACGTCATCCGCATAGACAAGAAGCTGATGTAACCCGTTCAATTCCAAACCCTCTCTGTTATCCTGGACTTTCCTAATGGCATACTCTAGAGCAAAGTTAAAAAGTAAAGGTGATAGTGCATCTCCCTGCTTTAGCCCACACCTGACATAATTAGGAACATTAAATCCAGACGTTTGAGATGGGCAGGGCATATAGGACGTATGGGCGAATCTATAAATGCATATAAAGAGTGCTAGTTGGGAGGTGGAGGGAATAAAACCTTTGGGGCGGCCGAGACGTAGATGAGAGGATAATATTAAAATGAATTTGAGTGAAGTGGGATATGATGATAGAGACTGGTTTGATCTTGCACAGGATAGGGATCGATGGTGGGCTTATGTGAGGGCGGCAATGAACCTCTGGGTTCCTTGAAAGCCATTTGTAAGTAAGTAAGTAATTTTTATAAAGCGTAATGTTTGTGTATTAAGTATGAAAAGTTTCGTTCGTTTAGCTTGTATAGTAGCTGAGGACAATAAACTTGCAAAATTTCAGCACATGTAGCCTATGGGTCTGCTCAAAGGACACAGGCGTACGCAATAAAACGAGAACAGACACTGATCAGATTTTGTAAGGTACTGGAGGTTCCACTTCTGATATGCGGAAGTGGAAACTGGACACTGAATAGATCTGGTAAAAGGAGAATAGAAGCTGCAGAAATGCACTTGCTAAGACGAATAGCAGGATACAGTTCAAGACATCACATCCTCAACGCCGTAGTAGGAGAAGAATTGAAGACATTCGATTTAGTTGACAAAAAATAAACACTAAATTACTGTGTTATTATTATTAAATATCCTCGGAAAAGAACCCTAAGTCACCAAGCGGTATGCTAGGGTTTTAGTTTTTGTTATACGGTACACTACTTACCTATACTACTAATTTTTACACAGATAATGGTGAAATATATATCTACAGTCTTTTAAAGATAAAGTTTTCTATAAATTGAATAATTTCAAAAATTGTTCAGATCGAACCCGGAACCTTTGGTTTAACGAAACGCTCTACCACTGAGCTATCTAACTCTAACCGTCTTTTTCCCTCTATATCCACAGACCTCAAAGTGGGCTGACAACCGTCAAGCAACCAACTTCGAGTGCACACTAACTCCGTGTGACTTTAATTGTGGTTTTCTGTTAACGAACAGTAACTATTATGTCAAGATTTCAACAACTCCTGTAAAGTTGATTTGAATAATTCGAGGAAAAATTGGATCGGTGTCGGTTAGAGTTCCCGAGTAGCTCAGTGGTAGAGCGTTGGTACGTTAAACCAAAGGTCCCGGGTTCGAGTCCTTTTTCCCTCGTATTCAAATCAACTTTACAGGGAGTTGTTAAATCTTGAGTCTATAACAGAACAAGGTTTTTGATCACTTTATGGAGTCCTGTATTCAGTGTCGCAAGAAGATGTCTCTTTATTTGAAATCTCTTTGCTTCAATAACAGGACAGTCAAATAGAAGGCGTTTCACACCGTGAAGGTCTTCGCGGCAGGAGCATGTAGAGTCGATGTCTGCTGGAATGTTGAATCTGTCGAAGTAAGTGCCAAATTTCCCATGTCCAGAAAGAAACTGCGTTGTTACGAAAGTAGGTTTGAAGTGATGGCTTTTGAGTCGATCGTGGATTGCTGGGAAGTAGGTGTCTCTTGTTAGTGATCCGGCTGTGCATGTCGTCCATCTAGTAATCCAGTTTTGATGAGTCTGTTGTCGTATTTGTTTCTTGAGATATGATACCGGTTGTAAACTGTATGTCGGAGTTTCGCTGCTGGAGGCTGCAGCTTTCGCTAGCTCATCAGCTCTTTCGTTTCCTCTTACACCATTGCGTCCACGGACCCAAGTGAGGCATATGTGCTGTGCGTACTTTTCAAGTAATTCTCTAAATTACTGTGTGACCAGCGTATAGTTCGGATGGACTCAGGAAGACTGTCCAAACAAATATTGCAACATCTATAATCCTAAAGGATAACATAGTCTACTGTTGGATGTCCTATGATCAGATGGGAAAATGTGTTTTGAGCTGGAAAAGATCTTTACTCTAACCTTGTAGTAGTAATGGTAGTGGTGTAGACCACACAGACATAACCAGTGTGGTTCGTGATAAAATATTGTGTGTGTTCACAATTTTGTGTTCCAAAATCGAAGAGAGTTTGAAATCGTACGTTTAGCCTAATATGAAACGTCGTGATTCCAATATTTTACTACCGAAAAAACCGTATATAAATTCATGTAATAATAATAATAATAATAATAATAATAATAATAATAATAATAATAATAATAATAATAATAGGCCTAATGAAACTCAGTATTTTTATTTCCAATTTTTCCTCGCACCCCATTTTACCCAGTTCTTTACTGTTCAAAATTACTTGAACAGAGTTCATTATTTACGTTTGTTAAAAATTAATACATACCACAGTGCCGTTATTTATAAAAGCGTGTGTTGAGTAATATATTTCGATTCACAACACACTGATACACTGTAGCCTATACCTGTACTGTAATCTCATTCGCATAGATTGATTACTATAAATACATGCCAGTAAATATTATTCTTAAATAATATACACCACCATACAGATATTTAAATTCATACCACCATCACATTCAGCCAGCACGTCTTTCAAAGCCAAACTATGCTATATGCCGACTCTGAAGTATAGTAATTCACAAGCTACACTCTTGTAGCAGCACTGTACACACATCCACATCAGTGGCGGCTCGTAGTGAAATGTCCAGGGTAGGCAAAATTTACAGAACATTTCTATGTAATTCCTGTTATTCAATGAGAGCTCACTTTCTTCATGTCCCCTGAAAACTTAACTCTTGCTTACATAACAATACTGTTACATCAATCAGCCGTCTCATAATTTGTTGGTTTTTTTTCTACTTTATTATTATATTGTTGTCTTGCAACCCTTGTTGTTCAGACATTTTCGAAATTGGATTCAAATTCTTTTCAAGTCTCTTTAGATTTACCGAGTTACAGATATGATCTGATTCCAAGTACCTTCTTTAGATGACAATAACAAACATGGCCAACAGTACAGCTTAGCTTTAACTTCACTTCCTGTTAGCCATTTATGTGTTTCATACCATGAAGGATTAAATTTTCTTGCACCTTTAGCACTGACTTTATGAATAATAGAGCTTAATGCAGGAGTGGGTCGTCCATTGTCCAAAATACTTCTCTTTTCAGTGTCATTACGACGCGAAAACGGACAGCGTAACGTAACAGTTCACTTACAGTATTATATCAGTCATAATATAATATTTTTATCACTGTGCATTAACTATAAATCACCAAATATACTAAACATTAATACACAGTACGTACTTGCAAAAAATCACATCTTTTAAAACACACTGTTTAAAAACTGTTATTGTACTCGTAACAGGCTACGTTCCAACTCGTGAAACTTTCAAACAGAAATTTCGCAAATCATAGGTGTTCGATCATGTTCGTGGGTTCTCGTTAGGGCAGGCAGAATTCAAACGCGCTGGCTTAAGCATAGAACGCATGCGCTAAGAAAGCATTTAGAATAGCGATCTCTTTTAATGCTTACTCCAGGGCCAGATTTGGAGTAACGCGGAGGGTCGGCTAACTTCGCTACTGCCTACCTTCAGACGCATTGTGGTCTGCCCAGTGTATTCTAGTTGGATAAAACGAACTGCCAGTAGTAAGCAACATCCAACTAACTAAAAAAAAATCCCATTCATAGTTAATTGAAGAATTTCTAAGAAGCTAGACAAGAGTATATAATTATCTTAATAAATTTAATACTCGATAAATTATATTTTGATTAATTTGATTTTATTATTGATAAATACCCACTTTTAGGTTTTTCCAAATGTGTTGGGGTAGGCTTAGCCTACTCTGCCTGCCCTGAGGAGCCGCCTCTGATCCACATAAAGTAAACGTTCCGACAGTGACATGCTGACAACTACAGGCTAAAATACAGACTATTAAATTTCCTCTTCGAGATATAGCACGTGAACGATAGGCATCGATGCACCTGACATCTGTAGGATAGATTCACTGTTCACTTAACGCTTTGTGCTCTTGACGAGCCATAAGCGGCCAGCTAAAGACAATTTTCTCCCGCGCATGCGTGAAATTTCTGTAACCTTCTTGAAAAGAGCACGGCTTGTACGTGAACGGATGTTGCCAAGTTTACATAAGAAGTGTAGCCTATGGAAGATGCCGGAAGTTTAAAATACTCGATCCTGATATTATACATCCCCACTACGCCAATACGGTATTAAATAATAAAACTAGTCGTGCATTAATGGAAACAAGGTGTTCACGTGCTCTTGTGCTCTTATTGACGCACCGCCACTGGACATAACTTACCGTATAGGCGGGAGATGAACACACGAACCATGGCTTCTCGCAGCTTAAGAGCAGGCACTGAATCGTTTTATATTTATAGCAGTGGCGGTTCCTCGGGGGAGGGAAGTGAAGAATGTCCTCCTCACATTTGTCTTCTTTTGAAAGTAAATATCAAATAAAATATGTGCCTTCAAATTCAAGGAAGATTCGATAATTTTTAAGTTCACAGCTATAAGAAAACCTCTGTTGATCGAGTTTTAAACGATGCGCGCTCATGTGCTGCTAGAAAACTGTGAGAAAGATGCGAGATTGTTTGTGTGGAGGAAAGCCAATCCATTCCTCTTTTACTGCAGTTAACACACATAGACAACAGCGCGCTAGCGGCCAGAGAAAGAAGCAGAGTTTAAAGCGAGTAAATAAACGGAGAGGGAGGAGATCCTCCTCTGAATCAGCGCATGGGCGGGAAATAGAAACCGACTGGTCGTGCAGCAAGCTCGCTACCGCTGCCATCTAACGATCTTGCATTCAACCAGACTATAACACATCTAGGAGGAGGCACAACAAAAACAGTTTTAACGCAACGAAATTAAAGAGACCATATAAACTTCTTTTAAAAATTATAAATAAAAAATATTATTCATTGCACTTTATATAAGCTACTATTCATGGTTTGAAACTTTCGAGGATATTTCAAAGTTAAAGTCGGGTTTATATAAAACAAAGAGGAAGTAGTTCTACGTTAGTATCGCAGATCTTATTGGCCCCTGAAATTCAATTCCATTCATTGTGTACTAGACAGGGCAATAGCCAAGTTGTCAGTTTTGTACAAATATATTTGAAATTGAAAGTAGTACTCCAAACTGCATTATTTTTAACATAAAAAATTAATTGGCCACCGGCAACTTTGAACAATAATGGTAGTATGAGTACAAGAACTGATATTCTTCAAAAGCATGTGATACTGAACTTTTAAAATGTACATGTGGCAACACAGACCACGTGGGTGGATGCAGTGTTCTCGCTTTTCTCAGATTATTTCCCATTCCCATTTCCGCGGTTCCGATTATGTGTTAGTAGCTGGTCTCTTCCAACACGTGTGATGCTGTAGTGTGCTCGAAAAATTCTGCGAGGTGAATTTCCTTGTAATTGTTAATTTGTGGAATTATTCAACAATGAATGGAAGTGAAAACACATTATATTTTGGAAAATTTAGGAAACAGTTTACAAGAACAGATTATTGCTATACAGAAGGGAATACCAACCCCAACACTACATGGTCTTACATGTATGCATGTTGGTTAAATTTGTAGTATGTTTCATTCAAGAAGGGGTCATTTCGTCTTGTTACCTTTTTTCCTCCTCTTAAGAAATACGCAGGAGCCGCCACTGATTTATAGGCTATACCGGCCAGCCGCAGTATTTATTTCATCACTTAAATAAACTTCAGCGGACACGACAGAGAGTGATTTCTGTCTGGTAACAGCGTGTGTCGTGATACCTGCATGTTTTGTTGGCGGGGACTGTACCGGGAGGTCCTATCCATAGCCGCATCAGAATGAGGGGCAGTAAAACAGTTAGAGCCCCCCCCTCTCCTCGTCACACACTCCATAACAACGGTCTTCCCCTTTGATTAACCAGGAATCACCGAGAGTACCTAATTAGGCTATAAGACGTCCCTCTGCCAGGGGGCTGATATTGGAGGGACGTGAGCGGCAGATCTCATCGTGTCACTCGGTACGTAGGCCTAGCTACATACGAGTGGAGCCCGGTATGTCATACGTACAACTTCTCTGTAGCAGGGAATTCAAATTGTAAATTATCACAACTCTACGTTGCAGCTATTTTATAAACTCCCAGAAAACATGTCAAGTAGGCTGAGAAATTATCTTGAGAAGGGCTAGCCCCAAATCGAGGGAAATAGCATATCTAACGTTACTGCGACCGTGTTGGGATCCCTATAGAATATATCAGATAAATTCCTTAGAAATAATCCAATATAGGGCAGCTAAATTTGTTATAGGTAAAAAAGAATATGGAAACGATACGATAAAAGAACTTAAATGGGAAACTTTGGAAAACAGACGTAGGAAAACTAGAATAACATCATTGTATAGAGCACATCTAGGTCACAAAGCATGGGTAGACATAACGGCTCGGTTAGAAAAGTCAACATACTATGGTAGGAACGATCATGATTTTAAAATCAAATGTAGGTAAATTTTCATTTTTAAATAGAACTATAAATGATTGGAATGACCTACCTGCAACGGTCTTTGAGGGCTGTCCTTCCTTGAGGAGATTCAAGAATAACTTAAAAAGTTGTGTATAAAGTGCAAATTATAATTAAGGTGACATTTAACATTTAATTTTTTAAGGTGACATATATTTATTTAGCCTGATGAGTTACTTCCTTGGTTTGAATTATAAATTATTTAAAAATAGCGTGTAAGAGGGCCTTAGACTAGAAATGTTTAGTTTAAATGTAGTTCTGTTTAAAGTATGTATAAGGGTGTAATTATTTGACTTATTTGAACTGTTGTATCAGTGAAGCGAGGTGAGTCAGTGAAGTTATGGTTTTACAGTGCAGTGAATAGTTCCGATCAGTGGTAATTTATAGCGTCAATGACATGTGTTCTATAATGTCAGTGAAATGTGTACTAAAGTGTCAGTGAAATGCGTCATAGTGCCACTACAGTGAGTGAGATGAGAGTAAAGTGAAAGACTATTGAAACTTATGTAGCCTAGGGCCTATACATATGTAGGTTGTATTGTAAATTAGGTATTTTATGTTTTATTATTAATTGTAATTATTGTGTTAAATTGTATTGTGTATATAATTGTATTGTGTATTGTATAATTGTATCGTGTATTGTAATTTTATTGTGTATTGTTTATATTGTGTATACCACTGCCACCGGGTGCTTGCCCACTTGCAGTGTAAATAAACACATACTGGTTGATGTACTTTACACCTAGTAACTTTACTTTTACCTTCATATAAATTGGAAAGAGGAAGTACCCTACCACGTGTTCAGCTTAGAACACTTAAGAACATAAATGGTAACATCTGAAAATGTATACGATGAACAGAAATAAATCTATCGACGTTTGATAGTGCACCGCTTGCAATTTAGTAGCCTGTTCAGTATGAAAAGAATCTCGGATATAAATCTATATACAGGTTGTTTCAAAAATACGGGGCATAATTTCAGGTATGTATTTCCCACATATAGACAATCAAAATAGTTCATTACAACATATGTCCGGAAATGCTTCATTTCCGAGTTATGGCCTTCACAACATTGAAATTCACAGGAACGTTTTTCTTTCCGCAGTTCGTTGCCATTACATAAGATGTTCAAAATGTCCACCTCCTGCTTGAATACAGACCTCACATCGATGTCTCATTGACCTGCGAACACGATCCCAAACTCCAGGAGTATTGCGTATGTCCTCAGAACATGCCAAATTCGATTCCGAAGGGATTCAAATCAGGCACCGGAGACGAATAAACCAATGATTTTAAATGGCCCCACAAGTAGAAATCGAGAGGGTTCAGATCAGGTGAGCGTGGAGTAAACAATTGGGCCACCTCTACCTATCCATCGATCAGAAACCTTCGATCCAAGTACCTACACAACACTGAATGTAACCTTCGCCTCGGAATGAACTGTCAGAGTGCCCTCTTAATGTCTCCTTTGAAAAGAAAAACGTTCCTGTGAATTTCAATGCTGTGAAGGCCATAACTCGAAATAAAGCATTTCCGGACACATTTGTAATGAACTATTTTGATTGTCTACATGTGGGAAATACATACCTGAAATTATGCCCCGTATTTTTTAAACACTCTGTATATAGTATAATAATTGACTGTAAAAAAACCAACAAATTTTGAGAAAAATCTATAGCAGCAAAATTTCATTACTCACCCCAAACAGAAAAGGGTACTACATTCTCGTAAAAAAAAAAAAAAAAACCTGCAGTCTTTTTAAACACTAATTTATACGTGAGTCTATTACTTTTCAGTTCCGGTTTTCGCAAGGAGAAAAATAATCGAAGTTATAGTACAAGTGTTTTATTTTTTTTTTTTCGCAATTTTAATTACAGTGTTACGTATTACTTATACGTATATTATTATTATTATTATTATTATTATTATTATTATTATTATTATTATTATTATTATTATTATTATTATTATTATCACCATCATCAACATCAAGATGTTAAAGTAGAGGAGAGCAGAATATTACCATGTGAAACCAGTAATCATTAATATCTGATTAGTTTTTTGTCCATTCCTGAATCAGACAGGACTTTTTTGACAGAATGCTTGAGAGCCTATATACGCTAGTATCATTATAAGGTACATCAGTCATGTCAATTGATGCCCATGGGAGCAAGCGCGCGCTTTAGAGCTCAGGAGAGCCTGAGCGCTTTACAGCAGAAAAGAAAGAGACAGACGAAGGAGGTAGTATATGCCGCTTGGTCGAGCTATATTCAGGGGTGGCCAGCACTGATTCAATAAATAAAGGAAAGAGAACTTATTAAAACTGTATCCATGTTAATTTTTAGATTTGTCTGAGAAGTATAAGTGCATTATAAGAATGTAGGTCCCTAAGTTTTAATTTTAATGCTCATTTTTCACAAGTTTGATTTTTTTATTCAAAAGAAATATTTTCTCAACTTCTTTTTTATACAAAAGTGAAATTTTCAGGTATAGGCCTATTTATTTAGTAGCCTTGCAGAATGTTTTCGTAAATGCAATATACCGTAAATACGTATTACTGAAGATAGTGTATTGAAAATTTTGAAAATATTCGAATCGAAATTGTTTGTAAGGAAATTAATTAACAAAGCAACTACTGTTACATCATAAGCAAAAGATACGTGCCCATGTGTTGTAAAAATGTTAGCTCTATAGCTTCAGCAGATTTCGAGAAAATAATTTAATATTCTGATAATAGGAAGTTGCTCACCAATATCACTTTAAAAGCATAATGAAATAAGAGTTTTGTTATGAAATAGGCCTATTAGTTACATTTAAACCATATACAGCACCTACGTAACTTTGTTTTGTACTGTAATATTGTTTTGATTAGTTTATTGATTACTTTTATAAGGCTAAAGGTGCCATCAATATCAATTCCAACCTACCATGTCATACTCAATCTCTTTTTTGGGATAGGCTATCACTTTCTTTATGAATGATGTGTTTCATCCATTTAGTACAGTATAGTTGTATTACTAAGGAATTTATGTGATATTCCTTCTTGACTCTTTATTAGGTTTTTAAGATTTAAAACACAACTGCAATATTAAGAAATTGATATTAGTACTTTTGTTTTGCAGACAATATAGATAATATCAAATAGAAAGAAGCCATATAAAAATAACGACATAAAATTTCAGTTTCCGTTTGAAGTTTGTGCACCACTGTTTTCTTAATCCAACAGGTTGCTTATTCATATACACAACCCTTCCTCTTTCCATACTTAGCGCTTGATGCCGGCGCACGACGTCAAGGTCAGAAAAACGCGATTACTTTGACATCACTGAGATACGTAGTTGTTTTATTTATTAGGGGCCTTCATATTCATAACAAAATTAAGCACAAAAAGACGTATAGCCTGTAATTCTTAGTAATCTAGTTCATTATTTCTTCAAAAGTCGTGTATCGTGTTCGTAAGAAAATGTTTATAGGCTAGTAGTACATTTTAGAGTTGCTGCATCTATGTAGAGAGACCTGGCGTATGGCCAGACTTGGCAATGCCTTTTCTTTCCTTTTTTTCTGCAATATCTGTAGAAGATGGGTTGGAACAGAGTTACACTTGGCTGTTTAAAAACGAATAAGTTACGAGGGAGATTTAATAGAACTAAAACGTAAAATAATTTTCATAAACACTTCCGCTGTAGCTGCGTTGCACGGATTTTCGTGTGTCAGTTTTGATAATTTAACAGTAGGCTAGTTTTTAAACGAGCTTTAGGGTTTGATAGAGTTTTAATTGGCGGCCTATCTCGTAATATCACATATTTAGTACTCTTACACTTTAAACTAATTGAAAATTTTAATTACACAGCATTAACTCTGATGAATCATATCATTTAAATATGGGGAGTAAATACCATAATAACGAATATAGTATCCTTTAGAGCCGATGGGGGGGTCTATGCATTTCATCCCATTACTTTCGACCAATTAAATTCATGGCTGTTCGTTCAGTTAGGAAGCGTTATCTGCTCCTGGTTTGTAGTAAACGTTTCAAAATTTATTGCTCATTATTTCCGGTCGTATTGCTATGGCAACCAAAGCAAGTCATCGTATCAGTCGTTGCTAGATTTTACATACTCATAATATCGCGTTCTTTCTGATGTGGCAAATGGCTTAGAGCTGGATGCCGTCTGCGATACCAGGGCTTAATTAAACCTGCAATAACGCTGTGCAGTCGGCATTTTATATCACCTCAGCGTCAAACTTCACAGTTTCAACCGACAATTGAATTGCTGCAAACACGCTTATTACATGTCCTTATTTCCGGCATAATGGAACACGTCTCCTAGATGAGGACACTAAAGAACTAAAAAGTGAAAGAAAATACGTCAGGATCCTTGACAAAACTATAGTCCGGATCAGCTTACTTCTTATCCTAAGGGTGAAACCTAACCATTTCCCCCCCCCCCCCATTACTACATGTGCTAGTGGATTGTGGTGATTTTCTAGTTTGCAGGTTGAATTTTCCTTTGCCAACTTCGTTTTCGAATTTCGATACTGACAAATACTACAAATGGAAGTGATTTTGTAACTGGTATGTTGGCAGCTGAGACAAATATCGACGATACTGGGTGTTCATTTCAAAGTGTGTCATGACGTCACTGTTGTTGGGTCACCGATTTGAAGCGAGTTTCAGCTTATATATCAGAGAAGTTGCCTATTATTTAAGACGTTCTTCAATCTGAACTTGAGAACGTGTACGGTATAACTTGAACGTCGTAGCAACAGATGGCAGTCTGGGTCTGTGTGCTACCATAACCTCTTTCGAACTGTGTTTTGCGCCGGCAAGTCATTTGTTATCATCGTTGCGTACGGTAACAAACACAAATCAAATGCTCCGTGTCCATGTTGACCGTCGAAGTTAATGTCAACAAATACGTAATTCGTCTTAACCCTCTCCCCATATCCCGACAGTACGTATTTCCAAACAGTTCACATTCCTGCCACTACCGGCGTTACCGTACGTATCGGTACGTACTCTTCAGAATGAACGCCGTACTTGTGGTTATACACCTCTGCGGACAAAGATTGAATTCTCTAGGCTCATCGGCTAGCCAACATGTTGACGGCATACAGCGAGCCATGACACATTTTGAACTGAACACCCAGTATTTGTCGGTACTGGAGTTCCAAAATTGAAATTGAATTTCTGATTTACTGGAAGCTAAAATTTTAACCTAATAATTAATTAACATCAACATAATAGTTATTTTATGTGCTGATAATTCAAGACTAAGTCATTTTAGTTAGTACTAATAATTTCATGAAACAAAATACAATTTTAGGTTAAGTCAGTTGTTTATCAAACTCTGCCAGACAAAATAAACATGTTGATCCCTTTCTCATATAGTTTGCCTAAAAATATGTTACAAATTATTGAATTATTTAGAATAACCTTCCAACATAAAGTACGATAAGTAAATAATAAGTCATTTAGTACGAAGCGAGTAACAGTTGGCAACACTGACAAGGCGGCAATATTTTCTGTTCAGGAACTGTTCTTATGTGACCCTCACTATATACTCTTATACAAGAGCCAAATTAAGACCAGACAAGGAAGTGAAAGAGTTTAGTTTAGAAAGAGGAATTGGATGAAATGTTGTTATGTTCAAGGATTTCCCACACCTGTGGAGTAACGGTCAGCGCGTCTGGCCGCGAAACCAGGTGGCCCGGGTTTGATTGCCGGTCGGGGCAAGTTACCTGGTTGAGGTTTTTTCCGGGATTTTCCCTCAACCCGA
The DNA here is from genome assembly GCA_025594305.2 of Periplaneta americana. NCBI lineage: Eukaryota > Metazoa > Arthropoda > Insecta > Blattodea > Blattidae > Periplaneta > Periplaneta americana. The sequence continues at coordinate 7,700,531 of JAJSOF020000001.1, forward strand.
TATGAGCAAATGCTGTGTAACTTTCGGTGCTGGATCCTGGACTCATTTCACCGGCATTATCACCTTCATCTCATTCAGACGCTAAATAACCTAAGCTGTTGATAAAGTGTCGTAAAATAACCTACTGAATAAAAATAATAATTCAAGGATTTAGTGAACTATTTTCAAAACATGGGAGCAGTGATAGTAGGAGAAATAACAATAATAAAGTGTATAAAATGTGCTGATGACATGGTGTTGTTAGCAGAAGGGGAGACGATAGTAAGGGATATGCTACTAGAGTTAATTGACAGTTGTGAGCAATATGGAATGAAAATAAATGCAAACAAGACGAAGACCATGGTTATCGGAAGAAAAATAGCCCAAAGAAGGTAAACTTGGTGTTCGGAAATGAGACAATAGAACAAGTGGACAGTTTCAACTGGTTAGGGTGTACTAACCTATAAGCAGTAACATAAATTGCTGCCAGGAAGTCACAAGGAGAATATCAACGGCAAATGAAGCTTGTAATAGGGAAAAGAACATCATCTGCGGACCTCTGGAAAAAGAACTGAGGAAGAGTGTTGCATTGCATGGGGGTAGAAACATGGACATTACGATGAAATGAAGAGAAAGGACTTAAAGCATTTGAAATGTGGATATGGAGAAGAATGGAACGTGTGAAATGGACAGACAGAATAAGAAATGAAGCTGTGTTGGAAAGAGTGAGTGCTCAAAGTCATCAGAAAGGGAAAAAGATTTTGGCTAGGTAGCCAAGAAGAAGCTGCCTTCTGAAGAACGCACTGGAAGGAATGGTGAACGGAAGAAAAGATATATAGGCTATGCATGGATAATTTGAAGAGACTAAGAGGGAGGCGGAGAATAGAGAAGATTGAAGAACGCTGGGTTTGCAGTGAAAACCTTTCCCTTGGATAGAATGAAATGAATGAAGCAACATTACGAAATATCCCAGCACGCAACAAATTTTCACTACGATTAACTCAAAGTGCAGGTCTATCGTAAGATTGTATTATGTCTTTAGTAGGTACTGAAGAAGTCGAAATTACAAAAGAAACGGGTGGTCGCACAGATCTATAGCCTGTCTGGATGCCGAGATATTACCGAGAGTGTCCACTCGGCATGGCTAATTTTATACCCAACTTTGGCGCCCTTCATGTCCGTAGCGACAGGAGTTGACGTCATTGGGCTGATCACATAAGTTACATTGGTTAACGGCCTAACTACGAGTACTATTTACATTAATATTCGGCTGTGGCTTATACTTTTGTTACAGTAAGCATTTGAAATTCTTCCATGTTTTGTTTACCATGGATTCCGAAACGGGTGTCTATACTCGGTGCGAAGGAAGACGTAGTTTGAGTTAAATTCGACTGAAACAATATAAAATGCACGTAGTCTACGAGATAAATGGCTAAATTGAAGTTCGCTAAACTGAAGGTTTTATTTTCTCGATTTATTTAATAAATACGTCGTCAATCATTATTTAGTATCTGTAACATAGGCTATACTAACATAGATCTGATCAGCTTACTTAATACTATGAGGGTAAACCTAACCATTTTTCCCCTATTACTAAAATCTGTGTGATGTATCTTGTCTCACTGTGAAAAGAGAGAGAAAGGAGATATGTCTTACTTCGTCTGTATTGTTATGGCGATGAAGGAGTGGAGCGATGCCGTCCATCCATCCAGTGGCGGAAGGGACCAGTTGATACATTCTGTAGCGCAAAATAAAATAACAAAATATCTCTCTTCGTACTGTGTAGTTCCGTCACTGAGCTTGTCTTTCAAGAAACTGAGTTCCGGCAGCCTGTACAATAACAAGGTTTTGAAAGGAATCCTGAAAATTTACAACCCTCCTATAATCTCCACCCTCATTTGAAGGGACTTGGTTTTATTGCTACTGAGACAAGATAAATCTTACCATGTATACATATGCTAGTGGATTATAGTGATTTTCTAGCTCTCAGGTTGAATTTATTTTACCAACTTTCTTTTAGAATTTCGGGTACTGACAAAAAGTACAACTAGCAGTTTTTTTTTCTGACTTATGTTGGCAGCAATAATTTCGCTTTGCAGTAAAGAAAATTGATGAAAATGTGAGAAACTAAGCTTGTGAATTAATAATTAGTAATACCGGTATTAATATTAATAACAATACACAATTCAGTTCTGCTGCGTTGTGATTCCAATTCAACTCCATATTCAAATAAGTGCAATTAAATAAGAATTAACTTAAATGCTTACTTGGCATGAAACATGCACGTGAATGTATTTCACGTTTTAACGAATTTCTATCTTGTTTATATTTTTATTAAAATATCCAACAGAGGAAATAGCATGGTAGCGACTTCTCCAACAAAGAAAGTGCTTGTAAGTATTTTGAGTGTGGTATATATTTTAAAGTTCTCATGAAATTTCGACCAGTGTATGTGACCGGTGCCCACCCAGCATCGTGATGCACTTGGGGAGCTACGATAGGTAGCGAAATGCGGTTACGCAAACCAGCTATAACGGCTGGGAGGCTCATTGTGCTAACTACACGATACCTCCATTCTGGTTGGATAATCGTCCACCTCTGCTTCGGCATGTGGCCGTGAGGCCAACAGCCGGCTGGTCAGTCTTGGCCCTTCGTGGGCTGTAGCATCACGGATTATTATATATTTTATTTTTATTTTTATTTTATTTTTTATGCCAATAACAGGACAAGCCCCAATTATAATACACAGTGCAGATATTCGTTTACAAAAAAAAAAAAAAAAAAAACACAGATAACATGAAAAAAAAAGAGATGAAACAGATACAAGTGTAAATACAAATTAAAATGAAAAATGAGAAAAGGAAAGAAAATAAAAAGAACAGACAAATAGATACTACCAAAATAAAAGACACAGATATAGATATAAATGAAAAATACAAAATAAAATAAATGAAAAATAGTTAAATATAGATATCATAGCCAAAAATGTAAAATGTAGCTATAATTGGCAAGTTACAGAGTAACAAATAGCAATATTATATAAAATCAACTACCTTCAGTATATTAATAAGAAAATGTCTGTATTCTATATACTGTAAGAAATGCAGAAATCTAGATCCCATGTTTTACATATTTCATTGAAATTTGAACACATTTTTAACACTGGTGAATTTTTATGTGCTGAAGTGTTTGGTTTTTTATAATAACTTATAACAATTGATTTCTCGTTGCCAAACTTTCAGAACGGCCCCGAGGTTCACTCAGCCTCCTATAAAATTGAGTACCGGGTCTTTCCCGGGGGTAAAAGGCGGTCAGAGCTTGGTGCCGACCACACCACCTCATTCTAGTGCCGAGGTCATGGAAAGCAGGGGGCTCTACCTCCATGTCCCCCAAGTGCCTTCATGGCATGTTACGGGGATACCTTTACCTTTTACCTTATAACAATTGACGATTTCTTAAATGTGATGTTCTAGCGTTAATCTGGATTTAAAGTGGTATTCTGTTTTTTGAATTCGTGCCAATCATTTCACGTGATCAAACTAAATACATTTTTAGGTTAGGTCTCGTGAATGGTATACTGTTTAGTCAAAGCTATGAATTTCATGCGTTGTCAGACAAAATACATTTTAATATTAGATCATACTAAACCCAGTTACCAACATATTATGCGAGAAGTCCAAGAGAAAATGTACTATTTCGTAACTTATTGAAGCATTTAGAAAACATCTCGCAACATAAAGATGAGATGTGGTAAAAAATTAAACATTGTTATTGTTAAATACTATATTATTATTATTATTGATTTATTATTATTATTATTATTATTATTATTATTATTATTATTATATCTACTAGCCGTACCCGTGCGCTCCGCTGCACCCGTTAGAAATAAATATAAAATAATTACATGATTAAAATAGGACATTTGATCCAGGGAACATTCGTGTTTGATAGAAGGATAAATCGTTTAATATGTTACTTAATTTAAATCGTATTTAAAATATTAAAATGCGATCATTTTGATCCAGAGACCACTCATTTGGTGCAATGACAATTCCTTTAACATGTTTCTTAATTGTTATTACCAATTATTTTTGGAAAAGCGAACATTAACAGAAAAATTTTGGCTACAATTTATTATTATGTTTATATTATATTATATTATGAAAAAGCGTGTTGATAACGGATGTACTCGAATTAGAAAGTTTTAAATTTGTTGTGGGAGCTCTTGAATCTCAGGAGGAACAACTTTTACAACAGCGCAACATAATCCGCTTGGCTCATTACCCAATTTTTTTGCATTGCATTTATTGCATATATGTTTTGTGTATTTTAACACGTTTCAATTGAGAATAGTTAAAATTTGAATTATAAAATAATGGATTGCTAAGCTAACGTACTATTACTGCATACTAAATCAATACACTCTCGTTTTTCGTTAATTCTCTGAGATAAAAATGAATATGTTCATAAATATTATTACAAGAAATACAGGAAATGAATATACAGAATAACCTATCAAGTTTTCTGTGCATAAGAAGCTATTTTAATCTTACCTGTCCTCAATTCACTCAAAAGTTACTGTAATAACATGATAGCATTATGTCCATCCAGAGAAACTACACTTTCCAATGATGAAATAATAATTATTTATACAAATCGGTTAATTTAGCTTCATACAAACACAGAAATATTGTCTGTAGGCTATGTTTCATTGCTTTCGATTGTTGCTGTCCAAGGCCCCTTATAGACGAAGTCATTTGTTTTTTAGTTCAATATACCGCCATAGATGGCAGTTATTCTAATTTTAAAACTCATTTATCTCATTAAATATCAGTCCTATCAAATTTTTTCAAAGAATAAAACTTATCAGAAATCATTTTTAAAGAAACTTTTGTTATGTAACATATTTCACAAAAATCAATAATAAGCGAGATATTTCGATTTATTTAATTCAGACCCCCTTATAACCCCCCTTTTAAATAACGTATTTTGAATGCCATATAGCCTATAATCTAAGTTACAACGAACTTAATTTATATTCCAATTTTCATCGAAATCGGTTCAGCCATTATCGCGTGAAAAGGTAACAAACATACAGACATACAGACAGACATACAAACAAAAATTTCAAAAAAGCGATTTTCGGTTTCAGAGTGGTTAATTATATATGTTAGGACCAATTATTTTTGGAAAATCGAAAATTACCAGAAAAATTTCGGCTACAGATTTATTAATAGTATAGATTATTTCAATATGTACCATTGTGCTTGTGCCCTCTTTGGTGATATGCGGAATTAGTTGGCAACACTGAAGAGACGGCGAAATTAGACTTTTAGGAACTGCTCTTATGTGATCCTCACTATAGCTGACGAACAGCAAGAAAGAAATTGAATTTCCCAGTAAATAATGTAAGTCTTATAGGCCTGCAGTATTCTGAATGAAAGAAAATGTGTCAGGTCAGAATCTGCTCCTAGCTCATTCGTATCTGCTAAGAAGTTTCATCTCCTTCGTGATACTGAAAACTTATACAGTAATCACGGGACAAGCATGAAATAAATAATCTGTCGAGAACTGAAGCGTTAGTTCCTGTTTTTCAGTGAACATAAAATGTACAATTATTTTAACAATTGAAGTCCTTATCAAGTTTAAAGGACGTGTTTGTTTTTGACTGTCTGTTGCTAAAATTAGACGAAACAACAGACTTTGTAATTAAGATTTCATCTCCTCTTGTCTTCAGGTATGAAGATGGAAGATGAGGCAAAATTCTTCGTTGGAACCGCTCCATCTCGGTGAGTACAGCTGATTTTCATATTTCCGCCAACAAATGGTGATTGTAGAAGTCACTATCTTTTATTTAATGCAATTCTAAATTTTCTAAGGGAACTGTAAAAGTAAACAAACCAACTTTGAAAATTTGACACATAGACTTGGAAACTGAAATGAGTACAATGATGTCGATGTGAGATTGAGTATTATTTAATTATTTGTCGATACAGATCTAGAAACCGATTGTCTCATACGTACAGTTACAATTATTAAGCCTTTGTAGGTTCATATTTCATTTAAAAAAATCTTCATATTTTTCCATATTCTGTACGATTCCCCCCTTCACTTCGTTAATATTTGTGTAACTATTACTGAATCGGACATTCCAGATATTATAAGGAGACAAAAAAGACTTTTTTCAGGAAACACTTGAAGAACTCCAAGCCAGCCATTCCACGAACAATCCGAAATTCCCAAGGGAAGTAAAATCTTCACCCCCCCCCATCCCCGTACCGTCAATGAATTCGAGAAGTCAAAACAAAATAAACCTAAGTTGTAAATATTTCAATTTCGCTCACACTTTTGAATCCAGTGAAATTCTTTTCAGTATTGTCGTGTGTGTAAAATAATGTTTACACGACTTTCAACTGTCAATTATGCAGTCTACTTAATACCTCCTCTTTTTGCAACTTCATAGATTTTTCGCTCTACGAAAGAATAGTGCGTAATTACTAGGCTTAAAATAGCTATTTACTATATCATGCTATTTACTTCTCAGTGCAGCTTATATTATGTTTAGGTTAAACGTTCTCTTTTAATATTTTTATGCCACTAAGTTGTCTCTTAAAATGTCCTTATTTTATCTATTTTATTTATTATATTATACTTATTATAGTTATTAGCCTTAAATGTTGAAAGAAACTAAGAATTACTTCCTAAAAATCAGAGAGATGACTGACGAACCTTACTTGCAGCACATCTCTTTTTGACGATCATGTGAGAGAGACGGAAAATTGTACGCATGTGCACAGTAATTTTCTACTCCTGCTAAATACGCTCTAAGAAGACGTGGGGTCCACTTGCGTGTTTAGAACTTATTTGATCTTGAATCAGTTCTTATTAGTTTATCTTTACATGATGTTAGCTGCAGTACGTGGTATGAATTATAAGTAATTACATAGCCTATGTATATAAATTTTACGATCTGAAAACGACCTTTAAAGCGTGCAACATAGATTTAACCTCGACAGAAATAAATAAGTAACAAAATATGAGGAAGAGGATTCGCTTTTAAAATTGAATTACGAATAAACATAGCCTAACTATGTACAGGATCAGCTGTTAAAAATTCATATAAAGAATGAAATACTCGTAAAAATATAATACATTACATGGGGTGTATTAAACGTCTTTCTTAAAATGCTTAGTCTTACTGGAAAAAGGAAGTCCATTTACGCTCTTTGCTGTGAGTGAACTTACTGATAACTTTCTGGTTGAAATTGGAAATGTTTATGGTAAAGACTTTTTCCACTGAAAGCATTGTTAATGCCGAAGGATTCTCTTGTCCCAGGATATTTCTCTTTTCTTCGATGTAAGGAAGTATATGCTTGTGTGTGTTTTTTTTTTTTTTTTTTTTTTTTTGCTGTGAGGTAACTTATTGATAACTTTCTGATATGAAATTAGAATTGTTGAAATATTTTTCCACTTAAAGTGTGGAAAAGTGGAATTCCTTTAAATATTTTGAAAATTATTGCTATAGACGTAATGAAATATTCTGTTCAGATTTTACGTAATCACCTGTACACCTAAATTTCCTTATATTCTATTTGATTACTAATAATTATTGACTAAAAGTACTTTCCCAAGGGTAGCTTCCATTTGAAAATAAAAATCATAAATAGTGATAACGCAAATGTTTATTTTTATTTAATTTGTTCACTATGCTGTGTCTTTTAGCAACCCTTACTGAAGGGCAGCTACCCTTGTGGGATTTTATATAAGGGAAAAATTCTTTCTTCTCCCATGACATCTCTCACAATATTTTTATCTTCTTCATTGCAATGAAGTCTATGCTATATTATTTTTATGAATGAACTTACCAATAACTTTCTGATAGAAATAGGAGATATCCATGATAAATTCTATTTCCATTGAAAGCATAGCTAATGCCAAAAGTTTCTTTTGTCCCACGGTATTCCTCACAAATATTTTTATCCTCTGCAATGTAAGGAAGCATAAGCTATGTGTTTCGCTATGAGTGAAATTATCGATAACTTTCTGGTTGGAATTGCGAATGTTTATAAAAAAAGCCTTTTTCTACTTAAACATTGTTAACGTCGAAAGACTCTCTTGTTCCAGGATATTTCTCACAATTGTTTTTATTCTCTTTAATGTAGAGAAATAAAGCTCAAATGCATAGGTTGTTGACTGACTGCGACCACCATTTGCAGTACACAACTTTCGGTACCGTTCGTGAAATTCCTACGCTAGATGCGCGCGCACGAGAAACGGATGAGAATTCTCATTGTCAGCTTGGTGGCAGAACAATTGCCTGCTACACTATGAAATGTGTGTATTAATTTGCTTTGACAAGGAGAGAAAAAACGTTAACTTAAAATGAGGTTAGGTACGTACTTTGTCTACAATAAGAATAGCTTTTACTGGCTGAATTCTAACCATATATTTTGTTATTCAAAGCAGATATAACTATAAAATAATTGTGTCTGTTAGTATATATTTAACGATAGCAGAACAACACTGTTGGGTCCAAATAAAATAATTAGATCTATTATTTCTGGAGTTGTAGGCTTATAATATATAGAATATCTTCTTAGTTAACCTGTTGGACCTACGATTTCAGGAGCGTTGTGATAATCAGGGCAATGAAGAAGTAGATTCCACTTCTAAACTGGCCTTAGAACGAATTTTCTGCGGGTCAGAACCTGCAGTCCGTGTTTTCAATAGCCTATAACGTCATTCACAATGTTATCCCAAAGCCTACTGGCATGAAATTACTGTAAAATACAGAGATAGGCCACGTAATTCTGCAAGCCTAGTGGTCATCAGATCGAAAAACGAAACAAGCTAGATGTGAGGAATCGGTCCTCGCCCTAGGCGTCCCCAACGGACAGTGGTTCATGGTCGTAAAAGCTACAGTTAGGCCTATAAATATAGAACGAATTTCTAGTTCCGTACCTATTTTGTCTGCTACATCCTAGACTATGTTATTCAGATATCTCTACTTTTGGAGTACACAGGATCCCACTATTTCTATAGGACCTAAAACGCCTAAATGAACCATAAACTCCAATATATGCTTAAAAACTGTTGTTGTGCCTGAAAAGCGCTTTTTTTTCTCTAGTAGCTATTTTTCGTATAGACCTATTTAAAATAAAAATATCGGTAGGTTTACAAAAAATGAAAAATGCTAGACCTACTTCAAATCTGAAAAAAAATAATGATAATAAAATATAAAACCTCTTACAGGCAAACACTGGAATGGAAAGTTCGTTCCATATTGGTCTTAAGGTAGGGGAGAGTCTGGTAGTATCGGACATTGGATAATATCGGACAGTGAGTTTCTTTCATCTACCACACGATGATAGTACCTGATTGACATGGTTACGTTTCTGTGATGTCGCATAGAGAAACGTAACCATGTCATTCAGGTACTACCATATGGTGGTAGATGAAAGAAACTCACTGTCCGATATTACCCGATGTCCGATACTACCCGACTCTCCCCTATAGGCCTCCATCGACTCTTGAAATTTCAGACTTCTTCATAATTTTGGTAAAAAAATGTTTTTGCATCATCTAGAAGCTCAATTCTTTTAGTTTTCAAAAATATATAACTTGTAGACGTTAATTAAATAATTTCATAATTATTTGGACATTTACAATATAAGCGCGCTATAGCCTACTTTCTAAGGGCTATCTTATGCCATAGATGTTTCCAATGTTTAAACATTGTGGTTCAGAATACAGACAGCAATAATTTTTACAATGGTTTTGCCATTTCGAGTTCGTATTGACCTCGTTCAGTGCTATTATGATTGCAATAGACAATATCCCAATGCATTGAGAAGATTTCTAACGTTAGGTGGAATGAGTAATAGACCCTGCTGTGTACAGTAAATTCGTTTCATAGGCTGACGAACAAACTGGTGAACGACCTGTTGTGGTCATATTTAAATTTTTTGATTTTGTTTCTTATTGTTATAACAAAACTCCCATTTCCTTACGAAGAAATTGGTGTCTTTATTTTTGTGGAATCCAAAAATTTGAAAAAGGGTCATTGGAAACTGGGAACCTAGAATAACAGTACGTAAATTATTGACAGTTTTTATGTACCGGTATGACTTTTTCAAATTATAGGATATGGTTGAATCGAAGGATTTTCTATAATACTTACTTACTTACTGGCTTTTAAGGAACCCGGAGGTTCATTGCCGCCCTCACATAAGCCCGCAATTGGTCCCTGTCCTGAGCAAGATTAATCCAGTCTCTATCATCATATCCCATCTTCCTCAAATCCATTTTAATATTATCTTCCCATCTACGTCTCGGCCTCCCCAAAGGTCTTTTTCCCTCTGGCCTCCCAACTAACAATCTATATGCATTTCTGGATTCGCCCATACGTGCTACATGTCCTGCCCATCTCAAATATCTGGATTTAATGTTCCTAATTATGTCAGGTGAAGGATACAATGCGTGCACTTCTGTGTTGTGTAACTTTCTTCATTTTCCTGTAACTTCATCCCTCTTAGCCCCAAATATTTTCCTAAGAACCTTATTCTCAAAAACCCTCAATCTCTGTTCCTCTCTCAAAGTGAGAATCCAAGTTTCACAACCATACAGAACAACCGGTAATATAACTGTTTTATAAATTCTAACTTTCAGATTTTTGACAGCAGACTGATGACAAGAGCTTCTCAACCGAATAATAACACGCATTTCCCATATTTATTCTGTGTTTAATTTCCTCCCGAGTATCATTTATATGTGTTACTGTTGCTCCAAGATATTTGAATTTTTCCACCTCTTCGAAGTATAAATCTCCAACTTTTATAGTTACATTTCGTACAATATTCTGATCACGAGACATAATCATATACTTAGTCTTTTCGGGATTTACTTCCAACCCTATCTCTCTACTTGCTTCAAGTAGAATTTCCGCGTTTTCCCTAATCGTTTGTGGATTTTCTCCTAACATATTCACGTCATCCGCATAGACAAAAAGCTGATGTAACCCGTTCAATTCCAAATCCTCTCTGTTATCCTGGACTTTACTAATGGCATATTCTAGAGCAAAGTTAAAAAGTAAAGGTGATAGTGCATCTCCTTGCTTTAGCCCACAGTGAATTGGAAAAGCATCAGACAGAAACTGGCCTATACGGACTCTGCTGTAAGTTTCACTAAGACACATTTTAATTAATCGAACTAGTTCTTGGGAATACCAAATTCAATAAGAATATTATATAAAACTTCGTTTTCTGTAATTGATTGTTAAAAATAGAGTGGACTTATTTTCATTACAGCAAGTCAGAGAAGAAATTATAGACACTTTCAGAGACAGTGGGAGACAATCTTCGAGGAGTAATTTCTATTAAAACTGTGATTCCAAAGGTAAAACCCACTTCTGAAACAGAAAAACATAAAGTGCATCCCAATTTTTTTAAATTAATTTTTCGTTCGTAATTGACGTCGCATAGGCCTTTCATTTTCGAGATAAATCTCAGTCCCCGATGAGAGAACTCCAGACAAGGTTTCTTGTCATGTCAAGGTTCAACTCTGTTTGATAACATACTCGGCTGTTAATGAATCCGCCACACGACATAATGTATTAACTATTCCTGAAATCGCGACTACTGCAAATTGGAGTCGATTACATTGTCATATCTGTACTATCCAGGAAGTTGTAGCTGCATTAGAGCCGTTGAGAGCAGAAGTGGTGTAATTCAAAAATGGGTAATGAGGGTTAAAGTAAACATTCTGTAAAATACAGCTCAAAGTAGCAATTAATATTCAATTTATATAGACCCTAAACTATTAGTAGTCGGTGGATAGCACGAAGGACATATTAATTGCTACTTTGCTCTGTATTTTACAGAATTTTTACTTTAAACCTCATTACCCAATTTTGACTTACACCACTTCTGCTCTGAACGGTTCATTTATTGAAGACAACAAATGCAATAAATTTTGTTTGCTTTTTTACCATGTAATTCTATATTTATAATTACCATTATTCATATTAATTCATTACAGAATAATGTCTTCAAAAATTTCATCAGACAAAATTCACACTTTATTTATTGTATTATTAATTTATCTGAAAACATTTTTTGACAATAATATGATTTTGTTTAATGTTAGTATAATTCTTATTCAATATGCATGTTATGGTTAAGTCAGTCAGAAATCGCAAAATATTTTCTTCATAATTTATGACAGGTATTATTCTATTGAGAAATAGAAAATGTGTGTATTTTAATTTTTAACTTAAATTGAAAATGAATTAGGCTACTGAAAACTTGACAATAACTACAATTTTATTAGATTAGGAACTCACATTCAAATAGACATGTTGGTGCTAACAGAAGTATAGCTGTACAAATTAGGCCTTAAATATTAAGCTCACATAATACATTTTAATTCAACTTAGAATAGACCCTATACGTAACTCTCAGTATTTGTTGAAAATCGGGATTAATCTTAATGTTTATTAGTGTTAATTCAAACAATCCTCCATAGTCTCTCTCTTGAAGCGAAAAGCAATTTAGTCTTAAGACAAACTATCGATTAGACTTACTAGCACCCAATGTGTCTTAAATTGCCGGGTAGGATTTCATTAACAAATATTGGGGATGAAAACAGTTCAACACTCTCATACTTTATGGAATTGTGTTAATTTCTTTACTAAGCATATGTAGGATATGTTTATTTTGGAAAGTGCACTTCTGTAGTCTATATTATAGGCCTATAGGCCTATATGGACTATAGAAGGCACCTGGGAAGCTCATGGTTTAATGATCGGAGTGAGAGGCACCATCCCACAATAAGCTGTTAACATTCTTTAAAAAATTTGGAATCCATGACATCATTCCTGTAAAGGGTCTGTGACAATCCTGAAAAAATCATTTATACCGAATATTATAATTTCCCCCTCCTTTTTTCGGTCGTGTGTGGTTGTAAAAAAATATTATGTAGCTATAATTTATGTAGGAAAATATTTAAGTCTAAGAGGAATGACATTACAGGAGAATGAAGAAAGTTACACAACGCAGAACTGCACGCATTGTATTCTTCACCTGACATAATTAGGAATATTAAATCCAGACGTTTGAGATGGGCAGGGCATGTAGCAGGGCATGTAGGGAGAATCCAGGAACGCATATAGAATGTTAGTTGGGAGGCCGAAGGAATAAGACCTTTGGGGAGGCCGAGACGTAGATGGGAGGATAATATTAAAATTGATTTGAGATAGATGGGATATGGTGATAGAAACTGGATTAATCTTGCACAGGATAGGGACCGATGGCGGGCTTATTTGAGGGCGGCAATGAACCTCCTGGTATCTTAAAAGCCATATGTAAGTAAGTAACCTATAATTCATATTATTTGTAAAATTCATGTTCTATGTTAACGTAAATTTGACTCATCTACTTACTGTTATTCTTATGCATATTATTATTCTGCGTTCTTGGCAACCCAGGATGCCTGGGCAGACGATTTTTTGCAAATAAATTGAGAAGTTATATATAGGCCCTACGGTAGCTATATTATATAGGGCTAGGTTACTCGGTTTTTAATATGTGACACATATTCCGCTAGCCCTTGTCTATTCGTCTCTGTTGTTTCTTCATCCACATTTAATCTCCTCGCTGTTTATATTAGGGCCTAAGTTATATATTATTCTTCAGGGCTAGGAGCGATGGTGGTGCACAACTTCTAATCAATAGATTGTGCACCAATATGCCTGGGTTAAATCCCAAATCTCTCCGCAGTGCATATGAAGAGAAGGCGTATGTCACTGTTGTTAGTGATTCGTCCGAGGACGTTAAGCCTGGCGGCCCCCTTGGTGCTATTCAACAGGAGTAGGCTACGTGCCGACACCGGGTTTCCCCTTCTCCCTTCCTCATCTTCATCACTCCTTCCACACACACACTACACTTACACGAACACTTACACATACGCTCACCCTAGTACACGACATAACTCTCCATGCACATACACATCATGAACGGCGTGGTCCGCCGATGTGGTGCGCAACTACAAAATGAGTCACAGTCCAGCCACCTATCAGCAATATGCGGAACCCAAATCATGTAAGTGAAGTGGGTAGGCATTGGATACATACATACATTATTCTTTCAGATTGTAGTAGACTTTCCTCTCATGGTTTTTCCTGGCGGTATCTATTCCAGCACATATTTTAGTAGGCCTATTTTGTTATCTGGCATCTTTTGCACATGTCCATACCATTTCAACTCTTTTGTTGTTATATCGCCAAAAACCGTAGTTTTCACTCCCATAATTTCTCTAATTTTGCTATTTTCGATTTTGTCTTTTCTTTCTTGGAATGCTCGATGCCAAAGGTCCATTTCAGTTATCAATAATTCTAATTCACTTGTTTTCTTGAGTGGCGAAATAGCTGCACCATAAATTATTAGACTATGCTTTTTACAATGCTATTATAGATCTGTATTTTTTTCTTTTACTTAAGGTTGTGTCCCATAATATTCTATTTCTGTGTCTTATTTCTTTCTCATAGTCTCCTTTAAGTGCACTTTTAAAACTGCTTAAATTTTGTCAAAAGTAAATTTTACACAAAAATAGAAACACAGTTTCCTTCTCAAGAGAATTGTTTATTCATAAGAAAACGATTTACACAAAATTCTAATACGACTACCATTTTCTGCTCTTCAGTCATTACTAGTAGCCTATATCTTTCAAATTCTGTACAATATTCAAAGTAATGGTTAAATTTATTTTTTACAGATTTTCATGTAACTTGCCACAATATTTTTATTTGCCACTAAATCAGACTCATAAAACTTTGGAACAGGGTTTCGGAATGGAAACATTACAGGAACACATTGTTAATAGTTTAGAGTTCTAATTCTCTTGAGGATATTTGGAAATTCTTCGTTTATGTTCACAACTCTCAATAATATTAATTCGTACGCCTGTAAAAGCATTATTTTCGATAAATATATTTTCAGAGAGAATAACGCAACAATAGCTTGCATGGCTTTTGTTTTGTTACATATCTAAATAAGCATTTCCAAAGCAGATGAAATGAAACAATTGAAAACAAGTTTCGTGATGTTAAACTGAATTTCTCTTTAATGAAATATTAATTGTATGCAAACGTTATTTTAACTACCAAATTAATGTGATTTATAAAATGTTTTGAGTGGCTCCGAACACCAGAAAATTAATTTGGGAATTTGGCTATAGTTGTGTTGTAATGTTAGGCCTTATAGCCTAGTATGGTAGTAGTTATTAATATAACTTACCAATATAAAAATTGAAGTTAGTTGTTGTGTTGGGAATATTTTACCAATAGAAAAACATTGCAATGTTCCAAGGAGAATTTACTAGGAATGCTAGCTCTATGCCTACTTAGGCCGCCTGAAAATAATTGTGTAGACACGAATTGTGCTATTGCATCTAAAAACAAGTGTTTTCATGAAAGGCAGGCTATTACATGGCCTTATTTCACAGACAAATTCTTTATTGCAAATCGGATAGGCATTATGTATAAAGAGGAAGATATGAAACTGTAATTTACTGGAGTTGAAGGTTACTGAAAATTACAGAAAGAAAACGGATTGGCCTATAGGACCTAGTCTACGTAATTTGTTATAATATGCTAAGTATTTTAATTTCTCAACAATTTATTACAGGCTAACTTAATGCTGTAATTTATGTTGGTGTTGTTTATTGTAATTTATTTATTTATTTATTCTGGTGTAGTTAAGGCCATCAGGCCTTCTCTTCCACAACACCAGGAATACAATAATACTAAGAGCATTTTGAATAGGTTATTAGACCGAAATTTTAAGAAATCTAATGGAATTATTGTCAAAGTGCTGAAAATGCGAAAATATGGCTGTTTTTCTTGAAAAAACTCATGAAAGTATTAATTGTACTAATAAAAATATTAGCGTATGTGAGATTAATACAGTGTAATAATAATAATAATAATAATAATAATAATAATAATAATAACGTTTCAAAAGTCATTTCTATATTCTGTCTGTATGTATAAATGTAATAATCTTGTAGGCGCATTGAATGGATTTCACGTAGTACAAATTTTTTTACTAATACGAAATTGTATAACTTCATTAAGCTGCCACAAGGCTAGTAAGGGAATTATTGTCAATTTTAACTAGCCATATTGCGTATTTTACAAGAAATTTACTATTCATTCATAGTGATCTGTCCAAGGACAAGTCTTTCACTGCAAACCCAGCATTTTGCAATCTTTCCTCTTTTGTATCTTCCGCCTAGTCTTCGCATTCGATTCTTGTATTGATTTACTATATAAATTAATAATAATAATAATAATAATAATAATAATTAATAATAATAATAATAATAATAATAATAATAATAATAACTGGCTACCCTATCCCATTATCTCTGGTCTAGTTGCCTCATGGGTGATGCCTTATTGGTGTTACTTATGAAGTTCAAACTTCTCTTCGGACAGTTGACTAAATAATAATAATAATAATAATAATAATAATAATAATAATAATAATTAATAATAATAATAATAATAATAATGTATTCTATATTCTATGTTGAAATCTCCGAAATTAATATCATTATGTAGAGAGCTCATTTCATGCCATAATTAGACCTATGTAGCATTTCAAATCGTCCATAATAATATGGTAAAATAATGAATTTAAAAGGATTCTCAGGAAGAGAATAGTGAATTGTTACTCTGTTGACAATTTTTATAAATTTGAATTAATAACTTAATAATGGTTAATAGAGGTAGATCCCACATTTCAGTCATTAATCAAATACAAAAATTGCAATAGACAATGTCTTACGCAGTAAGTAAAACAAATACATTACATACAATATAAAAATTACATTAAAACTTTACTATTTTAAATTAAATTTCTTATTTTATGTTATACAGCCTAATGGATGAAAAATTAGCCAATTAACAGGCTATGTATTGTAGGCTATTGTTAAAATGTGTCTTGTATTGACAGAATTATTTTTTGTGTTAACACTTACTAATACGAAATAATATTCAGCATAGAAGTGAAATGTTCTTCTAACATTTAAAATAGGATGTTTATGTAGCTAATCCAGCAGGCCTATATAGGTATTGTATAAAGTGTTTTATTTATGATCGTAATACGGACATTTTATCTTCAATAGGAAATAATAGCTTCTCTTTAATAGTATCTTTCTCTAAAATTGTTAATAATAAAAATTGAATTCTATCTCTCGAACGAAATACCCCAACATAATTAATAAATATTTCTTAGTTAATAGACTACAGAAAGGGATTCGAAAGGACGTCGGTGAGATGAAGAACACCAATGTGTTCTGAAGTAATATTCATAATAGGACTGTGATAATAGTTCAATATAGTTGGAGCTACATAACGCACGACTGCTTGTAGGTCATGCGTCAGCGGGAGATGGTGAAGAAGTTGGCGGCAGACGGTCGGTTGGTTGCCCAGTACATATCTGACAGATCGCGACACATAAGCTATCTTTTATCAGTAAAGTCGCAAATCTCGTTGTCATTCATTGAATTATTAACTGTGTTTACTTGGTTTAACTACAAATTATATTGTAAGAATATTTATGTTTAATTGAATAAACTAGCAACTAATAAAATGTTAGCTGAGATTAGGATAGGTATTGTAGTTATAAGATATTTTAAAAATATATTTAAAATCCAGTAAGTTTGGTATTTTTTTTTTTGGCTTTTAATATTATAACCATAAAGGAGTTTATTTTGAAATACCCATCGTTTTTGTAATAAGAAAAGAATGAAGTTTTAATAGCAATATTCAGGTAGGATGACATAAACATAGTCGACACATTTGAACTAATTCATTAGATGCGTAAATTACGATCTAGCTTTGTAAATTCAGGAAAAGTTTTCCTGCCCAGAAATGCTAGGAATTTATTCATGTCTAAATATGAAATTATATGATATAATTATCTGTTATCTTTTGTATCAGTTAACACTGATTCACACTATTGCACATTGTCATTTTTAATATAAATCGATGTTGGAAAAATTCAATGACTTTTGTTTATAATCACGCACAAAAATAAGAATTTCAACATAGGCTACATTAACTATTGTTAACTTGGATGTATAAAGGAAAATCCAAATTTTTTATATGAACTAGTAGGCTGCAGTTCGCAACTAAGTTATATTAAATTTCTATCACAGAAAATAATCGGCGTGTATGAAGTCAATATCTTCATTCACTCTTATTTATAGTTTGTGACGTTGAATTCTATTACGTATCGTGTAAAAATAATATAACTTAATTAAAGTTGTTTATTAAGTATTTAATTAGCTATTGACATAGCAGCTAAACCATGTCTTGGCAATATTTTTCAAAGAAAATATTGATTGTTAACTTAATTCTGCAATGTGAGTAAGAGATTTTAATATAACATTTCTTATACTCTCGTGATATATCATACACAACGGAGTGTTAAGTTCTAAGTTATAAATAGGCCTATTCTACACTTGTAGTCACGGCGAAAACAAAGAATAGGAGAATTAATTGATATGATATAAGATGGTTTATGAAATAACGTCTGTCAATACTGCAAAGAATGTTACAATGCTGCAAAGAAGAATTTTGTGTTATGTATAATCTTACTTCTTTTTGTTAACTTCTAATTTCTGGAACATTTGAAGAGTGTTCGAAAGAAAAAGACACTTTTTAAGATATTATCTCGTATAATCTTTACTTTAGTTTTATAAACAATTCACAGATGAAACTGTAGAGTAATGGAATAAAATGTTTGTACATTAATAGATTTTATGTCTATTGTTTTACAGTATTTGATGACAGGTATATAGTTTGTAACCGTAAGTAATTTTGTTTTTATTTCTTCACTATCGCAAACCACCTATATATAGGTGTTTAATTTGTAACTTAGCCACTTTTGTGCATTATCTCTTTACTATTGCTTAAAATTATGTATAAAATCGCAAATTTATGTCATATTCTTGCAATTTCTCTACACCTTCGAATATAATTTCTAATTTTATTTAATTTTGTTTAACTGAATATAATTATTGCATAACGTATTTAGTATTGTTTACTGTCTATTAATTAGTGTATTTATATATTGCCTACTACCACTTCTTTAAAATTGTGTATCATCTCTACATAATGTATTTTATATGTAACAAACTACAACCATAATATACCAAAGGTAAAATAGGGTTTCAATATTTGGGATAATAATAATAATAATAATAATAATAATAATAATAATAATAATAATAATAATAATAATAATAATAAATTGAAATAAATTTAGATCTTAGTTGTGAGAATGTAAGGAGTCTGAATTTAGCATATTAAATAATCTTAAATTTACGACATTATTCTCGATGTCTTCATAGTGAGTTTTCAAGAAAATAATGCTAGTGAATTTTGAATCCTATCCTGTGGGTTTCAAGAGAAGTTTAGACTGGAATATATTCATTGTTAACGAAGTATAGATTCTCTCTATAATATCTGCCGTGTGCTCCTTCTTCACCTAGAAAATAGCCATAATAAAGGTTTGACATACGATTTGCTACGTTTGTTGTCACATTTGCGAAAGCTGTAACGAACCAACGTCTTACATCACGCCACGGCAAGCCAGAAAGTAAAGTTCCAAATCGTTTCTTCGGCCACTTCACTGAGAATTTCGTTTCGCTAAACTGTTTCAGGCGCTGTAATGCAATTTCACTTGCTGAGGCGGCAACTTTCGTCTCACATCTATTGTCCCGTTGTAGTCCACGGGATTTTAACTTAGCGTCACTGCTGTGAACGTTAAGGCCCATTCACAATGAAAATTAAACATAGGCCTAAACATAACGTAAGCATAAAACCTTGTGTCCATGTTATTCAATGAAAGCATTCACAATGAATTACATAAGCATAAACTTAATCTTAATCATAAGACGTTAACATGAAAGTTTGCAAACTCCAAACTTTCATGCTTATGTTTATGCGATTTGGAAACAGCACACAAGCGGAAAGCGTGTTTTCACTTTTTGTTTAACATCTCATGGGCTTTGCCTACAGGCAATATTTTGATCTATTGGCCGTGATGATAGCTAGGCGCGCAACGTGGAATCATATGACGAAAAGTTGATTATTTTACATCTCCGTTTCTTTGATTTCAAGTATTGAAAGCCATATACTGATGCCATTGTAGTTATTAGAAACATAAATTGAATAGCTGCATCGTCAGTCATTGTGCAATTCTCCATTTTTATGTAATAGATTCTGTAGTTTTGTTGATTCGGTATGTTTGTTTCCACACACGTGTTATGTTTACGTTATGTTTAATTTTCATTGTGAATGAGCCTTTACTTTCTGACTCGCCTTGCCTATTTAATATGCTAAATTCAGACTCCTTATATTCTCACAACCAAGATCTAAATTTGGGAAAATTTTAGAATATGGACTGCACGTACCAAATTATGTCTTAAAATACTAAAAAGTCTTAAATTTACGACATTAAAAAGTCTTAAATTTACGACATTATTCTCGAAGTCTTCATAGTAAGTTTTCAAGAAAATAATGCTAGTGAATTTTGAATCCTATCCTGTGGGTTTCAACAGAATTTTAGACTGGAATATATTCATTCTTAAGGAAGTACAGGTTCACTCTAGAATATGTGCCATGTGCTCCTTCTTCACCGAGGAAATAGCCATGTGGATTGAATGTAAAGGTTTGCCATGCGATTTGCTACGTTTGCTGTCACATTTGCGAAAGCTGTAACGAACCAACGTCTTACATCATGCCACGGCAAGCCAGAAAGTAAAGTTCCAAATCGTTTCTTCGGCCACTTCACTGAGAATTTCGTTTCGCTAAACTGTTTCAGGCGCTGTAATGAAATTTCTCTTGCTGAGGCGGCAACTTTCGTCTCACAGCTATTGTCCCGTTGTAGATTTTAACGTAGCGGCACTTGTGAACGTTACTTTCTGACTTGCCTGCGCGCGGAGGTAGACTAGGCCTACTTACTGGAGGTGAGGCGGTCCCGCCAGGCCATGGGGTTGCTGACGAGGCCTTGCAGGCCCGGCCAGTAGATGGCTGAGCGCGACGTGAGTTCCGCCAGTGGGTGATGGTGCTTGGAGGCGGCGCTGTGGTGGTGGTGGTGGAAGTACGATGCCGCCGCCATGCCCGCCGCCGCGGCCATCCCCGCCGCCGCCATGCCCGCCGCCGTGGCCGACACGTTGAACCCGCGCGGCAGTCCGGGGGCGGGGGGCAGCGACGTGGGCGCCGCGGGGGCGGCGGAGGCGGAGGACGTGGTGACGGGCGCCGGGCGGCTGAGGATGTGGTCGATGCCGTGGGGGTTGGACGTGTGTCCCGCCGAGCCGGTGGACGAGTTGGGGCTGCCCTTGCCGCTGCCGGGGCTGCCCAGGTGCGCCGGGGTGTGCCCCGATGGGGCGCCGTAGCCTTGCTGCGAGTGGAAGAGCGCCGCGGACTTCATCTCCGCCATGCTGTGGAGTGCCGCCAGCGGCTGGTTGCCGAGCATGAAGGCGCCGCCGCCGGGGCCGCCCCTGGCCGAGCCGTCCACGTTCAGGTTGAGGAAGGACAATACCGACGGGTGCGCCGGCGGGGGCACGGAGCCGGGACCTCCGCAGTTGGAGGCCCCGTTGGCCGCGAAGTCCAGCATGGGCACGGGGGACTGGGGGCCCCTGCTGCTGGGCGCGGGCGACGGGGGAGACGACGACGACAGCGACGAGGAGCGCGTGGTGCCCTGCGAGTCCGTGTCCGCCGCTGCCACGTGGGTCGCGGCGAAGTCCCGTGGGGAAGCCGTCGTGGCGGCCTGCGTGAAGCACTCAGAGGTCCGCGTCGGCGGCGCGCGCCATGTCACACGCACAGTCCACGGTTCACTGCCGGCCGGGCACGAGGTGAGAGCTGCTACTGCCACGGAGCGCTTTTTACAACCGGCATAGGAGGAGCGACTGACATCCCTAATAGACACTGAAAAGACCCCCCGACTAGAAAAACCGGGCAAGGAGGGGTAGAAACCTTTTTTTTATGCCTCTTCCCCTGACTCCCTAGTTGAAAATGTCGTTCTACAGCTTTTTGAAAGAGATTAATGGGATTTTCATTGGGTCGAGGGTTTGGCCTGTTGA
This sequence comes from Periplaneta americana, assembly GCA_025594305.2. Classification (NCBI taxonomy): domain Eukaryota; kingdom Metazoa; phylum Arthropoda; class Insecta; order Blattodea; family Blattidae; genus Periplaneta; species Periplaneta americana. The sequence goes on from JAJSOF020000001.1 coordinate 7,722,665, forward strand.
GTTGCACACGGCTTCCATTGGCTCCGCCGAGTTTCCCGCCTTCTTCCGCCGGCGATCGATGCCGCGCTCTCATTGGTCCGGGGCTCGAGTTCTATCCCGCTGCCTCCGCCCACGATTTAACCCTCTCCTCCGACACCCTACAACCCCCTCGTGCCGGGAAGGCAGTTTGAGTGTTGTTGAACAAGACAATTCACAGGAGAGGATGATGCGAAAGCTTTAAATAAAAACCCAGCCAACTCCGAGAGAAGAGGCGAGAGCTGAAAGGCGATGAAATTCGTGCGAGAGAGAATTTTTGTTAAAGCTGCAGAACTGGGAGCAGCGCTCCTCCTCCGGCGAATTAATAGACTGAAGGCTCCACATTCTTACTTTAAGATGCTAAGCTCATATATGTTTAATAACAGCGCCCAGATTATCGAAGATGTTATTCCTTGGCGCGTCACGCTATGCAACACAATCAATGCAACTTACGACATACAACGACACTCAGTTTCTTCGTCCTTCAAAACCATACGATTATAAGACACTTAAAACTGTATTAAATATGTTCCAATAATTAAGATTACTTCTCTTAGGGCCTGTTACATATAGTTGTTTATTTTATTATTTTTTTTTTCCTTGGAATTGTTACTCTGTCGACCTAGGCATAGGGTAGAGTAGCATAAATCGCACCCTAAATGGCCCCACTGCTAGTTTAAAACAAGTTACTGTAGTAGTGTGGCATCTAGTGGTATTGTTACAATCTACCATATGAACTTCCACCATGACACTTGATTTCTGCCACTTCTTTGTGCTAGCAACGTGGTGATGGAGTATCTAATACAATCGCTCAGGTGGATGTACAATTTAGCTAACATTTTGTAACTAAATAACGGATTTGTATGCAAAGGAATCCATAATCTTAAGATGTTATTCGTTTAAAGAGATATTAAAGAACATTTAACATAGTAGAAATTTCGAACATGTGGTGATTATAGGCTAGAATGAAGGAAATAATAACTTATGACGTAGTTTCTTAATTCGCACCACTTTGTAGGTGCCTAATTCGCACCGGTGCGATATGAGCAACTGTACTGTAACCGTATAAAAAAGGCCCCAAAAAATTTAACTGAACTAGGAATGCATCAGGTGGGTGCAATATCAAGTGGTGAAAAAGGCGTTAATACAACAAGTGTGTGTTGTACAAGAGTATTTTGTGCCACCTGCGATAATTTTTAAACGTCAAACAGTGCATCCTTCATTATCAGCTGGGCTCCTCCAGGATCGTTATTTGTTTGCTCTGAGTCAGGTTACATCAACAGTGAACTATTTGTCGAATAGCTCAGACATTTTATTTGCCACTCAAACCTGCCATAGAAAAAAGTGCTGCTTCCGTATGTCCACCTATACCACCCATTCCGAAACTTTAGAAGCTAGATTATCTCGGGAAAATGGTGTGCTCCTGTTTCAGCTTCCCAGTCATAATACTCAGAGGCCCAGCCTTTAGATGTTTCTATCTTCAAATCATTTCAGACAGCTAAATCATGAAGCAGTTCTTAGGTAGCTTCGAGATAATCGTGGAGAAAAGGTGACGCAGTTTACAGTTTGAACTGCCTGGTGAAGCACATGGCAAATGTGTAACAATAAAAAACGCATTCAGGAAGTTTAAATGTTACATAATTTACGCCCTATTTTTTCAATTTAATTTGAAGATGCGTTACTCTCTTTCATTAATTTCAATAAATTTGTAATTTGCATTTATTACATTATTCATTCAAATACTCTTCAATATGTTCAATATTAAAAGCTTTCCTTCATCCTCTTCCTGCAGATAGAGAGGTGCGATTTAAGAAACCGCAGGTGCTGTTTAGGAAACTAGTTGCCTAAATGGCACCACTGACATGTGTTTCGAAAATGTCATTTTAATTAATAAATATTAAATCAAATTCAAGGATTCTATTTTACATGAAAGGTAAATGTTGTGGGAATGTATCTCTGTAAAGGAATGCAGAAAATAAAAACTAAGTATATTGTTCAATAAAAATTATAAATGCTAAAGTGGTGCGATATAAGCAACCTTACCCTATATCCGAGAAATGATGACAATACCAGTCATGAATTCAGGGGGTGGCCCAGGAAGAAATCTCCCCACCCCGCCGGATTTAAGAAGTTCCTTCCCGGAGATTTTAGACTTTCTTTAACTAAATATAAGAAACTTCAGTTATACCATATTACATTTTAATTAAATAGGGTGCCAGTACGACTTTTCACTAAATAATAGTACATTATGCAACGAGCCTATAATGGTAGTAATTAAGAAGCGAGTATGGATGTTTATGAAACGAGCGCAAGCGAGTTTCATAATTTTCATACGAGCTTCTTAATTTCCATTATAGGCGAGTTTCATATGACTTTTTATGCTCGACCATATTTCTAACTTGAAATTACCGGTATTCAGATGTATACATTTTATTTGTATCTGACAAGATCGGAAGTGACCTTGTTCTAGGTCGTGAATTGAGAGATGTGCGCAGACGCGAAAGTATTGATTTTTTCCAAGGAACAATAATGTCATTGACCTTGTGTAATCCCGTTAAACTTGATAATATTATAATATTATAACGTTGATTATTGAATTCGACATTGAAAAACGAGATGACAAATTGAATTTATTTGAATATTATTATTATTATTTATTATTTTGCTAATTATTATAGTAACAGAACATAACCTTCTGCGACAGTATTGGATTTCCAGCCTCCGCGACTTTTCGCTAATTCTCTTTCGATTGCATAGCCGAGAATAATCGATACTTGCGGTTTTATAACGGTACAAAGCTGACTTGTCATTGGCTGAACACATGTAAGCTGAGTTATCATTGGCTGAAGACCTGTACTTTAATGAATAGGTGTACTTTAATGACATGCATTAAAGGTCTGCTACCAGGTGTATAATTAGTACATTTCGGCTTGGTCGAGCTTAAAATAAATTATGTTACTTAGGTTTTCACGTAGACCTACGATAGATGTTTCTTGGAAGTCAGTGGATTTTCTTAGTCTAATGTACCAGTAGAATTTTTGAAAAGGCTAGTTGGCATTACAATTAGCATAGCTGAGTCTGCCAGCCAATCTCGATTGGTTGAAATTTAAACCGTCTGAATTTTCAGTCTTGATTGTTACAGTTAAGAAGTCAGGTGTGCTGTGTTTTTATTGCTGTAGTTTTCAGTGTTAGTTTTGTTTATCAAGAATAATAATTTTGTTTACTAAAATATTTATAGGCCTATCATACGCTATAATTACATAAATAAGTTATAAATAGGGCCAATTTCACTGTACGACAGTCTAGCAAACAACAGCTATTGTTTACTTAAACCATTGCATTTAATGAAGAAAATTCTCAATAGGCTTTAAATAAAAGTGGAATCTGTGAACCGGTAAATTAATACCACAGTCTACTATATACAGTCGCGAAATTCAATATGTAGTAAAAATGCAAACATGGGTAGTTGCCCACCACTAGGATCGCTACTATCGCCTCATCATCGCAATCTCTCTCCTAGTAGACGACAAAATATGTTACACTTTCGTTGTGTTCTTTTGGAAAAATTAACACCTTCCTTCCATTATTGAAATATTAAATGCATAAAGTTAATTTATTATTTTAATGAAGTATATTAAATTCCACCATAAACTAGAAGATACCTGCAAGAAATAGGTTAATATTATTTTTGTTTGTGCAAAACGAATTGAAATTTACTATAATCGCTTCACTCATTCAAGATTATAGGGATAATTAACTATGAAACCAATAAATATTAACTTTCATTTCCCTTTACAACAATAATAATGGAAATATGAATTAGACCTAATGGAGTAACTTACGTATACCGGTACTTGTAGTGTAGGCTTACGTAGTTAACAAAGTGGGATGAGGTTAAGCAATAATAATCGGACCAGAATTGGAAATAAAACGTGATCAATAAATTTTATTGTAACAGACTTTTTCTACGTCTCTAGTAAAGTAACAAATAAAAATAACAACAAAATTAACAGCTATAATTAAAAACATATCCTTTGAAAAAAGTAGGCCTAAGCAATAATAATCCCACCAGAATTGAAAATAAAACGTGATCAATAAATTTCATTAAAACAAACTTAATTTTTCTACGTCTCTAGTAAAATATTATTATTCCAATTATTGTATTTTAGCCATTAACATTTTCATTGCTACCAATAACGAACATTTCACAACCATCAATGTGAAATATGCAACGAGATAGCACTCGATGGAAATACGACACAGTCCAAAGTCGACCGTGGACAGTCTATTGTTTCTAGTTGCTAACCGCTTGGAGCGCTTTATCACGAGATTTGCAAAAAATCACCTCAAGCTTCGCGACTGTATATAGTAGACTGTGTTAATACCATCTATGTTACCTTTATCTAGTACTTCCAGGGGTGATTAATGGATAAAATGGTTTGACACGAAATCAGATATAAAAAACGATAGAAAACTAAATAGCCTATGATTAGTATCATTTCGATCGTACTCTGGGTGGTGTAGTCTATTTTGGAATTAAACTGCGTGAAACGAATTTAAAAATTGCCTCGAAGTATTTAAAAAAACGGGTGTCTTTTAAAAACTTAATAAAGGCTACTGGAAGATGCATTCATGATATTTAATCAGCGAGTCCTAATTACTACTTGTAAGTTACTAAATTTAGGCCGTTTGTGTAAAAATGACACGTAACTCCCACTTCATGTGACACCGCTTCACACAGAAGACTAGTTCACAGTCCTAGTCCCCATGTTTTTCATTACAATATTAATATATTTTTTTTAAGTTAGGCCCATTCCTATATTAATAATTACGTGGTAGGCCTAGTATTTAAAATAAATAGCTATAAATTTAATGACCATGATGTGGGTCCGTTAAGCAACTTTATAGGGTAAACATTGGTAATTTCGTGATAATTTCATGAAAACTAATTTAAAATGCAAATGTGTAAATATATCCTTATTCCGATTTTTTCAACTAAAAGACGTTAACTTGCTGTGCAAATCTGGAGACATGAAAGATTGGATACATTCTTGAATATGTACCAAAAACCACTTTTACAACTTAAGCTGAAAGGTTGGTTATTTCGTGATAACCTTTATAATTTCGTGATATTGCATTGATAATTTCGTGAGAGGTAGAAGAATTGTGGAAAAATTCATTAAAGTCAAATGAAATTCTCATTTATTGTTACAAGACTTCAAACATAGTAATTCCGTCTAATATTCATAGCAAGAAAACATAGAAATACATATCAACACATAATACGAATGAAATCAAAGTAAAAATTGAAATTGAAAAGGGATCTTCTTTGCCCTGAAAGGGTGAACACTTTTATTACGGACTTTACTATAGCCTATATTACTAGGGTAACTCCAAAAGTAATGCATAACGTTTGTTTAATAATTATATTTTTATCCTACAGCTTTGCTATTTTCATAGAATGTAGATGCATCCTTAAGGAACAAAATGTCACTTTTCCACATAATCCCTGTCCCTTTCAACTGCCTTACGTAACCTAGGAACGAGGGCCTGTAGACCAGCACGGTAAAAGTCTGGGCCAACAAGTCTGAGCCACTCTTTAGCAGCGTGCACAAGGGAGTCATCTTCTAACCTCGTTCCGCGAAGGAATTCTTCAGTTTACCAAAGAGATGGTAATCGCACGGTGCCAGTTCAGGACTGTAAGGCGGATGTTTCAGTTTTGTCTATCCGAATTTTCTGATCTGGTCTGTGGTCTTGTGACTGACATATGACTGTGCGTTGTCGTGCAATAGCAGAACATCCTGCTTCTCCCGATGTCGTCGAACACGACTCAGTCGAACTTCAAGTTTCTTAGATTTGCAACATATCCGTCAGAATTAATGGTGGTTCCGTGTGGCATGATGTCCACAAGCAAGAGTCCTTCTGAATCGAAACACACAATAGCCATAACGTTTCCTGCCGAAGGTGCATTTTTGAATTTCTATTTCTTTGGTGAATTTGCATGATGCCACTCCATTGTCTGCCTCTGTCTCCGGTCCAAAATGGTGGAGCCATGTTCCATCTTCTGTTACAATTCTTGCAAGTAAGTCATCTAGCACTTATCATTGACACTTAGCATGATAACAAATCAAACAGAAGCTACAATGAACCCATTGCGTCTTCGTTTTCTTTTTTGTTATCACATCTTGTCTTCAGATTTCTAAAATTCCTATTGTAATACATTTATACTATTTTAAAAATTATAACACTTAATGCTCAACAAAATTTCGCCTCAAACAGCTAAGATTTCTATCAGTAAAGCTAAGCCTATATGGCGACTACAGATGGGCCTGTATCTAAAATTCCAAAAACATTTCCTAAAATTTCATGAAGATACAATAAATCTTTGTATCAAATATCATATGCGTACCTTTAGTAATAAGCCTGTAATGTAATTACAAACATCCACAAAATTTGTACGCCTGAGAAGTCGACGCAAACTTGCTCTCTCCAAACATAAAAGCTCACTGAAGCAACTACAATAGTCACACAAAGCTTAGCTGTACGTTTCTGGAAACTGGACAACATATGCAATCCCTTGGCGGAAATTTGGATCTCGTAACATCATTGGTTATTTCACAAAAGACCAAAGAAAAAGTATCACGAAATAACCACTGCCACGAAATTACCATTGTTTACCCTACTTACTTTCTTACTTATTTTAAGATTATACTTCCATCTATGTCTCGGCCTACCCAAAGGTCTTTTTCCCTCCGGCCTCCCAACTAACACTCTATATGCATTTATGGGTTCGTCCATACGTGCTACATGCCCTGCCCATCTCAAAAGTCTGGATTTAATGTTCCTAATTATGTCAGGTGAAGAATAATATGCATGCAGTTCTCCGTTGTGTAACTTTCTCCATTCTCCTGTAACTTCATCCCTCTTAGCCCCAAATATTTTCCTACGAACTTTATTCTCAAACACCCTTAATCTCTGTTCCTCTCTCAAAGTGAGAGTCCAAGTTTCACAACCATACAGAACAACCGGTAATATAACTGTTTTATAAATTCTAACTTTCAGATTTTTTGACAGCAGACTGGATGACAAAAGCTTCTCAACCGAATAACAACAGGCATTTCCCATAGGCCTATTTATTCTGCGTTTAATTTCCTCCCGAGTGTCATTTATATTTGTTACTGTTGCTCAAAGATATTTTAATTTTTCCACCTCTCCGAAGGATAAATCTCCAATTTTTATGTTTCCATTTCGTAAAATATTCTGGTCACGAGACATAATCATATACTTCGTATTTTCGGGATTTACTTTTAAACCTATCGCTTTACTTGCTTCAAGTAAAATTTCCGTGTTTATTCTAATCGTTTGTGGATTTTTTCCTAACATATTTACGTCATCCGCATAGACAAGAAGCTAATGTAAGCCGTTCAGTTCCAAACCCTGTCTGTTATCCTGAACGTTCCTAATGGCATATTCCAGAGCGAAGTTAAAAAGTAAAGGTGATAGTGCATCTCCTTGCTTCAGCCCACAGTGAATTGGAAAAAAATAGCATCGGATAGAAACTGACCTATAAAATTGAACTCTGCTGTAAGTTTCACTGAGACACATTTTAATTAATCGAACTAGTTTCTTGGGAATACCAAATTCAATAAGAATATCATTTAAAAAACTTCTCAATAAAATCACACACTACATATAAATTTTACAAGATTCGCTGTGAACCAAATTAATTAACATAAGTAGGCACTAGACCGGTTGTGACCATTAATACACATCGGCGCGCTGGTGGCAGCGGAACTTGGGTCGGTCAGTTTTCACCCGGACGACGGTGCCAGTTCACACTTGAAGTGCCGCCATTAATCTTCGTCCAATCACATTAATTTGCACGGCGCTCGTGAAGCCTGACAAGAATGATGACGTCACAGCATCGGAAACTCCTCTCCAGTAATTAACAAGCGCCCATCACCATTACTCTTCATTGAAACGTCATTTCGCATATCACGCATCGTCCTTACTTCAGACTTCATTTGATTTTGTTTAAACAGCTCGCCTAGCGGCCATGTGGCTCTTCCTTCCTGCATCCGTTCCTTTTGTTTCATTCTACTTTCAGTTTGCACATTTTTCGTTCTCATACGAATTAATTAATTAATACCATTACTTACATTATATTTAGGGCCTACATATAGATGTCAGTATACAGCAGCCGCGGCGAAAATGCGACTCACGAGCACATTGTGGCTCGCAGTGCTTTTCTCTCGCTTCCTACCTACAACCCCCACCCTCTCACTCACTGGAGTCAAACTCCGTTCTATTTGTATTTGTCTCTGACCTGCGAATGGCGTATCGTCGCAATATCTCTCTTGAAACCATGTACCTCTACAAAAACGAAAGTTTCAAGTAGGATGGGAGGATGCATTCTTTTGCTTACAATATGATGAAAATATTAAATGTATGATTTGTTCACAAATATTACTAGGAAAACGGTTGTATAACATAAAACGGCATTATAAGTTACTACATGTTACTGATGAAACATTAAAAGGTTAAGTGTTATTATTATTATTATTATTATTATTATTATTATTATTATTATTATTATTATTATTATTATTATTATTATCATTATCATCTCTGTACGTCGATTCTTTTACAGCAGATGTACGAATAATGCGGTTAGATTTTCAATTTAAACTCACAGATTTACAATGTGACTTTAAATGAAAGCTAGATGTAAGGACTTGACAGATATTGAACTTTTCAAATCTTTGGAAAAAAATAAATATTTGAAGCTTCGTTCTTTCCCTTGCTCTGTTGAAGCCATGTTCGCTGTAACTTACGTTTGTGAAAAATTATTTGCAACAATGAAAATAGTAAAAACCAAATTTAGATCACGACTGACAGACAAATACCTTCGTGATCAACTACGACTGGCAGTAAGTGACATAATTCCTGATTTTGAAACTCTGCCGCAGAGACATTCTGAAGACAGTTAATTTTATGGTTGTTATATTGTGTCCTATGTTTTCTTGTTCATTTCTTTCTTCGTTACACGTCCTAAACATTAACTTCCCCTTCGGGTGTCCGCCTCCCTCCATAGGTGCTATGCACGTTGCAGCTTACACAGTGGCTCGGCGCACCATGGCCTTTTCGCCACGGCTGCTGTATACAGAGTGTTTTCTAAAAGATTGTACAATTCTCCGTGGGGTTGTAGGGCAGGATATTTGGAGCCGTTTGAGATAGGGAATGTGTCCATCAAAGCATGAGAGTGTATTCCCGCCAAGTGTTGTTATTCGATATTTTTGGGATGGGTTCACTGTGCAGTATAGACTATATTCTAGGGCATATCTCTGCAGATAAGTCCTTATAAATGAATTCTTTAAATATAATGGCGCATGTAATTCATACATCCTTTTTTCTAATGCAATCTTCCGTAAGTTAGTATTTTTCAAACTCAAGTGCATTTTTCTCTGTAACTACTGAATCTGTTTACATGAAATTTTAGTGCTATCTGCAGCCTGTGTTTTACAAAGTATACCCACGGATTTACGAATATCACAACATAACATAACTTAAGTAATATTATACATTTATTGAAAAAATGGCAAAAATAATGTCTTGATTCCAAAACTTGCTCTTTTGCTCAAAAACCGATTTTGACCTAATAACATAATAGGGTATACATAAGCTAACTTATATCTTTAACCAGCGGTGATCAAAGCTGGTGTCGTGATTACATCGTGTAATCACAGACATGCAAACGGGTACGAGGAGTTTCCTGTACATTGCTGTGTGTTTCATTCAACTAATGAAGGCAAGCAATGGCAGTATCATGTCGCTCTACAAACTCTGTCCTACAAGCAGTAAGAGGTGGTTTCGTAAAGAATGACAAGGAGAACTTTTTTGTTGTTCTGTCGGACAGAATGTAATATGTTTACTTTGCTCAACGGTTCAATTAGGAGTACCTATGTAGAAACATTAATTGCCACGAATAATGTAATAATGTATTATTATTATTATTATTATTATTATTATTATTATTATTATTATTATTATTATTTTTACTGACCACTAAGTATGTGTTTCTATAATTCTTCTGTACGTGCATGAATATTGATATTTTTAGATCTGCTCCTAGAAGGATAAAATTATTAGGTTTTATCTCAATTTTAATCTTCTTAATCTTTAGATGACGGTAACTATTTATTAGTTATTCTTTTAGTAATAATATTGTAGAAAAATTGATTCAATATTATGTGCCAACGAACTGTTAAACGCCAGGAATTGACAAGTCTTAAATCATAGCCAGGAAGAGAAAGATGACATAATAGTACATTATGCAACAAGCCTATAATGAAGTAATTAAGAAGTGAGTATGGATATTTATGAGTTTCATAATTTTCATACGAGCTTCTTAATTACCATTATAGGCGAGTTTCATACGACTTTTTATGCTCGACCATATTTCTAACTTGATATTATTAATTTTTGAGCAATGTCCCGTATGTTGTGAGATGTGCGCAGACGCGAAAGTATTGATTTTTTCCGAGGAACAGATGTCCACATTGACCTTGCTAGGCCAAAAGAACCTACAGAGATAACATTGAAATTAAATTAGACATTGAAAAACGAGATGACAAATTGAATTTATTTGAATATCATTTACAATTAACGCTAATTATTATAGTAACAGAACATAACCTTCTGCGACACTATTGGATTTCCAGCCTCCGTCACTTTTCGCTAATTCTCTTTCGATTGCATATCCGAGAATAATCGATACTTGTGGTTTTATAACGGTAGAAAACTGACCTGTCATTGGCTGAACAGTTGTAACCTGAGTCGTCAATGGCTGAAAGACCTGACCTTTAATGAGTAGGTGTACTTTAATGACATGCATTAAAGGTCTGCTACCAGGTGTATAATTACTACATTTCGGCATGGTCGAGCATAAATAAATGTAAGGAAGTCAGCTACCTCATGGGCTTTGAAATATCTCGTGCTTTAAAGTCTTTTAATAGAACAGAATTTCTCAAAAGAGTAAGATTAAAATAGCTTAAATAACTTGTCCATAAGAAATTTTTAATTTTGAAAAACTACGAATTTCTCGACCAAGTATCGAGTGAAGAATTTAGAAAATTTCTGATTATATTCAAGAGGAAGGTTAAAAAAGAAGCAAGAAAAATCGTATATTATTCACTGGCTCTTGATGACAGCAGTGACATTACTGATACAGCAAAGCTTGAGATTTTTATCCGCGGGATTGATCAAGATGTTAGTACAGGAACCACCACTGGTTGTAGTTTTCATGCCAAGTACCTTTCCTCCGTCTCCTTACTTCATAGGCTGTCTGTCGCATGTGATCACTGCAGTTCGAGTTTTGGTCACCGCTGTCTTAAAGTATGAATCAAATCATATATAGAAATATGCATGTACATAGCTTACATAGGCCTACATACATGGACATGAATACACACACACACACACACACACACACACACACACACACACACACACACACACACACACACACAAAGGAAGGCTACATAGGTCTGCGTACGCATACGTTAGTTTCTTGATTTATTATTATGCGTTGTTTTAATATGTGTACTGCGTATATTTATTTATATTTTATTTACAGTCTACATATTTATCTCATCGTTTTCCTACAGGCCATCTTCTTTTCTTTTCCTTTATGTATTCCAATTTTTAAATTAATTTTAGCTAGCTCATTTTTATTCTAACTTTTCTTTCTGCTTCTTTTCTTCCTATTACCTCATTTCATATTGATTTCCTCTTCTTATTAATTTATTTCAATTTCCATTTCTCCTTTATATTTTTGTTACCATTCTATTCTTCAGTATAAAGTTGGGTTCATTCATTTAGTGTTCTGCCGAAGGGCAGGTTTTTCACTGCAAACCCAACCTGCTCCAATCTTTCCTATTTTCTGGCTTCCTCTTCGTTCCCTTATATGATCCATATATCTTAATGTCGTCTTTCATCTGATATCTTCTTCTACCCCGAACTCTTCTTCCGTTCACCATTCCTTCCAGGCAGTTTCTTCTCAGCCAGTGACCCTGCCAATTCCTTTTCCTTTTTCTGATCAGTTTCAGCATCATTCTTTCTTCACCCACTCTCTCCAACGCAGCTTCATTTCTTATTCTGTCTGTTACTTCACACGCTCCATTCTTCTCCATATCCACATCTCAAATGCTTCTATTCTCCTCTCTTCACTTCATAGTAATGTTCATGTTTCTGCCCCATACAATGCCACACTCCATACAAAGCACTTCACTAGTCTCTTCCTTAGTTCTTTTTCCAGATGTCCGCAGAAAATAGTCTACTCCTTTTTCTATTAAAAGCTTCCTTTGCCATTGCTATCCTCCTTTTCACTTCCTGGCAGCAGCTCATGTTACTGCTTATAGTACACCCCAAATATTTGAAGCTGTCCACTTGCTCTACTGCCTTATTTAGAATTCGCTAGTTTATCTTCTGTATTTTTCTTCCTCTCACCATGCTCTTCGTCTTATTTGCATTTATCTTTATCCCATACCTTTCTTCCCACCACAATCTGAACACACGCTCTCGCCATGAAACAATACTAACAATACCATCCCATCGCACCTCCTCATACTCATCCTCTTTCACAATAGCCCTGCCAAGACTCTGGAATTCGCTACCTGCTAGCATCAGGGACTGTCGAAATAAAATTGAATTCAAACGCAAACTTACTAGGCACTTGGTCAGTAATTGAGACTCGTTTCTTGTAAATAGTTACCTTAATCTATCACAAAATATTTCAGTATCCGGTAATTTCATCACTATAGAATTTTGTTATTGTAGGTTTAATTTGTAATTCAGTAAATACAAAAATATTCTTTGTTCTTAACTTCTATGATAAAATGTCTAGCTTTCATTAATCAGGTAACCTTGTCGTACTGTAATTTTTAATTGTAATTGTAAATTTAATATTAATTGTAATTTTATTCTTCATATTATAGGGCCTAGTTGTAATCCCTTGGTAGAGGGGCAGAGAAGGCCTGACGGCCTTATCTCTACCAGGTTAAATAAATACTAATACTACTAATACTGCTCACAGCTGTCATTTAGCTCCAGTAGCATATCTTTTAGTATCATCTCCTCTTTCGCTAACAACGCCATATTATCAGCAAATCTTATGCACTTTATTCTTCAGCATAAAATTGGGTTAACAGGATTAATTAATCAATACCAGCAAGCTTTACTGCGTAATCGACTTCATTTATAACTGTTCTTAATCTTTCACTGCTTATCTTTATCCCATCATTTTATTTATCATAATTCCTATTTCCTTATTTTTCTTCTCTTCGTGTGCTTCCTAGTCTTATTCACACCACTATTGAGTTACGTCTTTGTTGCTTTCTTTCATTCAGTTTTCTTAATTCCCTCTTTCTTCTCTATTTCTATACCTCTTGTTTTCTTACTTCTCCCATTCGTTCCACGTATTTAATTCCTCCGTGGCTTGATTCATTCATTCATGATTTCCTTTCCTCTCCGTCCTTCCTGCGCATGACCCCCCCCCTCCCCCTGCCACAACTGCCGCTATGAAACCCGGGCGGGTTCCGTACACTTAATCAGGCATTTCATTACAGTGATGAGTGTTAAATTAATCTTACGACTCCCCTCTGGATACAGTTATAGCTACAGTAGTTCCATATAACTACATGAGAACCTCCGCTCTCTATCTTGCTCCCCTCCCCAAGAATGTGGCTCCAACCCCTTACACAACGCACCCCCTGGCGGCCAGATCGAATCATCCACCACTTACCAACTCACAGTAGGGTGGGGTGTGGGGACAAGGACGCTAAAAATTTGCGACGTGGGCTACAGTAGCGTACAGTACACTGCCTCTTGTTGTGAGACGAGTTGTTATTTCGTATTGCGAATTAGTAACCATCAAACCGGGTTAACAGCAATCGCTGAAGACAGATTTCTGACAAAAAGTAAATACAGGGCTAGTCAGCGGGCAGCTCTTTTCTTTGTTAACTCAGAGATTGAC
>JAJSOF020000001.1:7739211-7855408 GCA_025594305.2 Periplaneta americana
TGGATGGATGGGTGGGTAAATGGATGGATGGACCTTGAATAGAAATGATGAATATAAGAAATGGGAATATAGTCACATCGATGAATACTCGTAGAATGAAATAACTTATAAGAAAGAAGAAAGTTGTTGATATATCTGTATTATTCAGGTATAGGCTTACTTGAACAAGCAATGTGAGTAGCCTACAACGGTATGTAAATTACGTGTTTTAAAATAAAAACATATAGCCACAACTTATTTTACAGTTAGGCCTATAGCAGTAACCTCACACTTCCTCATTATTTCAGCTCTCACAATTTGGGAACGCTGATTTTGCGCACAGAAGAATCTGGAAGATTATAATTGACTTAAGAGCAACCTGATCTTGTCTAGTTGGGGAGGAAAAATCGAAATTAATTTTATTTAGCTAATATTTGTACGAGTAGCAGGCTACTCTATTCTGTTCCTAAATATTATATTATTACACTAAATCTTTAATATCAATATAATTAAACACTAATTACATGTGAAACGATATTATTTTTAATATGCTGGACAAATGCACAGCAGTATATGAGATTGGGAACCAGTGGTCCGTGAGCCACGGCGGCCCAGCTAATTAGCTTAGTGCTGCATCATCGCTTACAACTCAAGTGGATGTGGCTTCGGAGCGAATGCGATGGTCAGGACGCTTTCGCTAATGGCGCCTGTTAGAAAGGACGACGAGGCTTGTTCCACCGAAGAATTCCACAGTGCAGCAATATTACGGTACCTCCAGCGTGTCTAGTTCTAACAACTGGTGGTGAGATTTAATAAATGAATGAAAACATAATTTAATAGGAAAGCATAAGCGCCGCTTGTAAGGTTTGCAGAATCGGTAATAGATTGTTAAATGAACGAATGAAAGATTAATCGTATGAGTAGATGGATAAATTATTGAATGAATGAATGAATGAATGAGGAAATAAATAAACAAAGAAACAAACAAACAATTAAGTAAATAAATAAATGACATAAAGAAAGAAATAAAATCAAAAATAAATATGAATGAATGAATAAGGAAATAAATAAATACATAAATAAATAAATAAACATAGAAACAAACAACTAAGTAAATAAATAAATAAATAATGACAAAGAAATAAAGAAAGAAATAAAATAAGAAATTAAGAATGAAGGAATAAATAAATAAAGACATAAAGAAATAAAGAAAGAAATAAAATAAAAAATTAAGAATGAAGGAATAAGACAATAAATAAATAAATAAATAAATAAACATAGAAACAAACAAACAACTAAGTAAATAAATAAAGACATAAAGAAATAAAATAAGAAATTAAGAATGAAGGAATAAGACAAATAAATAAATAAATAAACAAACAACTAAGTAAATAAATAATGACATAAAGAAATAAAGAAAGAAATAAAATGTTAAATATGAATTAAATAAATAAATAAAATAAGGATATATGATAAATGTCAAATTGGGAGGAAAATTTGTACATACACTAGTGAAAGTGTTTAAGTGTACAAAGATATCTGACGTAGAATTTTCTGATCGTGTAAGCAAACTTCTTAACCACGGAGTAAGTCAGAACCAAAAATATAACAAATGAAGAAACTTTGAAATATATGTGCTGATTCTTAATAGTTGACACTATTGCCATAAATGTAGAATTAGAACGCATTCTACATCTGTGAAGCCTTTAATTCATACAAATAATACAGTGAAAAAAAAAAAAAAACATAAAATTGCATTATTTATTTATTTATTTACCGACATAGTTACTTATTCATTCATTCATTCATTCATTCATTCATTCATTCATTCATTCATTCATTTATCCATTGATTCGTTTGTTCGTTTATTTGTTTGTTTATAACTTACCTGGTTGTTCATACGCTGTACAGATTTCTGACAGGATCATTACTGATAAAAAAGTTTGATGGTTTAGAAAAGTTGGGGTCTTTCAAGAAGTGCAGTATGCAATATGCTTCTTCACTAGGCTATTCTATCTGCCGTTATGGACTCTACATAGTTATAGGCCTAACCTGCTAGCAAAACTACCTTAGTGCGCATTGTAGACATAAGGCATAAATGGCCGTATTCATAGACATTCTTAGCGCGGGCTTCCGGTGGATGATCAGCGAACTAACGCTTTTCGTATTCATAAACCAGTGTTAGCGATATGATATGATATGAATCCTGTACAAGTAACCAGTCGATAGCCGGGGCTAGTTTAGCACGCTCGTAGCGCGGGGTTGCTAAATGTCTATGAATAGTACCCCTAAGTGATTTGGCAGCTGCAACCTTCCCCCCGCCTTCTAGTTCAGCTGTCGATCACATCACGATAAATAAATGGATCGTGATGTTAGCATTGAAATAATGGTACGGTACTTCTCGTTTCTTGTATTGATCCTAGATAATATCGTCCATTCTTCATTTCAGAAGACAACTTTAAAATTAGGCTACAGTGTGTTAAATCTTATAGCCTATAGCCTATGTCAGACTTTGATGAACTGGCAAGAACAAATCGCAACTCATCGCGTGTTATAGAAGTCGTGTTGTTTACATCAGCTTAGGGTAATACAGGGACTTCTACAGAGCACTGCTTAGTACAATCAGGTGACTAAAACAAATAGGGTAGAACACATTTACAAAAACGACTTACATCGCTCTCTTCTTTATAGAAAATAGTGATAAATTTTAAATAAAAATGGTGTACTTTAGCTGTTGCAATCTACAACTGTGTAGGCCTATATAATAATAATAATAATAATAATAATAATAATAATAATAATAATAATAATAATATTTATTTTAGTGGCAAGTTAAGGCCGTAAGGCCTTCTCTTCCACTCAACCAGCAAAAAGTGTATATACATATGCATGAATTTACAAAGAATCCAACAATTTGATTTAGATGAGAGTTACATGTATACAAAAGTTATTTACAAATTAAACAACAAAATACTATGAACTATTAATTAAACACTGAAATAAAGTGTGTAGCAGAATTAAACTAAAATACATAGAATGTTAATATATTTCAAATAATATTAGATAATAGAAAGAGATTTTACGAGACAATTAAAATACAGCACAATCAGATGTCAAAAAGTAACAATGTTGTCAGTGATAGTTTAAATCAGAATTTGAAAATGCTAATTTTTATTTGTTATGTTTTTGTCTTGCAGCCCCTCATACTTTGAGACAAGGAATTCCATTGACAGGTGGATATTGTAAAGATGATGAATAACAAGATGTTCTATGAAGAGGTATACTTAGCTGCTAAGTGATCTGGTATTTACGTCGTGGTTAGAGTATAGATAAGAGAAACGAGACGAAAGGTAATTTGGTGTTGAAGTGTGCATAATTCGGAAGAGTAAAGACAAAGAGTGTAAAATTCGTACGTTCTTTAAGTTAGCCACGAGAGACTTTGATATGTGATCATACCGTCGGATGTTGCACACGTATCTGACGCACATATTCTGAGCTCGCTGTAACTTGACTGACAATTCAGAACTTAGGTCATTTCACAATAATCTAAGTTTGCACTAGGGTAAGTTTTAGTTGCTGGGGCAAATTTCTGCGACAAGTTGGAGGAACAGATTTTTTTATCGTTTCTTTAACTTGAAAATTCCAACTTAGATTATTATCAAAAAAGAAGTTTTTACGACAGATGAATAAGGGATTAGCTTTCAACTGAAAGATTACTGTTATTAAGGGAGTTAACTAAACGCTTATGTCAATAATTATGGCTTGAGTCTTACTTGGATTAAGTGCGAGTCCGAAATTGGCCGCCCAAGTATATATATACGTCAGATTGTCAAATATAAACCTGTTTCGATTTCAAGAAAAGAAATATTTTTTCGACATCACACAATGTTGTTGATGCGAATTTGAAATAGTTTTTATTTGTTATTTTTTGTGCCTGTTCACTATTTAATTCATATTGCACTTCACAGAATTTCGAATATTCAAGAATACTCTTCAGTTTCAGTAAGTTGAACCCTTTTATTGTTACAACAGCTGATCGTATAGAATTTAAAATTATTTCGGCTTTTCTATGCCTGAAACTGCATTTTTCTATAGAAATCTGGAACAGTTTAGACTTTCTGTATGCCTTGCATATACGAATATGTGGTAGGTTAGGTTAGGTTAATTTAGGATTTTGGAATGCCTTGCATATACAAATCTGGGACAGGTTAGGCATTCAGTATGCCTTGCCTAGGTCTATAGTATATCAAGTGAAGTGAAGTGTGCTTTTCGCGTTCATTTTGAAGTGTTCTCCTTTTTATTTCACGTGTTCAATAGTCACTTTTAGGTTAGATACACAGATCAATTCTTTCCAATTTTTAGCATATTTTCTAATATGTTTTCAAGTCAACTGGCGTCCTGTAGCCTATGAATTCTTCATATTTTAAACTACATTCCCTCTGAAAAGTAGACCATTTTTCCATTTTGTTTGTGAAAGTCCGTGTCACGTGCTATAGAAAACTCATTATTTCATAATACGAAGTAGTAATACAGTAATTTCAATTATCTTACTAAATTTTGCAGACTTTTTCACTAAATACCCAAAGAATGGAACTTAAATTACATGACCTTTTCTGTCCCTTTCTGTTTGTATTTGAATTCCTTGTATTAGAAGGTAGTGTAAAATAGATAGTCTCTTTCATCTTCCTGTTGCCTCCAATACACATTTTCAGTGAAAGACGATGTGAGGAATAAAATTTAAATGGTTTATTTTAAATTAGGTGGTTTCAGAAATGCAAATAATTGAACTTTTCGCCACTTGCTGTGCTGCTAGACGCATGGAGTAATTAGTAGAGATGGCCGATATTTCACAAACCGATATTTTGTCACAGGTATTTTTTTGTCACAGATAAACCTGTGACTGATGACGCGAAATATCTGTGACAAAATATCGCTATCGAAATCTGCTCCGTATTCAGTACTCCATGACTGATATTTTCTCCTCTACGTCGTGGGTTTGCGCGTGCTCATGATACAATAACAGCAATCTGGCGGTAGTTTCTCCATCTTATTATAAATGATGTAGTTATTACACGATTTAAATTATAACAATATTGGTTACCAGTACTTAATCTTGTGTAAAATCCTGTCTGAACAACTGTTTTGTTTTGCAATTATTTTCCAATGTTTTTCCGAATACTTATATTTCATTAATTTTTATTCTATGACTAAATATTATAATGTTAATCCACGACTTAAAATAATTTATCCATTATATTATATACAATAAAAAGGGTCAATTTTTTAAACGATTAGGATAATCATATACCTAACCTCAATTTCTCCATACCCAACTACATTAAAAAATGATCAACTGGTTCAATATCTATAATATAACCTCTTGGTACATGAGGTTAACTTTTGACACGTTACTGTTCAGTTAGGTAAGTATTTATTTGTTAATGTACATGTACATAATTTCTTTGTTGGATTTTCCCATATAAATCACTGATGAGAGGTGTGTCTAGAGAAATCGTATTCATATTTCACTGCTCTTCAATATTTCCTGCTATTTTTTTTATCGATGTGACAAAATATCGGTGTAATTCATGCTACGTATCGATATAAAATATCTGTGTGACAAAATCACCGATAAAAGTCACAGATATTTAATTGTCACAGTCACAGTTGTCACAGATACTTGAAAATATCGTTTAAGCTCATCTCTAGTAATTAGATATTCAAACAGGTGGCAGCAAAATCAACTTCTACATTAGCGCCTCTAGCTTTAGAAGCGGGAAATTTAACAAGTTTC
Organism: Periplaneta americana; assembly: GCA_025594305.2. Lineage (NCBI taxonomy): Eukaryota > Metazoa > Arthropoda > Insecta > Blattodea > Blattidae > Periplaneta > Periplaneta americana. The sequence continues at coordinate 7,744,985 of JAJSOF020000001.1, forward strand.
TCATCCTATCATTCATCCATACTTACGCGAGCAAATTATCGATCATTATCGATTAGTTAGGGTTAGGTATCTTTGAATGCCAGTGTCATGGATGAATATATAATAGGATGCGAAACTTACTGAGTTTCCCGTAACACATACTAGAGGCGCTGTTGTAGAAATTGATCTTGCTGCCACCTGTTGGGGGGAGGGGCGTTATTACATCTAGCAGCGCACCAAGTAGCGAAAAGAGTAACTAATTGCTCCATGCATTTAGCAGCGCACCTGGTGACGAAAATGTTAAACTGTGCAGAAAGTATTCCCTCCCGCCCTCATCGATATTCAAAACTAACCCAATTTAAAATAAAACATTTACATTTTTATTTCTCACAGCATCATCTACTGAAAATTCTTACCGGAGCCAAAGGAAGATAAAAGAGACGATCTATTGTACACTACCCAATTAAAATATAACCAGACAGAGACAAAAAAAATAAAGCAAAAGGTTAGATAATTGGGATTGTATTCTTTGGTTATTTATTGTACAGGGCAATGGAAAAGTCTGCAAAACTACTTAGATAGTTCAATTTATTATATTACTATTACTTTACAATACATTCAACAACACTATTTTTACAACGTCCATAAACATCACTGTTTAACATACACTGCTTATACACACACGTATCACTTTATGTTCACTTATTAGCAAGTTTCTGTCTGCCATCTTGTCTCTTCGAGCAATATCTCGAACGGATAAATAGAGAACTCTGGGTAATCTACCCAACACGTAGTTCTAATGTTCACCATCTACGACGTTGGGCGCTGATCACCTTATTTCAGCCCCCCGCCGCCAGATGGTGCTGACCGCAGTTTCGCATCCTATTATAATATTTATCCATGCCAGTGTACTGTATTTTAGTTTGATGTATTGACTGTCATACACTCTTGCAGACTATTTTTCTTAGTGCCTAGTTCCCCGTAAGTGATTTCCGTACCAGCACAAAATCCCAAAATTCCTTTCGTAAAGCGTTGATGAATTCCTCAACTTGCAGAACATGTCCGTACACGGCATTGTTGGTGTTTCTTCATTACACAATTGTTTGAGCTGTTACTGTTATAGAGGGATGAAGTTGGCGGTGGGGGTTGGGGAGGGATGTTGAGGCCGTGGTAAGTCTCGGGTGACCTGGGGGACGACTGGAGCAAGAGGGAGGGTTATTCAATTAGCATCGCTGGGGCATTAGACGGTAACTTCTCCCTACAATGTTACAAGAAACCCTATGTAGCTATATAGCGCCGTGTTCAACGGGTTTATTTATATGTGTTAACTTTTTAATCATGTTATCATGAGAATGGTTTTCATAATTTAATTACAGCGCACGAACAAGTAAGACTTGCTGGGGGCGTATTATGTACTACTGCAATGTATCTAACGGCTAATTAATTTAATGATGACTTGTAGGGATATTCCAAGTTATATCAGCCTGTAAGGGCAAAGGAGCAACGCTGTGCGATCATTTAATTTGTTAACAAAACATATAGTTACATTTTCTTGCGCACAATTTCTGCGGCCGACAAAGACGAGCTATGAATTTCAATGTTTGTTTTGTATCTCAGACTCTCTCATCAAAGATCAGGATTACTTTTCTGTCCTAGTTTTTTATTGACTGGAGTTTAAAATCAATATGACTTGATATGATGCGATAGAACTTGATATGAACTTATCTACGACACTAAACTGTGCAACATGACGTAATAATCAGTTCCAGGATGATCCTTCCAACGTCATACGCTTGCAGGAAGTTTTCTGCGACAGGCTTCTCTTCTTCAGTTTTTGGCCCTCAGACGTTTGGTATAGACCTACATCTTACATTGTCAACTGAAGTGGTGTATCCCTCAACATTTTTGACATTAATACGTTTATTCTTTCGGTGTAAGGTATTAATGGCAGTATGAAAACAACACGTGACACTTTTCGACACGCCGTGGTCAACGCTATATCTCAGGAACTATAAAACCTAGAGCAAAGTGCCATATACCATCGTGTATAGGACATAAATATGCACGAGATGACATAAGAATCACATCCGCTGATGACGCCATCACAGCGCAGAGAGGGGGAAATAGATGGCACCGATTTCATCGCCGTTCTGTTTTAGTATCGGCTACATGTTTTAAATTTTTATTTGGATTAGTGTACTGCTACTACTACGACTGCTACTGCTACTACTACTACTACTAAGTATATTACTCTCCTCTAGACCCAAGAATTGCTACTTCAAATCCAGCTGGGGTCGATGGCCTTTTCAGGACGCAAAAATCCGGAGCGCAAGTCCTCCTGGAGGCACTTTAACCCTTGTGCCCCATTGTCGGAGTTTTCCGGCACGTTGAAGATGTCAAGTATAAATTAGAGCCTCTGGACTAAATTTATCCTATCACGTCCTTGTTACACCTTAGTCCTTCTGCACTCTGTCGGCAAATAAGTGACACTAAATTGTAGATGCTGAAACCTCTTCTAGAGGGTACATATGGGTTTTCCGACTCTGGAACTATGGGTTCAATGAATGAACTACTACTACTACTACTACTGCTACTGCTACTGCTACTGCTACTGCTACTACTACTGCTACTACTATTACTGCTACTGCTACTACTACTACTGCTGCTACTACTACTATTACTACTACTGCTGCTACTACTACTGCTGATATTGCTACTACTACTACTGCTACTGCTACTACTATTACTACTGCTACTACTACTACTACTACTACTACTACTACTACTACTACTAAACTTTCTACCATTATTCGCTGACTCTAAGAACATGCATAGATGTCGCTACTGCTGACTAGATCTATTTAGTTCGTAAGAGTGCTTTACTAGTCCGCTACTTTACATTGCATTCTTAATGAATGAATGATGATGCTATACTACTATTGCTATTATTATTATTATTATTAGTACTATTATTACGTATTTGATTCAATATTATCTGCAATCGAAATAGCCTAAATAACATTCCGAGAGCGTGTGCGTGCTACGTGGTCCAAGGGTTGACTCCTTCATTGTGTGAGGACGATCATCGTATGTTATGTTAAATTTTATTGCAAGCGAAGATGAGTGACTCGCTGATGCAGTGCAGGAAACTATTGCTGCACTGGGGTGATGGCGGTGTAATTCTGCATTAAACCTACTCATCGTCAGCCGGCAGTTTTATGGCTGCTGCTACTGCGAGCTGACTATTAGTACTGCTTTGCTAATTGCTGACTGCTTTAATAAGTGCTACGCGGCAACTGCTGCTACTGACAGTGACTACTCCCATTTGCTACTACTATTCATAATGTAGATACTACTACTGCTTACTACTACCAATAAAACGAAAATCTGTAACTAAACTTTCTATTATTCGCCCTGACTCTACGAACATGGTTCATAAATTCGCAGTGCTGAGAAGCATAGATCATTTAGTTCGTAAGTTGTCCGTAGGTTTACATTGCATTCTTAATGAATGAATGATGATGTTTATTATTAATATTATTATTATTATTATTATTATTATTATTATTATTATTATTATTACGTATTTGATTCAATATTATCTGCAATCGAACTAGGCCTAAATAACATACCGAGAGCGTGTGCGTGCGCGGTACGTGGTCCAAGGGTTGAGCTCCCTTCATTGTGTGAGGACGATCATCGTATGTTATGTTAAATTTTATTGCAAGCGAAGATGATGACTCGCTCATGCACAACAAAAATTGCACGTTGATGGCGGTTTTCTGCATTAAACCGTAGCTCATCGTCAGCCGGCAGTTTTATGGCTGCACTGAGCGAAAGCTTTAATTGCTGATAATTTAATAATGTTAACCCAAACCTCCATTTAGCGCGATTCATAGTATAGCATTAATACCAATAAAAACGAAAATCTGAAAAATTTCATTTGTAACTATGGGCAGATTATCGACACGCAAATTTTAATTTCCTGACAAATTAAATTTCAGTTTGTATTAACTTACTTCGTCCATAATTACTTACTTACTTACAAATGGCTTTTAAGGAACCCGGAGGTTCATTGCCCCTCTCACACAAGCCCGCCATTGTTTCCTATCCCGAGCAAGATTAATCCAGTCTCTATCATCATATCCCACCTCCCTCAAGTCCATTTTAATATTATCTTCCCATCTACGTCTCCGCCTCCCTAAAGGTCTTTTCCGCTCTGGCCTCCCAACTAACTATATGCATTTCTGGATTCGCCCATACGTGCTACATGCCCTGCCCATCTCAAACGTCTGGATTTAATGTTCCTAATTATGTCAGGTGAAGAATACAATGCGTGCAGTTCTGTGTTGTGTAACTTTCTCCATTCTCCTGTAACTTCATTCCTTTTAGCCCCAAATATTTTCCTAAGTGATTAATGTTTCCTTCTCCATGATACAAGTAATCGCCTATTTGTGATATGCCATTCCCATCTAACCTAACCTCTTGTACTCCCACGATGTTTATTCTATATCTAGCTAGTTCTATTGCTACAAATGTTATCCCCCCTTTTCTATAAAGACTATTTACGTTCCATGTACCAAATCTTATAACCTTATTCCTTTGCTGTGGTTGTGCCGGAGAATCAGGCCCATTCCGAGGCTTATTGTTAGGTTTCGTAACAAGCTGTTTTTTACGGTGATGGGTTGCTGGCCCTTCGCCCAACCCCCAAGCTGGAGGTCCACCCCTTATCGGCTGTTCACGACTGCTTATTCAATATATTCGCAGTTACCCTCCATATCTGGAGGCCGTCTCCTCTAATTAACTAGTCAAAATTGTGAATTATAATATACAGGGTGATTCACGAGGATTTACCGTCACATACGGAGCTTATTCCCGAAGACATTCTGAAAAAAATAATATCATATAAACATTCGTTCTAATCTCAATATTTTCGAAGTTACATTAATTTGAAGTTCTTAGTAAAATACGTTTTTTCTTTAGTTTTGCTATTAAAAAAAATATTACATATAGAGAATGAACTATTCAGAAACGTCATTTCTTTAATTGGCTAGTGTTCTGAAGCTAAAAATGTGTTGTTAATTGCTTTGTACAGATTTTATTTTTCAGTTTTTAACTAAAATTGACATCATTCTTACGCACTTATAAAAACAATTGTTACAAATAATACGACTTCGGGAACTTGATTCTTTACAGTTTAATTATGCATCCTAATGTATAGAGTCTTAAAGAATTTACAGTGGCGTTATTTGTAACAATTGTTGTGATAAATGCGTTAGAAAATATAATTTTGTAGTTAAAAATCGAAAAAAAAATCTGTACGAAGCAACTATGGAATTCACAACGCATTTTTAGCTTCAGAATACTAGCTAATTAAAGAAATGATAGTTCTGAATAGTTCATTCTTTATCTGTAATATTATTCTATCCTTAAAACTAAAGAATAATGGTATTTTACAAACAACTTCAAACTAGCGTAACTTTGAAAATATTGAGATTAGGACATATGTTTATAAGACATTTTTGCTCAGAATATCTTCGGAAACAAGCTCCGTAAGTGACGGTAAATCCTCGTGAATCACCCTGTATACGCTCGCACATTGTGTGTTCTAAAATAAGATCTTTCACTTTGGACTTGAAAATGTTTAAGGTCGGGCAGCCCCTAACATCTGTAGGTAATGAATGGTGTTATTGTAAAAGATGAAGAATACACGGAAGTTCTGCGGGGAGGGACAAAATATACTTCGATCCCGGCCCAGGTCGATGGCATTTAATTGTGTTTAAATACGACAGGCTCATGTCAGTAGATTACTGACATGTGAAAGAACTCCTGCGGGACAAAATTCCGGCACACCGGCGACGCTGATATAACCTCTGCACTTGCGAGCGTCGTTAAATAAACCATAATTAAATTTAAATTTTTAATTAAGGATTATGAAATAAACATGAATCATTTTAAAACGTACAATATTGAAAGTACAATGTTGGAAGACAATGAAACAAGTCCTAAGGAGGTGATAAAAGCAAACTGATGCTAGGGAGGTGATAAAAACAAATGCTAGGGAGGTGAAAAAATAAATGCTAGGGAGGTGAAAAAATAAATGCTAGGGAGGTGATAAAAATTGTAGGATAAGCAGCCATGATTGGGTTGAAACACGTTGTTCCGTACCGTTTTATTGGTGGCATGTAGTATGACGTAGTAGAAGTGTAATATTCACTTTGGAACATATTTTGCATGGAGATACAGCCTGTTTTAGGTACCTAAATTAAGATTTTTACAACCTAAAAATGCGAGGTTTAGTTATGATTACAAAAATTGTGACTACTGTTTTTTTTTTCTGATAGTTATTCTGCGGGTTCCTCTTTGTTAAGGGGAACTTTCAAAGAGCTATGCGAACAGGAGCTTTAGACTACAAGTCATTGGTTGCACGTGTAGGAAACCGAGCAAATGGCTTTTATTGGTCGTTCAAACATCAGGAGTATCCATATCTATTATATGAGATAGCTCTTAAATTACGAGAATACAAAATTGTGGGATCGCTATAAAATAATATATCTGAAATCGATTTCCACACACAACAGGAGTTCAATAATAATATCACTCACACCGAAGACAACGCGTGGCTGTGGAGACAGCGGTCTGGCACAGAACGAACGCAGATTCCTGTGTTATATACAGGGTGAATTACAGTCGTAACTGCGAACCAGAAAAGTAAAGGTCAGTAGATACAATTTGAAGGGCCATATTCATAGACATTCTTAGCGCGGGCTTCCGGTGGATGATAAGCGAACTAACGTTTTCCGTATTCATAAACCAGTGTTAGCGATATGATATAATGCATGATATGATACGATATGATATGATATGATATGATATGATATGATATGATATGATACGATACGATACGATACGATACGATGCGATACGATACGATACGATACGATACGATACGATACAATACGATACGATACGATACGATACGATACGATACGATATGATATATGATATGATACGATATGATATGATATGATATGATATGATATGATATGATATTATATATGATATGATATGATATGATATGATATGATATGATATGATATGATATGATATGATATGATATGATATGATATGATACGATATTATATATGATATGATATGATATGATATGATATGATATGATATGATATGATATGATATGATATGATATGATATGATATGATATGATACGATATGATACGATATGATACGATATGATATGATATGATATGATATGATATGATATGATATGATATGATATGATAGTTATAATAATTTATTTATTTAATCTGGCAGAGCTAAGGCCAGTAGGCCTTCTCTTCCGCCCAGCCAGACTCTAATTCTAATTGAATACAATTGGTTACATAGTTATTACATTAATATCTAGACCATAAAACAACATGAAAGTAAATAATGAAAATTGGATAACTAATGTTAGTGTGACAATAATAAACACTGGTAAGAAATAGTTATAATAATAATGATAATAATAATAATAATAGCGGCCGGGTAGCTCAGTTGGTAGAGCAGCTGGCTACGGACTGGAAGGTCCGGGATTCGATCCCAGGTGGTGACAGGATTTTTCTCGTTGCCAAACTTTCAGAACGGCCCCGAGGTTCACTCAGCCTCCTATAAAATTGAGTACCGGGTCTTTCCCGGGGTAAAAGGCGGTCAGGCGTGGTGCCGACCACACCACCTCATTCTAGTGCCGAGGTCATGGAAAGCATGGGCTCTACCTCCATGTCCCCCAAGTGCCTTCATGGCATGTTACGGCGATACCTTTACCTTTTTTATCTTTTTTTAATAATAATAATAATAATGATATAATTTAGATATTTATCTGTGATATATATAACCATTAAACATTGAGAAACCTGAAACAGCTATTATTGTTGACAATAATTGTTAGAAAAATATCTCGTTAGCCTATTCTTAAATTGATTTGATGTCTGACAGTCCCTGACATTACTCGGTAGGGAATTCCAAAGCCGAGGAACAGCCACAGTGAAAGAAGATGAATATGAGAATGTTCGGTGGGAGGGAATGGATAATATTGAGGAGTGTTGTGATCGTGTGTCTAGGTTATGATGGGTGGATAAATTTCGAAAACGAGACGCAAGATAGACAGGAGTGGAGAAATGCAATATGTGAAAGAGAAGGGAAAGACAGTGGATTTTCCTACGATCTTCTAGACGGAGCCAGGACAACATTTCTGGGGATGGTGTTACGTGATCATCCCGGCGAATATTGCAGACGAAACGGACGCACATATTATGAACACGTTGTAGTCTCTGCGCCGAAGTAACGCTTAGGTCAATAAGCAGAATATCACAGTAATCGAAGTGGGGCATCACGAGTGTTTGCACTAACATTTTTTCATGGAAAAGGGTAGAAAATTCTTCAATCGTCTAAACGAGTGGATTAATGAGAATACCTTTTTGCAGGTTTCTGCAACTTGAATGTTCCAATTTAAACTTTTGTCCATGTAAATACCTAGATTCTTTACTGATTCACTGAACGGAATTTCGGTGCCGTGTATTTTAATCGGGGATATGATATATGATATGATATGATATGATATGATATGATATGATATGATATGATATGATATGATATGATATGATATGATATGATATGATATGATATGATATGATATGATATGATATGATATGATATATGATATATGATATGATATGATATGATATGATATGATATGATATGATATGATATGATATAATATGATATGAATCCTGTACAAGTAATCGGTCGATAGCCGGGGCTAGTTTAGCACGCTCGTAGCGCGGGCTAGCGAAATGCCTATGAATAGCACCCGAAGAGTCTACGAGACAGAAGGGAATAGAAATCTGCCTGTACCGATCTTAGAACATTTTCCTCATGATTACAGATGGTAGGTTCTCGCAATCACGATAAATTCGGAGTGTGTTCAAATGCTGCTAAAAGAAGTAATTTTATGTTTAAAAGAATCTTAATTAGCCGTATATTAGTGTACAGTTTTTTAAACCGCGATAAAATGAGATAGTTCTTTCTCAATAGGTCCGCAGAAGATGCTCTTTTTTCTATTAAAAGCTTCCTCTGCTATTGCTATCCTCCTTTTGACTTCCTGGCAGCAGCTCATGTTACTGCTTATAGTACACCCCAAGTATTTGAAGCTGTCGATTCGCTCTACTGCCTCATTTAAAATTCGCAAATTTATTTTCTGTATTTTTCTTCTTAAGACCATGGTCTCATAACCTTATTCCTTTGCTGTGGTCGTGCCACAGAATCAGTCCCATTCCGAGGCTTATTGTATGGATTCGTAACAAGCTGTTTTTTTACGGTAATGATTTGGTAGCCCTTCGCCCAACCCCCAAGCTGGAGGACCACCCCTTATCGGCTATCCACAACTGCTTATTCAATATATTCGCAGCTACCCTCCATATCTGGAGACCGTCTGCTTTATCCGCAACCTGAGGACGCGCCTGACATAATTCGTAGTCTAACATTAAATCCAGACGTTTGAGATGAGCAGGGCATGTAGCAGGTATGGAGGAATCCAGAAATTCATATAAAGTGTTTGTTGGGAGACCGGAGGGAAAAAGACCTTTGGGGAGGCCGAGACGTAGATGTGAGGAGCTTCAAAGCTTCAGACTCGTTTCTTTTGCAGCCAATTAATCTCTCAAACGGCGCTAGTGGAATTTCTACATGGCGCGCTCGCAAATTTGAATTTGCCTACTGGAACGCTTTCGGTTAACCGATGTTTGGGTTGATCGGTATTCGGATAATCGATGCTCTACTGTATATCATTTTAAGAGTATGGAACTATGATATTTCTAACTTCTACATTTTTACACCAATTAATCTGAAACTTTTACCACATATTTCTTACAATGTGGACATGAAATGCACAAATTTTCAGTTTTATATATCAATTAATTAACTTACAATAATAATAATAATAATAATAATAATAATAATAATAATAATAATAATAAATTTAGCTTCCCTTAAAAAGGTTGCCAGATTTGACAAAGCGTATTACATATAATTTGGAAACACACCTAAAAGGTAAAATGATATATATTTGAAACGGTTAGGGAATCGAATATACAAAAGTCAGAAAAATTTAACCTAAGTAGCGTTTGTGCTCATTTACAATTAAGAAAGAGGGGGAAAAAATATCATCAGATATTAAGACAAATAATAGTATGGATTTATTGGGATTGATATCTAAACCAATTAACAGCCATCGGTTAAGATAACTCGAAATTTCCATTATTTTAATACTAATAATTGTCCCAATTTTCATAGTTTACATAATATTTCTTTAAATTTATATGTTATTTAATTTATTTCTGTTATTTGTAAAATATGACATATGCTTTTCATATTTTACAAGTTACTTTTTTAGAAAAATAATATTTACCCTTTTTGTTTGTCAATTTTTCCATTTTTTAAAACTTATTAAAACTTATGACATGGTGATTTAAATATTTTGAATAGCAGAAGAAAATAGAAGCGTCACTTTACTTGACATGTTTTTGCGAACTTCTGTGCAAAATTTCACTCAGTTTGGAGAAAAACTGCATTGATTAGAGCATTTTGAATGTTACAAAATGTGAAAATTGGAAAAATCAAGAAAACGAGTATAAAAACACAGCATTTATATATTATTGATATCCTTCCTTCCTATACAGTCTACCACACACATTTTTCTCCGACATAACAGCGCGAGATATGAACTGAATGAAAATTAAAATTAGCTAGAATGAAGAACAAAGTCTGTCAGAATGACAGTTGAGTGTCAGTTTAAAGGACTGCAGCTCCACGCATGCGCTGGTCCCTTTAAATTAGTCCTGAAGGGCTTTAAATTGTCATAGGGGGGAAAATGAGCACAGATTTATAAAATTGAAACATTTTATTTTTAGAGTTAAGACAAAATTTCCATTTCTGATGGTTTTTTTAGTTATATTCACCGATCCATAGCCTTAAATTAGTTTCATAATAATTATACTATTATAATACTCTAATATTACCTAAAATATATTTGAAAAATTGTATATTTTCTTTCTTATATTGTAACTAGGCACGTTAGGTTGGGCATTTCTTTCATCCTTCTAGTCACAGTCAATGATCAAGGATGTATCACGTTTTGGAATTATTTTCATCCCATCTCCTGTTTTTTCTAAATTTGTTCATTTTCCTTTATCTTTTCAATTTAATAATATTTCCTCATCTCCTCTCTTACGTCTATATATTTCTATTGCCTAACTCAATATTTGCAACCACTCTAAGAAATCGCATTCCTACAATTTCAATTCCCCCTTATCATTTTACTAAAGCACCGACATTCTGACCCAATGTAAACAATGTTGGAATTTCAAGAAACTTTGTAAAACTTCATCACTGCACTTTTCTAACTTTTCCTCTCACAGTTTCCTTAATGGTACTTCATAATGTTAAAACTTGGTTACGTTATTGATTAAGCAATTTCTCTTATTATATTGCAAATGGTTAAAAGTTCTAGCTGCTTTCACGGTTTCATCGCTAGCAAATTATTTTGCAGGTACTGGTTCGACATCATAAAAAAATACACTATTTTGTACAGCTAAATGGTAATAATTGTGATATGTTGTTGTTGTTGTTGTTGTATTTACATCTTAACTCCCTTTATGTTCCTTTCAACATTATTATTATTATTATTATTATTATTATTATTATTATTATTTATTATGATTTATTTTGTTGCATTTTGGTCAATTAAGTAATGTAGACTATTATATTGATTGTATTTTCATCTCATTGCCACTTTCTATCATTCATTCTCATCAACATTTGTTGTTTTTTTCGTTTTATCCTCCCACTGTAATCTGGCCTTGTGTTTTGTTTCGCCATTAATATTCTAAATAAATAAATAAATAAATAAATAAATAAAATTATTATTATTATTATTATTATTATTATTATTATTATTATTATTATATTTACTTACTGGCTTTTAAGGAACCCGGAGGTTCATTGCCGCCCTCACATAAGCCCGCCATCGCTCCCTATCCTGTGCAAATTAATCCAGTCTCTACAATCATAACCCACCTCCCTCAAATCCATTTTAATATTATCCTCCCATCTACGTCTCGGCCTCCCAAAGATCTTATTCCTTTCGGCCTCCCAACTAATAATAATAATAATAATAATAATAATAATAATAATAATAATAATTATTATTATTATTATTATTTATTATTATTATTATTATTATTTATTTAGAATATTGACGTTAAAACAACAGCACAAGGCCAATTACAGTTTAGCACGATACAAAACAGAACAAAACAAATGATGATGAGCATGAATGATAGAAAATGGCAGTGAGATGAAATACAAGCAATATAATAGTCATCACTAATCTTTGACCAAATGCAAGAAAATAAATAGCACAAATAATTATTAAAATTAGTAGAGTGAGATAATTAAAATAATGGCAATTAAATAAAATGAATTACAAATGAATTAATGAAATCATATAAATGAAGACTGGAATAATATAATTAATTGTAAAGATATGCAAACAACAGCACAAGGCCAATGACAAAAAAATAGTATGATAGATATTTTAATAAATGGTATAAATTAATAAAACTGACATGAAAACTCAAAAAGTATATACTACATTAAATGGATCGAAGTTCAATCCATGCAAATTAGCATATTTTATACATCTGCAGACCGGGGAGAGAGATTTAAATTTCTACATATTATAAAAATTTTATGAAATCTTAAACCCTTATGCAGAAATAAAGACTGATATTGCTTAAATGATTCATAATCAATATCACCCTTAATGACTTTACAAAAAATAAATAATCAAGATCCTGACGTCTGGTAAACAAACTACCGCAATTGAAATATTTGCAATTAATCTCATATTTATAATCGGAATTTGGTAAAAATCTATAAGAACACAAGGGAATAAATTTTCTTTTAATATTATCCAATTTAGCCGAGTCAGTGGAAGTAATGGAGTTCCATACAACAGATGCATATTCAAGCTTGGATCTAACCAATATATAGTATTTTAAAATTAATAAACACATAGGAGTAGAAAAAGAATAAGTTATAGATCTAATTAGACCAAGCATTCTTAATGAATGGGTATAAATATATTGACATGATTATGCAAATATTTATTTATTTATTATTTATTATTAATATTTGTGTGCTGAAACAACAGCCAGAGGCCAATTATAGTTCAGCACAATTTACAAACAGAAGATACAAAGGTGCAAAACAAAAATAAATAATATCTTAAATAACAAAAACATACATAAATATAATTGAGTACAAACAGTAAAAATAATAATCAAAACGAAACTAAACCAAAAGGATCTAAATTGTGTCCAAAATTGGCATATTTTATGCATCTACAAACTGGAGAAAGTGATTTTGAATTTCGGTTATAAAAATTTTTTAGAAATCTTAAACCTTTTGTAGGAATACGGGTATAAATAGTAATAATAATATAAAATAATAATAATAATAATAATAATAATAATAATAATAATAATAATAATAATAACAATAAGAATAATAATATGAACCTATTACAAAGTATAATCAATCTCACTCCGATACTGAATAACCAGTTTTGGAATCGTCATTAAATACAAAATAAATAAAATGGAACCAATCAATTTGATGCTTTCTCTAATTAAGTGCAGAATATTTCGGTAGGTGGATCATGCCGAAACGTAATTTCATTCCCAATGTTTCCAGCAATGTTTGTAATTAAATTAGGAGAATTATACAGCCGCGCATCATGCGATTGATAACGAAATGGACGGTCATGCATTCAGCCGTAGACAAAAACGTATTGGCGGTATAGAAAAATTTATGATCCGAGTTACTGAGTTACTAGACGATTCTTTTACTAAGTACGTGTTTCATAATTGAGAGGAAATGTTACAACCCCGCACTCAATAGAACTGAACGATGAACTAGAAGGAATATGACGGAGGAAACTACTCCTTTGTCCTACCTTCAGTGAAAATAGTTCGACATAATGTCCCTAAAGTGATGGTGGGGTTTCAGAGGATTATATTTTTTGAATGAATAGAGGTAGAAATGTAATATTGGTGCCAGGTGAAAATAAAATTCTCAATGTTTTCGTCTGTAAGTTTGAGACAATGAAGGAAACAAAAGACGGTAACAATCGAACAGAAGTAATAATTTTCATTGTTACAATTAATTATACGAGATGAATGTCCAAAGAAAAGTGCTATAAGACTGGCAGAATTTGAATCTATGACTCGTGTACGACTTGAATTTCGTCAGGCATTTAACGAATAACGCAGTGTTGCCACCTTTGGTACAATTGTAATAATAATAATAATAATAATAATAATAATAATAATAATAATAATAATTTATTTATTTAATCTGGCAGAGCTAAGGCCAGTAGGCCTATTCTTCCGCCCAGCCAGACTCTAATTCTAATTGAATACAGTTGCTTACATAGTTATTACATTAATATCTAGACCATAAAACAACATGAAAGTAAATAATGAAAGTTGGATAAGTAATGTTAGTGTGACAATAATAAACATTGGTAAGAAATAGTTATAATAATAATAATAATAATAATAATAATAATAATAATAATAATAATAATAATAATAATAATAATGAGATAATTTAGATATTTATCTGTGATATATATATAACCATTAAACATTGAGAAACCTGAAACAGCTATTATTGTTAACAAGAATTGTTAGAAAAATATCTCGTTAGCCTATTCTTAAATGGTTTGATGTCTGACAGTCCCTGACATTACTCGGTAGGGAATTCCAAAGCCGAGGAACAGCCACAGTGAAAGAAGATGAATATGAGGATGTTCGGTGGGAGGGAATGGATAATATTGAGGAGTGTTGTGATCGTGTGTCTAGGTTATGATGGGTGGATAAATTTTGAAAACGAGACGCAAGATAGATAGGAGTGGAGAAATGCAATATGTGAAAGAGAAGGGAAAGACAGTGGATTTTCCTACGATCTTCTAGACGGATGTGGTACAATTTTAAGTGACCTGTACCCTGGTACGTACAACTACTTTTTTTTGGTACAGTTTTAACTTATTTGGTACAATCTGTACTTTCTTCTATTTTCTTAGTTTGAAAACTGATATCATTATAACCGGCTTTAATAAAGTTGAAAAAATTATTGATTGCTACCAACCAGAATCAGATTTACAGCTCACTTTAAGGTCAGCACATTAACAAAGAATGTAAATTGATCATTTTTTGCAAAATTTGTATAACAAATGGACGATTCAGAATTCGCAGGTTTACTTTCTTTATTTTTCTTCCTATGACCATGGTCTTCGTCTTGTTGACATTTATCTGCATCCCATACTGCTCACAGCTGTCATTTAGCTCCAGTAGGATATCCTTTTCTGCTAACAACGCCATATCATCAACAAATCCTATGCACTTTATTCTTCTTCCTCCCATGTTCTGAAAACAGTTCTTCACTAAATTATCCAAGTAGATGTTGAACAGGATAGATGATAAAGGGCATTCTTGAAGTAGGTCTACTCCTCTCTCTATTTCACTTCCTTCTGACATTTCTTCTTCTATCCTGACTTTGACTCATTGTTTCATATAAGGGTTACTGAACAGCCTCCTCTCTTTCCAATCCACACCAATTTTCTTTAGAATCCCCATCAGTTTATTGTAATCCATGTATATGTAATGCAATTCTGTATGCTTTGTTGTTTTCTAACCATATCAGAGACCACACAAAAAGTCATGAATGAAACTTAAATTTTGTGAGAGGAGATAAATTTTGAAAATACGCAATTTTTATTTCAATAACTAAAAAATAATTTGTCTCATCAGAATGTAACTTATATGTAAGAATAGTACGATATTAACAAGGGGTTTCATTATACAGGGACATAATTTTATTTTTACTAACATTTTTAATATTAACTTGCCTATACCTCTGGATCAACGCCGTTTGCTATCTCCTTCCAATACTGGAATTCGATGATACTGGCGTAATATACAAACAAATCACTTTACTAGATATAGGAGGGAAGAAAAGTAGTTCATCCATTTACGTAAACTAGGAAATATCGCGATTTTGAGTTTGATCATTTTCATTAGGTTTTTGTTTAATCAAAATACAGTACGGTATTAACAATGAATGTTTTTACTCACGAACTGAGCTGTCCATGTGGACGTATTCATTATGCAGTGTATATTATACTGTCTACAACACATTAGCGTACTTTATAGAGAATGAAGTTAAACTGAAGAATAATCATAATATGAATATTTAAACACATTTTTTAAAATGGTGGCCGTTCATTTCAATGCAAGCTTCAGTTCTAATGTACATATTATCGCACTATAGACTATTGTACCTAATTCCAATTACCAGTTTCGTCCTTCGTACTAGTAACTCATGTTGAAATAATTCTGTACCTACTCTATAATAGGGCACTTACGTACTGTAAATTCAATCCGATCCGAAAAGATAAAATTACTCAGACATGCTATCTACTGTCCGTCAAAGTGGTTATGTCGTAGGGTCGTAGAAAGGGAGGAAATCACGTGACAGTTAATTACTTAACGAGGCCCTTTTATTTAAGTTATTTTAAATAGTTGTATAATATTACGTAGATATCCAATTCCTAACAGAAATTAATGTTCTCAGAAAAGAGCTAAGACAGCCCAGCCACTAGCTGGCAAATAAAAGCTGGTGGGGGAAACCGGGATACGACGTAGCCAAATGGACGACAGTACCTGTGCGAAAATGATTCATTAGTCATTGGAAAATGCGAACATATTTTTGGAACGTACTGTTTACTATGACCGTAAGGCTACTATGACTGTATATGCGGCTTTGGTTCTGTGTGGAGGACGGTTGAACTTCATTAGTAGAAGGGGTGGCAGTGAAGTACATTAAAAAACTCAGGTACAATAAAAATTGAAGTAAAAATAAAAGGATGTCCCTGTACAAAATATACAGCCTCTACCTTGAAATTACAGTAGTAGAAAATAGACATTTCGCCCATAGGCCCTCTTAATTACAGTTAGAGTTCGTAAACTTTGCAGCTTATGCTGTAACCCTCACATACTATTGTGACAGCGACGTGAGAATCGAACTCACGACCAGCGTCCCGCATGAAAGCAGATCGCACAGGCTCCACGGAACATTGAGTGACGTCGCGCGGTGGAGAGAAGAGAGAGGGTGTATTACGTCACGCGACGAGTCTGCGCGCGCCGCTGCTACTTAACGCAGTGAATGTGGAACGACCTTCTCGACTATTCCAGACGTCTGTCGATGTAGAGATATCGAGATAATTCTCTACACACCTGTAGAAGGTTCTCGCAACTATGATTTTGCTATAAAAGAGCAGGCGCCAGCGAACTAGAGTTTCAGAGTTTTCAGTTATTCAGTCAGTGAGAAAGCCAGAGCAAGCAAGCCAGCCGGAGTTCGACTCGAGTGTGCGTCCGCATCTGCGTCAGCATCCGAAGGCCTGAGTTCGAGTGCAGTGGACCGCAGTTGGAGGGACCTGAGTTCGAGTGCAGTGGACCGCAGTTGGAGGGACCCGAGTTCGAGTACAGTGAACTCGAGTGACTGAGATAGAAGAACTGTGAACTGAGAACTGGTAGTTCTGATTTGTAAATAGTGCTTTGTAAATATTAGTTAAGATTAACAGTTCATTGTTGTGCGTAATAGTCCAAGTCAATTGTCATTGTCGTCGGTGGAGTGCTATAACGAATACTGTGTGAGTGAAGATCCAATTGTTGACGAGAGCGTTTAAGGTGAATTGTAGAAAGGAATTATTGTTGTGACGAATAAATTACATTGTTGTTACTAAATAAAATTCACACTATTATTTGTCGTAGATTATGTGCTGCCAACACGCGTGAACCATGAGATGATTTATTGCTTTATTCGCAAACAATAACAATTTATTAATCACGGGAATTTGTCTTCTGTTATTTCAAACTGTATTTATTTTTCTCGTTCCTTCTTCTTAAATATCGCTTTATTTCATGGAGCTTCAGTACATGTTTTCAATAACCCTGTTGCAATAAATCTCGCTATCGGTAATGAAATAGACTCACTGTGTATATAGGAACATAGAAGCTTGTCTTAAGACATAAGTAATAGATAGGAAGCAATTCATTTCGTCCATTCAGCGCAATGGAATCGGGACGAGGGCTTGGTGATGTTCTTCTCCCTGGGTGGGGTAAGAGCAAGACCGGGCGGGCAGGCGGACGGGGTCTTTCAAAGCGAAGCGAATCGGGCAAATTGGTGCCATCAAGACGGATCTCTCATCCACTTACCAAACGGGCGTCCTCCACACGCAAAGATGCAACATCTAGCTCTGCAGGTTTAGTTTTATGTTATGATTGACATAAGTGTGTATGTATCAGAGGTTTGCATCGGACGTTTTCACTCGAGCGCCAAGTAGTTCATAGCATAATCCGATAGGTAGCGCACATGCATGATGGGTACAATTGTCGCGAGCGATAAATCCTTGAACGGTATAAACCGAGCGTCAGACATTAGTTCTTGTTACAGCGATGAACTATGTAGTAACATCATAGATGTTTATCATTTCAAACTTTCCAGTGTTTAACTAACCTCTCCATAGTACAACTACAAAACTTGCTTTAAAATGTAATATAAATGTTGTAGGTAAATGTTTTTTTTTCCCCCACACAGGAGTGATTTTGTTTTTGCCACATCTGATGGATGTTATTGGATGCAAATGTAATTATTATAAACGGAGAACACAATCACGATAATGCAAGAACTGTATCAAGTTTTCTAGTAATAATAATAATAATAATAATAATAATAATAATAATAATAATAATAATTAGTGTATCAATCTTTGCGTCTGTAACAGTTGTGCAGCATGATTATTATATTTTCTGTGACGTTATCTCTGTACTAATATTCTTATTAATCTACTGCTATATCAATAATATTTTGTAAAACGTTTCTACATTGTCGCAGTATATAGGCGGAACACTATGTATGGACTACCATATTATATATGTGGTAAATCAAATATTGAATAATTATTAATTAGCAATAATAACTGTACATCGAAGTTTTTCATACTATTTTATTTATAACTTCATGTTCCTGTTTTGGTACGTTCCATTGACTGTTCCATTAAACGTTTGTCATAAACGCAGAAAATAAAGCCTTATTTTTACCGTATGAGCAAAACATACGTGTATCTTATCTGTCGCCTTCCATACAAAATAAGACATGTCGGTGAGATGACCTTGTACTGTGCTTATATTTATTACGAGCGTATCACGACCGATCGTATCTCACTCGAGGGTGCGACACTCGACCGAATTCAAGCGAGCGATTTAACTCGAATGCAGCACTCTGGTATGTATGTATGTATGTATGTATGTATGTATGTATGTATGTATGTATGTATGTATGTATGTATGTATGTATGTATGTATGTAATGTATAGGAACCAACATTTGGAAGCCCTTCATTGGATTTTTTACACTAATTATTGCAAATTAATTACATAATAACACATCGTTATGTTTCTGTGATGCCCTTGAATTTCTCTTTATTTCACGAAAAACTACTTCAGGTATCCCCAGAAGAAAAGTAGACTGAAAGTCATCTCGGATGAGTCCTGTGGAAGCGGGGGTAAAAGTAAACCAGCAACTCTTGTGGCGAAAAAGATAGTACATTAGAACTCCGATTATCCGTCACCCTAGTAACCGATTGTCGTATTATCAGACTGTCTATTTTTCGCTCTTTTTTTCTTCAGAAATAAATAACTTATATGAAGTACTGTTTTGTACATCATATTAGTAGGTCCTACATACAGTATGTTTTTTGCTACAGAGTGTTATATAAGCCTTATCGTTACACAGCATTGTCTACTATTTGAATTGCCGTTCTATAATATAACTTGTAGGCTATATAAAATGTCTTCCACGGGTGTTAACAGAAAATGTGTTGTGCTAAGTATCGAAAAAAATGGAAATAATTGTATGGTTTGAGAAAGAGAAACTGTAGCCTTCATCAGAATACGAGATTGGAGTTACAACCGCGCGATTTAATAAAAAAAACAAGAATAAAGTGTAAAAAGTATGTAAATCTACAACATGAGACCTCCTTTATTCATATCTTTCCTGAGACAGTCATTAGTTTATTAGAAAGGGCTTCTTTGCCCCTTAAAAACCCGTGAAATTTTGATCCACTAACTAGCGAGTTAAATACAAGACCATGGAGGAAATTACAAAATCTTTATGGTGTGGATTATCCGATTTTTCGATCAACCGTTCACTCCATCCCGTTCGTTACCACGGATATTAGAGTTCTACTGCAGCGGTGACCAAAACTCGAACTGCAGTGATTACATGCGACAGGCAGCCTATGAAGTAAGGAGACGGAGGAAAGGTACTTGGCATGAAAACTACATCCAGTGGCGGTTCCTGTACTAACATTTTGACTAATCCTGGGATAAAAATCTCAAGCTTTGCTGTATCAGTAATGTCACTGCTGTCATCAAGAGCCAGTGAATAATATACGATTTTTCTTGCTTATTTTTGTAACCTTCCTATTGAATATAATCAGAAATTTTATAAATTCTTCTCTCGATACTTGGTCGAGAAATTCGTACTTTTTCAAAATTAAAATCTTGTTATGGACAAGTCATTTAAACTATTTTAATCATTACTTTTTTGAGAAATTATGTTCTATTAAAAGGCTTTAGAAGTACGAAATATTTCAAACCTCATTAGGTAGCTCACTTCCTTACATTTATTTAGGGTAAATTAGGATCTGTTGGACAGTCGGGCATGTTGGACACTTTGTACTTTAACGTGTTACTTCGCCACTTGTCGGCACGAGTGGGCTACTTCCGTCATTAACTTCTAGCAGAATGTGGTGCCCACAAGTGGCGAGGTAACACGTTAAAGTTCAAAGTGTCCAACATGCCCGACTGTCCAACAGACCCTAATTTACCCTATGTCATCTTTCTCTTCCTGGCTATGATTTAAGACATGTCAATTCCTGGCGTTTAACAGTTCGTTGACACATAATATTGAATCAGTTTTTATACAATATTATTATTAAATGAATAACTATTAAATACTTGCCGTCATCTAAAGATTAAGAAGATTAAAATTGAGATAAAACCTAATAATTTTATCCTTCTAGGGAAAAGATCTAAAAATGTCAATATTCATGTACAGAAGAATTATAGAAACACATACTTAGTGGCCAGTAATAATAATAATAATAATAATAATAATAATAATAATAATAATAATAATAATAATAATAATAATTTTAATAATAAAACATTATTCAGCGTGGCAATTAATGTTTCTATATACTCCTAATTGAACCGTTGAGCAAGGTAAACATATTACATTTTGTCCGACAGAACAACAAAAAAGTTCTCCTTCTCATTCTTTACGGAACCACCTCTTACTGCTTGTAGGGACAGAGTTTATAGAGCGACATGATACCGCCACTGCTTGCCTTCAGTATGTGACTGAAACACACAGCAATGTACAGGAAACTCCTCGTACCCGTTTGAGTGTCTGTGATTACACATGTAAACACGACACCCGCTTTGGCCACCGCTGTTCTACTGTATGCATAGGATTTCGCGAACTGCATGCGGCAAAACGTTTGGCGTTACAGTGCAGGGAGAAGCATACATCTCAGGCGCACCAACCAAGTCTTCAGGAGTGGCTTTCCGGCCAGAGCTTCCCTATCTCAAAACCTTTCCCCTCGGCAATCACAACCACCTGCATCAGTTTGTGGTAACCGTATGGAGTCATTCTGCACACAACGTATGTAACATTTTCCTACACAAGAAGAAGGAAAGTTACAGAGGCGTGGTTCTTGAGGATTGCCTTCGTCTGAACAATGAAATGACACTGATGGACATTTAGTTATACTGCTGCAAAGGTTTTGCGAAGCACTGTACTTACATGTTCATGTCAGAAAAGCGATTGAAGGAATTGGTTTCCTTTTGTCTCCGTTGAGAGCGCTCGGTGCAGTCGCTAAAAGAACAAGAAGAAAGCATCAAAAGACTCAATTCGCCCAGGGCGATTTTCATTCGTTTTTTTCCTGATCCGAATCGATGAAAGAAGATCAGAAGTTGGAGTTCTGATTGGATGTATCCATTCGAAAGCGAATCAGAAATTCAAAAGTGACAATCAAACTTTATTCTTTCGTTTCTAGCAAGGGAACAGATGACGTCATGAAAATCTATGACACAGGGGAGTGTGCGGGTGGAACGGGGGGGTTTTATCAGACTTTGAGCTCTACTTGTATGAGACGAGTGGATGGGGGTAAAGACAAGGGGTAACTGGGGGAGGGGTTCCTAAAGAAAGGGAAAGTTGATGTTCCAACCATTGAAACGTAAGTCGGATCCCATCTTCCATTTTATTTTAAAAAATTCGTGAAGATACGAGCCATAATTCTCAGAGTATTAAGAGAGAAAAAATTGAATTAATTGAATTGATTAAGGTTTACGTCATTTATAAATCTCCGAACTTAAGTGTACCAAATACAATACCATTATCACACACTGCACTTTACTTTGATTTAAATCTTTAGATTTTGGCTCTGATTTTTTCCTCCAATCTGTTTATGGACGTTTACTGATGTGAATTAAACTGCCTCAGTATTTACTGCCAGAATATCTGGATTATGGTCGAAAGAATTCAAATGCGATTGTAGAGCAAAAGAAAGAAAAGTTGGCATATTCCCGCTTACTTATCCCAACAGTATAGGGGCTGTATCAACTAATTGACGTGTCTGTAATTTATAAACATCCACCCTTGCCAATAAGTTCACTCCTAAAATGCTGTTTTCTCTTCAGTTTCAGTAAAAAACTAATACCCTTACTTTTTAAATTAACTTATGAAATGGGATGTAAACACTTGGATTTCATAAAAGGAGAGAAAAGTTCCGGCCCTAATTATGCACTTACTTGGAAACCATAAATTTTAATCGTGAAAGAATCCCTGACGATACTGAATATCGCATTGCAAATGGACCAGAACGCGTTTAAATTATTGTGCGCCTTCTCTCTTCTACATTTCCATATTACAAATTGTAATTTGACTTTAGAGTTAAATGTATAAAAGAGAAAAACTTGAGCTATATCCACAGTCACCCTCCGGTTGCTGGTAGACCCACAATAAAAAGCAAGTTGCTTTCTGTATATAACATGAAAACTCTTCGGCATCTGATTAATGGATTTAGGGTTGATATTTGACACCCTTACTGCATATATAGGAGCGAGAGGGAAGCCTATTGCAGTGATGTAAGATTTATTATGCTGGTAATAAATGCCATAGGAAAAGGTTTTTACAAAGTTTTAGAAACGTTGTTACTGAAGTTTACTGTCGTGTATGCTCGAGTCTTGCGATGAATGTTATTTGCTTTGCTAGTTTGGGGAGAGGTTTAGTGTTAGTTCTTGAGTGCTCAGGTACAGGGTGATTATGAAATTGTTTATGCTTGTACTATACACATTCCGTAAATTTACATTTAGTAAAAGTCAAATAGAATAACAGGGAGGGTTTGGAATTGAACGGGTTACATCAGCTGCTTGTCTATGCGGATGACGTGAATATGTTAGGAGAAAATCCACAAACGATTAGGAAAATACGGGAATTTTACTTGAAGCAAGTAAAGAGATAGGTTTGGAAGTAAATCCCGAAAAGACAAAGTATATGATTATGTCTCGTGACGAGAATATTGTACGAAATGGAAATATAAAAATTGCAAATTTATCTTTTGAAGAGATGGAGAAGTTCAAATATCTTGGAGCAACAGTAACAAATATAAATGACACTCGGGAGGAAATTAAACACAGAATAAATATGGCAAATGCATGTTATTATTCGGTAGACAAGTTTTTGTCATCCAGTCTGCTGTCAAAAGATCTGAAAGTTAGAATTTACAAAACAGTTATATTACCGGTTGTTCTTTATGGTTGTGAAACTTGGACTCTCACTTTGAGACAGGAACATAGGTTAAGAGTGTTTGAGAATAAGATGCTTAGGAACATATTTGGGGCTAAGAGGAAAATGAAGTTACACGTAAATGTAGAAAGTTCTACAACACAGAACTGCACGCATTGTATTCTTCACCTTATATAATTAGGAACAATAAATCCAGACGTTTGAGATGGCAGGGCATGTAGCACGTATGGGCGAATCCAGAAATGCATATAGAGTGTTAGTTGGGAGACCATAGGGAAAAAAAGACCTTTAGGGAGGCCGAGACGTAGATGGGAGGATAATATTAAAATGGATTTGAGGGAGGTGGGATATGATGATAGAGAATGAATTAATCTTGCTCAGGATAGGGACCAATGGCGGACTTATGTGAGGGCGGCAATGAACCTCCGAGTTCCTTAAAAGCCAGTCAGTAAGTAAGTAAGTGAAGGTCAAATAGAATAATAAATAATAATTAATAGTGATGACTATGATCTAATTATTATGGAAACGAATTTGAAAATAAAATTACAGTTTAGAATAATTTCGGTGTGATATCACTTAGAGTTTGAATTAATATTATACAGAGTGAATATTAAGAATAACCAAAAACTTCAGGAAGTGATTCCTGACAGGAAAAGGAACAACAAGTTGATCTGAAGAAATATTCGGAAATGCATGTGTTCCATCGTGGACGGTAACACTGTTCTTCATGATATTACTCCTTTCTAAATAGCATTCGTCAGGTTCAGCATGAATGTTTGGGCTGGGATTATTGATGACTACCCACTCGGACCTTCTTCTACTACGCCTCAATGGCCGGGTAGCTGTAATTCCCCGGCAGATAGAGCGGACGAGGTCCCGTTGCATGGCCCTCCCTGCCACCGGACTTAAACTCACTTAACTTTTACCTGTGGGGCACCTGAAAAGTGTCGTGTATGCTGTGCCAGTTCTTGATGTGCACACACTTGAAGTATCTAGAAGTGTAAATGTGACAATATAATTGTGGAAAATGTCGCACATTTCACTGTTACCAAAAATACGCTCCTAACTATAGGTTTGAAGTAATGTAGTGCTCGAATATTGGAGACTTTTTTAATAAACGTAATATTTGTTTCTGATTGTGTTTGCCAGTCGAGAAACGAGGAATGAAAAGAAAAAAGAAAGGATTACTGAAAGGACATATTAAAATAAAGGATTATTAAACGGATACATTGAAATAAAGGATTACTAAAAGGATACATTGAAATGAAGGATTAATAAAAGGATACATTGAAATAAAGGATTACTAAAAGGATACATTGAAATAAAGGATTACTAAAAGGATACATTGAAATGAAGGGTTAATAAAAGGATACATTGAAATAAAGGATTACTAAAAGGATACATTGAAATAAAGGATTACTAAAAGGATACATTGAAATGAAGGGTTAATAAAAGGATACATTGAAATAAAGGATTACTAAAAGGATACATTGAAATGAAGGGTTAATGAAAGGATACATTGAAATAAAATTACTAAAAGGATACATTGAAATGAAGGGTTAATGAAAGGATACATTGAAATGAAGGGTTAATAAAAGGATACATTGAAATAAAGGATTACTAAAAGGATACATTGAAATGAAGGGTTAATAAAAGGATACATTGAAATAAAAAAGGATTTGACTAAAAGGATACATTGAAATAAAGGATTACTAAAAGGATACATTGAAATGAAGGGTTAATAAAAGGATACATTGAAATAAAGGATTACTAAAAGGATACATTGAAATAAAGGATTAATAAAAGGATACATAAATAAAGGATACATTGAAATAAAGGATTACTAAAAGGATACATTGAAATAAAGGATTACTAAAGGATACATTGAAATGAAGGGTTAATAAAAGGATACATTGAAATAAAGGATTACTAAAAGGATACATTGAAATAAAGGATTACTAAAAGGATACATTGAAATGAAGGATTAATAAAAGGATACATTGAAATAAAGGATTACTAAAAGGATACATTGAAATAAAGGATTACTAAAAGGATACATTGAAATAAAGGATTACTAAAAGGATACATTGAAATGAAGGATTAATAAAAGGATACATTGAAATAAAGGATTACTAAAAGGATACATTGAAATAAAGGATTACTAAAAGGATACATTGAAATGAAGGGTTAATAAAAGGATACATTGAAATAAGGATTACTAAAAGGATACATTGAAATAAAGGAGGTAAAAGGATACATTGAAATAAAGGATTACTAAAAGGATACATTGAAATGAAGGGTTAATAAAAGGATACATTGAAATAAAGGATTACTAAAAGGATACATTGAAATGAAAGGGATACATTGAAATGAAAAATAAAAGGATACATTGAAATAAAGGATTACTAAAAGGATACATTGAAATAAAATTATTAACATTGAAATGGGGTTAATAAAAGTATACATTGAAATAAAGGATTACTAAAAGGATACATTGTGACAAAAAAAGGATACATTGAAATAAAGGATTACATAAAAGGATACATTGAAATGAAGGATTAATAAAAGGATACATTGAAATAAAGGATTACTAAAAGGATTAAATAAAAAAGGATACATTGAAATGAAGAATTATTAAAAGGATACATTGAAATGAAGGATTAATAAAAGGATACATTGAAATAAAGGATTACTAAAAGGATACATTGAAATTAAAAAAGGATTACTAAAAGGATACATTGAAATGAAGGATTAATAAAAGGATACATTGAAATAAAAATAAAAGGATACAGGATTACTAAAGGATAATTGAAATGAAGGATTACTAAAAGGATACATTGAAATGAAGGATTAATAAAAGGATATACAAAAGGATTTGAAATAAAGGATTACTGAAAGGATACATTGAAATGAAGGGATTTGAAATAAAAGGATTACTATTTGAAATAAAGGATACATTGAAATAAAGGATTACAAAAGGATACATTGAAATGAAGAATTATTAAAAGGATACATTGAAATGAAGGATTAATAAAAGGATACATTGAAATGAAGAATTATTAAAAAGGATACATTGAAATGAAGAATTATTAAAAGGATACATTGAAATGAAGGATTAATAAAAGGATACATTGAAATGAAGAATTATTAAAAGGATACATTGAAATGAAGGATTAATAAAAGGATACATTGAAATGAAGAATTATTAAAAGGATACATTGAAATGAGAATTATTAAAAGGATACATTGAAATGAAGGATTAATAAAAGGATACATTGAAATGAAGAATTATTAAAAGGATACATTGAAATGAAGGATTAATAAAAGTATACATTGAAATGAAGGATTAATAAAAGGATACATTGAAATAAAGGATTACTGAAAGGACACATTGAAATAAAATATTACTGAAAGGATACATTGAAATGAAGGATTAATAAAAGGATACATTGAAATGAAGGATTAATAAAAGTATACATTGAAATGAAGGATTAATAAAAGGATACATTGAAATAAAGGATTACCAAAAGGATACATTGAAATGAAGGATTAATAAAAGTATACATTGAAATAAAGGATTACCAAAAGGATACATTGAAATGAAGGATTAATAAAAGTATACATTGAAATAAAGGATTACCAAAAGGATACATTGAAATGAAGGATTAATAAAAGGATACATTGAAATAAAGGATTACTAAAAGGATACATTGAAATGAAGGGTTAATAAAGGATACATTGAAATAAAGGATTACTAAAAGATACATTGAAATGAAGGATTAATAAAAGGATACATTGAAATAAAGGATTACCAAAAGGATACATTGAAATAAAAGGATTACTAAAGGATACATTGAAATGAAGGATTAATAAAAGGATACATTGAAATGAAGGATTAATAGAAGTATACATTGAAATGAAGGATTAATAAAAGGATACATTGAAATAAAGGATTAATAAAAGTATACATTGAAATGAAGGATTAATAAAAGGATACATTGAAATAAAGGATTAATAAAAGGATACATTGAAATGAAGAATTATTAAAAGGATACATTGAAATGAAGGGTTAATAAAGGATACATTGAAATAAAGGATTACTAAAAGGATACATTGAAATAAAGGATTACTAAAAGGATACATTGAAATGAAGGATTAATAAAAGGATACATTGAAATAAAGGATTACTAAAAGGATACATTGAAATAAAGGATTACTAAAAGGATACATTGAAATGAAGGATTAATAAAAGTATACATTGAAATAAAGGATTACTAAAAGGATACATTGAAATGAAGGATTAATAAAAGGATACATTGAAATAAAGGATTACTAAAAGGATACATTGAAATAAAGGATTACTAAAAGGATACATTGAAATAAAGGGTTAATAAAAGGATACATTGAAATAAAGGATTACTAAAAGGATACATTGAAATAAAGGATTACTAAAAGGATACATTGAAATGAATTATTACTAAAAGGATACATTGAAATGAAGGATTAATAAAAGTATACATTGAAATAAAATATTACTAAAAGGATACATTGAAATGAAGGATTAATAAAAGGATACATTGAAATAAAGGATTACCAAAAGGATACATTGAAATGAAGAATTATTAAAAGGATACATTGAAATGAAGGATTAATAAAAGGATACATTGAAATGAAAAATTATTAAAAGGATACATTGAAATGAAGGATTAATAAAGGGATACATTGAAATAAAGGATTACTAAAAGGATACATTGAAATGAAGGATTAATAAAAGGATACATTGAAATAAAGGATTACTAAAAGGATACATTGAAATAAAGGATTACTAAAAGGATACATTGAAATGAAGGATTACTAAAAGGATACATTGAAATGAAGGATTAATAAAAGTATACATTGAAATAAAGGATTACTAAAAGGATACATTGAAATGAAGGATTAATAAAAGGATACATTGAAATAAAGGATTACCAAAAGGATACATTGAAATGAAAATTATTAAAAGGATACATTGAAATGAAGGATTAATAAAAGGATACATTGAAATGAAGAATTATTAAAAGGATACATTGAAATGAAGAATTATTAAAAGGATACATTGAAATGAAGGATTAATAAAAGGATACATTGAAATGAAGAATTATTAAAAGGATACATTGAAATGAAGGATTAATAAAAGGATACATTGAAATGAAGAATTA
This sequence comes from Periplaneta americana, assembly GCA_025594305.2. Classification (NCBI taxonomy): domain Eukaryota; kingdom Metazoa; phylum Arthropoda; class Insecta; order Blattodea; family Blattidae; genus Periplaneta; species Periplaneta americana. The sequence continues at coordinate 7,774,215 of JAJSOF020000001.1, forward strand.
TTAAAAGGATACATTGAAATGGAGAATTATTAAAAGGATACATTGAAATGAAGGATTAATAAAAGGATACATTGAAATGAAGAATTATTAAAAGGATACATTGAAATGAAGGATTAATAAAAGTATACATTGAAATGAAGGATTAATAAAAGGATACATTGAAATAAAGGATTACCAAAAGGATACATTGAAATGAAGAATTATTAAAAGGATACATTGAAATGAAGGATTAATAAAAGGATACATTGAAATGAAGAATTATTAAAAGGATACATTGAAATGAAGGATTAATAAAAGTATACATTGAAATGAAGGATTAATAAAAGGATACATTGAAATAAAGGCCTTACCAAAAGGATACATTGAAATAAAGGATTACCAAAAGGATACATTGAAATGAAGGATTAATAAAAGTATACATTGAAATAAAGGATTACCAAAAGGATACATTGAAATGAAGGATTAATAAAAGGATACATTGAAATAAAGGATTACTAAAAGGACACATTGAAATGAAGGATTAATAAAAGGATACATTGAAATGAAGGATTAATAAAAGGATACATTGAAATAAAGGATTACTAAAAGGATACATTGAAATGAAGGATTACTAAAAGGATACATTGAAATGAAGGATTAATAAAAGGATACATTGAGATAAAGGATTACTAAAAAGACGCATTGAAATGAAGGATTATTAAAAGGACATATTGAAATAAAGGATTATTAAAAGGAGACATTGAAATTAAGGATTTCGTAAAAATAAAGCAGGAGTATTTTCTAATCTACAACCAAACATTTTCATTTCATGAGTCTGCAAAAAATTCTAATTTGTTTCTGCTATTTTACGCCTTTTATTACCATAATTTTGGATCGGGATATATATTGAGTTATGCAGAGTCATGGCCCATTATTCATGAAATATATTTAAATTCTCCTAGAAGAAATCAAATTCGGAGCCTTTTTACTTATGAAGCAGTCGGCTGGTCAGACGTGCTGACTCCCAAGACTTGTAGGCCTACAGATGATCGTAGCAGTTGGTTCAGCGTCTGTTGAGCGTGACGGTTTCGCTCCGCTTGATCTTTGAGAGGGATCCCGTAATGGGCTCTAATAGTGTCAAACGGGCCTGCTGTCCACATCCCTACCTTAAAAGAGACATCGACTTCACGACAGGGTTGTTGGGTTTTGTCTGAAAGCATACTATTGACTGTATAACATGGTGACACGACTTTTGTACTACTTCAAACACGGACATTATTTATGTCACCGACTTCTTGAACTATAAACAGATTAACAGAAATATGGAGTGATACCTGAGACCACAAGAAAATGTTACAGATTAAAACAGGCTTTAAGCCACAGTCGCATTTTGCTACTCGAGTTTCCAAAAATGCAACAAACTTTCTGTAAATGTGCAAAAATGCGACAACCACATTGGGCTTCAGAAACGAAGATGGTAATGGATAGCATGAAATCACAGATGTGTTTGAACTAATTAGTTCTGGAAAATCTTAATTAAATGAAATGCTGATGGCATGGGCAATGTTCAGGAATGGATTTTAAAAAGTTGGCAGAATTCATGTAAGTTAAGTGAACAATTTCTTCTAATTGATTTATACAATTCCATCGCATACTGTAAATTGTGAGCGAGGATTTAGTTGCATGAATCTTGTAAAAACTGTAATTAGACACCGCCTTTCAGTAAAAAGAATTATTACTATGCTAAAAAGAAATCTTGAAGGGCCTACTAGTAAATAATTTCAATGTTTAGATTTCCCAAAAAATAACGTATTTTAATGTGATGTAAATTTAGCAGTGATTGATTTGAAACATACATACGTCTAATGATTTACTTACATAAGTGTATCTAGAAAGTGGTAAAATGTATTGAAAGTAATAAAACTCCAAGAAACAATTAATTATATGGGTAATTTTTTTTCTACAAACCTTATTAATTTTATCTTTCTGTACAATTATTTAGAATATCGCACAAGCTTTTCACAATTTACACAAATATAATTTCTCATTTGTGTATTTTTGCGACAATTATTTATTTTCCAGCTTAAACCCTGGATTAAAATATAAAATGCTTACTTCTAAAGTACACAAAATATTTAGGCTATTAAGCCTACATTTAACTACAACGTGTCTCAAATAAACGGACTTTTTAAATTTGCTGTTAAATTTTTTCCTTTTGATGTTGCCAAGAAGTTTTGACCATAATTTGTTTAACAATGCTACGCCATTTGCAGAAATAATGTTTGACCGTTATCTGTTTAACAATACTACGCCAGAAACATGGATCGCTGGAATGGATCTCAATCAGCAATAGCTGTTAAAGATTTTTAAAAAAATGGTGATAGTGCAACCATTGCTCCAAGGGAATATCGGCATTATTTTAATATCGGAAGAAATGATTCTGTCCCCCAGTAACATATGGCAGGTGTGCCAACATGGTAAACACATTATTTGTACGGGAACTGGATAAATTTCCTACACAGAGGTCATATTGGTCCTAGCAAGACAGAGCTATGTCGCATTCAGCAAGAATTTCTATGCAAACAGTGCGCCAAATTTTCCACAACCGCGTCATCTTCAGGAATGGTGTAATTGATTGGCCCCCCAGGTCCCCTGACTTAACTGCTTGTGACTATTTCCTGCGGGGGCACATGAAAAGCAAAGTGTATGCAAGTCGGCAACACACCATTGAAGAGCTGAAGAATAACATCGAATCCATCCCTATTGCAAAGTTGGAACGTGTCGTAACTGACCTCCATCGCGGACTCTGTGCGTGTGAACATCGTCAAGATCGTCACCTACCGGACATAGTTTTCAAAATTTGAATGTAATTGATGTTTTATATAAATAACAGTATGTAATGTTAGAATTCTTGTATTGTTATTTTCTGTCTCATTATGCAAAGTTTTAATTTTGTTGTGTTTAGAAAAGCCCGTTTATTTGAGACACCCTGTATTAAAAATGTAGAATTGCACATACAAAAAGCGAAAATTCAACACAGGGATGTAAATGTACAATAATCTAACAAAAACAAGTCGCTGCACATTTTCTTCAAATTGTTTCTCCCGATTGGATACAGGCTCTGCTCCTCATAATCATTGCCTGCTTCTCTTAGCTTACGGGCTGCAGCAACAGCTTATACCACGAGATCTTCGGCTGAAGCAACTGGAGTACGATAAACTTCGATATTCATGTGAGCCCACACAAAAGAGTCTAAAGAGCTTAGATCAGATGATCTAGCAGGTCAGGATACTGGATCACCACGCCCAATCCATCATCACGAAAAGCATTGTCAAGTTTCTACGTACATCGATCAGAAGATATGCTGCACTATTTGGTTAGTGGACTGAGTTTAGATACAGTGCGAGCGCTTACATTCTACAGGAAGTAAATAAATTATTATCGGATTCTTCTAGGGACATTTTTGCCCCTATTCCTAAGAAACAAAGGGTGTCCGGCATATGGTTGACTTAAAGTATGTGTGCTATCGTCAACACAGTTCGTCGGTTTAATTTAGAATCACCCTGTATATTTGGAAGAGTATGAGCAAATAACTACAGCCTTTCCAGTCCCTGCGTAGTGATTTATTTTCTGTCTGTTATTTTTCCTTGTCGTTGTAGTTGGTATTTGGTGTAATAATAATAATAACAGTAATAATAATAATAATAATAATAATAATAATAATAATAATAATTTATTTAACCTGGCAGAGTTAAGGCCATACGGCCTTCTCTAACACTCAACCAGGAGTAAAACTGTGTTACAAAAAACACTACAAATTTACAAAGTACACTACAATTTTACACACAAAACTGAATAAGATAATAATAATAAAATGTAAACAACAAGTAAGTAGAAATCAGACATAATATATAACATACAGAAAGAAAGGAAAAAGCATAATAAAATGTGAACAGCAGGTCAAAACAAATGAGACATACAAAGTATAAAAAAATAAGACAATTATTGATAATAATAATAATAATAAGAAAGGATATATAATTGATCCTACCATAAGGATTGAAACGGGGAGTAGCCAGCCGGAGGATGTCAATCAAGAAAAGATCAACATTTATCTGCCAACAGTTGATTACTTCAAAGCAAAATACCAGCTTGAAGACATTGAGGTGATTGGTCTTCTTATTGGAGCTCGTGGTGTGATTCTCAAGTTCTTTGAAAGCTTCAGGAAGACTTTTGAACTACCACTAACACTTACTGCTGACATCATAACTTCAGTTTTGAAACGCTGTTGCCAAATTCTGAGTGATCGTATTCACTCTGTTTATTTTTTTTATTCACTTTCTATTCATATATGTTTATTTTAATTTTCTTTCTACAAAATTTATGTAAACATTTAATATTGCAAAATTCATGTAGGAGAGTATACTGAGTCCTTCTGGGCTACCTCCAATGGGAGGCAGTTATTACCTTACCTTAATAATAATAATAATAATAATAATAATAATAATAGTAGTAATAAAATAGTGCAGTACAAAGCATACAATGAATACAATATTTTTAAGTACACACAGTAAGGAAAATTATGATTATATATAGCTCAACTTATCACATTAGAGATATACCGTTATCGGAAAATATGAAAACAAAAATATAATAGTACATTATGTAACGAGCCTATAATGAAGGTAATTAAGAAGTGAGTATGGATATTTATGAAACTCGCTTGCGCTCGTTTCATAATTTTCATACGAGCTTCTTAATTACCATTATAGGCGAGTTTCAAACGACTTTTTATGCTCGACCATATTTCTAACTTGATATTATTCATTTTATTGTATCTGACCTGGAGCAATGTCCCGTATGTTGTGAGATGTGCGCAGATGCAAAAGTATTGATTTTTTCCGAGGAACAGATGTCCAAATTGACCTTGCTAGGCCATAAGAACCTACAGAGATAACATTGAAATCAAATTAGACATTGAAAAACGAGATGACAAATTGTATTTATTTGAATATTATTATTATAATTATTATAGTAACAGAACATAACCTTCTGCGACAGTATTGGATTTCCAGCCTCCGTGACTTTTCGCTAATTCTCTTTCGATTGCATATCCGAGAATAATCGATACTTGCTGTTTTATAACGGTAGAAAGCTGACCTGTCATTGGCTGAACAGTTGTAACCTGAGTCGTCATTGGCTGAAAGACCTGACCTTTAATGAATAGGTGTACTTTAATGACATGCATTAAAGATCTGCTACTAGGTGTATAATTACTACATTTCGGCATGGTCGATCATAAAATAAGTTAAATATCACTAGAACATAAAAAATGTGAATATGTGGAAACATGCAATACAACACTTGTAATGATTTTATTGTTTATTGAAATTATGTTTTAAGAAATTGAGAAAGAAGTTCTTATGATTCAAAGAGGAGTTTGGCGGTGAATTTTGTCACGCGTATTGTGTTTCCTACCCTGTTCTCGTTTTAACACTGGCCCAGTATTGTACGACTATCTAATTATTTGTGAATAGCATCTGCAGTTGCAGAAGGCTTTAAATAGAGAATCATCTTTGACTTCTCTAGAAAATAAAAGAGTTGTTTAGCTTCATTTGGAAACTAGTTCTTCACATGAGAAAAACGTGAATATTCACAAGTATCAAACACTAATTTATTCATCCTAATGTCGAGCTCTTTCATGCACAACCACTATCACACAAACAGCGGAATCATGCTTTACAGAAAGCTGAGGAACTTCTTTAACAGTGACTGGTTTCTTTCGAGGTTTATCTCACAAGAAATGCCCCACGCCTGTTTCCGATGTACCTGGCCATCAACATCTGTTACCGATGTGTAAAGCATCGAGTCAATAACAACCAGGGTGGGGTGGAAATAGTGATTCAGTGTGGTGTAAGAAACACCCAACACCTGTCTATTGTGCACTGGTTCCTAAGCAACGTGCTTCTAACAATGAAGTCGCTCTGGTTCGGTTTCTGTCATTAGGATGGGGTTGAACATGTAACACAATATTTGAGCTCTACAAAAACGATATATATTTTTTAACATTTTTCAACCCACGGCGCGCTGAAAAATGTTTTGAATTTTTCAAAACATTTTAAGAGATATATCATCATCATCATTATAATCGACTACACAGGTGTTTCAAAAGTGATGGTAAAAAATTTAGAGATGAGAAGTAAAAAGTAAAAAATTGGGGATCAGAAGTAAAAACGAAGAGAAGCAAAAAGTTCCAGTAAACATGAATCCGCAAATTAAACGTTTACCAGACAACGTTATTTTGAACTGGTTGGGACCTACTGAATACTAAGTACAGGGACATAATTTTATTTTTACTTCAATTTTTATTGTACCTGAGATTTTGAATGTACTTCACTCCCACCCCCTCTACTAATGAAGTTCAACCGTCCTACACAGATCCAAGACCGCATATACAGTCATAGTAACCTTACGGTCATAGTAAACAGTACGTTCCAAAAATATGTTCGCGTTTTCCATTGACGAAAGAGCTTTCAATATTGAATCATTTTCGCACAGGTACTGTCGTCCATTTGCCTACGTCGTATCCCGATTTCAACCAGCTTTTATTCGCCAGCTAGTGGCTGGGCTATCTTAGCTCTTTTCTGAGAACATTAATTTCTGTTAGGAATTGGACGTCTACGCAATATTATATTACTGTTTAAAATAACTTAAATAAAAGGGCCTCGTTAAGTACTTAACTGTAACGTGATTTCCACCCTTTCTACGACCCTACGACATAACCACTTGGACGGACAGTAAATAGTATGTCTGAGTAATTTTATCTTTTCGGATCGGGCAGAAGTGAAGATTGAATTTACAGTAGGCTACATAAGGTATTATTTTATAGAGTAGGTACAGAATTATTTCAACATGAGTTACTGATACGAAGAACGAAACTGGTAATTGGGATTAGGTACAACAGTCTATAGTGCGATAATATGCACATTAGAACTGTACCTGTATCGAAATGAACGGCCACCATTTAAAAAAATGTGTTTAAATATCCATATTATGATTATCTTTCAATTTAACGTCATTCTCTATATTGTATACTAATGTGCTGTAGACAGTATAATATGCACTGCATAATGAATACGTCCACACGGACAGCTCAGTTCGTGAGTAAAAACACTTATTGTTAATACTGTACTGTATTTTGATTAAACAAAAACCTAATGAAAATTATGGAACTCAAAAGCGCAATATTTCCTAGTTTACGTAAATGGATGAACTACTTTTCTTCCCTCCTATATCTAGTAAAGTGATTTGTTTGTATATTATGCCAGTATCATCGAACTCGGACCAGTCGTGGAAGGGGGTAGCAAACGGCGTTGATCCAGAGGTATAGGCAAGTTAATATTAAAAATGTTAGTAAATATAAAATGATGTCCCTGTACTAAGCATAATTCCAACAAAAGCAGTGACAAATTTATTTAATTTATCAATCAAGAGACATCAAATTCATAATTTTGGCTTCAACACCACAGAAATGTGATTGAACATACACATAAAAACTTTTTTGTTCGAACAACAGTAAAGTTTGTGGATGAAAAGGTACTACTGTACAGTATGAACATGTTAAGTGAAGAATTTTACAGCGGGTGTTTCAAATGCTGACCGAATACATCTGTCTAGTCTTCTCCGCAAAGACCCGCGGAATTTTGTTATGAAAGGCCGAATAATGATATTTGTTTTAAAATGCAAGTGTCTTGAAAATAATTTTTTAATTTTATTACTGTGAGATTTCTGCACGCATTGTATTCTTCACCTGACATAATTAGGAACATTAAATCCAGACGTTTGAGTTGGCAGGGCATGTAGCACGTATGGGTGAATCCAGAAATGCATATAGAGTGTTAGTTGGGAGGCCGGCGGGAAAAAGACCTTTGGGAAGGCCGAGACGTAGATGGGAAGATAATATTAAAATGGATTTGAGGGAGGTGGGATATGATGGTAGAGACTGGATTAATCTTGCTCAGGATAGGGACCAATGGCGGGCTTATGTGAGGGCGGCAATGAACTTCCGGGTTCCTTAAAAGCCAATAGTAAGTAAGTAAGTAAGTAAGTATTACTGTGAGATTTACAAGTGGGAGACCAGATTAAGAAGGCATATTGGAATTTAGCGATACGAGGATTAAGAATAAGTATTTACGTCTAAATGTTCTGTAAATTTTATGAGTTCTTAATAATAAATCGCAGATATTTAAAACGGTATTGGCATTATACTTATTTATACTTATGGCTTTTAAGGAACCCGATGGTTCATTGCCGTCTCACATAAGCCCGCCATCGGTCCGTATCCTGAGCAAGATTAATCCACTCTCTATCATCATATCCCATCTTCCTCAAATCCATTTTAATATTATCCTCCCATCTACGTCTCGGTCTCCCCAAAGGTCTTTTTCCCTCCGGTCTCCCAACTAACACTCTATAAGCATTTCTGGATTGGCCCATACGTGCTACATGCCCTGCCCCTCTCAAACGTCTGGATTTAATGTTCCTAATTATGTCAGGTCAAGGATACAATGCGTGCAGTTCTGCGTTGTGTAACTTTCTCCATTCTTCTGTAACTTCATCCCTCTTAGCCCAAATATTTTCCTTAGAACCTTATTCTCAAACACCCTTAACCTGTGTTCCTTTCTCAAACTGAGAGTCCAAGTTTCACAACCATACAGAACAACCGGTAATATAACTGTTTTATAAATTCTAACTTTCAGATTTTTTGAGATCAGACTAGATGACAAAAGCTTCTCAACTGAATAATAACACGCATTTCCCATATTTATTACAGTATTGGTATAGGCCTATTAAATATTATGTGCATATTAAATTGAAATTATGATTAATAGTTACACCTCGATATTTAACGCAATATATTATCTGTAGTAATGTCACAAGAGTTCTAAGATTTGCCGATTTGGGAAATCTCACTCAGACCTCGAGTGGCATTTATTAGGACTATTTCGTGAATAAAATAAAAATGTAAATAATATATCCCTAAAATTCGCTCACAAAATGTTAATAATTATATATTTATGAATAATTAACCTATTCAGACATTGTGAAGTCGAAACAGATGAATAACAATTACAGCAATAAAGAAATTGAATGTTATCCAGTAATGCCAATTGATAAAAGCGAAATACAGGTTTAAAAATATTAATTGCATATACTGCGCTTTTCTCTTGTTATTATAACAGAAATACGTTTTCATTATCTGCTGAAATCATAATTTAATTTAAACATTTATACTATAATTACAAATAATCTGATTAATACATTAATTAAATGAACAATTGTTATGAAGGAGTGTCATTTTCTTTAGATACAATGGACATGGAATTAGAACATGAAGATGTAGATGTGGAAGTAGGATTGGTTATTTTACGACGCTTTATCAACATCTAGGTTATTTAGCGTCTGAATGAAATGAAGGTGACAATGCCGGTGAAATTGGAAGTAGGATTTCGCACTTTATTTAGTACAATGAATTCATGCTCATCCATTTACGTGGAAACAGTTGGCGACACTGACTAAACAAAAGAAGGACCATGCAATAAATTGATATTGATAAATCGAGCTGCAGAAATTATCGCGATGTATGACTGTGATTGGTTTGGAATTCAAAATTTCATTAGCTGTACTTCATTGGTTGAAAATGGAATGACGTCATATAAACGAAATAATCATTGTATTATTGTTATTTTTTATTATTACTATTATTGAATTACATAAGTTAGGTCAGATACAACAGTGTTCATGAGTGAGATAGTTAGGTTGTGTTGTAAAAGTAAGTTTTTATTTTATGTTTTATTATTGTGTTAAATTGTATTGTGTATTCTTATTGTATTGTGTATAAAATTGTATATGTGTTGTAAATTGTATTATGTATTGTAAATTTTATTGTGATTGCCTATCATTTTAACTGTGTATTGTTAATATTGTATATACCACTGCCACCAGGTGCTTGCCCACTTGCAGTGTAAATAAATACATACATACATACATTTTTTTTACAATAGAAGTAATTTATTACAGTTATATGAACATTTTTTTAATGATTGAATAAAATTGTTAAAATCGGTTAAAAACCAGACATGTTTCGGAGGAATGCTCCTCAACTTCAGTGGTAGTACCACGACGCTGGTACAGATGTTCGACCGCGTAACGTAGCTTAAGGAAGACTGACATATGTAACTTACGTAATTCAATCATGGTTACTAGTGAAGAAGAAATCTTGGTCAACCAGTACCACGACATGCCTCTCTTTAGTCAGTCTTCCTTAAGCTACGTTACGCGGTCGAACATCTTTACCAGCGTCTTGGTACTACCACTGAAGATGGAGGAGCATTCCTCCGAAACATGTCTGGTTTTTAACCGATTTTAACAATTTTATTCAATCATTAAAAAAGTGTTCATATAACTGTAATAAATTAGTTCTATTGTAAAAAATATAACTATTACTATTATTATTAGAAAGGATTTGGATTTTATGTAGTAGTTTTAGCCGGATTATTTCGGTATAAGTCAGTTACTAATGCAGCAAACTATGTAGTACTGTATTTCGATTACATTTATGAAAACTGATGAACACTTGGAGGTTCTCTGGGCGGAATCTTGTTACAGATTAAGCCAATTACTTAACTCAGAAAGCCATCTGTCTCGTTGTATAAATCACGCTGTCCGCTATATGAAATCTGAAAATTGAAAGCTCAGAACTCACAATTATGAAACAGGAATAAGTGCAAGGCTCCCTCCAGGCACTTCCTACAATTAGCATCGACACCAGCGGCTCGCTGGAAATGAGATGACCAGCCATCTGGTGGAAGTGACGTGCGTCCCCTCCTCGCTGGCGGACATGCAGACACCAAAAGACGCGGCCAAGCGCGTCGGACTTGTGACATGTTATACACCCGGAGTCCCGTCCACAAAGGAAATTCCATTCACACGGCTTTAATATACAGTCGGTGCATTGTGCGCTAAAGGGTCTTAAATAGACCCAGTCTCCCTTCAGAGCGGCAAGAAAACAATCCTATTATAGTGCTTGACTTCGGGTCCACCAGGACGGTTCTTAAATATTTATAATTATTAATGTACCTCGCTGAGCGGCACCCGGGGCGGAAGTTTTGGATTATGAATAGATGGGTTACATTTCAAAGCCGTTAACTCCTCAGAGGGGAAGGAGTTTGATGTATTTGGTTCGAAATCATTTTGAAGTCGAAGCCATTATAACTATTGTCTGATTTACTGTAGAGTTTTTAGTGTTGTCGTTAGCGGAATAATAAATGCACTGATATAATTTAGTGCTGACAGCTAACACGGAATAATTACTGTTTTAGGAGTAAGTGGATTACATCTTGGGACCCTTCTGCCTAGCAGCGAACCCTGCTGAAGACCCAGAAAATTCGGCTTTGATTCCCGTAAAGAAAATGCAAATTTTTCCATCTTCTATGCGTGTGTCCCTTGCCTTGTGTTGTTCTATGTTGTCCTAAGCAGCGTCATTGTTACCTCCATGGTTTAGTGATTGTTATGCAAGTCGTTGGATCCTAAGTTTGCAGGTTTAAGTCCGACGAACAGCGATAGATTTTAAAGTATGACAATATCTTTAAGTATGGCTTTCTTCAGTAGGGAAATAAGCTGTGGCCTGGTGTGGACGTATAGTACGTATAAGAACTGTGTTCCTGATAGATGATTGGACGTAACATTTTTCAGCTACTACTTATATTTTTAAAAGGTCTCATTTATTGACGTATTTCACTCGCAATATGACCACATCCATCTTTTAATGTTAGGCAGTGTGAAAGTGTGTAAAATTTGGGAAAGTACTAGGCTGCACGATTTTGGGTTGTTGTTTAAGCAATGTTCATCTTCAAAATTCAAATTCAAATTTATTTACAATTTACATTTGAAATGAATTACAAATCGATGGCTCAGAACGGGACTGTTACAACTCAAAAATAGAGATTTTTCAGTAGAGCCATTTAAAGTTTTCCGTTCTATATGGCAAATCAGAGAATCATGGCACAACAATGTGCATTTATGTCCCACTACGAAATTTTTAAATTTTTAACACTTTCACATAGCATAGGTCTCAATTCAAGTGTTCAAATGATGGTAATAACTCAAAAAGTGAATTTTTTGATTTGTAACAGTCTCGTTCTGAGCCATCGATATGAATAGATACCCGAAATGAGCATATGCTCGTGCTCGGGTACAGTCCAGTAGTCTACATAAATTTTACAGAGATCAAATAATAATGCTGATGATAGAAATAATAATAATAATAATAATAATAATAATAATAATAATAATAATAATAATAATAATAATAATAATAATAATAATAGAATAATCGTGACAAAATTACACAAAGATTGTAATACAAAATAATTCATTAATAATAATAATTTATTTATTATTTATTTATTATTTATTATTAATATTTGTGTGCTGAACAACAGCCAGAGGCCAAATTTAGTTCCTGGCTGAGTGCAAGAAATCCTCAAGGATTTGTGTCCGCCAGATTATTATTATTATTATTATTATTATTATTATTATTATTATTATTATTATTAAAATTAATATTAATTTTGTTATACGTTATGAAATTATTATATTAATTATTATTTATTTAATAATAATAATAATAATAATAATAATAATAATCTATTCTACTAATAATAAATCTGTAGCCGAAATTTTTCTGGTAATTTTCGATTTTCCAAAAATAATTGATCCTAACATATATAATTAACCATCCTGAAACCGAAAAATCGCTTTTTTTTTTAATTTTTGTTTGTATGTCTGTCTGTCTGTCTGTATGTTTGTTACCTTTTCACGCGATAATGGCTGAACGGATTTCGATGAAAATTGGAATATAAATTAAGTTCGTTGTAACTTATATTTTAGGCTATATGCCATTCAAAATATATTATTTAAAAGGGGGGTTATAAGGGGCCATGAATTAAATAAATCGAAATATCTCGCTTATTATTGATTTTTGTGAAAAATGTTACATAACAAAAGTTTCTTTAAAAATAATTTCCGATAAGTTTTATTCCTTCAAAAATTTTGATAGGACTGATATTTAATGAGATAAATGAGTTTTAAAATTAAAATAACTGCCATCTAAGGCCGTGTAATGAATTAAAAAACAAATGACTTTGTCTATAAGGGGCCTTGGACAGCAACAATCGAAAGCTATGAAAGATAGCCTACAGATAATGTTTCTGTGTTTGTATGAAGTAATATCAGAAGCTAAATTAACCGATTTGTATAATTAATTATTAAGTGTAGTTTCTCTAGATGGACATAATGCTATAATGTTATTACAGTAACTTCTGAGTGAATCGAGGACAGGTAAGATTAAAATAGCTTCTTATGCACAGAAAACTTGATAGGCTATTCTGTACATTCGTTTCCTGTATTTCCTAAAATAATTTTTATGACCAAATGAGTGGTCTCTGGATCAAAAATGATCGCATTTTAATTATGCAAATACAATTTAAATTAAGTAACATAATAAACGATTTATCCTTATATCAAACACGAATGTTCCCTGGATCAAATGTCCTATTTTAATTATGTAATTACTTTATATTTATTTCTAACGGGTAGAGCGGAGCGCACGGGTACGGCTAGTAATAATAATAATAATGATAATAATAGTGATAAAACAAAAATATTTATAATAATAAAATAAATACTAAGACGGATAAAATAAAACATAGAACCACTAGCGAGAGTTAACACAACTTAAATAAGCATAGGCCTATAATAGCCGGAAAAAATGACGAACTCGAAAATCAACAGAAAAGTTCGTTGTATCGCAGACGACAGCAACCGCCGTATTGACATTGTGTTGTGCATTAATGGTAGTAATGGGGAGCTGAAAGTCTACGTAACTGTCATTCTCTTCGAATCTTCTCGTACAATCATGGGAAGTTAATGCTGCAAAACAAAATGTCTGCGAGTCAAACTGTTCATTATTACCAGCATAAATACAAATAATACTGAAATATATTAATCAAGTTTCAGTTATAGATCTCCCCTTTTGTGCAAGAGGTATCATATCGAAATATTTTATGAATGGCGGGGAAAATATAAATTTCAAGAACTCTCTAGTGTGAAGAGATACAATCAATCAAGTGTATCTGTGGCGATGCTAAGAAATCATTTATTGGAGATATGCACTGTTATTAATTAAGAAAATGATCTATTTATATTTATTACAATGTTTTATCTTATAGGTTACATGCATCAGATAAATACAATAAAAATTAGTACCATATAACGATAGTAACACTTAAAAAAAATGATAAATTTTATCAAATATCATACAAACATTTTCACTTTATTTTAGGCCTACAATTTTATTTCGGGACTAAATTAACATAAATTTTCGATAGGTCAGTATTCTTCGATTATTATTCTCCCCTTTGCTGGAGAGTCAATCATGATTATCCTCTTAGAATCGTAGAATACTCACACCATAACATTCCCAGCCGATTCAACGGCTTTTGCTTTCTTCGAAGACGGAGGATCATTGTCCTTCCATTGTTTCGATTGTTTTGTGTCTGGTATGAAGTAGAGGATCGAGGTTTTATCACTGGTCTTCTTTACGTCTTTAGTAGGTTATTTTACGACGCTTTATCAATATATTAGGTTATTTAGCGTCTGAATGAGATGAAGGTGATAATGCTGGTGAAATGAGTGCGGGGTCCAACACCGATAGTTACCCAGCATTTTCTCATATTGAGTTGAGGGAAAATCCCGGAAAAAGCCTCAACCAAGTAACTTGCCTCAACCGGGAATCGAACCCGAGCCACCTGGTTTCGCGGCCAGACGCGCTAACCGTTAGTCTACAGGTGTGGACTCATCAGTGGTCACACACCGCCTAAAAATCGGGTGTGTGTTTCTTGAGTGGATTAATGAGAATACTTTTTTGCAGGTTTCTGCAACTTGAATGTTCCAATTTAAACTTTTATCCATATAAATACTAGGTTCTTTAGTCTACTGATTCACTGAACGGAATTTCGGTGCCGTATATTTTAGTCGAGGCATGGTAATAGTGCTTAACAAACGTGAATGGCCCACAATTATTGACTGTGGTTTTTTATGGATTTAGTTTAAGTCGGAATTTCCGTGTTCATGTCCAAATTGAGTCCAGATCGTCATTAATTTTAGTTATTGCATCATTTATTTCGTCAGTGTGGAAGTTAATACTGCGTGTTCAGTTCAAAGTGTGTCATGGCTCGCTGTATGTCGTCATGTGGCTAGCCGATGAGCCTAGAGAATTCAATCTTCCTACACTTCCGCAGAGGCATATTACCTATGTGTCAGAAAAGTTGCCTAGCAAGTACGGCGTTCATTCTGAAGAGTACTTACCGATACGTACGGTAACGCCTGTAGTGGCAGGAATGTGAACTGTTTGAAAACACGTACTGAGGTGAGTTTTTTTCTTACTGTCGGGATATGGGGAGAGGGTTAAGACGATTACTTACGTATTTGTTAACATTAACTTGGACGGTCAACATGGACACGGAGCATTTGATTTGTACTGTGGAATGTTGCCGTACGCAACCGATGATAACAAATACCCTGCTTACGACTTGGCCGATCAAAACACAGCTCGAAAGAGGTTATGATAGCACATAGACCGCCATCTGTTGCTACGACATTCAAGTTATACCGTACACGTTCTCAAGTTCAGATTGAACGCCTTGATTAATAGGCAACTTCTCTGACATAAAATCTGAAACTCGCTTCAAATCGCGGACTCACAACAGTGACGTCATGACACACTTTGAAATGAACACCCAGTATACAGGTGTTTCAAAAATACGGGGCATAATTTCAGGTATGTATTTCCCACATGTAGACAGTCAAAATAGTTCATTACAACATGTGTTCGGAAATGCTTTATTTCCGAGTTATGGCCTTCACAACATTGAAATTCACCGGAACGTTTTTCTTTCCGCAGGTCGCTGCCGTCAAAGGAGACATTAAGAGGGCACTCTGACAGTTCATTCTGAGGCGAAGGTTACATTCAGTGTTGTGTAGGCGTTAGACTGTGCGACATGTATTCAAATCAAGAGCTGGCAGAGATACACTTCATGTACGGTAAGGCGGACGGCAATGCTGCGCTGGCTCGTCGTTTGTACCAGGAGAGGTACCCACAGCGACAATGTCCAGATCGGAAGACATTTGTACGTGTCCATTACCGCCTGTGCGAGTATGGAAAATTTAACTTGATGGATAGGTAGAGGTGGCCCAATTGCTTGGCCTCCACGGTCACCTGATCTGAACCCTCTCGATTTCTACTTGTGGGGCCATTTAAAATCATTGGTTTATTCGTCTCCGGTGCCTGATTTGGAATCCCTTCGGAATCGAATTGTGGCATGTTCTAAGGAGATACGCAATACTCCTGGAGTTTGGGATCGTGTTCGCAGGTCAATGAGACATCGATGTGAGGTCTATATTCAAGCAGGAGGTGGACATTTTGAACATCTTCTGTAATGGCAACGACCCGGAGGAAAGAAAAACGTTCCGGTGAATTTCAATGTTGTGAAGGCCATAACTCGGAAATTAAGCATTTCCGGACACATGTTGTAATGAACTATTTTGATTGTCTACATGTGGGAAATACATACCTGAAATTATGCCCCATATTTTTGAAACACCCTGTATATTTTAAGGTCGTCTTCATAGAGATGGTGTCAGCAGTAGCTATTTTAGAGATAATGCCCCTTGAATAATGTTATTCGATGTTGAAAGTTGAAAGTCTCTGAGTGAATGAGCTACATATTAATGACCAGTTGTAATATTTTAAAAATTTCTACTTCGATTACTACACAGATCAATATCTCGCAGAGCAAATTATTTTTGCTTGAACGTGTACTTGACTAGGTCCGGCATCCATCGATCAGAGTTGATGATTCCGCCTCCCCGCGGGTTAATTCACTGCTGGCAGGTCGCATGGTAACGAGCGTGTCCAAATACCATTAGGCGCTCATGGACGGGAGACGACTGACTTTCTGAAGAGGCTGCAGCACACCCCTCTCATGTCAAATTGCTCCGAGTGGGCAACAACATTATTAATTGTGACGTCATCAGTCGAGTTGAAGGCTGCAACTGACAGTTGCGTTATTAGGGCTCTTCGTCGGACTCTCTCTTGTTTCATTTGATGGACACTCGGTGCCAGTGCCCGACTGGTCTGTAGCGCAGTTAGATCGACCGATACAGTTTCTAAGCCTAATTACAAATTTGGACTCATATCTCGTAAAACATATGTTAGAAAAGCGGGTTTGGAGGTGTCCACAGGTAATTTCAGATACTTTACCACGAATCCCTTACTACTTTATTATGAGAAAGAAAAAATAATAGCCTATAATTTAACAAGGATATATCGATAAGTAGAATACTTCACTCACGATAAGTAGAATACATCACTCAATTCCGAAAATGAAACTGTTGAGTTGCTTTGATTGTCATTTTTGTTTCGGTTTATAAATGGAGAGAACCAGTCTATGCTGAGAGAAGTAATTAAAGAAGATTATACAGGGACATCATTTTATTTTTACTAACATTTTTAATATTAACTTGCCTATACCTCTGGATCAACGTCGTTTGCTACCCCCTTCCACGACTGGAGTTCGATGATACTGGCGTAATATACAAACAAATCACTTTACTAGGTATAGGAAGGAAGAAAAGTAGTTCATCCATTTACGTAAACTAGGAAATATCGCGATTTTGAGTTTGATCATTTTCATCAGGTTTTTGTTTAATCAAAATACAGTACAGTATTAACAATGAGTGTTTTTACTCACGAACTGAGCTATCCATTCCGACGTATTCATTATGCAGTGTATATTATACTGTCTATAGCACATTAGCGTACAATACAGAGAATTAAGTTAAATTGAAAAATAATCATAATATGGATATTTAAACACATTTTTGAAAATGGTGGCCGTTCATTTCGATACAGGCTTCAGTTCCAATGTGCATATTATCGCACTATAGACTATTGTACCTAATTCTTATTTTATCAGTTTCGTCCTTCGTACTAGTAACTCATGTTGAAATAATTCTGTACCTACTGTATAAAAGAGTACCTTACGTACTGTAAATTCAATCTTCACTTCTGCCCGACCCGACAGATAAAATTACTCAGACATACTATCTACTGTCCGTCCAAGTGGTTATGTCGCAGGATCGTAGAAAGGGAGGAAATCACATGACAGTTAATTACTTAACGAGGCCCTTTTATTTAAGTTATTTTAAATAGTTGTATAATATTACGTAGACGTCCAATTCCTAACAGAAATTAATGTTCTCAGAAAAGAGCTAAGACAGCCCAGCCACTAGCTGGCGAATAAAAGCTGGTGGGGGAAACCGGGATACGACGTAGGCAAATGGATGACATTACCTGTGCGAAAATGATTCAATATTGAAAGCTCTTTCGTCACTGGAAAACGTGAACATATTTTTGGAACGTACTGTTTACTATGACCGTAAGGCTACTATGACTGTATATGCGGTCTTGGATCTGTGTGGAGGACGGTTGAACGACATTAGTAGAAGGGGTGGCAGTGAAGTACATTCAAAAACTCAGGTACAATAAAAATAGAAGTAAAAATAAAATGATGTCCCTGTACAATACTAGTGGCTTGTACAGCAAATACTGCAAACTAACTTCATTAGACGCTCAAATAAACATTTTTCAGATTTATTTTCAATGAAAAATACCAGATATTGTGAAAGTTATTTGCTTCCAAAATAATGAAACATAATCCCTCTGAATGTTTTTTATCCCAAATACATATTCTTGAACCTATACATGTTCAGTTTTTTAGTTTGAACGCGAAAACTCACGTAACAATGTCACGACGATCAGTGGCTTAATCATGTGGGAGTAAAGCAATAGCTAATTCAGGTCATTGTGGATTGTAGTTGAAAGTTAAAAAAAAAAAATGTCAGGTTTGCCATGCTTTCGAACAATAAACATAAGTAGCATCTTGGTATAGCTGCTGCATGTTTCGTGAACTACTTTGAAATGTAGAGGGTAAAATCATTTATCCTGCTAAGAGATCTTGCTGAAATGATCGGGAGACTACAAAATCTTGTAGGTCTCTTATTTTACTAGTAGGCCTAAGTAATATCTTTTAGTCTTTTCTTAGGAACTGTTATTTTTGCGCTCTCTCGAGCCAATACTGAAGAGAATCACGCATATAAATATCTACACCACACCGCCATTAGGTATATGAAAAAGACCCAACCCCACTTGATTAATAACTATAACAATATTTTATATTTAATGATATTATTATCTTACGTAATCTTTGTACTTTTCAGTAACGTATACTAAGATACTATATAGCCGCACCTCAGTATATTATAGAAATGAAGATCTAACTTAAGATATTCTCTACAGCCATTTATAGGCCTATAACTCGAAAACGTTTCACTTTCATATCATCTATATAGCATTAATAATACGTAATATAATGAATGAAAAATAGTCGCATCATGGCATAATAATATTTCATTTCTAATGGTAATAATGTCATCAAACCACCTCAAGTTTTGTAGTTTTTAATATCTAATACACAGCTGTACTCATAAAATTACACACTACAGAATCAGACCTGTAAATTATTTTTAGTGAGTCTTCAAGTTTTTAATAAGGAATTGAATTTGACCTCTAAAGATGTCAGAAATCCTTCAGGTCATGGCCTTCGTGTAATATTGTTTATTGTAGTGTGTGTTTTGTTTTATTCTGAATTCTCAAAACTGACGACAGATGGATTTTGAAAAATAGGAAATTTATGTAGAAAAACTAACGATTCACTGAAAGTTACTATTTTTCTAAAAATCCTTGGATGCTAAGCTTCAAAATGAGGGGTCATTCATTAAAATCCGTTCAGCAGTTTTCCCGTAATTTCCATTACCAGTTCAAATTATATATATAGATAATTTCTCCTCATATACGAGTAATATTTGCTGATGACATGGCCTTGTTAGCAGAAGAGAATATAATAATAAGGTTATGCTACTGTAGCTAAGCAACAGCTGTGATCAGTAAAGATAGGAAGTTCGTACCGAAATTGTTAAGTTGTATGAAAATGGACTGTAGTCTACACGGTGTCTCAGGAAGATAATGTAATTTGGGTTCATCTAGGCCAGGGATGAGACGATATTAGCTCCCAATCACGGTAGAAGAGCTCGACCTTGATCACGAGCGCATAGCGCATCCACTGTAACGTAGACAACAGGGATGTACATGCACATGCAGCAAATAAAGGCAGCAATTATTACAACAACATGCATTACTAAATTTATGGCTATGTAATAGGGCTAATTATTCAGTTATTTAATATACATGTACATATATAAACAAATCGCAATGGGAAGGATGTTTTAGGAACAAAAAGAGAAATAGGAAAAGTTAATTGTACGTAAATCATTTTCTTGTTAAAAGCAATTATTTATTATGTAAATACTTCACTTCATTGGTTAGGAGAAACTAATAGGGTCTACCTGCTCGACGTGTGTGATCTCTAAGTACTTTTGAGTATCTGTTGAAAAAATAATAACGACAATATTGATTGAAATAGAGTATATTGATTGTATGATTGTGAAAATGTATTCCTTACTCTCCAGTCGTGATTATGTAATGAGTTTTCTTAGAGTGATTTGTGAGATGCCACGTAACACCGAAAAACAAATTGATTAAATTAAGATATTGAGAGCCATCGTAATTTTTGGGGTCAATCATTTAAGGGGATATGTATGACTTTTAAAACTTCCACACTTTTCAGCCAAAAATTCGTGAAATTTAAACTATATAAACAGATCTATAATAATATCTGTACAAAATTTGGTGCAATTAGGTCTAATAGTTTTGAAATTATATTTTTAAGTATATTTTATATTGACGTTACTAAAAAAACCTCCTTGCATCAAAGTTTTCAAAATGTTTAGTTCATATTTGCTCAAAATCTTGAAAATAGTTATTGGAATAAAAGTGAATTGGCTTTTGAGCTTAGTAATAGTATAAGTTAAAGTGCAATCAAAGATAAAATATTATTTCTAAATTAAAGAAACACGTAGTCTAGTAAAACTAAATATCCTTAACAAGGCAACAAATAAAACATCAAAAGGTTACATTTAAAATAAAGAAATAAAAGCCCGCCATTGGTACAATCTACTGAGCAAATTAATCCATTCTCTGTCAATCTTCGATCATATCCCACCTCCCTCAAATCCATTTTTGGAAAATTACCTTCCATCTAATCTAGAGTCTCCCTGAGCTATTTTAACCTCCCAAGATTTAACACTCTTAATTATTTAATTTTTAAGCTAATTGAGTTAAAAATTGTTACTGCCCTGCCCATCTCATATTTCTGGATTTAATGTTCCTAATTATTACATGCTGTAGATTTATTAAAGTGTGATGATGATGAACTCTCAAATTGTTTATAATTTTGAACCTGAAGGTTCATTGCCGCCCTCACATAAGCCCGCCATCGGTCCCTTTCCTGCAATGCAAGATTAGCTCAAGTCTCTATCATTAATAAATAAATATTTTAATATTATCCTCCCATCTACGTCTAAAGAAACACGTAGTTAATTAAAGTAAATATTTCATCAGAAACAAGACTAAAAAAACATCAAAACATTTAAAATAAAGAAATAAAAGGAATCTAGATACATATTCTAGTTGTGAAGGAATGTATGAATATTAATGTTAATAAATACAATACAATACAAAAAAAAAAAAATCTGAAATCAATTTATCTCTCTCTTCTCCTGAATAATGCCTATATATATTTTTTTTTAATGTTGCGTCTCATAATGCCGTTTTATGTTGCTTTTTTTTTTTTGCAAATGATATTTTTTTTACACTCATCACCATGTCCGAAGCATAAATATTGTATCTTCCACTCTTCCTTGAAACTTTATTGTATGAGCGCTACCGTTCCGTCATGATGCGCTGTGTTCTAAGATCTGTACATCCTTCAGCAATGTTTACAGGTAAAAGAGCTCCGCGCGCGCGCAGCGGGCATAAAATAGCTCTCGCCCGCAAATATTAGTCACCATAACAAGACTGCTCTAGGCCTACATCGATTTAACCTTATAAACCTATGTCTGAAATGTAACGGTTATTGATGGGCTAACTTTTAAATGAAAAGAGGCATTATAGACACATTTCTACATTTTAGAACATTGTGATATAATACAGGGTGAATTTAAAGTCTTTCTCTGGTTATAGCCTAAGCATTTATTAGTGAAAAACTACGCTAAATACAGGAACGGGGTTTTCAGCTAATGGTACCTCAATTTACCAAGTTTTTATGGATACACCTCAATATGTGGTCCGTTTGTTGCCTGGAGATACAAACCCTAGTAATGCCGCACTTCGATTATTGTGACGTTTTGTTAAGTGACCTAAGTTCTGAATTGTCAGACAAGTTACAGCGAGCTCAGAATATGTGCGTCAGATACGTGTGCAACATCCGACGATATGATCACATATCACCGTCCTTCGCAAGTCTCTCGTGGTTCCGACTTAAAAAACGCTGAACTTTACACTCTCTGTCTTTACTCTTTCGAATTCTGCACACCTCAACACCAAATTACCTTTCGTCTCGTTTCTCTTATCTATACTCTAACCACGACGTAAATACCAGATCACTTATCTGTGGCACGCTAAATATACCTCTTCATAGAACATCTTGTTATTCATCATCTTTTACAATATCCACCTCGCGTCAATGGAATTCCTTGTCACAAAGTATTAGGGGCTGCAAGACAACAAACACCTTTAAGAACAGCTTAAAATATAACCTTATTAGCATTTCACTACAATCATACTGATTTTAACTATCACTGACTACACTGTTACTTTTTTCTTTAGACATCATCCTGATAGTGCTGTATTTTCAAAATTGTCTCATAATAATCTCTTTCTATTATGTAATATCATTTGAAATATATTAACATTCTATGTATTTTAGTTTAATTCTGCTACACAGTTTATTTCAGTGTTTAATTAATAGTTCATAGTATTTTGTTGTTTAATTCGTAAATAACTCTTGTATACATGTAACTCTCATCTAAATCAAATTGTTGAATTCTTTGTAAGTTCATGGATATGTATATACACTTTTTGCTGGTTGAGTGGAAGAGAAGGCCTTACGGCCTTAACTCTGCCAGCTAAAATAAATAATTATTATTATTATTATTATTATTATTATTATTATTATTATTATTATTATTATTATAGATTGAAACCTGATTTCATGTCATGTTTTGATCAACATCTCAGTTTTCCAACCCACAATCTAAACATTATGTCTGTTGACTTTTCCGGAGGTCTGAAATTTTGCCTCATCAGAAAAACAAACTTGCTTAAGGCAGTCATTTTGTCGTTCAGTTCCTTCCAGAATATCCGCAGCAAGTGCAGCACTTCGGGGATGTTCGTCTGGCAACAAAGCTTGCATGATTTGCATTTTGTCCGAGTCGAACTGCAACCGTTTGTGAAAAATTTCCAACACCTTCGGAAAAAGCAACAGATATAATGTTCGGTTTTGGGGGTCGAAAAGCGAGATGTTGGCGAGAGAAATGGCATGAAATCGGATTTCGATATGTTGATCAGTTTGCGATGAAGATAAATTCAAACAAGACGAAGACCATGATCATCGGAAGAAATATAAAGAAAGTGAATGTGCGAATTCGAATTGAGGCAAAAGAACAAGTGGACAGCTTCAGATTCTCGCTACAATAAGCAGCAACATGAGCTGCTCCGAGAAAGTCAAAAGGAGGATAGCAATGACAAAGAAAGCTTTAAATAGAAACAGGAGCATCTTCTCCGGACCTCTAGAAAAAGAACTAAGGAAGAGACTAGTGAAGTGCTTTGAGTTGAGTGTGGCATTGTATGAGGCATAAACATGGGCATTACGACGAAGTGAAGAGAATCAACTGGAAGCATTTGAAATGTGGATATGGTGAAGAATAGAGCTTGTGAAATGGACCGACAGAATAAGAAATGAAGCTGTGTTAGAAAGAGTGGTGAAGAAAGAATGATGCTCAATCTCATCAGAAAGAGAAAATGAAATTGACTGGGTGACTGGCTGAGAAGAAAGTGATCACTGGAGGATGCACTGCAAGGAATAGTGAACAGGAGAAATATTCGGAGCAGAAGAAGAGATCAGATGACACACATTAATTTTGCCTTCATTTTCACTTCGCCGTAATTTATGGGAGGCGGGATTTCTAAAAATATTTCTGTACCCCTTCTTACTGTCATTGCATTAATTTTGCATTATCGTCAGTGTGATGGGATTCGTCACGAAGAAAGCTGTTTTTTCTGACTATTACACTTTTATTACGTCATACTACTTTTGACCAATAAAACGATACGAAAGGACGTGTTTCAACAAATATCATGGCTGTTTATCGCTAAAGTTTTATCAGTTCCCTAGCATTTGTTTTTATCAGTTCCCTAGCATTTGTTTCTTTGTTTGCCAATATTTCAAACTGCAAATTCTTTACGGTATTATAAAACACACTTTGCGATCGCCATTTGTTTACCGCATAGACAGTCAACTGAAAAATTCAGCTCCATTCAAACGTTTTGGTGTAGCTAATATTAGTGAAATATAATTTCAGTAGGTTAAGTCAATTAATATTTTATTGCATTAGAGTACTTTATTTCTTCTAATCCTTATATAACTTACTTTCTTTTAATCGTGTACTAGTCAGTTAAATCCCATTTGAGTTTTGATTTTCTCTAGATAAATCAAAACCTCTAGTGCTACTGTTCCACTCGCAGATTTATCGATAAAATCAAAACCTCTAGTTAGGTTGCTCTTCATAAATCTAGTTTCTTATTAATTTTTCTTAATTGCTACTCCGCTATTGTATTTTAACCTTTACTTTTCAGTAGAACGGCCTGAAGTTGGCAAGTGGACATTAAATAGAGAACTACCCCTTACAAATTACTATAGTCTAAATGTATAACCGTTACAAGACCCTAATTTTCAAAAAGATTTATTAATTAATTGTAAATAGTATAATAATTTTCAATTTAGTTGTGGATGACGAAATATTTTTAACTTAATAAATGTTGTCAGTTATTTCTCGATCGCCCTGTATTTCGTCCTCTGTTCTCTATACGTTAGGTTCATTATCACATAGAAATGGGACACTAGTCATTAATAATTTCAAGACTGATAGGTACAGTGTTATTGATTTATTAATGGATGTAGCTACTGTCTGTTGAGTGCGCTAGATGCATCGTCAGTGACCAAGCTGACCTCTAAATTAAATCGACTTAATTAGACATTACGCTTATTGAAATAGATGTGCAATTTGGCTGCTCTTCCAGGAAAGACAGTAATGGAGCTGAACTGTGTTTGCAGATGATTAATGAAGATTTGCATTGTTTAAATTATTTTGTTAGACGTTTTTAATCTTATCCCACATTTATGGCCTTTTGACCTAACACACTGTTCGATACCTGCGGCATTACAGTGAAGTTCTCCTCAGAACGATATTAGTAGTATAGTAGCCTATATTTTTTTTTATTTTATTGGGTTATTTTACGACGCTGTATCAACATCTAGTTATTTAGCGTCTGAATGAAATGAAGGTGATAATGCCGGTGAAATGAGTCCGGGGTCCAGCATTTGCTCGTACTGGATTGAGGGAAAACCCTGAAAAAAACCTCAACCAGGTAACTTGCCCCGACCGGGATTCGAACCCGGGCTACCTGGTTTCGCGGCCAGACGTGCTGACCGTTACTCCACAGGTGTGGACAGTAGCCTATATGATAGCTAGCACTTTTTAGGTGCAATTTAATTACTGTTCTCCAATCAGGAGATCAACCGTGAAAGGAATATGCTTACTATTGCCTCATCTATTGGAACGAAGTAGATAAATAATATTATCGTTATAACGTCAGTTTAAAAACCATGCGCTCTCCTGCATATGTTATTTCCTGTATGAAGAGATTAAAAGACCAGGAGATTAACTGTGATCTAATTTTTGTAACTAGGGTAGTATAAATATGTGTGTGTCAATGTTATTGGTTGTGCTGTTAGAGCTAGCCAATAGAGATACGAGTACCCACGTGTGTGACCTTATGACATCAACATTCATTCACAGCATTACCCCGCTGCATTTCATTCCGCAGAGACTTTCTCGTGGTTGGAGCACGGTAGTTATATTTTTAAGGTCGAAAGCACATATTCAGAATCTTTCGGGACCTGATTGAAGGCGAAAAGCTTTCCCTGGTTTTTGCATATAGGAACACAATAACAATTTTTCATTTTTAATTGTTTTTAAGAGTAGGCTATTTAATGTACTAATACACTACGTAAATCCTCAATGTTTATATACTGGAAAACAAATGCACACGCAAAGCACATCCCTCAAAGTACACGCGCGCTATCTGTTGGTGCTAACTCAGGATATCCCTATTATGAACGTGGTTTTGTTTCTTGAACAAGCTGCAGAACGTTTCTTCCCAGGTTGAGATGTTCCATTTTGCAGAACAGTGAATGCCAAAGAATATTCTTGTTTTCTCTCATACTCGGAAGATAATCTCCCTCAGCTGTGAACTTAATCTAAACAGCGGTGATATTTTTCCGCGTGTGTTGTCAACGTATTTTAGATTACAACTTATCAGACACGGAGTAAGTCCACAGGATCCAGACTAACTCTGCAGGCATCTGCTATCGGCACTGACATGGCCGCCCATGATTCACAATCGCGTGTCATTTGTTTCCCGAGTCACGTGTGCGGACATGCGCCGTACACATGCGCCGCATGTCTGGTTAATCCTAACGTCGTTAAACGGGTGAGTGATGAACACGGCGCGTGCGCACATAAGCTTCTGTTGGTGTTGATTCGGTTAACAACCAGAGTTGTTTGTTGTTGGGTGGGCCTTATCTGATGCTCCGGAGATCACACATTCTCCCTTAATAGCGTTTTAACCACGTGACTTAGAAGAGTGCAAAGGGCTTTGCTAAATGAGTGCGCTTCAGCTGGTGAGTTAGTCATTTTGGATCAGATTCAAGCTGAGAAAAATTATGAGCAAATTTGGTAATAGTAGCACTCCACCGCATAGCCGTCCTCGTCGTTGTCGTCTTGTAGCCGTTGTTAGCACCTTCCTTTTCGTCTTAATAATGATCGTGTTCGTGTTGTCATTTTATTTTCATAATCTAAATCATTGTATGATTATGTCACGTGACGAGAATATTATGCGAAATGGAAATATAAAAATTGGAAATTTATCTTTTGAAGAGGTGGAGAAGTTCAAATATCTTGGAGCACCAATAACAAATATAAATGATACTCGGGATGAAATTAAACACAGAATAAATATGGGAAATGCCTGTTATTTTTCGGTTGAGAAGCTTTTATCATCCAGTCTGCTGTCAAAAAAATCTGAAAGTTAGAATTTATAAAACAGTTATATTACCGGTTGTTCTGTATGGTTGTGAAACTTGGACTGTCACTTTGAGAGAGGAACAGAGATTAAGGGCGTTTGAGAATAAGGTGCTTAGGAAAATATTTGGGGCTAAGAGGGATGAAGTTACAGGAGAATGGAGAAAGTTACACGACACAGAACTGCACGCATTGTATTCTTCACCTGACATAATTAGGAACATTAAATCCAGACGTTTGAGATGGGCAGGGCATGTAGCACGTATGGGCGAATCCAGAAATGCATATAGAGTATTAGTTGGGAGGCCGGAGGGAAAAGACCTTTAGAGAAGCCGAGACGTAGATGGGAAGATAATATTAAAATGGATTTGATGGAGGTGGGATATGATGATAGAGAATGGATTAATCTTGCTCAGGATAGGGACCAATAGCGGGCTTATGTGAGGGCGGCAATGAACCTCCGGGTTCCTTAAACGCCAGTAAGTAAGTAAGTAAGTAAATAAGTAATCTAAATCATTGATAATGTTAATACCAATAATAGACTAATCATTTTCTTCACATAATTTTTCGACATCATTATATTCCTTCTTCTTCAACATAATGCTGTTCCTTTCGTCGTCTTTTTCTAATCACCACCATATTACAGGAAAGCCAATAAAATCAGGATTATCACAAATTCTCATTATCATGAACATTGTCGTCCTCTATATTTATTAGGCTAACGAGAAGATCTGAACTGTTATCTGTTTATATATATTTTTAATCAGGCCTATTAATGTGCGTTAAACAAAATTATATCAATTAGCCTACACGACTAACAAAAACCAGCAAAAATTTTTGATATAAAGGCAATAAAAGTGTCTAACAAAATTTCCAAATATTTATTTAGTCTACGCAGTGATGAATTTGAAAATGTTACCTCTAGTTGAGCTTTTAGTAGGTAAATCTTTTTATGACATTCATGAATTTTTTAACTTTTAGTAACTTTTAATTTCTATTTGACAATGTCGTCTATATAGGCTAACACTACTTGTATGTCTAAGGACTGTTATAGAAATAAATAAATAAATAAATAAATAAATAAATAAATAAATAAATAAATAAATAAATAAATAAAAAGTAAATAAATAAATGAAAAGTAAATAAATAAATAAAAAGTAAATAAATAAATAAATAAGTAAATAAATAAATAAGTAAATACATAAATAAATAAGTAAATAAGTAACTAAATAAATAAGTAAATAGGTAAATAAATAAATGAGTAAATAAATAAATAAATTAATTAATAAGTAAATAAATAAATAAGTCATAAATAAGTAAATAAGTAAATAAATAAATAAGTCATAGAAAAGTAAATAAACAAGTAAGTAAAGAAGTAAGCAAATAAATAAATAAATAAAGCCATTCTGTTCTTATTCAACATCATTTTCTTCTTTTCGTCATGCTAACCGTACCGTTATTGCTTTTCTATTCTTCGCTATCATAATCATTGTCTTTATCTTGATCATCGTTACAGGCCTACTAATCTTATATACTTAAACTTTATTTTTATCGTTTTATCTTTCCCTCTTCTTTAACATTTTCATTTTCTTGTTGTTCACTACATCTCTATTTTCATTACCATATTATTTTCCTTGTCTTCATTATCGTTGTAATTTTAAGTATCTTTTCTATCAATATAGGCTACCGTAATATTCTCTTTTCCATCTATTATGACTTTTCCTTCATCTTATTGCTATCATAATCTTCTTTTCTCGACTATCAATGTTATCATAACCATCTTTTTTTCACCTTCATTGTAATGATTTTTTTTTTTTTCATTTTCATTGCTATCGACATTTTCTTTCTTCATTTTCATCACCGTCGCCTTTTTCCATTTTCATTGCTATAGCCTAATATTTCATCTTAATTGCTATAGCCCAGTTTTTCATTTTCAGTGCCATTATTACGTCATTTTCTTCGTATTGTTTACCAATATGTCCTTTTCTTCATCTTTATTTCAATAACAATAATAATAATAATAATCATCATCATCATCATGCGATCATTTTGATCCAGAGACCTTTCATTTGGTCATAAAAATTATTTTACGAAATACAGGAAACGAATGCCTATCAAGTTTTCTGTGCATAAGAAGCTATTTTAATCTTACCTGTCCTCAATTCACTCAGAGTTACTGTAATAACATTATAGCATTATGTCTATATAGAGAAACTACACTTTCCAATGGTGAATTAATTATTAATTATAGAAATCGGTTAATTTAGCTTCCGATATTACTTCATACAAACATAGAAACATTCTCTGTAGGCTATGTTTCATAGCTTTCGATTGTTGTTGTCCAAGGCCCCTTATAGACGAAGTCATTTGTTTTTTATTTCATTACACCGCCTTAGATGGCGTTGTTATTGTAATTTTGAAATTCATTTATCTCATTAAATATCGGTCCTATTAAAATTTTGCATAGCATAAAACTTATCGGAAATTATTTTTAAAGAAGCTTTTGTTATGTAATATTTTTCATGTTAATTAATAATAAGGGAGATATTTCGATTTATTTAATTCAAGCCCCTTATAACCCCTTTAAATGAAATATTTTGAATGCCATATAGCCTAAATTCTAAGTTACAACGAACTTAATTTATATTCCAATTTTCATATAAATCGGTTCAGAAATTATCGCGTGAAAAGGTAACAAATATCCAGACAGACAGACATACAAACAAAAATTTCAAAAATGCGATTTTCCAATTATTTTTGGAAAATCGAAAATTACGAGAAAGATTTCGGCTATGGATTTATTATTAGTATAGATTTCATTTTGCATATTTTTTGTTCTTCATTCCATACCTCTGTGTAATATTTTATTCAATCTCCCATGAACACGAGATCACTCTCTTTCAGGGGTGTGCTAGAATTTTGTATATTTGCAATTTCTTTGTATTTTATTTTTCTGGTAATAAACTTATGAACGTATTTTAAATAAGTTAATATTTGTGTGCGATTTTACTTAACATTGATAAGACAAGATACCATTTCGTGTTATGTACATTGAATAATGAAATTAAGTACTTAAGTTCTGCATCCATGCCAAATAAATTAGAGCAGATTGTGCATGAATGGCGCCCCTTTGTTTTGCAACGTCTGAGCGTGCTTAGCCTGTCAATAACTGTCAATATTCTTGACCAGGATGAGGGGAGCTTTAATTAAAAGAATGAGTCTAGTGTGGTGTAACACCATCACAGCATCCCTGCACCACTACCAATAACTACAATCGCTATCAATCATAATAAGGCGCTTTAGATCATTGCCTCCTACTTCGTTTGTACAGCGTGACTCACGGGGCTTTGAAACACGCTGAGCCTCCTGAGCAGAAGCTCAGTCAGGGGCAATGCTGCTCAGTGTTGGCATTTTGAAGCTTATCACACTGCAAATAATTAATTATTTTTGTCCTTTCCACTCATGAGATAATACGTCTAAATGCGGATACACGTGTCAAAGGTTAGCACTACCTTTTCCATAAAGAAAAAAGGGAAAACAAAGGGGATAATGAGTAAGGCGAGAAAGAGAATAGATAGAGAGAGCAGAGAAACATGAGAGGGGAACGAGCACGATAAATATTAGGCCTATGTTCTGTCCAATCAATTCGGTTGATGTTTTAAGAGCCTTTAGATTATTCATTACCTCATTCGAAATTTAAAATAGAACCTCAAGGGTATGCCATACGTCTCGAAATATTGAAGTGTTTCTATCTTCTGGGCTTCAAATTTTTTTGTAATAACCTTTCCCTACATTAGCTCAAAAAGCTACACAAACTGAGAATAAAAAATAAATAACTTGACAGTTTTCTTTTCCTTATTTCTATGTTACTTGTCTTTATGGGTGCATATTCGTAATAATGATCCGAAAGTTTGTTATGTATAATGGGGCTGATGAGTGAAAGTACTATTTTTTACATTTTTCAAGCTACGTCCTTGATTTTTGTACACATAATCACGGTGTAATACAGGGATGAGAGGATATTAGCTCCCAATCATGGTAGAAGAGCTCGACCTTGATCACGAGCGCATAGCGCATCCACTACATAGCGTCGTAACGTAGACATCAGGGATGTACATGCACATGCAGCGAATAAAGGCGCAATTATTACAATAACTTTCGTTACTAAATTTCTGGCTATGTAATAGGGCTAATTATTTACTTATTTAATATACATGTACATATATAAACAAATCGCAAAGGGAAGGGTTTTTAGGAACAAAAAGAGAAATAGGAAAAGTTAATTGTATGTGAACCATTTTCTTGTTAAAAGCAATTATTTATTATGTAAATACTTCACTTCGTTGATTAGGAGAAACTAATAGGGTCTACCTGCTCGACGTGTGTGATATCTAAGTACATTTGTTGAAAAATAATAATGACAATATTGATTGAAATAGAGTATATTGATTGTGTGATTGTGAAAATGTAGTCCTTACTCTCCAGTCGTGATTATGTAATGAGTTTTCTTAGGGTGATTAGTGATATGCACGTAACACGAAAAAACAAATTGATTAAATTAAGATATTGAGAGCCATCGTAATTTTGGGGTCAATCATTTAAGGGATATGTACTGTATGATTTTTAAAACTTCCACAATTTTCGGCCAAAATTTGTGAAATTTAAACTATATAAACAGATCTATAATAATATCATCTGTACAAAATTTGGTGCAATCAGGTCTAATAGTTTTGAAATTATATTTTATATTGACGTTACTAAAAAAAGCTCCCTGCATCAAAGTTTTCAAAATGTTTAGTTCATATTTGCTCAAAATCCTGAAAATAGTTATTGGAAGAAAAGTGAATTAGCTTTTTCAGGTTAGTAATAGTATAAGTTAAAGTGCAATCAAAGATAAAATATTATTTCTAAATTAAAGAAACACGTAGTCTAATAAAAGTAAATATCCAGAAACAAGCAACAAATAAAACATCAACAGTACATTTAAAATAAAGAAATAAAAGGAATCTAGATGCAATCTACTGACCCAAATGTAAATTAATTTACCTTCGATGTCAATTCCGAAATCAGTTTATTTTCTCTTCTCCTGAATAATGCCTATATTTTCCATTTTGAATCTTGTTACACTACTTTTAACACTTGAATATAAGTAACACACTAAAACACACCCTGATCAAATTCTCAACACACAGATCAATTTCAGTACACACACATTATTTGACTCCACTCTTCAACACCTTTCAACACTCAAACACACCCACATAGCAGGCAGAGAAGTTCGAGATGACGCCGAGACCTAGTAGGCTCTGAGGATGGTGTGATGAAGCACCGAAACAGCTGTAAGCCGCACAGACTTACATAATTAACACGAGTAAGTCCGCTAGTTAATCAATTGCCTATTTTTTTCATGTTGCGTCTCATAATGCCGTTTTATGTTGCTTTTTTTTGCAAATGATATTTTTTTTTACACAACAAACACTGGATTTCAGCACCATGTTCGAAGCATAAATATTGTATCTTCCACTCTTACTTGAAAGCTTTAAGCGCTTCCGTTCCGTCATGATGCGCTGTGTTCTAAGATCTGTACATCCTTTAGCAATGTTTACAGGTAAAGAGCTCCGCGCGCGCGCAGCGGGCATAAAAGAGCTCTCGCTCTAAATTACTAGTCGCCATCGCAAGACTGGTGTAAAAGATAATGATGTGGTAAAGTTTAATTTCTGTGAGTCAATTGGTTTCTAAGTTATTTAAAAAATATTTTGAAAAATTTGCATAATTCAAAATGAAATGTGTTGCTCAATTTTTTCCGTCCGCCAAAATATACGAGTTTCAAAGGGTCCGTGGGATTGAAAAGTTAGGAACGACTGTATTAGCCAATATGTGCACGTCTTACTGTACAACTCTAAATCAAATCGCGCAGTAGTGCAGTAGGTAAATACTGCTCGCGGTTTTTGAATCTGATAAGGAAGTGAAGCTAATCCTTGTCTGATATGATGTAGTGCCACATCGCACCGTGTAGTAGATGTGAACAGCTTGTGAACACGGCTCGGCGCCAGACAATGGAACTCGCTCCTCCCCAACAATGCAGCCCTCCTCATCAGTCTCCATTCCCAGGCGTCGGGGTGGCGTTGTGGCCTCCTTTGTGCTCCCCCATCGCTAAGTGGATTATGTTGCACCCCTCATGTCATCTTATGTACGGAAATTATTCCATAACTATGTAATAGAGCGATGTGCACGTGTATTGTAAATTAATTAAGCGTTACGAAAACTTTGTCAAGTGCAGCTTGTCCAACAGATTGTTCAGCATGTATGGGTCTGAGCGGCAGTGTGTGAACGTGCGTAGTATCGTTACACAATATCGAGTTTATCCTGTTTTGTCACTTATTGAATAAATTGAACACGCAATGATATAAAATATATTTTAATTAAATTACTTCAATGCCTGTGCGTTGCGATTATAAGTCAGGGTAACCGTGTTCAAATCTCGGTGTATCCACCTGATTGGACGAACCAGTGATCCAGACAACAAAAGTTTTTCTCCGGGTATCCGGTTCCCCTGTGACGTCCCAACAAATTTCCATTTTTATTATCATCATTATCATCCAATCATTACTACTACTACTTACTGGCTTTTAAGGAACCCGGAGGTTCATTGCCCACCTCACATAAGCCCGCCATTGGTCCCTATCCTGAGCAAGATTAATCCATTCTCTATCATCATATCCCACCTCCTTCAAATCCATTTTAATATTATCTTCCCATCTACGTCTCGGCCTCCCTAAAGATCTTTATCCCTCCGGCCTCCCAACTAACACTCTATATGCATTTCTGGATTCGCCCATACGTACTACATACCCTGCCCATCTCAAACGTCTGGATTTAATGCTCCTAATTATGTCAGGTGAAGAACACAATGCGTGCAATTCTGCGTTGTGTAACTTTCTCCATTCTCCTGTAACTTTATCTTAGCCACAAATATTTTTCCAAACACATTCTCGAACACTCTTAACATCTGTTCCTCTCTCAAAGTGAGACTCCAAGTTTCACAACCACACAGAACAACCGGTAATATAACTGTTTTATAAATTCTAACTTTCAGATTTTTCGACAGCAGACTGGATGATAAAAGCTTCTCAATCGAATAATAACAGGCATTTCCCATATTTATTCTGTGTTTAATTTCCTCCCGAGTATCATTTATATTTGTTATTGTTGCTCCAATATATTTGAACTTCTCCACCTCTTCAAAAGATAAATTTCCAATTTTTATATTTCCATTTCGTACAATATTC
This sequence comes from Periplaneta americana, assembly GCA_025594305.2. Classification (NCBI taxonomy): domain Eukaryota; kingdom Metazoa; phylum Arthropoda; class Insecta; order Blattodea; family Blattidae; genus Periplaneta; species Periplaneta americana. The sequence continues at coordinate 7,808,984 of JAJSOF020000001.1, forward strand.
TCGTCACGAGACACAGTCATATACTTTGTCTTTTCGGGATTTACTTCAAACCTATCTCTTTACTTGCTTCCAGTAAAATTCCCGTGTTTTCCCTAATCGTTTGTGGATTTTCTCCTAACATATTCACGTCATCCGCATACACAAGCAGCTGATGTAACCCGTTCAATTCCAAACCCTCTCTGTTATCCAAGACTTTCCTAATGGCATACTCTAGGGCAAAGTTAAAAAGTAAAGATGATAGTGCATCTCCTTGCTTTAGCCCACAGTGAATTGGAAACGCATCTGACAGAAACTGACCTATACGAACTCTGCTGTACAATGAAATAAATCTATGAATAACTGATGCACTGTACCCTTATACTCACTTTTTTTTTCCATTATCTGTCGAATACAAAATATCCGGTCAATAGTTGATCTATTACGCCTAAAACCACACTGATGATCCCCAATAATCATCATCCATTCATTAAGAATATAAAGTAGACAAATAACATAGAAACAACTCCAACTCAATGTATACTTTCGAGAAGCTATTGAAGCTACGTTAAACCCAATCCAATGGTGATAAAAATCGAAACTATATCGTCCACACCTGTGGAGTAACGGTTAGCGCGTCTAGCCGCGAAACCAGGCGGCCTGGGTTCGATTTCCGGTCGGGGCAAGTTACCTGGTTGAGGTTTTTTCCGGGGTTTTCCTTCAACCCAATATGAGCAAATGCTGGGTAACTTTCGGTGTTGGACCCCGGACTCATTTCACCAGCGTTATCACCTTCATCTCATTCAGACGCTAAATAATAATAATAATAATAATAATAATAATAATAATAATAATAATAATAATTTATTTAACCTGGCAGAGTTAAGGCCATACGGCCGAATCTAACACTGAACCAGGAGTAAAATGCGTTACAAAAAGCAATGCAAATTTACGAAGTACACTACAATTTTACACACAAAACTGAATAAGATAATAATAATAAAATGTAAACAACAAGTAAGTAGAAATCAGATATAATATATAACATACAGAAAGAAAGGAAAAAGCATAATAAAATGTGAACAGCAGGTCAAAATAAATGAGACATAGAAAGTATAAAAATAAGACAATTAATGATAATAATAATAATAATAATATTAATAATAAATAACATAAGCTGTTGATAAAGCGTCGTAAAATAACCTACTCGAAACTATATCTCATGTCACAAAGCCTGATCGGTGTTACAGGTAGGGTTGCCAACTCTCCCGTATTTGCCTCTAATTTTTAACAGTCTCCCGGCCCACATATTATTCTTCTCTTCCAGCATTTTTCTGCCTTATTTGTGCAAAATGTAAACTTTTTTATTCTAAACATTTGATTTTGCCGTGAATGATTTATATGATGGATTTTGTTGTTCAAGAGATGCATTAAAATGTGCAGATAGAAAGTAATGCTTTTCCAATGTCTTAATAATATATTCTAATCTGTAAAGATCCCAACATGCAGCACCATTGTGTTGGTTGTCATGGAGAGAATGATTTTAAAAGTTTTGTTTCACTGCTGTGCGTTGCTAGGGACTGTGAAATAAAGATCAGTTTAAATACAAATCATGGATAGTAGTCTATACGAGAGTGTACAGATTTTATACGCTCATGGAAATTATCACTCTCTGTTTCGCCTAGGGCGCCAAACTTTCAACTCACGGATGAAATCTAATATTATTCTCTTATATTACAAATTATTTATTTTTTATTTATTTATTTAAGCTGGTAGAGAGAAGGCCATCAGGCCTTCCTTTCCTCTCTACCAGGGGATTACAACTACAATATTAAGAATACAATTACAATTATAATTACAATTAATATTAAATTTACAAATACAATAAAAATCAAAATACTAAAAGATTAACTAATTAAGAATAGCTAGACAATTTATTGTAAAAGTTAAGAAGAGGAAAAAACTTTTTATTAATTAAGTAAAAAGTAAACCACTATACGCAGTAAGAAAATGCTTAATAAGTTTGCTTTTGAACGCTACTAAATTCCGACAGTCTCCGATGTCACTGGGTAGGGTATTCCACAGGCGCGAGAGCGAGATTGTGTATGATGATGAATACGATGATGTCTTATGTGTTGGTATGGCTCGTATGCGGCTATTTTGCGTGCGTGTGAAGAGATTATGATACGATGACAGGTAACTGAAACGGGAGGCAAGGTAGGTAGGTGTAGAAGTGTGAAGGACTTGGAAAAGGAGAACAAGAGAATGAAAATTTCTACGTTCGTAGCCAGTTTAGAGTTTGGAAGGATGGGGTAATGTGGTCAGCGCGACGGACATCGCAGACGAAGCGAACACAAGAATTATGAACACGTTGTAATCTTTGCGACTGGTTGACATTGAGGTCAGTCAGTAGAGAATCACAATAATCGAAGTGGGGCGTTACTAGTGTTTCCACTAGTATTTTCTTGAGTGATAGTGGGAGGAATTTTCGAATGCTGTTTAAGGAATGTAGTATGGAAAGCACTTTTTTGGTAATATGGGTTACTTGATTATTCCAGTTTAAATGCGTATCAAAGTAAACTCAAGGTTTTTAACGCAGGAAGCAAAAGGGATTATCGTTACGTTTAATTTGACATTACTATCTGATGTGTAATATAAATCCTATAAGCCATGTAGTGTGCTGTCCTGCTTTAACAAAAGGACACTAACTAACGGATACTGGGAAGCTGTGAGTAAATGAATGCATACCCTAATATAATTATTTTGTTATGTCCATGCTATTTGAATAAATAAATAAATAAATAAATAAATAAATAAATAAATACATAAATACATGAATGAATGAATGATTGAGTGAGTGAGTGTGTGAGTGAGTGAGTAAGTAAGTAAATAAGTAAGTAAAGAAGTAATTAAGTAAATAAGTAATTAAGTAAATAAATAAATGAATGAATGAATGAGTAAGTAAGTAAATAATTAAGTAAATAAATAAATAACTAAGTAAATAAGTAAGTAAATAAAGAAATAACTAAATAAATAAGTAAGTAAATAAATAAATACATAAATGAATGAATAAATGAATGAATGAGTAAGTAAGTAAATAATTAAGTAAATAAATAAATAACTAAGTAAATAAGTAAGTAAATAAATAAATACATGAATGAATGAATGAATGAATGAATGAATGAATGAATGAATGAATGAATGAGTAAGTAAGTAAATAATTAAGTAAGTAAATAAATAAGTAAATCAGTAAGTAAATAAATAAGTAAGTATGTAAGTAAATAAATAAATGAATGAATGAATGAATGAGTAAGTAAGTAAATAATTAAGTAAGTAAGTAAATAAGTAAGTAAATAAGTAAATAAGTAAAGAAATAAGAAAATAAATAAGTAAATAAATAAATAAATACATAAATGAATGAATGAGTGAGTGATTGAGTAACTAAGTAAGTAAATAAATAAATAAGTAAATAAATAAGTAAATAAATATATAAGTAAGTAAATAAGTAAGTAAATAAGAAAGTAAATAAGTAATAAGTAAATAAATAAGTAAGTAAATAAGTAAATAAATAAGTACATAAGAAAGTAAATAAGTAATAAGTAAATAAATAAGTAAATAAATAAATAAGTAAATAAGTAAGTAAATAAGTAATAAGTAAATAAATAAATAAATAAGTACGTAAATAAGTAAATAAATAAATAAGCAAGTAAATAAGTAAATAAATAAATAAGTAAGTTTATTAGACACATTTCTATTACGATAAACTTCAATAAGAGATTTTATGAAATCTGTGAATGTATTGGTATAGGTGAAAATGCGTATATATCTGTTCGTAGTGTTTTTATCAGTTCGATTGCTTGTTTTATGTGAAGGGGCTTTGAGTGACCACCTAGGGGCATTATGGAACAGTAGGGGAGAAAAGTTCTTGTGGGAATCATATTGGCGATCTTTTCTCTGTCCCTCTTTTACAGAAATAATAAAATACCTCAAGAGGCGCTTAGCTTATGCAGTATAATACAGCGCCGTCCACCAGATGCCACTGTCCGTAAGGATCATTTTCCTATTGTTTAACCGAAGAATCCCAACGCTACCAGACAGCACGCCGACTCTTTATCTGCAAATATAAGCAATATAGCTTCAGCATATGCAAGGACAGTCGCTGAGAAAATAAATTCGCTCATCTTATGTGAGGACATTTTTGACTGACAGCAACGCAATCCGGCAAAGTTTAAAAAGGACAGAAATTAAATTCTAGTACTGTCGTGTGGTAATTTATTTAAATTAATGGGGACTAGCCTCCTCGCTGCCATTCGACCGGAGGTTCAGAAGTTCAAACCCGATCGAGAGCGGTGGTATTTTAAGGACTTATCACCTGGTGGGTCGGCTCTTACCACAGATTTAAGTTACGTAAAAGAAACCTGTCCCTTATAAAGGGCTCTAGGAGAAAATCACCGGCCATTTGGAGTTAGCAGAATGGACCTCGTCAGAGACCTAAGTGGGTGTGGTTTCGTCCCACCCTCCAGCTGTAAGTCACTCCATGTGACTGATTTCTACATTGCCACTCCACGCTGATAACCGATGTTCAAATAGTTGATTTTAAGGCGAAAGTTTTGTGTACAAGGCGCAATCTCAAGTAGTTTACCACGAAGTATTTCCATTACCCTTGATATAACATTACATTCCTAACGTCGTTACAGAAAAAAATATATATATATTTTTTTCCAAGCAGTTACGAGACCAAATTCACTGGAATTCATTTGCCGAAATTTCTCTTATCACTAGTCATAATTATTCCTTACTTAATAATGAATAAACTTATTTTATAATATATTAATTATAAGTTACTGGCTTATTTTAGTGCAAAAAGTAACTTACAATTATATAGAAAATCAGTTTTACCAACAAATGAATATCGACAGATTTATAGCTTTAATGTGCTGGATATCTTTACGTAGAAGGGTTAACAAACCGCGAGGAACAAGGAGAATAAGGGGAATTCAAAGAGAATAAGAGGAATTCAAAGAGAACAAGGGGAATTCAAAGAGAAAAAGGGAAATTCAAAGAGAATAAGGGGAATAAAAAAATAAGGGGAATTCAAAGAGAAAAAGGGGAATCCAAAGAGAACAAGGGGAATTCAAAGAGAATAAGGGGAATTCAAAGAGAACAAGGGGAATTCAAAGAGAATAAGGGGAATTCAAAGAGAACAAGGGGAATTCAAAGAGAATAAGGGGAATTCAAAGAGAACAAGGGGAATTCAAAGAGAACAAGGGGAATTCAAAGAGAACAAGGGGAATTCAAAGAGAACAAGGGAATTCAAAGAGAACAAGGGGAATTCAAAGAGAACAAGGGGAATTCAAAGAGAATAAGGGGAATTCAAAGAGAACCAGGGAATTCAAAGAGAATAAGGGAATTCAAAGAGAATAAGGGGAATTCAAAGAGAATAAGGGGAATTCAAAGAGAATAAGGGGAATTCAAAGCGAATAAGGGAATTCAAAGAGAACCAGGGAATTCAAAGAGAATAAGGGGAATTGAAAGAGAATAAGGGAATTCAAAGAGAACAAGTGGAATTCAAAGAGAATAAGGGAATTCAAAGAGAACAAGGGGAATTCAAAGAGAACAAGGGGAATTCAAAGAGAACAAGGGGAATTCAAAGAGAACAAGGGAAATTCAAAGAGAATAAGGGGAATTCAAAGAGAATAAGGGAATTCAAAGAGAACAAGGGGAATTCAAAGAGAACAAGGGGAATTCAAAAAGAACAAGGGAATTCAATGAGAATGAGGGGAATTCAAAGAGAAGAAGGGGCATACAATGATATAAAGGGGCATACAAGGAGAAAGCATGGAGAACAAGTTGGAATGGAATGAGAACAATGGAAATGCAAGGAGACTGTTATAGTTCAAAAACAAAAATTGATCTCTTGGTATTATTTTTCATTGATTGCGATGTCATTTGGCTATTTACGGACATTGAAGATGTGAGAGCAGAATTGAATGTAACTGAAATAACAGCACAAAAAAATTTAAGTGATAGAGGATAAATTTGACGTCCCATTTAGAAAAACTGTTAGGAAATAAATTCCATATCAAATGTAAAAATATAAGACTTCTGGAAGAAGCGGTATTGGAAGGCCAACGAAGAAAAGGATGGATCTTTAAAGTTGTAACAGGCTATGAGCCTAATGTGTGAAGGATCATGATGATGGTGTTGTAAAAGGTTGTCAAAAATACTATCATATACCACAAAAGGAGTCACCGAGTGGAAGGGATAAATTACCTGGCTATATCGCATTTATTTTTGTCATTTTTTCTGGATAGTTTTTGTTCACGTACAATGCAGTACACGAAATCATTGTACATTGTTGAAAGACACTAAGTTAATTATTCTTTACGAAATGGACAGGTTGGATTCATTTCTTAAGTTTTCTTTCTTGATTTAATAGAGAATTAAACACAGTAATTATACTTTCTAGCCTAGTATCACCATGATGAGTGGTACGTAAACACAAAGGAAACATAGCTTTAAAATTATTAAGTTAGTAGAACAGAAGTGAATTAGTACTCTTCAACAATTACCAATTCAAAGATACGTATTTATTAAGTAGTATATTTATAGTTTATTATAAACAACCTCCTGAATTTACAGATTGCTGAATGAGACAAGGTAAACAAAAATACAATAATAAGGGAATTAAAAACTTAGCATTTAAATATAGATACAATAAATATTGAAGATAAAATGCAAGTTAATATGAAATCAGAGATCAAAAAACATGTAAGTGTTACCTCTAAAAATTATTATGTAAGTGATTTTTTAATATATGCAATTACAATGACTATTACACTATTACACTTTTGCTACTTCATACTACTTTTGACCAATAAAACGGTACGAAAGGACGTGTTTCAATCAATCATAGCTGTTTGTTGTTGTTTATTCAACTGTCCGAAAACAGATCTGAACCTCACTTCAACCCCCTATTATCTATTCGCTCGTTTTCATACTCTCTCTCGCTATCATAATATTAATACTCGATCACAACGCGATAACACGCTAGAAATTCCACTTCACACATCATCTCTGTATTCCTCATCTTTCACTGTTGCTACCTCTCGTCACTGGAACTCTCTGCCGCCTGAAGTCAAGGGCTGGCGAACATTGAAATCGCTCAAATGCAAGTTAGAAAATTATCTTATGACGAGTTGCCAAACTAACTTATTATTATGACAAGTGTTGTATTGCATGTTTCCACGTATTCACATTTTTTTTATGTTCTAGTGATATTTAACTTATTTTATATTTTTGTTTTCATATTTTCCGATAACGGTATATCTATAATGTGATAAGTTGAGCTATATATAATCATAATTTTCCTTATTGTGTGTACCTAAAAATTTTGTATGCTTCGTACTGCACTATTTTATCATTATTATTATTATTATTATTATTATTATTATTATTATTATTATTATCATCATCATCATCATTATTATCATTATTATTATTACTAATCTTATTTTTTATCATTATTATCATTATTATTATTATTATTGTTATTATTATTATTATTATTATTATTATTATTATTATTATTATTATTTTTGTCTTATTTGTTTATACTTTGTATGTCTCATTTATTTTGACCTGCTGTTCACATTTCATTATGTTTTTTTTTTTCTTTCTCTATGTTATATATTATGTCTAATTTCTACTTACTTGTTGTTTACATTTTATTATTATTATCTTATTCAGTTTTGTGTGTAAAATTGTAGTGTACTTTGTAAATTTGTAGTGTCTTTTCTAACGTAGTTTTACTCCTGGTTGGGTGTTAGAGAAGGCCGTATGGCCTTAACTCTGCCAGGTTAAATAAATCATTATTATTATTATTATTATTATTATTATTATTATTATTATTATTATTATTATTATTATTATTATTATTAAGTGATATCAAGAAGGCACCGCTTATGAGGCAACTAGGGCAGGAGATAATCGTATAGGATGCCCAGTTCCTTTCCTCTCACTAAAATATTATGAAATAGATTTACAAATTTCTCACTGATTAAATTTACAACTTCTTTACCGTGTTAATATTTAGGAACTAGTTTCGAAGTCTTGTACTTCATTGTCCAGAGCCTTGTGGAGATCCTGCGCTATCTTCTGATCTCCACTAGACTTTGGCTAATGAAGGACAAGACTTCCAAACTAGTCAAGCAAGGTAAATCCTAAATATTAACACAATAAAGAAGTTGGAAATTTAATCAGTGACATAAAAGTGTTAAAAGTGTGTATAGAAAAATGAAGACATTTCTTACGTTACGACTGTGCAGGTTGGGCCGGGTATCACTTTCACATGAGCAGACTGTACCAAGTAGACAGCAGTGGTCATTCTATTTTTATACATTCCCCTTCCAGATGACAGCGCCACGATATTAATAATATGAAAACTGGCCGCGACCGCATCTTCTATTCTATTCTGCCCCATTTTGATTCAATTTGAAACACGTGATGGCGGAATCTGCTCAGGGGAAGTCCCTCGAGCGATTTGGGCGCCAGGTGCGATATGCTTGTGCTAACTTTTGTACGAAGATGGAAATAAAAGAATTTCAAACTGACCACCAGAAAAAAGAATGGAATCAATTTTCTTTAGAAAATGGCATATTGATACCCAATACCAAGGGATATGAGGGCATCTTCCAATGTAAGCGACATAACTGCCATCTCTGTGGCTGTATACCGCCGATTTTATTCCTACCAAATACTACTGAATCGATTCCGTCCGTATTATTCTTAGAAAATTCCATTTTTTAAATTCAATCAATTGCATTCATATACCTACCATATAGGATTACTTGAAATACTTTCAAAATTTAATCTACCACAGTTTTCTTAATCTATATATATATATAATTTGAACTGGTAATGGAAATTACGGAAAAACGGCTGAACGGATTTTAATAAATGACCCCTCATTTTGAAGCTTGGAACCCAAAGTTTTTCAGGAAAATAGTAGTTTTCAGTGAAATGTTAATTTTCCTACATTATTTTCCTGTTTTTCAAAATTCATCTGTCGTCTGTTTTGAGAACTAATGGCTTTTCAGAATAAAACAAAACATAAACACACTACAATGAACAATAGGCTATTACATGGAGGCCATGACCTGCAGGATTGCTGACATATTTAGAGATCAAATTCAATTCAGTTAAATAAATTAAATTAGGTTTATTACCGAATTAAATCGTTACAGAAATAAATATAATAATTGGTTATTAAAAACTTCAAGACTTACTAAAATCATTTACAGGTCTGATTCTGCGGTGTGTAATTTTCTGAGTACAGCTGTGTATTGGATATTAAAATCTACAAAAAGTGAGATGGTTTGATGACATTATTACCATTAAAAATTAAATATTATTATAGTTAATGCCATTATTTTTCATTAATTATACATATTAATGCTATATTGATGATATGAAAGTGAAACATTTTGGTGTTATGTAAGTAGATGTAGAGAATATCTTAAATTAGATGTTCATTTCTATAAATTTACTGAGTGGCGGCCATTATATATATATATATATATATATATATATATATATATATATATATATATAAAACTACAAAACTTACGTAAGATAATAATATGTTTATAGTTATTAATCAAGTGGGGTTGGGTCTTTTCATATACTTAATGGCGGTGTGATGTAGATATTTATATGCGTCATTCTCTTCAGTATTGGCTCGAGAGAGCGCAAAAATTTAAGTTCCTAAGGAAAGACCAAAAGATATTACTTACTGATAAAATAAGAAGCTTAGAAAATTTTGTAGTCTCCCGATCATTTCAGCAAGATCTCTTAGCAGGATAAAATGATTTTACCCTCTACATTTAAAGCTCTACATGCAGCAGCTATACCAAGATGCTATGTCTATTGTTCGAAAGCATGGCAAATCTGACTTTTTTTTAACTTTCGCCTACAATCCACAATGACTTGAAGTAGCTATTGCTTTACTTCCACATGTAAAACCCACTGATCGTCCTGACGTTGTTACTTGCGTTTTAGCGTTGAAATTCAGAAACTGAAGGTGAATAGGTTCAAGAAAAAGTATTTGGCATAAAAAGACCATTCAGAGGGAATATCTTTCATTATAATGGAAGCAAATAACTTTCAGAATGTCTGGTATTCTTCATTGACAATAAATCTGAAAAATGTTTATTTGAACGTCTAATGAACTTAGTGTGCAGCATTTGCTGCACAAGCCTCTAGTTTCTATATAATTTTGATCTAATAATAAGACCAGTGGCATAGTGTTGAAAACACTGGTGATGCAACACCTCGTTAATTTCTGTTTGCTGACTGCATTTTAGTTTTTTTATGGGGTTTCATGTTACCCCACAGGGTGGAGATACTTGGAACTTGAATGAGAACTTGCTGGGTTTTCAAGTTACAAATCAAGTGAGATTCTAGAAACAAAATATAATTAAGAAAAATAATTAAGAAATGTTACTAAACAATATTTTTTCAGTTGTACGAATTAATTTTCACAGGGCATTTGGTACAAAATATAAAATTTAAATAATCGATTAAATGGCGATCTTACTCTTGTTAATTATGTAAGCATGTGTGGCTTACAGCTGTTTCGGTGTTACTTGACACCATCCTCAGAGCCTACTAGATCTCGGCGCTATCTCATCTTTGCTGCCTGTTGTGTGGATGCGTTCATGTGATGAGTTGTGTCAAATAGTGTGTGTGTTCTGAAATTGATCTGTGTGTTGAAAATTTGATAAGGGTGTGTTTTAGTGTGTCTGTATATTTCATATTGTTCTAGTGTGTTGAGTTTTTGGTTTTTGGGTTGTATGTGTAGGATTTCCATGTCTGTATTTGTGTTAATTATGTTATTGTATGTAGACATGGAAATCCTACACATACAACCCAAAACCAAAACTCAACACACTAGAACAATATGAAATATACAGACACACTAAACACACCCTAATCAAATTCTCAACACACAGATCAATTTCAGAACACACACACACTATTTGACGCAACTCTTCATCACACGAACGCACCCACACAACAGGCAGCGAATTTGAGATGTCGCCGAGATCTAGTAGGCTCTGAGGATGGTGTCAAGTAACACCGGAACAGCTGTAAGAAACACATACTTACATAATTAACATGAGTAAGATCGCCATTTAATCAATTATTCATATTCAAGTGTTAAAAGTAGTGTACGAAAGATTCAACATGGATAAAATTTAACTTACTACAAAGGAGAACAGAAAATTTCCTTTTCTTCATGCAAACTGTAAAAGCCTATATTTCAATTTAAATGCAATAGCAACCCCTTCTTACAAATAGTAGTTTTAGTATACACACATAGTGGCTTGAATTTTCATAAAATAGTGATCATTTTCTTCTGGGAAAATGTGAATGTTAAGCTTTCGTTGATTGTCTCATGAAAGTTGAAACTCATCCCCTTTAGTGCTCACAATTTTGACTCTTTGAAGAGTTTCATCTGAGAAGTTCATATACGATCGAGCCCCTAGCTGCTTCTTATAGGTAATTCCTCTGTATTTTTAAGTTAAACATATGTTTAAATCCACTATACATTATTCTGATAATTGCAGAGTGAATGTTACAGAGAACTTGGTGTGGCCTTTAGAGTAAGTATTACAATAAGTGAGGTTAAGTTTGATTACAAGTTTTATTATTTCACCCATATAGTTTAAGCTCTATAGTAGAAGTTTCATAAGCTATGATTTTTAGTTACTTAGCCTATTACTTACTCACTTACAAATGGCTTTTAAGGAACCCGAAGGTTCATTGCCGCCCTCACATAAGCCTGCCAGCGGTCCCTATCCTGTGCAAGATTAATCCAGTCTCTATCATCATACCCCACCTCCCTCAAATCCATTTTAATATTATCCTCCCATCTACGTCTCGGCCTGCCTAAAGGTCTTTTTCCCTCCGGTCTCCCAACTATCACTTTATATGCATTTCTGGATTCGCCCATATGTGCTACATGCCCTGCCCATCTCAAACGTCTGGATTTAATGTTCCTAATTATGTCAGGTGAAGAATACAATGCGTGCACTTCTGTGTTGTGTAACTTTCTCCATTCTCCTGTAACTTCATCCCGCTTAGCCCCAAATATTTTCCTAAGCACCTTATTCTCAAACACCCTGAACCTATGTTCCTCTCTCAGAGTGAGAGTCCAAGTTTCACAACCATACAGAAGAACCGGTAATATAACTGTTTTATAAATTCTAACTTTCAGATTTTTGGACAGCAGACTGGATGATAAGAGCTTCTCAACCGAATAATAACAGGCATTTCCCATATTTATTCTGTGTTTAATTTCCTCCCGAGTGTCATTTATATTTATTACTGTTGCTCAAGATATTTGAATTTTTCCACCTCTTCGAAGGATAAATCTCCAATTTTTATATTTCAATTTCGTACAATATTCTGGTCACGAGACATAATCATATACTTTGTTTTTTCGGGATTTACTTCAAACCGATCGCTCTACTTGCTTCAAGTAAAATTTCCGTGTTTTCCTAATCGTTTGTGTATTTTCTCCTAACATATTCACGTCATCCGCATAGACAAGAAGCTGATGTAACCCGTTCAATTCCAAACCCTGCCTGTTATCCTGAACTTTCCTAATGGCATATTCTAGCGCGAAGTTAAAAAGTAAAGGTGATAGTGCATCTCCCTGCTTTAGCCCGCAGTGAATTGGAAAAACATCAGATAGAAACTGACCTATACGGACTCTGCTGTATGTTTCACTGAGACACATTTTAATTAATCGAACTAGTTTCTTGGGAATACCAAATTCAATAAGAATATCACATAATACTTTCTTCTTAACCGAGTCATATGCCTTTTTGAAATCTATGAATAACTGATGTACTGTACCCTTATACTCCCATTTATTCTCCATTATCTGTCGAATACAAAAATCTGATCAATAGTCGATCTATTACGCCGAAAACCGCACTGATGATCCCCAATAATTTCATCTACGTACGGAGTTAATCTTCTCAAAAGAATATTGGACAAAATTTTTGTACGACGTCAACAAAAGTGATATTCCTCGAAAGTTACCACAGTTGGTTTTGTCCCCTTTTTAAAAATAGGTACAATTATGGACTCCTTCCATTGTTCTGGTACAATTTCCTTTTCCCAAATAGCAAGTACAAGTTTATAAATTTCGCTATATAATGCACTTCCACCTCTTGTATTAATTCTGCTGGAATTTGATCGATACCTGGAGACTTGTACTTTTTCAGATTTTCTATCGCAATTTCGACTTTTGAAAGCGTGGGTTCGGGTATAAATGGCTCAGCAGTTTGTATTTCAATTTCGTCCCGATCATTTCTATTTGGCCTATGTACATTTAGTAGTTGCGCAAAATAGTTTTTCCATCTGTTTAGGATTGATGGAGAGTCTGCAAGCAAGTCACCATTCTCATCCTTGATCACGTTTACCCTTGACTGATATCCGTTCTTAAATTCTTTTATACCCTTATATAAATCTCGAATGTTTTTATTCTTACTATTTGTTTCTACCTCATTCAGTTTTTCCTTCAAGTAACCTTTCTTTTATTCCTAAGTGTACGACTTGCTTCCCGTCTTTCATTGAAATAATTATCTCTCTTCTCCTCAACTGGATCCTGTAAGAATTTCAATTTTGCCTGTTTCCTTCTTTCTACTACCATGCAACAATCTATTACCCATTTAAAATCACCTAGACTATATTCCATTTAATGATGATGAGCAATGATCTTCCTGGCTTTGATCTACAATTTGACCATAGAACAATTGGAAGGAATTTAAAAGCAGTGTTGCCACAGCACTTCAAATGATACTGGTAAAAGTGTTTCAAGTAACCCCGGTGTTTCAAGTATCGCCATTTTACGGCATGTAGTTATATTTTCATTTACATAAAATAAGAAAGAAAATGTAGAATTTATAATGAATTTAAAAGAAATTGTGTACGCCAGAAAATAAGAGAATTTCTCATCACAGATGGCAATGTAAAGTAAGAAGGAATCTGAAAATAGTGTACATAAAATCTGAAAACAACTTCAGAGGCTCACTGGTGTAGAATGACATCATCAATAGAGATTGAACTATTGAAGTATCATTTCTTTATTTGGCTAGTGTTCTGAAGCTAAAATGTGTTGTTACTTTGTACATATTTTGTTCTTCAATTTTAACCAAAAATTACATAATCCTTAGACTCTTATCACAAAAATTTTATTGTTACAAATCATACGACTTTAGGAACTTGATTCTTTACAATTTAATTTTGCATCATAATGTACAGTCTTAAAGAATTTACAACTATTGTGTGATTTCTAACAAGTATTGTGATAAATCGTAAGAAAAATATAATTTTGTAGTTAAAAAAATTTATATGTACGAAACGACTATGGAATTTAGAACACATTTTTAGCTTCAAAATACTAGCTAATTAAAGAAATGATACTCTGAATAGTTAAATTTTTATTTCTAATATCTTTTTACCCTTAAAACTAGAGAATAATGATATTTTACAAACAACTTCAAATTAGTGTAACTCTGAAAATATTGAGATTAGGACAAATGTTTATATGACATTTCTTGCTCAGAATGTCTTCGGAAATAAGTTCTCCAAGTGGCGGCATCGTGAATTACTCTATATGTATATATATATATATATATATATATATATATATATATATATATATATATGATATATAGATTTTATATGGAAATTCATAAAATGGATTGAAAAGTAATTTTAATTTAGACAGACACGTTCAAGTTCATTGTGTACAATACACAAAAGTGCGTAGTAAAATAGTTGTATTACAAAACTACAGATGATAAATGCAATATTTTTCGCATATAAAGCTTTCTTACAGGAGAATATTTTCTTCCAAAATGCATCTTAGTCCATTGTTGCAGTTCGTAATTCTTTAGGCTTCTGTCTGCAAGTGCAGACTGTAATAGCCCAGAATGTTTGATATTCCCAGCAGATTGTAATGGCTTATATCAGCCTCCATCTAGACTGCCTTGGAGTGATGATAGGTTATGCTGTGCCGAATCCAGAGTTATGGGCCAACCACAAGTGTAGTTAAAAGTCTTTTTGAGGACCTCCTTGTAATACCTAAACACGTGCAGCAAATATGAATCTAAAGAGATTTAGAAGAGGATAACAAACCACAAGTTGTGAATCTGTAATACATTCCCTCCCTCGTTTATCAGTGACAGGATAGATAGAAAACGTATTAAACTGAATACAAAATGTATGAACATTGTCAGTCTGGACAGACTGTACTTTATTTCTATTCAACCTTATTTTGTATAGCGATATCCTGAACTACCACCAACAGATAGCGCACGTGTACTTTGAGAGATGCGCTTTGCGTATGCATTTGTTTTTCGGTATATAAACATTGAGGATATACGTAGTGTATTAGTATATTAAATACTCTTAAAAACGACTAAAAATGGCAAATTTTTGTTATGTTCCTATATGTAAAAACCAGGAAAGCTTTTTGTCTTCAATCAGGTCCCGAAATATTCTGAATATATGCTTTAAACCTTAAAAATATAAGTAATTAAATTGTGCCTGGAAAGTGCTAGCTATTAAATAAAAGTAACTACTTCAAGTAAGAAATTGTTGACTACAGTTTCATTTTGGAAGAGGAAAATAAAAATTAATAAAAACATATGCAACCTCGACAGCGAGCTATGTTAGCTTAGATTAGAGTATACGTCTGCAGTAAACTCTCGATAAACTGGGATGCTTATTATCCAGGACGATCCGTAGTGAAATCCATTTCGTGAATAATGTTTTAATGTACTGTACCTAATTATTAAAACCATGTTTTAACTTCAAATTTTCAAAATCATACTGCATAGTATTCAAAACTGCATGTCCTTAACCTACAAAACGCACGACTAATCGTGATACTACTCCGATCGTATTATATCATCCTATTCAAAATTGCATTTGATCTTTCTGCAACTACAGAAAAAATACAAGGAATCAATCTCGATAGTCCCTTCCCTATAAAAAAAAAACAAATTGGTGACTGCATATCCTGTTTTTAGCGTACGGTTCTTAAATACTAATGATTAAAGAGGGCAATATTCACCTTCGACATCCCGGTAGTTCCAATTTTTTATTCGTGCACCTCGTTCTCAGAGTTCTCGTTTAGGTTCATGAACATTCAATTTACTCGTATCTATATTCTGCATACTGGAGATTTCCCCACCCATCTCGGGGAATCGCTCAATATTATACAGGTTTACGTTATTATTTATTAAATTAAATTATGAGGTAAGAAAATATTGAATTATATTTAATTATAGGCTACTAGGTTATACAAAATAATTGTAAATATAATTTTGACACTTACAGAAAACCAACAAGCGGAAAACGTAATCAACTATAGCATACGACATAACATAGCCCTACAACATGTTGCGCCGCATGGAACGCTCCTGGCATCTAGCGGTAAAACTTCGCATAAGAAATCCCTATTGGATCTTCACTTAATTGGACAATAACTTTGTTTATCTGGACAATATACACATTGGACAATTTTGTTCATTGTACTAATTTGTTCTGGACGTTACAACATGGACATTTTACTGTCTGGACGATTTGTGTTGGCCCTCTCCGTACATTTGACTATTTGTTTTGGATATTAGGCCTATCTCTGTTAATGTAAATAAAGTACAAATACAATAGACGATTATTAAATGATTAGGTCTACGAAACGTAGGCCTAATCTAAATGTAAACAATCTGCTAGCTGTAGTAATCAGAATGAATCTAAGGCCTGTAACATTTTCCTTCATCAAGTCATTTCATTTCATTTAGTGTTCTGCCCAAGGGCAGGTCTTTCACTGCAAACCCAGCTTTCTCCAATCTTTCCTATTTTCTGCCTTCCTGTTTGTCTTCTCATATGATCCATATATCTTAATGTCGTCTATCATCTGGTGTTTTCTTCTGCCCGAACTCTTCTCCGTTCACCATTCCTTCCAGTGCATCCTTCAGTAAGCAGTTTCTTCTCAGCCAGTGACCCAGCCAATTTCTTTTCCTCTTCCTGATCAGTTTCAGATCTTTCTTCACTCACTCTTTCCAACACATCTTCATTTCTTATTCTGTCTGTCCACTTCACACGCTCCATTCTTCTCCATATCCACATTTCAAATGCTTCTATTCGTTTCTCTTCACTTCGTCGTAATGTCCATGTTTCTGCCCCATACAATGTCACACTCCGTACAAATCACTTCCTAGTCTCTTTCTTAGTTCTTTTTCCAGAGGTCCGCAGACACTTGTATTTCCCTATTTTTACTATGCTGACATTTTACTGACTGACCTCTCCAGCGACAACAAAACGAAACTTCAACGTGCTCATAATTTGTGTGTACGTTTTGTAAGCAATGTTCGTAAATATGATCATATTACCCCATCCCTGGAAGCAATAGATTGGCTTAACCTAGATAAGAAAATAAATTTACATTCACTTCTCTTTCTCTTAGAAATCTTGAACTCTTCTATTCCTTCGTACCTGTCGTCTCGCTTCACTTACCTTTCTTCCCACCATAATCTGAACACACGCTCTCGTCATGAAACAATACTAACAATACCATCCCATCGAACCTCCTCATACTCATCCTCTTTCACAATAGCCCTGCCAAGACTCTGAATTCGCTACCTGCTAGCATCAGGGACTGTCGAAATAAAATTGAATTCAAACGCAAACTTACTAGACACTTGGTCAGAAATTGATTTCTTGTAGTTTCCTAAATCTAACACAAAATATTTCAATAACCGATAATTTCATCACTATACAATTTTGTTATTCTATGTTTAATTTGTAATTCAGTAAATATAAAATATTCTTTGTTTTTCTATGATAGATTATCTAGCTTTAATTAGTCAGGTAATCTTTTCGTACTTTGATTTTTATTGTAATTGTAATTGTAAACTTAACACTAATTGTAATTTTATTCTTCATATTATAGTTGGAATCTCCTGGTAGAGGGGCAGAGAAGACCTGACGGCCTTATCTCTACCAGGTTAAATAAATAAATAAGTTACTAAATACTAAAATACTTATTTCTCTGCTAAAAGCTTCCTGGCCATTGCTATCCTCCTTTTGACTTCCTGGCAGCAGCTCATGTTACTGCTTATAGTACATCCCAAGTATTTGAAGCTGTCCACTTGCTCTACTGCCTCATTTAGAATTCGCAAGTTTAACTTCTTTATTTTTCTTCCTACGACCATGGTATTCGTCTTGTTTGCATTTATCTTCATCCCATACTGTTCACAGCTGTCATTTAGCTCCAGTAGCATATCCCTTAGTATCATTTCCCCTTCTACTAACTAAGTGAAGTTATCAGCAAATCTTACGCAGTTTATTCTTCTGCCTCCTACTATCACTCCTCCCAGGTTCTGAAAATAGTTCTTCACTAAATCCTCCAAGTAGATGTTGAACATGGTAGGTTATAAAGGGCATCCTTGACGTACTCCTCTCCCTATTTCACTTTCTTCTGACATTTCTTCGCCTATCCTGACTTTGACTCGTTGTTTCATATAAAGATTGCTGAATAGTATGTTCCTTTCCAATCCACACCTATTTTCTTTAGGATCTGCATCAGTTTCGTTATGAATTGAAATTGATGGGATTTTCGGCCTATCTTTAATATTTGTAAATAATAATCAATATTTTTTATACCAATGTAACGACATCGGGACTCAAGATTTTGGAAATGGTGTGCCGTCTACAAGATGGCGGGTCGCCGTGTGGCGAGTGGTTTTATTGCTGACGCATGCGCAGAACCCATCTCTGCGGTTTGAATCCATTTGCTAAAATGCTGGCAGCTCGGCGACTAGCAATAACACGCTGCTAATTGAATCATCGCGTTTGTTGTCATCTGTCTGCATTTGTCGCATCTCGTTGGCCCCGGGCTTTTATCTCGAACAATGGCAGGCCGGCCTGTAGGGTCGAAACTTTGCACTGGTGGTTCCTGCAGGGTGCAGAACATTGTCTTCGTACTCTATGCAATATAAGACGAAGATACCCTGGATGACTACATCTTTATATTTATTGCTTTAACGTTATTTGTGCTCTTTCCATTTAATATTCGGAGCAAAATTATGACTACGCTTCTTCGGATAATCTAGCAGCAAGTTTAACCAACTATGATCAAGGCAAATCGACGACTGTGTGACATTTAAGGAATGTTAATCTGTTCACTGCAATTTTAATCTTGATATCAACCAAACAAATTGTATTCATGCGAAAACAACAGTTGTGATTGGAGAAATAACACGGATACTTCTACTTTCAAATATACTTACCACGTGACAAGGTATGAGGACTGCATTATTAAAATAATTCACAAGAAAAATAAAACTATGATCGCTGTAAAGTTAACCCTTTCTGACCTGAATTTTTGTGGGTAATTTTTTTCTTTGCATCTGTCTTCTATTAGTTAATTTAAGGGGAGAGGATGGTATTTTTAAAACTTTTTTCCTATTTAGTGTAATATATTAATTTTTGTATGTAGAGAGCTCATAGCTGTGGCAACTCAACCAAATGAAAATATTTTGAAAAAATATATATTTGAGGGCCCAAGTTTGAAAAAATATATCCAATGCAGGATTGTACTAAAGCTGATATATCTAAACCGTTTTTAAAGATAGATTCAAACAGTTTTTTGCAATGTATTTGCAAAAGCATGTTGTACAAACTGTCTGTAACAGAATTTTTATATTAGTCCCTACGTTTGTAAAATAAACAATTGAAATTTAATAACAATTTTCTGATTTCCTTTCTTGCAAACAAACGGACGTATTTTTAACAAAATTCTGTTACAGAGAAAAGTTTCCTAATAGTCTAAAGAATGTGTTCTAAATTTCATGCATGTATCTTTAATAGTTGAGAAATTATATCCATTTTTGTCTGGCAATGTAGCAGAAAAAATTAAGTTACTAGAAACCGATAAAAGTCAGCGTGAGACTTACAAATCCATAGCGCAGGAAGTTTAAAAATGACGTCTCAACATACGATAAGGGCACAAATACCCACAAAGTGTTATGCAATGCATTCCACACATATCAAAGACTATTTTAAAGAATTTTTTTTTTTAATTTAATATACCGGAAACAATAATAAAAGTTGGCGGGTGATTTAAAAATCCATAACGCAGGAAATTAAAAATGGCGACTCAACATGCGATAAGGGCACAAATACTCACAAAATGTTATGCTATGCATTCCACATACATCACAGTGTATTTTAAAGATTTTTTTTTTTGAAAATTTACTCATTTTTTCATAAAAAAATATCATCCTCTCCCCTTAAGTAATGATTATTAATAATTTTGTATCAATTTACCTATACTTACTTACTTACTTATTTACTGGCTTTTTAAGGAACCCGGAGGTTCATTGCCGCCCTCACATAAGCCCGCCATTGGTCCCTATCCTGAGCAAGATCAATCTCTATCATCATACCCCACCTCCCTCAAATCCATTTTAATATTATCTTCCCATCTACGTCTCGACCTCCTCAAAGGTCTTTTTCCCTTCGCCTCCCAACTAACACTCTATATGCATTTCTGGATTCGCCCATACGTGCTACATGCCCTGCCCATCTCAAACGTCTGGATTTAATGTTCCTAATTATGTCAGGTGAAGAATACAATGCGTGCAGTTCTGTGTTGTGTAACTTTCTCCACTCTCCTGTAACTTCATCCCTCTTAGCTCCAAATATTTTCCTAAGCGCCTTATTCTCAAACACCCTTAACCTATGTTCCTCTCTCAATGTGAGAGTGCAAGTTTCACAACCATAAAGAACAACCGGTAATATAACTGTTTTATAAATTCTAACTTTCAGATTTTTTCACAGCAGACTGAATGATAAAAGCTTCTCAACCGAATAATAACAGGCATTTCCCATATTTCTTCTGTGTTTAATTTCCTCCTGAGTATCATTTATATTTGTTACTGTTGCTCCCAGGTATTTGAATTTTTCTACCTCTTCAAAGGATCAATTTAAATATACTAACACTAATAACTTACTTTGTTATAATAATATGCTGGCCATAACGTGCACTTCGCTGCACTTGTTGCAAATAAATGTCATTGACTTTAATGTACTATATTTTCATATGAAGCTCTGTTGTTATTTGATGAATAATTAGCTTAAAATAAGAACTTGAGGCCTTTCCGGTGTTGGATATGGAATAATTCTTCTGGGGCTCTCAGCCAGGTCAGTTGGATAGTTGCTTTCGATGACAGTTCTGTCATCTTCTTCAGGGATTGAAGTGCCTTGGTACCGAAAAATCGAAGGAGAATTGGGAGGAAAATTTAAGAGGTACGCAAAACGCGTCCTTGCAAGGGGTTGGGGGCTGTACAAAACTATATATGTGAGCTCCAAGCCTGTTGGCCACTAGTCTCACTCCGGGTTACGCTGCTCCCCTGAAGGAGCTCTAGAAAATTTTGAAGGGGAAGCCGAAATTGGACGTAACCTCTTAGGTGCCACATACGCGAGGGGGCTGAGATTGATCAATTGATCACGGAACGGGGCGAGGAGTTGGCTGGTGTTTTGCCGTTAGGATGGCAAGACGCCGTCATCTGTTGTTCGATGACAAAGCATTTGAAGGCCGTCGGAAGAAGCGCCGTGAAATCTAATCTGCAATTTGAGAGGTCCCTGTCCTTTCAATTTGCGACTTATTGAGTGATCTCGTATATTTCATAGACTATTAATATTATCTGAACTAGGGCATACATCATTTATTAAAAGGTGGAATATATATGGGGAAGGGCATATAGGTCCGTGGCCCATTTCTTATAGGGCTCATCCCGACATTTGTCTTACGCCTGAGGAAAACCACGGAATACCTTAGGCAGGATGAGTTGTCTCATGTAAGAGACTAGCCAATTTGGCTATTAAGTAGGAGGTGCCTTGGTACCATATATAGGTTGGTATAAATACGGTCAGTAGGGCTTCCCGCTGCGGACCAATCAGGAGTCAGTTCCTAGTCTAGATTGTCTGCCGTGATTGCAGGTTTCTACGCTGTACTCAGCTGTAAACCCCCGTCTCTGTTGATAATAATTATTCTCGTCTAGTTCGATGGATATACCCCTACTTTCCGTACGCCCTCGTACATATTATGATTACATTAGAATTAATTTAATCTCTAATAGTTGTTTTTTTTAAATAGCTTGAGAAAATCGAATTGCAATTAATATATATTCTTTTATTGTATTTGATGCCAGAGCATCGAGAGTGTTGCTATAAATACAATATTATGTATTGTGAAGTCAAAGAAGGATAGCAATGGCAAAGGAAGCTTTTAATAGAAAAAGGAGTAGGCCTATCTTTTGCTGACCTCTGGAAAAATAATTAAGGAAGAGACTAGTGGAGTGCTTTGTATAGAGTGTGGCATTGTATGGGGCAGAAACATGGACATTACGACGTAGCGAAGACGAGCGAATAGAAGCATTTGAAGTGTGGAAGTGGAGAAGAATGGAAAGTATGAAGTGGACAGACAGAATAAGAGATGAAACTGTGCTGGAAAGAGTGGGTGAAGAAAGAATTATGCTGAAACTGATCAGGAAGAGGAAAAGGAATTGGCTGAGTCACTGGCTGAGAAGAAACTGCCTACTGAAGGATGCACTGGAAGGAATGGTGAACAGGAGAAGAGTTCGGGGCAGAAGAAGATATCAGATGATAGACTACATTAAGGTATATGGATCATATGAGGAGACAAAGAGGACGAGAGAAAATAGGAAAGATTAGAGACAGCTGGGTTTGCAGTGAAAGACCAGCCTACCCTTGGGCGGAACACAAGGAATGAATGAATGAATGAATGAATAATAAATTATTATTAAATTATAGTTTGTTTAACGATACTCGCAACTGTCGAGGTTATATCAGCGTCGCCGGTGTGCCGGAATTTTGTCCTGCAGGAGTTCTTTTACATGCTAATAAATCTACTGACATGAGCTTGTCGCATTTAAGCACATTTAAATGCCATCGACCTGGGCCGGATCTAACCCGCAACCTCGAGCACAGAAGGCCAGCGCTATACCGACTGTGTTACCCAGGCCGAATGAATGAATGAATGAATGAATGAATGAATGAATGAATGAATGAATAGAAGAAAATTCAATTAAAATAAGGTAGAAACCAAAATAACATTAACAACATACACTATTGAAAATACTTAAATCTACAGAAGTCGCCGTGAGTTGGTATAGCGCTGGCATTCTGTGCACGAGATTGCGGGTTCGAACCCGGTCCAGGTCGATGGCATTTAAGTGTGCTTAAATACGACAGGCTTATGTCACTAGAATTAGTGGCATGTAAAGGAACTCCTGAGGGACAAAATTCCGGCACACTGGCGACGCTGATATAACCTCGGCAGTTGCGAGCGTCGTTAAATAAACCACAATTTTTTTCTTAGATCTACAGAAGGATTGAAAAATTCCTTAATATCATAAAAGAGGTGTTCTATTAGGCAACGTTAAAAGGTGAATATAAAGTATTTTAAATGTAGCCTATATGTGCCTATTGTGGCAATTTATCGAACACAGCAACTGTAGCCGAGGTAAAATAATTCTTTGATTTGATTATACAAGTAAAGCAAACTATAACGTCTTTGCTTCTAGTTTTAATGTGACTTTAGAACAACGATGCTTGTTTTGTTGTAAACAAATTACACTTTAGTATATCTTGAACATATCTGGTCATTTCTGGATATATTTATACAGTAAACCAAAGCCATCCGTCATTATGACGTCACGAGGATGTGTGCAGTGAATTAAGTTTCCATTACTTGGAATAAAAGGCGGAGAAATATCACTGGGCGACCTCATCCCTCCCAAGCCATTTCCGCAGTGCGTTCACAAGTGCAGCAAAGTGGAGTTCATGTTATCATATAAGTTAAGCCAGCATTACTTGTCTTGTGGAGTTACAGACCGTAGCGTTAATGTGGATAGATGGTAAGCGTTGGGGAATTTTAGGAGACGTTTCCACGAAAATAATGGGATTTGCTTTGATCTTATGAATAGGTCCTATGAATTAGCAAAATTTCCCATTGTTTGTCGTCACGAATAAACCGCTGCCAAATAACTTGATATATGTATAGGTGTGTAATGAAAAGCAGTGGACTAAACTTGAAGTATGGATTTCTCATGTACAGAAGAAAAAATGGTTATATGAAGATGGGTGCGGAAATGCTTGCAAGTAGGCTGTGATCATTCTGTAAATGATGCAATAACTAAAATTAATGACGATCTGGACTCAATCTGGGCATGGACACGGAAATTCCGACTTAAACTAAATCTAGAAAATCACAGTCAATCATTGTGGGCCATTCACGTTTGTTAAGCACTATTACCATACCAAATTTGTCCCCGATTAAAATACACGGCACCGAAATTCCGTTCAGTGAATCAGTAAAGAATCTAGGTATTTATATGGATAAAAGTTTAAATTGGAACATTCAAGTTGCAGAAACCTGCAAAAAGGTATTCTCATTAATCCACTCGTTTAGACGATTGAAGAATTTTCTACCCTTTTCCATGAAAAAATGCTAGTGCAAACACTCGTGATGCCCCACTTCGATTACTGTGATATTCTGCTTACTGACCTAAGCGTTACTTCGGCGCAGAGACTGCAACGTGTTCATAATATGTGCGTCCGTTTCGTCTGCAATATTCGCCGGGCTGATCACGTAACACCATCCCTCGAAATGTTGTCCTGGCTCCGTCTAGAAGATCGTAGGAAAATCCACTGTCTTTCCCTTCTCTTTCACATATTGCATTTCTCCACTCCTGTCTATCTTGCGTCTCGTTTTCAAAATTTATCCACCCATCATAACCTAGACACACGATCACAACACTCCTCAATATTATCCATTCCCTCCCACCGAACATCCTCATATTCATCTTCTTTCACTGTGGCTGTTCCTCGGCTTTGGAATTCCCTACCGAGTAATGTCAGGGACTGTCAGACATCAAACCAATTTAAGAATAGGCTAACGAGATATTTTTCTAACAATTATTGTCAACAATAATAGCTGTTTCAGGTTTCTCAATGTTTAATGGTTATATATATCACAGATAAATATCTAAATTATATCATTATTATTATTATTATTATTATTATTATTATTATTATTACCCTACTAATATTATTATTACCCTACTATTATTATTATTATTATTATTATTATTATTATTATTATTATCATCATCATTATTATTATAACTATTTCTTACCAATGTTTATTATTGTCACACTAACATTAGTTATCCAATTTTCATTATTTACTTTCATGTTGTTTTATGGTCTAGATATTAATGTAATATCTATGTAAGCAAATGTATTTAATTAGAATTAGAGTCTGGAGGAAGAGAAGGCCTACTGGTCTTGGCTCTGCCAGATTAAATAAATAAATAAATAAATTATTATTATTATTATTATTGTTATTATTATTATTATTACTCCAGTACGTTTTATTGCTGGAATTATTAAGATGCATTCTGTTTACATTTCCTTAGAGAAACTGTTCAAAATGGCCGCCTCCTGCCTGAATACAGGTCGTAGTTCGACGTCTCATCGAGATCCGAACATGCTTCCAAATTCCTGGCATAGTTCTTACTGTCTGACAGAATCCTCTGACCGACAGTTTCTTCATTATTCACAGCAGTCAAGTACACCAACGACTTTAACTGCCCTACAGACAAGTGCAATTGGTTGAGATCTGGTGACCGTGAGGCCAAGCATGTTCGAATCTTGATGAAATGATGATCTGTGGTCTGTATTCAGGCAGGAGGTGGACATATTGAACATTTCATGTACCCAGACACCAAGAATTTTCAAACCCATGTTGATATAACCATTTTTTTCTTCTGTACATATAGACAAACCGTACCTGAAGTTTAACCCACATTTTTCGTTACATCCTGTATATATGATCCGGAAAGGGAAAAGGGACCTCTTGTCTCCCATGTAAATTGTACAGCAGAGTTGAAAAACGAAGTTCAGGTCATCAATATCGATTTTCTGCTCTTGGTTGATCTTTTCTTTATAATATTCTCTACCCATTAAATGTTCAGTTAATTTCATATTTCAATGTTAGATGGGAGAAAATTCTTCGGTTCACAGTCATTGCTGCTGAAAAGAACATCATATCATTATGGACATTTTACATTGAAGCGACTAAAAGTAGCACTTTGTGGTAACAGAATCATTATTTTCGGTCAAAAGTTTATATTTTTATCATCTACAAGAAAAATAAAATGCCAATTTTTAATTTTTGCTATAAGAGGTCCTTGTACCTTACCCAAATCACACACGCACGCACGCACGCACGCACGCAGGATCTGGGTTCTAACTTAGCTGTCAATATCATGATCTCTTTTCCTCATCGTTTAGCTCTTGCGTCACGGGAATCTTACTAATTTTGTTTATTTAATTTGATTATCCATTTATCCTTTTATTAATTAAGATATATCTTTATTTATATTCCCTTATTTATTTATTTACCTATTTAATTTATTTACGTGTTTATTTATTTATTCACTTATTTATTTAGAAACATTTGTTTCTATTTATTTATTAATACTTCAGTTATTTAATCACTTATATATTTATTTTATTATTCGTTTATTTTCTTGCTTTGCGTTGCTTGCTTGCTTGGCTTTGCTTGCTTGTTAGCTTGCTTTATTTGCTTGCTTGGTTTATCTTCCTTGTTAGCTTCCTTTGCTTGCTTGTTAGCTTGTTTGCTTGCTTGTTTGGCTTTTTTGCTTGTTAGCTTGCTTTGCTTGCTTGTTAGCTAGCTTTTCTTGCTTCCTTGGCTTTGCTTACTTGTTAGCTTGCTTTGCTTGCTTGTTAGCTTGCTTTGCTTGCTTGTTAGCTAGCTTTTCTTGCTTCCTTGGCTTTGCTTACTTGTTAGCTTGCTTTGCTTTGCTTGTTAGCTTGCTTTGCTTGGTTGCTTGGCTTTTGCTTTTGTTAGCTTGGTTTGCTTGCTTGTTAGCTAGCTTTTCTTGCTTCCTTGGCTTTGCTTACTTTGTTAGCTTGCTTTGCTTGCTTGTTAACTTGCTTTGCTTGCTTGCTTGGCTTTGCTTAATGTTAGCTTGCTTTGCTTGCTTGTTAACTTGCTTTGCTTGCTTGCTTGGCTTTGCTTACTTGTTAGCTTGCGTTGCTTGCTTGTTAGCTTGTTTTGCTTTGCTTGCTTGCTTGCTTGGCTTTCGCTTGCTTGTTAGCTTGCTTTGCTTGGTTGCTTTGGCTTTGCTTACTTGTTAGCTTGGTTTGCTTGCTTGTTAGCTAGCTTTTCTTGCTTCCTTGGCTTTGCTTACTTGTTAGCTTGTTTGCTTGCTTGTTAACTTGCTTTGCTTGCTTGCTTGGCTTTGCTTACTTGTTAGCTTGTTTGCTTGCTTGTTAACTTGCTTTGCTTGCTTGGCTTTGCTTACTTGTTAGCTTGCTTGTTTGCTTGTTAGCTTGCTTTGTTTGCTTGCTTGCTTGCTTGGCTTCGCTTGCTTGTTAGCTTGCTTTGCTTGGTTGTTTGGCTTTGCTTACTTGTTAGCTTGGTTTGCTTGCTTGTTAGCTAGCTTTTCTTGCTTCCTTGGCTTTGCTTACTTGTTAGCTTGTTTTGCTTGCTTGTTAACTTGCTTTGTTGCTTGCTTGGCTTTGCTTACTTGTTAGCTTGCTTTGCTTGCTTGTTAACTTGCTTTGCTTGCTTGCTTGGCTTTGCTTACTTTGTTAGCTTGTTTTGCTTGCTTGTTAACTTGCTTTGCTTGCTTGTTTGTTTGCTTACTTGTTAGCTTGCTTTGCTTGCTTGTTAGCTTGCTTTGCTTTGCTTGTTAGCTTGCTTTTTGCTTTGCTTGTTAACTTGCTTTGCTTGCTTGCTTGGCTTTGCTTACTTGTTAGCTTGCGTTGCTTGCTTTGTTAGCTTGTTTTTGTTGCTTGTTTGCTTTTCGCTTGCTTGTTAGCTTGTTTTGCTTGGTTGCTTGGCTTTGCTTACTTGTTAGCTTGGTTTGCTTGCTTGTTAGCTAGCTTTTCTTGCTTCCTTGGCTTTGCTTACTTGTTAGCTTTCTGTTTTGCTTGCTTGTTAACTTGTTTTGTTTGCTTGCTTGGCTTTGTTTACTTGTTAGCTTGCTTTGCTTGCTTGTTAACTTGTTTTTAAAGCTTGCTTGGCTTGCTTTCTTGTTAGCTTGTTGCTTGCTTGTTAGCTTGCTTTGCTTGCTTGTTTGCTTGCTTGGCTTTGCTTGCTTGTTAGCTTGCTTTGCTTGGTTGTTTATTTTGCTTACTTGTTAGCTTGGTTTGCTTGCTTGTTAGCTAGCTTTTCTTGCTTCCTTGGCTTTGCTTACTTGTTAGCTTGCTTTGCTTGCTTGTTAACTTGCTTTGCTTGCTTGCTTGGTTTTTACTTGTTAGCTTGCTTTGTTTTGTTTGCTTGTTAACTTGCTTTGCTTTGCTTGCTTGGCTTTGCTTACTTGTTAGCTTGCTTTGCTTGCTTGTTAGCTTGTTTTGCTTGCTTGTTAGCTTGCTTTGCTTGCTTGTTAACTTGCTTTGTTGCTTGCTTGGCTTTGCTTACTTGTTAGCTTGTTTGTTTGCTTGTTAACTTGCTTTGCTTGCTTGCTTGGTTTGCTTACTTTGTTAGCTTGCTTTGCTTGCTTGTTAGCTTGCTTTTGCTTGCTTGTTAGCTTGCTTTGCTTGCTTGTTAACTTGCTTTGTTGCTTGCTTGGCTTCACATTTGTTAGCTTGCGTTGCTTGCTTGTTAGCTTGCTTTTGTTTGCTTGCTTGCTTGGCTTCGCTTGCTTGTTAGCTTGCTTTGCTTGGTTGCTTGGCTTTGCTTACTTGTTAGCTTGGTTTGCTTGCTTGTTAGCTAGCTTTTCTCGCTTCCTTGGCTTTGCTTACTTGTTAGCTTGCTTTGCTTGCTTGTTAACTTGCTTTGCTTGCTTGCTTGGCTTTGCTTACTTGTTAGCTTGCTTTGCTTGCTTGTTAACTTGCTTTGCTTGCTTGCTTGGTTTTGCTTACTTGTTAGCTTGCGTTGCTTGCTTGTTAGCTTGCTTTTGCTTGCTTGTTTGCTTGCTTGGCTTCGCTTGCTTGTTAGCTTGCTTTGCTTGGTTGCTTGGCTTTGCTTACTTTGTTAGCTTGGTTTGCTTGCTTGTTAGCTAGCTTTTCTTGCTTTTGGTTTTGCTTACTTTGTTAGCTTGCTTTGCTTGCTTGTTAACTTGCTTTGTTTGTTTGGCTTTGCTTACTTGTTAGCTTGCTTGTTAACTTGCTTTGCTTGCTTGCTTGGCTTTGCTTACTTGTTAGCTTGCTTTGCTTGCTTGTTAGCTTGCTTTGCTTGCTTGTTAGCTTGCTTTGCTTGCTTGTTAACTTGCTTTGCTTGCTTGCTTGTTTGGTTTTGCTTACTTGTTAGCTTGCTTTGCTTGCTTGTTAACTTGTTTGCTTTGCTTGCTTGGCTTTGCTTACTTGTTAGCTTGCTTTGCTTGCTTGTTAGCTTGCTTTGCTTGCTTGTTAGCTTGCTTTGCTTGCTTGTTAACTTGCTTTGCTTGCTTGTTTGGCTTTGCTTACTTGTTAGCTTGCGTTGTTTGTTGTTAGCTTGCTTTGTTTGCTTGCTTGCTTGGCTTCGCTTGTTTGTTAGCTTGCTTTGTTTGGTTGTTTGGCTTTGCTTTTACTTGTTAGCTTGGTTTGCTTGCTTGTTAGCTAGCTTTTCTTGCTTCCTTGGTTTTGCTTACTTGTTAGCTTGCTTGCTTGCTTGTTAACTTGCTTTGCTTGCTTGCTTGGCTTTGCTTACTTGTTAGCTTGTTTGCTTGCTTGTTAACTTGCTTTGCTTGCTTGCTTGGCTTTGCTTACTTGTTAGCTTGCGTTGCTTGCTTGTTAGCTTGCTTTGCTTGCTTGCTTGCTTGCTTGGCTTCGCTTGCTTGTTAGCTTGCTTTGCTTGGTTGCTTGGCTTTGCTTACTTGTTAGCTTGGTTTGCTTGCTTGTTAGCTAGCTTTTCTTGCTTCCTTGGCTTTGCTTTACTTGTTAGCTTGCTTTGCTTGCTTGTTAACTTGCTTTGCTTGCTTGTTTGGCTTTTGCTTACTTGTTAGCTTGCTTTTGCTTGCTTGTTAACTTGCTTTGCTTGCTTGCTTGGTTTTGCTTACTTGTTAGCTTGCTTTTGCTTGCTTGTTAACTTGTTTTGTTTGCTTGCTTGGCTTTGCTTACTTGTTAGCTTGCTTTGCTTGCTTGTTAACTTGCTTTGCTTGCTTGCTTGGCTTTGCTTACTTGTTAGCTTGCGTTGCTTGCTTGTTAGCTTGCTTTGCTTGCTTGTTGCTTGCTTGGCTTCGCTTGCTTGTTAGCTTGCTTTTGCTTGGTTGCTTGGCTTTGCTTTGTTAGCTTGGTTTGCTTGCTTGTTAGCTAGCTTTTCTTGCTTCCTTTGGTTTTGCTTACTTGTTAGCTTGCTTTGCTTGCTTGTTAACTTGCTTTGCTTGCTTGCTTGGCTTTGCTTTTGTTAGCTTGCTTTGTTTGCTTGTTAACTTGCTTTGCTTGCTTGCTTGGCTTTTGCTTACTTGTTAGCTTGCTTTGCTTGCTTGTTAACTTGCTTTGCTTGCTTGCTTGGCTTTGCTTACTTGTTAGCTTGCGTTGCTTGCTTGTCAGCTTGCTTTGCTTGTTTGCTTGCTTGCCTGGCTTCGCTTGCTTGTTAGCTTGCTATGCTTCGTTGCTTGGCTTTGCTTACTTGTTAGCTTGGTTTGCTTGCTTGTTAGCTAGCTTTTCTTGCTTCCTTGGCTTTGCTTACTTGTTAGCTTGCTTTGCTTGCTTGTTAACTTGCTTTGCTTGCTTGGCTTTGCTTACTTGTTAGCTTGCTTGTTAACTTGCTTTGCTTGCTTGCTTGGCTTTGCTTTTGTTAGCTTGCTTTGCTTGCTTGTTAGCTTGTTTTGCTTGCTTGTTAGCTTGCTTTGCTTGCTTGTTAACTTGCTTTGCTTGCTTGCTTGCTTGGCTTTGCTTTACTTGTTAGCTTGCTTTGCTTGCTTGTTAACTTGCTTTGCTTGCTTGCTTGGCTTTGCTTACTTGTTAGCTTGTTTTGCTTGCTTGTTAGCTTGCTTTGTTTGCTTGTTAGCTTGCTTTTGCTTGCTTGTTAACTTGCTTTGCTTGCTTGCTTGGCTTTTGCTTACTTGTTAGCTTGCGTTGCTTGCTTGTTAGCTTGCTTTGCTTGCTTGCTTGCTTGGCTTCGCTTGCTTGTTAGCTTGCTTTGCTTGGTTGCTTGGCTTTGCTTACTTGTTAGCTTGGTTTGCTTGCTTGTTAGCTAGCTTTTCTTGCTTCCTTGGCTTTGCTTACTTGTTAGCTTGCTTTGCTTGCTTGTTAACTTGCTTTGCTTGCTTGCTTGGCTTTGCTTACTTGTTAGCTTGCTTTGCTTGCTTGTTAACTTGCTTTGCTTGCTTGCTTGGCTTTGCTTACTTGTTAGCTTGCGTTGTTTGCTTGTTAGCTTGCTTTTGCTTGCTTTGCTTGCTTGCTTGGCTTGCTTGCTTGTTAGCTTGTTTGCTTGGTTGCTTGGCTTTGCTTACTTTGTTAGCTTGGTTTGCTTGCTTGTTAGCTAGCTTTTCTTGCTTCCTTGGCTTTGCTTACTTGTTAGCTTGCTTTGCTTGCTTGTTAACTTGCTTTGCTTGCTTGCTTGGCTTTGCTTACTTGTTAGCTTGCTTGTTTGCTTGTTAACTTGCTTTGCTTGCTTGCTTGGCTTTGCTTACTTGTTAGCTTGCTTTGCTTGCTTGTTAACTTGCTTTGCTTGCTTGCTTGGCTTTGCTTACTTGTTAGCTTGCTTTCCTTGCTTGTTAACTTGCTTTGCTTGCTTGCTTGGTTTTGCTTACTTGTTAGCTTGCGTTGCTTGCTTGTTAGCTTGCTTTGCTTGCTTGCTTGCTTGCTTGGCTTCGCTTGCTTTGTTAGCTTGCTTTGCTTGGTTGCTTGGCTTTGCTTACTTGTTAGCTTGGTTTGCTTGCTTGTTAGCTAGCTTTTCTTGCTTCCTTGGCTTTGCTTACTTGTTAGCTTGCTTTGTTTGCTTGTTAACTTGCTTTGCTTGCTTGCTTGGTTTTGCTTACTTGTTAGCTTGCTTTGCTTGCTTGTTAACTTGCTTTGCTTGCTTGCTTGGCTTTGCTTACTTGTTAGCTTGCTTTGCTTGCTTGTTAACTTGCTTTGCTTGCTTGCTTGGCTTTTGCTTACTTGTTAGCTTGCGTTGCTTGCTTGTCAGCTTGCTTTGCTTGCTTGCTTGCTTGCCTGGCTTCGCTTGCTTGTTAGCTTGCTATGCTTCGTTGCTTGGCTTTGCTTACTTGTTAGCTTGGTTTGCTTGCTTGTTAGCTAGCTTTCTTGCTTCCTTTTGCTTTGCTTACTTGTTAGCTTGCTTTTGCTTGCTTGTTAACTTGCTTTGCTTGCTTGCTTGGCTTTGCTTACTTGTTAGCTTGCGTTGCTTGCTTGTTAGCTTGCTTTGCTTGCTTGCTTGCTTGCTTGCCTTCGCTTGCTTGTTAGCTTGCTTTGCTTTGGTTGCTTGGCTTTGCTTACTTGTTAGCTTGGTTTGCTTGCTTGTTAGCTAGCTTTTCTTGCTTCCTTGGCTTTGTTACTTGTTAGCTTGCTTTGCTTGCTTGTTAACTTGCTTTGCTTGCTTGCTTGCTTGCTTGGCTTTGCTTACTTGTTAGCTTGCTTTGCTTGCTTGTTAGCTTGCTTTGCTTGCTTGTTAGCTTGCTTTGCTTGCTTGTTAGCTTGCTTTGCTTGGTTGCTTGGTTTGCTTACTTTGTTAGCTTGCTTTGCTTGCTTGTTAGCTAGCTTTTCTTGCTTCCTTGGCTTTGCTTGCTTGTTAGCTTGCTTTGCTTACTTGTTAGCTTGCTTTGCTTTGTTTTGCTTGCTTGCCTTTGCTTTGCTTGCTTGTTTGCTAGCTTGCTTTGCTTGCTTGTTAGCTTGTTTGCTTGGCTTTGCTTACTTGTTAGCTTGCTTTGCTTACTTGTTAGCTTGCTTTGCTTGGCTTTGCTTACTTGTTAGCTTGCTTTTGCTTGCTTGTTAGCTTGCTTTGTTTGCTTGCTTGGCTTTGCTTACTTGTTAACTTGCTTTGCTTGCTTGTTAGCTTGCTTTACTTGCTTGGCCTTGCTTACTTGTTGGCTTGCTTTGCTTTGCTTGGCTTTGCTTGCTGTTAGGTTACTTTGCTTGCTTACTTTGCTTTGCTTGCTTGCTTTTCTTGCTTGCTTTGCTTTGCTTTGCTTGCTTGTTTGTGTGCTTTTCTTGCTTGCTTTGCTTTGCTTGCTTGTTTGCTTGCTTTTCTTGCTTGCTTTGCTTTGCTTGCGTACTTTTCTTGCTTGCTTGCGTTGCTTGTTTGCTTGTTTTATTTGCTTATTATTTATTTATTCATTTATTTGTTTATTGTTAACTTATTTTTTAGTTTAATTTGGTCTTCTCTACCAAACAATAAAAATGCATAGGTATACAAAAAATAAAAATATTTGGTGATGAGAGAAATTTTAGGATTCGCCATGGGAATACCTGATATTCACTTTAAAATTGGGAAAGGTTTCGTAATAAGTTCGAACTAGCTAAGCAGCCCAAAAGAGACTCGAACTGACACCCAGTTGTAGCCTTGAACCAGAAATATGACTTCCCATCACCTGAGCTACGCCAGTTTATTAATATAGTCTGTTATTATTCTTATTCCGTTATTTAACGAAGCTGTATCAACTGCTAGATTATTTACCGTCAATGGAATTTGTGATAGAGACAAGGAATTTGGTGAGATGAGGCCCAGGATTCGGCATAAATTACCTGACATGCACCTTACAGTTGGGGGGAACCTCAGAAAAATGTAACCTTGTAATCAGTCCAAGAGGGAATCGAACCCACCCCGCAGCGCAGCTCCGAATCAGCAGGCAAACGCGCTACCGCCTGAGCTACACCGGTAGCTGTATTGTTATTAGTATTATTTTTAATATTATTATTATTATTAATATTATTATTATTATTATTACTATTATTATTATTATTACTTACTTACTTACTTACATACTTACTTACTTACTTTTAAGGAACCCGGAGGTTCATTGCCGCCCTCACATAAGCCCGCCATCGGTCCCTATCCTGAGCAAGATTAATCCATTCTCTATCATCATATCCCACCTCCCTGAAATCCATTTTAATATTATCTTCCCATCTACGTCTCGGCCTCTCTACAGGTCTTTTTTTCCCTCCTGCCTCCCGACCTTTTT
The DNA here is from genome assembly GCA_025594305.2 of Periplaneta americana. Taxonomy (NCBI): domain Eukaryota; kingdom Metazoa; phylum Arthropoda; class Insecta; order Blattodea; family Blattidae; genus Periplaneta; species Periplaneta americana. The sequence goes on from JAJSOF020000001.1 coordinate 7,843,213, forward strand.
TTTTTAAATAGGCCCTTTACCGAAGTTACCTTTGTTTTCCTGTTTTCTTTCATTTGTTTCCTTTTACAGTACTTAAACTAATAAAAATACAACACCCATGCCCGAGGCAGGACTCGAACCCACAGCCCTTCGGAGCAAGCGGTAGAGACAGTCCGTGCCTCTACCACTTGCGACTACTAACATTCTAAATGCATTTCTTAATTCGCTCATACGTGCTACATGCCCTGGCCATCTCAAACGTCTGGATTTAATGTTCCTAATTATAACAGGTGAAGAATACAATGCGTGAAGTTCTGCGTTGTGTAACTTTCTCCATTCTCCTGTAACTTCATCCCTCTTAGCCCAAAAATATTTTCCTAAGCACCTTATTCTCAAACATCCTTAACATATGTTCCTCTCTCAAAGTGAGAGTCCAAGTTTCACAACCATAAAGAACAACCGGAAATATAACTGTTTTATAAATTCTAACTTTCAGATATTTTGGCAGCAGACTGGATGATAAAAGCTTCTCAGCCGAATAATAACAGGCATTTCCCATATTTATTCCGTGTTTAATTTCCCCCGAGTATCATTTATATTTGTTACTGTTGCTCCAAGATATTTGAACTTCTCCACCTCTTCAAGAGATAAATTTCCAATTTTTATATTTCCATTTCGTACAATATTCTCGTCACGAGACATAATCATATACTTCGTCTTTTCGGGATTTACTTCCAAACCTATCTCTTTACTTGCTTCCAATAAAATTCCAGTGTTTTCCCTAATCGTTTGTGGATTTTCTCCTAACATATTCACGTCATCCGCATAGACAAGCAGCTGATGTAACCTGTTCAATTCCAAACCCTCTCTGTTATCCTGAACTTTCTTAATGGCATACTCTAGAGAAAAGTTAAAAAGTAAAGGTGATAGTGCAATCTCCTTGCTTTAGCCCACAGTGAATTGGAAAAGCATCTGACAGAATCTGACCTATACGAACTCTGCTGTACGTTTCACTGAGACACATTTTAATTAATCGAACTAGTTTCTTTTATTATTATTATTATTATTATTATTATTATTATTATTATTATTATTATAACAAAGACGTTAGTGTTTATCTTGTAGGAAGTGCTTGGAACCTGTTCTGTTTTAATTAAGGCTGCAGACCCCATATGCGAGTCTTACTTATCAAACATTGATGGCGAACAGCTGAATCAATAGCTCGCTGTATGTCGACCACCTACACGATAGAACCAAATGTACCTAGCAGGCCTCTATCAGTTGATGATTGTGTAGGCTGTGATTGAGCTGTATACACAACACCTGTGCTTAGCGATTTCATTTATGATGTTTCATTTGATAGACCTAATTAATTTTCCCAGAGTTATTTCTTGTAGTATTTCAATAGGAACTCAGACCGGCGTTTCTTTGTACTAACTACTGCTCTTTACTATCAAATGCCTTATAAATAAAAAAATAATACAGCTACATGTTTACCTTTATCAAGGTTTTCATAAATATAGTTATATTTATTCTGGTGTAGTTAAGGTCATCAGGCCTTCTCTTCCACAACACCAGGAGGTGATAAAAATTATAGGATAAGCGGCAATGATTTGTTGAAACATGTCGTTCCGTACCGTTTTAGGCCTATTGATCAAAAATGGTATGACGTAGTAAAAGTGTAATAGTCACTGAAAAAAAAAAAGATGACGGTTTTCGGATTTGCATTGACTGCATTCCGAATAGTAGACATACATACACCATAATTAGCATCTCTGTCATTAAGTAACTTTGTTATTTATTTTTTACCCTCTACTGTTGAACGCTAAACCACAGAGCGCACAATTTATGCTGTTAGTTGGTCTATGAATCTGGTGTGTGCGTGTCCTAGTAATTGAATTGAATGGAAGTGATTATTAGTAAAAGTATACGATGTCAATGATCCAGTAAATCCCATTCACAGCGTGAATTAAATGAAGTGGAAACTAGAAAGTCAAATAATCTGTAGCATGCAAATGACAAATGATTTCTTATATGGAATTTCTTTCAGTAAATAATTGAAATGTTATCTATTGAATTCGTGAGTTCGCGGAAATTCCTCAAACTGGGATACCTGGAAGTTAAAGTTCTTTGAATTATGTAAGATCAGTAAATGTATTATGGTTTTATGACCATATTTATTATAGTGAGGACATGGGTAGTGCGTTTCAACAGTGACGAATATTACAGTCTTTTATAATACGCGGGGTGTGATTTTTAATGTCTTGGAGCCTGAGAGAAACTGTTAGTTCTAAAGACCACAAGAAGACGCTGGCTAAGCTGAAAGCCTGAATTTCCAGTATTATTTCAATGTACCGAAGTACATATGATATTTCCATGCAGATATTCTGCGTCATCATACGATGAAAGAGTAATGGAACGGAGAAAATTCTCTCCGGCGCCGGGACTTGAACCCGGGTTTTCAGCTCTACGTGCTGATGCTTTATCCACTAAGCCACACCGGATACAACCCCGGCGCCGAACAGAATTGTCTCTGATTGAGTTCCAACTCTTGGTTCCCTCTAGTGGCCGCCCTCTGCACTACTTCATAGATGTCTATGAACATAGGACCGAAGTCCACACATGTGCTGAGGTGCACTCGTTATGAGTGACTAGTTGGCCGGGATCCGACGGAATAAGCGCCGTCTTAAATCACTTCCTGATTTACGCATATCATATATTATTTCAATGTACCGAAACTAGTCACTCATAACGAGTGCACCTCAGCACATGTGTGGACTTCGGTCCTATGTTCATAGACATCTATGAAGTAGTGCAGAGGGCGGCCACTAGAGGGAACCCAAGAGTTGGAACTCAATCAGAGACAATTCTGTTCGGCGCCGGGGTTGTATCCGGTGTGGCTTAGTGGATAAAGTATCAGCACGTAGAGCTGAAAACCCGGGTTCAAGTCCCGGCGCCGGAGAGAATTTTTCTCCGTTCCATTACTCTTTCATCGTCTGAATTTCCAGGGTCAGGCTAGAGAATAAAATCTTTCGCTTGTATGTTAGCTTAGATTATATTCAGTACTTGTAGAAGTCTTCGAAGTTTACACATACATTTTACAATGGGACGATACTAGGCCTACAGTAAACTTTCGATTAACTGGGATAATTATTATCCAGGACGATCAGTAGTGAAAAATATGTAGGCCTATAAATAATATAGTCTATGTATAAAATAAGAAAGTAAGGGAACCTTGGCTCCAAAAACACATTTCGTGAATAATGCCTTTAATGTAGACTAACTATTAAAAAAATCATGTTTCAATTTCAAATTTTCAAAATTATCCTACATATTCATAACCGGATGTTCTTAACCTACTGTACAAAACCCATGAACAATCGTGATACTGCTTCGATCATTTTAACATCCTATTAAAAATTGCATTTGATCTTTCTGAAACTAGAGAAAAAGTACGAGTAATTCAAGTCCGACAGTCCATTCCATATATATAAAAACACTTTGGTGGCTGCATATCCTGTTTTTCGCGTACGGTACTTACAATACTAATGATTAAAGAGGCAATATTCACCTTCGACAAAGTTCATATCTTTTTCTATTCGTACACCTCGTTCTCAAAGTTCTCATTTATGTTCATAAATATTCAATTTACTCGTATCTACAGTATATTCTGCATACTGCAGATTTCGCCATCCATGCCTTAAGAGGAATCGCTCAGTATTGTATGTATTTATTTACACTGCAAGTGGGCAAGCATCCGGTGGCAGTGGTATACACAATATAAACAATACACAATAAAATAAATTACAATACACAATACAATTATACAATACAAATACAATTGTATACACAATACAATAAGAATACACAATACAATTTAACACAATAATTACAATTAATAATACATAAAATAACCTAATTAATAAGTGAACCTAATTTTACAATACAACCTACATATGTATAGGCCCTACATAAGTTTCACATTGGTACTGGTAATAGCTAGTCTTTCACTTTACCCTCATCTCACTCACTGTAGTGGCACTATGACGCATTTCACTGATACTTTAGGACACATTTCACTGACACTATAGAACACATTTCATTGACGCTATAAATTATCACTGATCGGAACTATTCACTGCACTGTAAAACCACAACTCCACTGACTCACCTCGCTTCACTGATACAACAGCTCAAATAAGACAAATACTTACACCCTTATGCATACTTATAAACAGAACTACATTTAAGCTAAACATTTCTAGTCTATGATCCTCTTGCACGCTATTTTTAAATAATTTACAATTCAAACCAAGGGAGTAACTCTTCACGCTAAATAAATACATGTCACCTTAAAAATTAAGTGTTGAATGTCACCTTAATTTTAATTTGCACTTTATGCACAACTTTTTTAAGTTATTCTTGAATCTCCTTAAGGAAGGACAGCCCTCAAAGTCCGCTGCAGGTAGGTCATTCCAATCATTTATAGTTCTATTTAAAATGAGAATTTACTTACATCCGTTTTCTGTTTCCTACATTTGATGTTAAAATCATGATCTTTCCTACAATAGTACGTTGGCTTTTCTAACCGAGCCGTTATGTCTACCCATGCTTTCTGACCTAGGTGTCCTCTATAAAATGTTAATATTCTAGTTTTCCTACGTCTGTTTTCCAAAGTTTCCCATTTAAGTTCTTTTATCGTATCGTTTCCATCTTCTCTTTTACCTTTAACAAATTTAGCTGCCAAACAAATTTATCTGCCTTACGCTATTATTTAATGTAAATTAAATTAAATTATGAGGTAAGAAAATACTGAATGAAATTAAATTATACAAGGTTCTACAAAATAATTGTAAATATAATTTTGATACGCACAGAAAACCAACAAACGGGAGAACGTAATGTACTGTAGTATATGACATAACATAGCCCTACAACATGTTGCGTTGCATGGAACACCCCTGCCATCTAACGGCAAAACTTCGCATAAGATATCCCTATTAGATTTCTTAGAATTCGAACACCTTCCCTATATTAGCTACTACATGGTTAAAAAAGAAATATGATTTAATTAAATGTTATATAAATAGGTAATTGCTGCATTCAACGTTGCTTTGGTCGTATCTCCGAGACAGAGGATAGAATCCTTGTGGTACTGAATTCCTTATAAGTTATTCTGCGCTGAACTTTTTCGCGGACTGTAAATTTCATCCCATTCTTTCATAACGGAAAGGAATTAACGAATACGGTCCCTCTCTTCCTTGCACGAAGATATTTCTCCTCTTGATCCCATAAAAATAATATGACTTCCATTGTTCTTATTCTCTTTGCTGGAGCACCTGGGGTTCGGATTTCTCCCACCAGAGGTCGCGCACGTCACAACAGTTAGAGATCTGGTGTTCGCTTTCTAAGTTGAAAGTTGAAACTCATCGTTGTCGCCATTGGAAACAGATTAGGAGCAGATTCATGGGCGCCCTGCCGCTGCAACCAGCAGAATTATGATTCTCCTTCTCTTGGAAGAGCTCGTGAACTTCCGATTGTTTCCGCATTAACGCTGCTTCCACCCCGTCTGCACTGGAAGTACGTTTCCTTCCATAGAAATCTACGGGCCGCTCTTACAGTAGTATTCAGACCATAAAAAACCGTGCCTGCCTCCCAGGCTGGGGATTTGAATTTGATACAGACTTGGAGGAAATTACGGTCCATTTTCATTATAAGCTGTACCAGGCTATTCCTTATTTAGTGCCCTGTTCAACTACAGACTCTATCATCATCATCATCATCATCATAATCACCACCATCACCACCACCATTATCATTAAAATTGTGTCAGTTGACTTATTCTTTCTGACAAGTACTCCTACAGTAATTACAGCCAATAACTCCAACACATTCCAATCTTCAACAGAGGAAATTCTCTTCAAAATATGTGATTGGTTCTCAGTTAATAAATTAGTATTAAATTGTAACAAAACTAACATAATTCAACTTAAATCCTGTCCAAATTCAACGTCGCAAATTTCTAGCTCAATAATTAATAATAGATCCCTATTACAAACAACAACCACCAAATTTCTTGGCTTAAAATCGATAATGTGTTAAATTGGAAAAAATGATATTAAAGAAATTACCCCAAACCAAATTCAGCTTGTTTTGCTATTAGATCTATGCAAAAGATAGTAAATATCAATACCTTAAAAACAAAATACTTTCACTCGGTAATGAGTTTTGGAATAATATTCTGGGGAAATTCCACAGATAGTAACAGTATAGTCCTATTACAAAAAGAGTAGGGGAGAGTCGGGTAGTATCGGGCATCGGGTAATATCGGACAGTGCGTTTCTTTCATCTACCACCATATGGTAGTACCTGAATGATATGGTTACGTTTCTCTATGCGACATCACAGAAACGTAACCATGTCAATCAGGTACTATCATCGTGTGGTAGATGAAAGACACTCACTGTCCGATATTACCCGATGTCCGATACTACCCGACTCTCCCTAATTAGAATAATATTAGGTGCCAAATCTAGGGAATCGTGTAGGACTATTTTTAAAAACTACAAATAATGCCCATGGCTTGTCAGTATATATTTTCATCAGTATATCTTCCTCGTATGTAATCGTGAAAACTTTGTAACTAATTCAACACCTCATAGCATAAATACACGTCAAAAATGACTTTCATACTCCATCGGCAAGTCTATCATGCTATCAAAAAGGAGTGCGTTATATGGCAGCCTCCCTATCGATATAAAAATGAAACTCAAAACATAGGATTATTTAGGGCCAAATTAAAGAAGTACCTAATTTCTCACGCCTTCTATTCTGTAGGTGAATTCCTGACATTCAACAACACTTCATGAAATTGATACTAAAACTTTGTGTTGTACTAGTAGACTACTGGGTGTTCAGTTCAAAGTGTGTCATGGCTCGCTGTATGCCGTCATGTGGCTAGTCGATGAGCCTAGAGAATTCAATCTTCCTACACTTCCGCAGAGGTGTATTACCTTTGTGCCAGAGAAGTTGCCTAGGAAGTACGGCGTTCATCCTGAAGAGTACGTACGGTAACGCCGGTAGTGGTAGGAATGTGAACTGTTTCGAAACGTACTGAGGTGAGTTTTTTTCCTTACTGTCGAGATATGGGGAGAAGGTTAAGACGATTACTTACATATTTGTTGACATTAATTTCGACGGTCAACATGAACAAGGAGGATTTGATTTGTGTTGTGGAACGTTGTGGTACGCAACCGATGATAACAAATACCCTGCGTACGACTTGGCCGCGCAAAACACAGTTCGAAAGAGGTTATGGTAGCACACAGACCGTACAGACCGCCATCTGTTGCTACGACGTTCAAGTTATACCGCACACGTTCTCAAGTTCAGATTAAACGCCTTGATTAATAGGCAACTTCTCTGACATAAAAGCTGAAACTCGCTTCAAATCGCTGACTCATCAACAGTGACGTCATGACACACTTTGAAATGAACACCCAGTATATTGTAAATCCCTTCTGTATATATTTCATCTAGACTGTGACTATAAATTAAGACTTTATAATTATTATTAAGTTTTTGACTTGTTCCATATTCTAGCTGTGAAGCAATGTATGAATACGATGCAATGTTAATAAATACAATACAATACAATACAATACAATACATCTTCGTGGACGTCCAACATCTCAAATGCTATTAGTTTTAAGTGCATTATTCTGTTTCCACGTGTATGATATTGGTGATAATTAAGTTCATATATTTCACTTTTATTAAGTTATAATTCATTTGTCTTTAAGCAATGCACAAACAATTAACAAAGTTAACTTTGAAGAAAGCAGAACATGCTTAACTGTTTAAAAATAAATTACGTACTTGTATTACATGGATAAGAATTTCAGAATTCATTAATTGTATAAAAAGGATGTGTCACCAACTATACACGATTAATACTAGGTATTAACTATAGGGACAGTGATTTCGAACAGAAAAAGGAACAAAAATGTTCATTTGTCCGAAAATGCCTGTGTTTCATGATAGCTGGCAACACTGTTCTTATGACGTTACTCCTGTCGGCCTGGGTAACGTAGTCGGAATAGCGCTTGCCTTCTGTGCTCGAGGTTGAGGGTTCGACCCCAGCCTAGGTCGATGGCATTTAAGTGTGTTTAAATGCGACAGGCTCATGTCAGTAGATTTACTGGCATATAAAAGAACTCCTGCGGCACAAAATTTCTGCACTGGCGACGCTGATATAACCGCTGCAGTTGCGAGCGTCGTTAAATAAACCACGATTTAATTTAATGACGTTACTCCTTCGTAAAAAAGTATATCTTTATTCACTGGGACCTTTCCCTCGGAAAGACTGTTAGGACTATCCAACACTGAAAACTTAATCAAAGAAAGGCGAAATTGTCTGCATCCCAACAGAGTAGAAATGATTATTTTAAAGGGTAACTTAGCCCAGACCAGTGGTCGTCAGCACTCGCTGAAATGTGCAAAGGGTAAGCTGAGCCGTCCCGTGTGCACCGTCGTGCAGCAGGAAGAGATAGAGAGCATACCCGCTAGCAGCTACGAGTGCGCGGGTAAGGGACGTTAGCCCCAGGGTGCTGTGCGCCGACGACCGCTGGCCTAGACTATCCTTGCAGCAATGGTCACATGTTAAAAAAACATCATGATGGTTAATGTTGTGACTTTAAGGACAGATTATAATATTGTGTGTTATTGGTATGTAATTCAGATTTAATTCAGTATATAGAGTAAAGGTTGGTAATATTGTGATAGTTCTTTTGAGAATTTATTACAATTTTACTAAGCGAGAGAAAGATAGGTTTTTTGCGTCAACGTATTAAGGGAATGTTCGTGGACAAGTTTCTGCACATAACTGACCCCTCTCGCTCAGTAAATTTGTAAAAAAATTCTGAAAAAGAACTATCACAATATTACTCGTATCACAATATTATCAACCTTTACCCTATAATTAAATTAATAGTTCAGTAAGGGTACTTAGTGGCTTTTAAGGAACCCGGAGGTTCATTGCCGCCCTCGCATAAGCCCGCCATTGGTCCCTGTCCTGAGCAAGATTAATCCATTCTCTATCATCATATCCCACCTCCCTCAAATCCAATTTAATATTATCCTCCCACCTACGTCTCGGTCTCCCTAAACGTCTTTTTCCCTCCGGCCTCCCAACTAGCACTCTATATGCATTTATGGATTCGCCCATACGTGCTACATGCCCTGCCCATCTCAAACGTCTGGATTTAATGTTCCTAATTATGTCAGGTGAAGAATACAATGCGTGCAGTTCTGTGTTGTGTAACTTTCTCCATTCTCCTGTAACTTCATCCCTCTTAGCCCAAAATATTTTCCTAAGCACAGTTCAGTAAGGGTGTAGATATAAATTCCGATATCCTGTATATTCAGTTTGTAAACAAACAACAAAAAAATTGTAATGATTATCGATAGTATCGATTATAACTATCGATAGGACTATCGATATAGAAACAACAGTCGATAGTACTACCGATACTATCGTAAGTGACTATCTCCCATCTTTACTATAATTAGGTTACCCAGTATTTTGGATTTCCTATAGAATTTCAGGTTTGACACTATTTTCGTTCAAACCATGAAGTTCTGACTTCGAATTGTCCAAAATGTAATTTTTGAAAATTTTCATTAAATGTGAATTTTAGATATTTGTTTAAATAGAAATTTCACGGGGAATAGACATTCATTCGAATTGTCCAGTCTTGAATTTTTAATATCAATTACATTACCTTACTAGATCGACTATTGATCAGATTTTTTTATATTCGACAGATATTGGAGAAAAAATGGGAGTATAAGGGTACAGTACATCAGTTATTCATAGATTTCAAAAAGGCGTATGACTCGGTTAAGAGAGAAGTTTTATATAATATTCTTAATGAATTTGGTATTCCCAAGAAACTAGTTCGATTAATTAAAATGTGTCTCAGTGAATCTTACAGCAGAGTCCGTATAGGCAGTTTCTATCTGATGCTTTTCCAATTCACTGCGGGCTAAAGCAGGAGATGCACTATCACCTTTACTTTTAACTCCACTCTAGAATATGCCATTAGGAAAGTTCAGGATAACACAGAGGGTTTGGAATTGAACGGGTTACACCAGCTTTTTGTCTATGCGGATGAAGTGAATATGTTAGGAGAAAATCCACAAACGATTAGGGAAAACGCGGAAATTCTACTTGAAGCAAGTAAAGCGATAGGGTTGGAAGTAAATCCCGAAAAGACTAAATATATGATTATGTCTCGTGACCAGAATATTGTACGAAATGGAACTATAAAAATTGAAGATTTATCCTTAGACGAGGTGAAAAAATTCAAATATCTTGGAGCAACAAATATAAATGACACTCAGGAGGAAATTAAACACAGAATAAATATGGGAAATGTCTGTTATTATTCAGTTGAGAAGCTTTGTCATCTAGTCATCTAGTCAAAAATCTGAAAGTTAGAATTTATAAAACAGTTATATTACCGGTTGTTCTGTATGGTTGTGAAACTTGGACTCTCACTTTGAGAGAGGAACAGAGATTAAGGGTGTTTGAGAATAAGGTTCTTAGGAAAATATTTGGGGCTAAGAGGGATGAAGTTACAGGAGAATGGAGGAAGTTACACAACACAGAAATGCATGTAGCACGTATGAGCGAATCCAGAAATGCATATGGAGTGTTAGTTGGGAGGCCGGAGGGAAAAAGACCTTTGGGAAGGTGGAGACGTAGGTGGGAGGATAATATTAAAATGGATTTGAGGGAGGTGGGATATGATGGTAGAGACTGGATTAATCTTGCTCAGGATAGGGACCAATGGCGGGCTTATGTGAGGGCGACAATGAACCTCCGGGTTCCTTAAAAGCCAACAAATAAGTAAGTAACTACATTACCGTACTCAGTCTGTGATATTTATGATTTCATGACGTCATTTGTCTCAGTTCTTTCCTTTTTCTGCTTCACTATTGAATGGATTTCAAGCGGCAGACTTTGAGAACTCGTCATGTCCTTTAAAATGGATGGCGTGCGTTAAGCTCCTCAGGTACGTTGTGTTGGTTTTTATTGATTCTCCTGTACTAATAATCACCGTAATTGCCAATCAATTTAAACTCTTTTTTCCAGCGGGTAATTATCGCGTTTCAATTATAGACCCGAACGCGTTAATGACCAGGTTGCACATTATTGTCACTCATGGGGCATGTTGAAGCAGTGGAGGAAGATTCACATATCGAATTTGAAACGTTATGCTTTCGCCCCGCCAGTTGATGTAAGATGATCAAATAGTGAGACAAGAATTCTCATTAACACTAATTTAAACATGTTGCCCTCCTATAGTAGCGACGCTGTTATTTCCGGCGTGACTCCTCCTCTTTGCTTACGTCTTAGGAAGTGAAGGCTCTATAAAGTCTAGGTAGGTAGTATCGTTCGCCATTTTTGTTCTTTCGTTGCCGAGCTACCACACGAGGAATCTATTTACCGCACGGTTAAACATTACCATGTCGTAGCTCCTATGGTAATAAATCAAACGCACTGTAATTCAGCAAATAATTGAGCGGCAAATAACGTCCTCGTGTGTTTTCTGCGAACGCCAACGAAAGAGCCAAAATGGCGGGGGATTATATTAAGTATTTATCGAGCCTTAGGAAATGCATAACGTCATGATCAGCGAATCACAAGACGCACACATTTAAATGTAACCGACCTGCAACGTGATTGGCTGACGGAAATTAGAGCGACGGGACTTATAGCGTAGGTGAGAAATGTTTTGCAGGAACATATCTGATTACAGTAATGATGATGATGATGATGATGATGATGATGATAATGTGACGACAACAATAACAATAACATAAACAATAACAACAATAAGCATGATGATAATAATAATAATGATCTGTCGTTTCAAATTATAATAGGAAGCAAGCAAAAAGTTACAGTTGATAATTTTATATGAAACATTTAATACCGTGTTTTGAGAAAGCCATTGGTTTAATTCTCAATATGCTCAGTCAATTTAAGAGAGCAGTGTATTATGATAATAAATGATTGAAAGAATTTTTATTTTATCCTTTAAATGTGCAGAAATTTGATCCGAATAAATGCAACATTTTAAAATTCCTTTTCAGAACGGAAAGTTACATTTGTTGGTCAGTTAATCAATGTAACGTAAGCATTTTCTTG
>JAJSOF020000001.1:7855508-7895508 GCA_025594305.2 Periplaneta americana
TTATTTTTGTCCTTTCCACTCATGAGATAATAGGTCTAAATGCGGATACACGTGTCAAAGGTTAGCACTACCTTTACCATAAAGAAAAATGGGAAAACGAAGATGATAAAAAGTAAGGCGAAGAAGGCGAATGGATGGAGAGAAGAGAAACATGAGATGGGGACGAGCACGGTAAATAATAATAATAATAATAATAATAATAATAATAATAATAATAATAATAATAATAATAATGATTTATTTAACCTGGCAGAGTTAAGGCCATACGGCCTTCTCTAACACTCAGCCAGGAGTAAAACTGCGTTACAAAAAAACACTACAAATTTACAAAGTACACTACAATTTTACACACAAAACTGAATAAGATAATAATAATAAAATGTCAACAACAAATAAGTAGAAATCAGACATAATATATAACATACAGAAAGAAAGAAAAAAGCATAATAAAATGTGAACAGCAGGTCAAAATAAATGAGACATACAAAGTATAAAAAATAAGACAATTATTGATAATAATAATAATAATAATAATAATAATAATAATAATAATAATAATAATGATAATAATAATAATAAAATATAAGAATATTAATATTAATAATAATAATAATGATAAAATAATAATAATAATAATAATAATAATAATAATAGTAATAAAATAGTGCAGTACAAAGCATACACTGAATACAATATTTTTAAGTACACACAGTAAGGAAAATTATGATTATATATAGCTCAACTTATCACATTAGAGATATACCATTATCGGAAAATATGAAAAACAAAAATATAAAATAAGTTAAATATCACTAGAACATAAAAAAATGTGAATACGTGGAAACATGCAATACAACACTTGTCATGCTATGTTCTATCCAATCAATTCGGTTGGCTGTTTTAAGAGCCTTTAGATTATTCATTACTTCATTCGAAATTTAAAATGAGACCTCAAGGGAGAGGTACTCCATACGTCTTGAAATATTGGCCTTCAAATTTTAATGTAATAACCTTTGTCTTCATTACATCAAGAAAGCTACACAAACTGAGAATTAAAAATAAAGAACTTGACAGTTTTCTTTTCCTTATTTCTACATTACTCGTCTTATATATATATATATATATATATATATATATATATATATATATTTGTAATAATGATCCGAAAGTTTATTCTGTTTAATGAAGGTGATGGGTGAAAGTTCCTTTTTGTTACATTTTTCAAGCTACGTTCTTGATTTTTTGTACACATAATCACGGTGTAATAGGTAATGATGTGGTTAAATTTAATTTATGTGAGTGAACTAGTTTATAAGTTATTAAAAAAAATATTTTGAAAAATTTGCATACTTCAAAATGAAATGTGTCGCTCAATTTTTTCCGTAAAATGTCTGATTTTTTTTTTTGCAAGGTCAGCGATATATTTATAAAGACATCAAGTATTATTTTTTCCTAGATCTTCACTATAAGAGGGAGAAAAATTTGTATAGCCACTGTATACATAAAAGTAGAAATTTTTCATTGCCACAATAAATATTTCATTTTTATTTTAAAAAGTATTGATTTAATTACAAAACCCATGTTCCTAGCATCAAAATTGTAATAGCCTTTACACTTCGAACCTGACAAAATAATGCTAAAATAAAAGTGTGAGAAAACAAGTAAAATTTGCATGGAACTGAAGTACAAGTTCGCAGCCATTTATATATTGCGTATTGTCTATGGTTTCGAGCGCTGCAGAGTATTGAAGCTTGATCAACATATAAAAAAGAGATTGCTGATTCATTCTTCACAAGAAAACGAAAATCCGATTTTGACCAAAATTTCAACCATCTTCCTCTGACATAGATCATCAAGTGAGATATACTGCCTGATAAATTTATTCATTCATTCATTCATTCATTCATTCATTCATTCATTCATTCATTCATTCATTCATTCATTCATTCATTCATTCATTCATTCATTCATTCATTCATTCAGTGTTCTGCCCACGGGCAGGTCTTTCACTGCAAAACCAGTTTTCTCCAATCTTTCTTATTTTCTGCCTTCCTCTTCGTTTTCTCATATGATCCATATATCTTAATGTCGTCTATGATTTGATATTTTCTTCTGCCTCGAACTCTTCTCCCGTTCACCATTCCTTCCAGTGCATCCTTCAGTAGGCAGTTTCTTCTCAGCCAGTGACCCAGCCAATTCCTTTTCCTGATCATTTTCAGCATCATTCTTTCTCCCCCCACTCTTTCCAACACAGCTTCATTTCTTATTCTGTCTGTCCACTTCACACGCTCCATTCTTCTCCATATCCACATTTCAAATGCTTCTATTCACTTCTCTTCACTTCGTCGTAATGTCCATGTTTCTGACCCATACAATTCCAAACTCCACACAAAGCACTTCACTAGTATTTTCCTTAGTTCTTTTTCCAGAGATCCGCAGAGGATGCTCCTTTTTCTATTAAAAGCTTCCTTGGCCATTGCTATCCTTCTTTTAACTTCCTGGCAGCAGCTCATGTTACTGCTTATAGTACACATCAGGTATTTGAAGCCGTCCACTTGCTCTACTGCCTCATTTAGAATTCGCAAGTTTATTTTCTGTATTTTTCTTCTTATGACCATGGTCTTCGTAAGGGTATTTAATTCATTACATAATGCAAATATTTAATGAGTGGAACACAATTATCAACAGTAATCTCACTAGAGGTTTTGATTTATCTAGAGAAAATCAAAACTCCAGTGGGATTTAATTGACTATTACACCTCATTTAGAATTCGCAAGTTTATTTTCTGTATTTTTCTTCTTATGACCATGGTCTTCGTAAGGGTATTTAATTCATTACATAATGCAAATATTTAATGAGTGGAACACAATTATCAACAGTAATCTCACTAGAGGTTTTGATTTATCTAGAGAAAATCAAAACTCGAGTGGGATTTAATTGACTATTACACCTCATTTAGAATTCGCAAGTTTATTTTCTGTATTTTTCTTCTTATGACCATGGTCTTCGTAAGGGTATTTAATTCATTACATAATGCAAATATTTAATGAGTGGAACACAATTATCAACAGTAATCTCACTAGAGGTTTTGATTTATCTAGAGAAAATCAAAACTCGAGTGGGATTTAATTGACTATTACACGATTAGAAGAAAGTAGGCTATATAAAGATTAGAAGTAACAAAGTGTACAATAAAATATTAATTGGCTTACGAAAATACAACTGTCTTCAAATGTATTATTGTACCATCTCAACATTACGCTAGATGGCAGTAGTGTTTTATGATGATGTTTTCTTGTTACCGGTATCAGTTGTGCCAACTATGGAATCATCATTGAACTCTGTGGACTGTTACTAGTCAAGAAGGCTTTATTGATTCAGTTTCATTTTTATTAAAACATTTGCATTCCATTTCAATCATCCGGATCCCAGTAATCAACGTCACTTGACAGATGATTTTCAATAAATCTTAGTATTAAACAATCTCAGTTACGTGACTACCCATAATATATAGCAGAAGCTATAACAAACATAACCTAAACAATATAAACAAGTGTTAGAAAAGTTTTAATTAGGGATGATGAAATAAACAAGAAACGTTTTAATTAACGATGATGAAATAAAAATAAACATGGATAATTTTAAAAGAAACAATTATTGAAAGTACAATTTTCAAATTTGAATGTTTTGGTGGTTCAGTTGATGTTATATTGGACGTGTGCGTAAAAGAAGTGAAGTCGTTGGTGTACATGGTGTATCCCTCAACTCATTCAGGATTTCCGAATGGTGCTCTTCATATATGACCAGCGATCTTTATTACTTCTTGTTCTTGAATGCCAATGCGAGTCATATTTGAAAGTGCTGTGCATCGACTGGAGTGGTTTGTAATTTTCTGTTTTTTGACGTCCAGACCAGTGCAATTTGAAATGTTGGCAAACAAAGAAACAAATGCTAGGGGTAGTGATAAAAATAAACAAATGCTAGGGATGCGATAAAATTAAACAAATGCTAGGGACGCGATAAAATTGTGCGATAAGCGGCCATGATTGGTTGAAAGACGTCCTTTCGTACCGTTTTATTGGTCGAAAGTAGTGTGACGTAGTAAAAGTGTAATAGCATAAATTACATACAAAACTTTTTGGGGTCCGCCAAAATATACGAGTTTCAAGGTGTCCGTGGAATGACTTATTACGCAATATGTTCTGTACAACTCTAAATCAAATCGCGCAGTAGGTATTCCTCGTGGTTTTTGAATCTGATAAGGAAGTGAAGCTAATACTTGTCTGATATGATGTAGACCCACATCGCTCCCTGTAGTAGATGTGAACAGCTTGTGAACACGGCTCGGCGCCAGACAATAGAACTCGCTCCTCCCCAACAATGCAGCCCTCCTCATCAGTCTCCATTCCCAGGCGTCGGGGTGGCGTTGTGGCCTCCTTTGTGCTCCCCCATCGCTAAGTGGATTATGTTGCACCCCTCATGTCATCTTATGTACGGAAATTATTCCATAACTATGTAATAGAGCGATGTGCACGTGTATTGTAAATTAATTAAGCGTTACGAAAACTTTGTCAAGTGCAGCTTGTCCAACAGATTGTTCAGCATGTATGGGTCTGAGCGGCAGTGTGTGAACGTGTGTAGTACCATTACACAATATCGAGTTTATCCTGTTTTGTCACTTATTGAATAAATTGAACACGCAATAATATAAAGTATATTTTAATTAAATTATTTCAATGCCTGTGCGCTGGGGTTATAAGTCAGGGTAGCCTGTTCACACCCCGGTGTATCCATCCTGAATTTATAACTTGGATTGGACAAACCAGTGATCCAGGCAACAAAAGTTTTTCTTCGAGTTTCTGGTTCCCCAGTAAAATCCATCTTCATTATCATCGTCATCATCATTCTTTTATTACGAATATAATGTTGTTGTTTTCTAATGCCAGGCGTTTGACAATAAAGTCATTTGACCTCTTGCACTCCAATATTTTCCAAAGATATTATCGTGGCCAGCCACTAAAGCACAGATTTTGAGGTGTTCCGAATCCATTTCTTGGTTTGAGTTGCACAATGGGCAGTTAGGGGACCGATATATTCCAATTCTATGCAGGTGTTTGGCCAAACAATCATGGCCTGTTGCCAATCTAAATGCAGCTACAGACGATTTTCGTCGTAAATGGGAATTAACTGTGGATTTTGATGCAGAGAGTTCCATTTTTTCCCTTGAGATTGTGTTATCAAATTTTATTTGTTGAAGTCTATATATGTAGATTTAATAAATCTTTTCACAGAGTAATACGTAGATTTAGTAACAGGTCTGTAAGTAGCAGTGCTGCCCTTCTTTGCTAAAGCATCCGCATTCTCGTTTCCCAGGATTCCACAATGGGATGGTATCCATTGGAATACAATTCTTTTATTGAGTGTTATTAGTTGAGAGAGCATTTTAGTTATTTCTGCTGTTTGAGATGAAGGTGTGTGTTTAGAGACTATTGATAGAATAGCTGCTTTGAAGTCTGACAATATAACTGCATTCTTAAATTTATTGATGTGGCATAGAAGATTCCTGAGACTTTCACTTATTGCAACGATTTCTCCATCAAAATTTGTTGTTCAATATCCAAGAGATCTATAAAGTGAGAAGAGACAGCACATAACACCTGCACCGGCACCTTGTTCTCTGGAGATCAAGGATCCGTCGGTGTATAAATGAAGCCAGTTTTGTGGAGGATACCTAATATTAATTGTCTCTACAGACAATAATTGTTTCATTACTTCAGTGTTTATTTCTGATTTCAGTCTTTCTTCTGTTAAATTTAGATTATATTCTATATTTAATAGAGTTAAAGGGTTTGTTTAATTTGTAAGTTTTCTTTTAAATTCGGGATATTGATTTTCTGTTTTAATTCTTGAACCATGGATATCAAACTTTTGAGTTTTCAATCTACAGAGGGACTGTATGAATGCCAATTGTTTCCTGGTAATCTGGTAAGTTTTTCATATTGAATCAGTGCTTTTTCTTCTATTGTCATTTTGATGCTGTTAATATTAGTGAGGAATCTCAAAGAATCTATTGGAGTTGTTTTGATTCCACTAGTAGGCCTAATGAGCCTGAGAGTTTGGTTTTGAACATATTCTATGTCGTTTATGAAAGGTGAAGTAATTAAAATTTCTCCGCAGTATGTCAGCACTGGCTGTATAAACATTTTGTATGTAGTGTTCAAAGTATTCCTAGAGCATCCCCATTTCTTTCCTGCTAGTCTTTTTAGAAGAGAGAATCTTTTACGAGCTTTTTCAGAAATGTATTGCAAATGGTTGCTCCATGTTAACTTACTATCGAAAATAACTCCAAGATATTTGGATTCATAAGTCCTAGGAAGGTGTAGAAGGTGTAGGAATATAATAAAGATGTACACAAATAACATAGAAACACGCAAATCAAGCTTTCAGGTATAACTCCTTGTAAAGTTGATTTGAATAATTTCGAGGGAAAAATTGTTCCGGGGCCGGGTATGGAACCCTCGACCTTTGGTTAAACGTACCAACGCTCTCTCAACTAAGCTACCCGGGAACTCTACCAGACACCGATGCTTGATTTGCATAATAAACGTCACTGTTCGTTAACAGAAAACCACAATTTAAGTCACACAGAGTTAGTGTGCACTCAATGTTGGTTGCTTGACGGTTGTCAGCCCACTTTGAGGTCTGTGGATATAGAGGGAAAAATTGGATCGGTGTCTGGTAGAGTTCCCGGGTAGCTCAGTTGGGAGAGCGTTGGTACGTTTCACCAAAGGTCCCGGCTTCATTGCCCGGCCCCGGAACAATTTTTCCCTCGAAATTATTCAACATAGAAATACCTCCAACTCAATGTATACTTTCAAGAGACTATTGAAGCTATATTAAATTCAAGCCAATGGTGACAAAAATCGAAACTATATATCGTGTCAATAGCCTCATCGGTGTTGCAGATGTCCATTATAGAAATAATATTAATAGGCCTACTAGTATTTTTCAAATTATTCCCCAATGGAGCGTAATACTTTAACAGTTTAAACGAAATGTTCAACCACAATATTCTTATTATTGTATAGTGTGAATACTGTTTAGAATCTTGTTGTGTATGAGATAATAAGTCAAACTGATACAGAGATTCTTGTTTGGGGGGTGAGTGGACGTCTGCCTCATGAATCAGTGCTGCCAACTGTTGAAATAAGTCACTAAACCATTTCGGGCGAATCGGCCCGCTCTGAGGAAATAAAATATTTAAGTATAAATTACTAATGAAACTCTAAAAGTCTACAGTTCTGTGATAATGGTGTATGATTGGAACTCGCCTTTTTCGGACATTGACCATTGTTTGATAGGCCTATATTAGAAATACACGACGTTTCGGAAGTTGGGTCTACTTTCCTATTCAGGTGTTTTTCATGATACTGATAGTTTTTGTTATTTTTATTTTGAGGTCCAGTCCGCTAACAATTCGGTGGTCTAGTGGTTAACGTACTGGATTAGGGTTAAAGAGTTTCAGGCTTAAATCTTTGCCTTCGCTAACCTCATGGAAATTACAAAAAATAAGTGTCAGTATCACTGTCCAAAATCTAATTTATTTCGGGGTTTTGTAATATTATTTTAAATTTTGTGGGATTTAAAATCCATTATTTTTACGCTTTGTTTTGCTTCTTCTACATGTCACACCTCCTGTAGTGTTTGTAATAATGTTAATTATTGTGAAATTAATTAAACAAGTTATAAAAATACTAAATATGTCTGATAGGTATAAATAGAGCGTGTTTCGTTATAATTCCACAATCCTCGAAGTGGTCCCTTTACGCATCTATGTGGACCTATTCACCCGCACGACGTCGGTCGAATAGGACCCTGCAGTATGTTCAAAACAGCATTTAATATTTGAAAGCAACGAATTTAAGTTTAATATGTGAGACAGGCTACCTAACTAGAGTATAAACTGAGTAACTTAACTGGTTCGTGTTGCAGGCAACTTTCCATTTAGTGTTCCTATTCACCCCCTCTTACCCAGACGCAAGCTAGAACGGTCCGTACTTAAAGTTATATTTAAGCACTTTAAAACTTGTTTTTGATTAATATTCTAGTCTAAAACTATTATATAAGTATAATTCTATAATCACCACTACAACTTTCTGTGAGACTAATTTTATTTCTTGGCAAATACTGAAATAACAATATACCTCTACTAGAAACATCAACAACCAAATTTCTTGGTTTGCATATTAATAATACAATAAATTGGAAAAATAAGGGGAGTACGTTACATGGCGATAAAAATGTTCAATAGTCTTCCTGAAGACATTAAGAATCATGGCCAAAACCCTGCATTATTTAAGGTAAAACTAAAAAATTACTTAATATCTCACACTTTCTATTCTGTAGATGAATTCTTGACATTTCACAGTACTGTGTAAATATTTTAATACTATTAAATGGTAAACATATTACATTGTATAACATATTATTGTTATTAAGGTATTAATTCTGTACATATTTCATATTTGCATTTTATATGTATTGCATTTATATTTAAACGTAAGAATTGGACATGTTCTTTATTCTATGCTGTAAAGCAAATGTAAGAATATTATGGAACAAATAAATCTATCTATCTGTCTATCTATCTGTCTGTCTGTCTGTCTGTCTGTCCGTCCGTCCGTCCGTCCGTCCGTCCGTCCATCCATCCATCCATCCATCCATCCATCCATCCATCCATCCATCCATCCATCCATCCATCCATCCATCCATCCATCCATCCATCTATCTATCTATCTATCTATCTATCTATCTATCTATCTATCTATCTATCTATCTATCTATCTATCTATCTATCTATCTATCTATCTATCTATCTATCTATCTATCTATCTATCTATCTATCTATCTATCTATCTATCTATCTATCTATCTATCTATCTATCTATCTATCTATCTATCTATCTATCTATCTATCTATCTATCTATCTCTATCTATCTATCTATCTATCTATCTATCTATCTATCTATCTATCTATCTATCTATCTATCTATCTATCTATCTATCTATCTATCTATCTATCTATCTATCTATCTATCTATCTATCTATCTATCTATCTATCTATCTATCTATCTATCTATCTATCTATCTATCTATCTATCTATCTATCTATCTATCTATCTATCTATCTATCTATCTATCTATCTATCTATCTATCTATCTATCTATCTATCTATCTATCTATCTATCTATCTATCTATCTATCTATCTATCTATCTATCTATCTATCTATCTATCTATCTATCTATCTATCTATCTATCTATCTATCTATCTATCTATCTATCTATCTATCTATCTATCTATCTATCTATCTATCTATCTATCTATCTATCTATCTATCTATCTATCTATCTATCTATCTATCTATCTATCTATCTATCTATCTATCTATCTATCTATCTATCTATCTATCTATCTATCTATCTATCTATCTATCTATCTATCTATCTATCTATCTATCTATCTATCTATCTATCTATCTATCTATCTATCTATCTATCTATCTATCTATCTATCTATCTATCTATCTATCTATCTATCTATCTATCTATCTATCTATCTATCTATCTATCTATCTATCTATTCTCTATCTATCTATCTATCTATCTATCTATCTATCTATCTATCTATCTATCTATCTATCTATCTATCTATCTATCTATCTATCTATCTATCTATCTATCTATCTATCTATCTATCTATCTATCTATCTATCTATCTATCTATCTATCTATCTATCTATCTATCTATCTATCTATCTATCTATCTATCTATCTATCTATCTATCTATCTATCTATCTATCTATCTATCTATCTATCTATCTATCTACCTACCTACCCACCCACCCACCCACCCACCCACCCACCCACCTACCCACCTACCTATCTTCCATCCATCCATCCATCTATCTATCTATCTATCTATCTATCTATCTATCTATCTATCTATCTATCTATCTATCTATCTATCTATCTATCTATCTATCTATCTATCTATCTATCTATCTATCTATCTATCTATCTATCTATCTATCTATCTATCTATCTATCTATCTATCTATCTATCTATCTATCTATCTATCTATCTATCTATCTATCTATCTATCTATCTATCTATCTATCTATCTATCTATCTATCTATCTATCTATCTATCTATCTATCTATCTATCTATCTATCTATCTATCTATCTAACTATCTATCTAACTATCTATCTATCTATCTATCTATCTATCTATCTATCTATCTATCTATCTATCTATCTATCTATCTATCTATCTATCTATCTATCTATCTATCTATCTATCTATCTATCTATCTATCTATCTATCTATCTATCTATCTATCTATCTATCTATCTATCTATCTATCTATCTATCTATCTATCTATCTATCTATCTATCTATCTATCTATCTATCTATCTATCTATCTATCTATCTATCTATCTATCTATCTATCTATCTATCTATCTATCTATCTATCTATCTATCTACCTACCTACCTACCTACCTACCTACCTACCTACCTATATACCTATCTATCTATCTATCTATCTATCTATCTATCTATCTATCTATCTATCTATCTATCTATCTATCTATCTATCTATCTATCTATCTATCTATCTATCTATCTATCTATCTATCTATCTATCTATCTATCTATCTATCTATCTATCTACCCACCCACCCACCCACCCACCCACCCACCTACCCACCTACCTATCTTAGACAGATTTCTATTACGATAAACTTCAATAAGAGGTATTATGAAATCTGTGAATGTATTTGGTATAGGTGAAAATGCGTATATATCTGTTCGTAGTGTTTTTATCAGTTCGATTTCTTGTTTTATGTGAAGGGGCTTTGAGTGACCACCTAGGGGCATTATGGAATAGTAGGGGAGAAAAGTTCTTGTGGGAATCATATTGGCGATCTTTTCTCTGTCCCTCTTTTACAGAAATAATAAAATACCTCAAGAGCCGCTTAGCTTATGCAGTATAATACAGCGCCGTCCACCAGATGCCACTGTCCGTAAGGATCATTTTCCTATTGTTTAACCGAAGAATCCCAACGCTACCAGACAGCACGCCGACTCTTTATCTGCAAATATAAGCAATATAGCTTCAGCATATGCAAGGACAGTCACTGAGAAAATAAATTCGCTCGTCTTATGTGAGGACATTTTTGACTGACAGTAACGAAATCCGGCAAAGTTTAAAAAGGACAGAAATTAAATTCCAGTACTGTCGTGTGGCAATTTATTTAAATTAATGGAGGACAAGCCTCCCTCGCTGCCATTCGACTGGAGGTTCACAAGTTCAAGCCCGGTCGAGAACTGTGGTATTTTAAGGACGATAAAATTCTTAGCAACGAAGATCACCTGGGGGCTCTACCACAAATTTAAGTTACGTAAAAGAAATCTGTCCCTTATAAAGGGCTCCAGGAGAAAATCACCGGCCATTTGGAGTTAGCAGAATGGTCCTTGTCAGAGACCTAAGTGGGTGTGGTTTCGTCCCTCCGGCTGTAAGTTACTTCATGTGATTGATTTCTACATTGCCACTCCAAGCTGAAAACCGATGTTCAAATAGTTGATTTTAAGGCGAAAGTTTTATGTACAAGGCGCAATCTCAAGTAGTTTACCACGAAGTATTTCCATTACCCTTGATATAACATTACATTCCTAACGTCGTTACAGAAAAAAAAAAAGAGTTATTTTTTCGAAACAATCACGAGACCAAATTCACTGGAATTCATTTGCCGAAATTTCTCTTATCACTAGTCATAAACATTTCTTACTTAATAATGAATAAACTTATTTTGTGCGAGATCGTGCGTATTTGCTTGCTTTCCGCACAGAACCAATACGCGGTAAGTGTGAAATACCACATTCAGTATTCCCAACGTAACACACATAACAATTTCCCTCTTCTTACCGCTTAAGCGCCATATTCATTTTACTGCTTTAGGCTTTTAACATATTATTTTTAGAGACGTTTAACATAGCAATAATTATAAATTGAAACTTACCGCTGCAATTTCACCTAAATTGCACTGTTAATTATTGTTTTTAAATACTTGCAAAAATTAAGTAAACTCTACAACACCACAAAAGTTACTGCATTTGTAATGCAAGTAACATTAAGGAAGCCGTGAAAAAATCAACAAGATTCCAGATGCCGATGTTATTACTGCAATATGTTATATAAATAATATTGTTAAAATATTAAAATGAAAAATAAATCATTACATAACCTTACCGTTTGTTTTAAGTTCGCATTTATAGACTGCGGGGGAAGACAGACGTATATCACGGCCTGCTGGAGTATAGTAAACACAGAAAACATTTTAAAGCAACAATGTTGAAGATAGATATTTTTGTTTTGCAAATTTGCAGTCATTAAACAGAAACCAAGATGGAGATTTCATTGCAACTAATTAGAAATTCCTCTTTCAGGTATGTAATAAACGATTTTCGCACAAAATAATGTACGATACACGAGCGGTATGTTTGATTTCATGTTCTCGGAAATTAAAAAAGCTCAACTACGTTTCGCTTTTTCAATCTTTTCCTCGAACATGAAAACGTCAACATACCGCTGTTGTAACGTATATTACTATTATAATATACTAGCTGAAATCAGCCGTCGTTGCCTGTGTTTTCCTTTCAGCTTCTATTTCTAATTAAACTGGTTGTTAGGCTTTTCAGAAATCTCGGAAATCCAACTACAGACAACCAAAACGAATTGTCTTTACTAAGCTTTCCTCATCCCTAAAAGATGAATCTTTCTATAGCGTTCACGTACTTGAATTAATGAACTTCTTAGCCGAATGCCTGCCAGGGTTAACTCAATTTAATCACCTGTAGATCAGGCATCGAAAAGAAAACATTTCGTCATGTGCCTTATGTTCAACTGTTTTTAATACATGTTTATTTGTTTTGGTTTATATATATATGTATATATACTTATTTATTTATTTATTTATTTATTTATTTATTTATTTATTTATTTATTTATTTATTTATTTATTTATTTATTTATTTATTTATTTATTTATTTATTTATTTATTTATTTATTTATTTATTTATTTATTTATTTATTTACTTTGCTAATAATTGTAACATAAAATATAATATATACAGAAAAACTTAGCTCGCCCCTGAAATAGTAGAACTCGTGCTCAGGGGCGGATTCCTGAATTGAAATTAATAAGTACATAATACAGTTTGTCTTATGTCTACTATGCAATTAGAATATATAAATTTAAATTTACAATTTTTCAATTTTTATCAAAACCATACATTACTTTTTAAATTTAATACTAGAACTATTAGAATTGACAAGATTAGGATATTTAAATATAAATTTGTTATATATTCTTGGGCCTAAATTACTACTACGATTAAATACTATAGCAGTGTTGCATTTTGGTTCAGACAATCTTAAAGAATTCATACCTTTTGTTTCATAACTATGAGAATACAATTCAAAATTATTTCGATTCTTATGCATGAAGTTTATTAAATGGCCGTATATTTTTTATCAATCGATATTTAATGAAACACTTTTGCGAATGTGAGTGGTGTTCACATTTTTCATGTTTTTTTATTTTTGTGTAGTTCAAAGTTTCAAAGATTTTAAAGATATTCTGACTATCGTGTAATCTATACATTTTCATAGTGGGCTCAGAATGACTCATTGCTAAAATATTGTTGTTGTTTAGTCAACTGTTCGAAGACAGGAACAAGGAACCACTCATGAGGAAACTAAGCTAGGAGATAATGGGGTAGGATGCCCAGTTCCTTCCTCCCGCTAAAATATTGTGAAATAGATTTACATTTCTTACTGATTAAATTTCCAATTTCTTTACTATTTAGGATTTACCTTGCTTGACTAGTTTCGAAGTCGTATACTTCATTGTCCAAAGCCTAGTGGAGATCCTGCATTATCTTCTGATCTCCAGCTGGCTTTGGATAATGAAGCACAAGACTTCGAAACTAATCAAGCAAAGTAAATCCTAAATATTAACAGGGTAAAGAAGTTGAAAATTTAATCAGTGATATATAAGAGTTAAAATTGTGTACCTGGGAGTTCATTTTGAATCTAACCTTACCTGGGACACGCATATCAAACACACATGCAAGAAAGTATTTTCCACTCTTCACTCATTAAAAAGATTGTACCACTATCCAGCTAAATTAAAGCAGACGCTTGTACAGACTCTTTTATGCCTCATTTCGATTATTGTGACGCTTTATTCAGTGATCTCAGGGTGGATTTATCCCAGAAACTGCAACGTGTTCATAATGCGTGAGTTCGTTTCATTTGTAATGTCCGCTACTACGATCACATTTCGCCTTCTTTCGATAAATTATTGTGGCTCAGGTTAAATGAGAGGAGAAAGTTACATTCCCTTTCTATCTTATACCGAATTTTGCACACCTCTACTCCCTCTTACTTATCTGTCCGATTCCACAGTCTTTCTCGGTATCATAACTTAAATACTCGGTCACAATATGATAACACGCTAGAAATACCACTGCACACATCATCTCTTTATTCTTCATCTTTCACTGTTGCTACTTCTCGTCACTGGAATTCTCTGCCGCCTGAAGTTAAGGGCTGCCGAACTTTAATTTCCTTTAAATGTAAATTAGAAAAATATCTTATGATCAGTTGCCAGACCTAATGCGTTGCAAATATTTAATGGAATGTGTTTCACTGTATTTATTTTTATTTATTTTTTGTTTCTTATTTTTATTATCTAAATCGTGTTTATGTATCACTTAACGCCAATATGTATCCCACTGCATTGTTTTTTTATTATTAATCTATTTTTATGTACATTTTATTCAATTGTCGGTTTCTGGTTTAATTACGTGAATCCTACTTAATTGTAATCTAATACTAATATGTATACTAATGTGTTTATTTTTATTTTTACTGTATACATTTTTTTATTGAATTATCGGCTTCTGTTTTTATGTGATTCATATTTGATTCTAACAACATTAATATGTATTCCACTATGTTTATTTTTATTTTATGAGGTAAATTTTATGTAACTATCTCTTTTGATCTCATTATGTACCTAAATTGTATCAGTATGTAATTACTTAATTCCGATCCAGTTTTATGTTCAACTGTGTAAGCAAATTTTAATCCCGGTTGAGTGTAAGAGAAGGCCTTACGGCCTTAACTCTGCCAGGTTAAATAAAGCCATTATTATTATTATTATTATTATTATTATTATTATTATTATTATTATTATTATTATAGAAAAATGACACTGTGGGCTAAAGCAAGGAGATGCACTATCACCTTTACTTTTTAACTTTGCTCTAGAGTAGGCCATTAGGAAAGTCCAGGATAACAGAGAGGGTTTGGAATTGAACGGGTTACATCAGCTGTTTGTCTATGCGGATGACGTGAATATGTTAGGAGAAAATCCACAAACGATTAGGGAAAACACGAGGATTTTACTGGAAGCAAGTAAAGAAATAGGTTTGGAAGTAAATCCTGAAAAGACAAAGTATATGATTATGTCTCGTGACCAGAATATTGTGCGAAATGGAAATATAAAAATTGGAGATTTATCTTTAGAAGAGGTGGAGAAGTTGAAATATCTTGGAGCAACAATAACAAATATAAATGATACTCGGGAGGAAATTAAACACAGAATAAATATGGGAAATGCCTGTTATTATTCGGTTGAGAAGCTTTTATCATCCAGTCTGCTGTCAAAAAATCTGAAAGTTAGAATTTATAAAACAATTATATTACCGGTTGTTCTTTATGGTTGTGAAACTTGGACTCTCACGTTGAGAGAGGAACATAGGTTAAGGGTGTTTGATAATAAGGTTCTTAGGAAAATATTTGGGGCTAAGAGGGATGAAGTTACAGGAAAATGGAGAAAGTTACACAACGCAGAGCTGCACACATTGTATTCTTCACATGACATAATTAGAAACAATAAATTCAAACGTTTGAGATGGGTAGGGCATGTAGCACGTATGGGCGAATCCAGAAATGCATATAGAGTGTTAGTTGGGAGGCCGGAGGGAAAAGACCTCTAGGGAGGCCGAGACGTAGATGGGAAGATAATATTAAAATGGATTTGAGGGAGGTGGGATATGATGATAGAGACTGGATTAATCTTGCTCAGGATAGGGACCGATGGCGAGCTTATGTGAGGGCGGCAATGAATCTCCGGGTTCCTTAAAAGCCAGTAAGTAAGTAAGTATAGAAAAATGAAGACATTTCTTACGTTACGACTGTGCAGGTTGGACAGGGTATCACTTTCACATGAGCAGACTGTACCAAGTAGACAGCAGTGGTCATTCTATTTTTATACATTCCCCTTCCAGATGACAGCGCCACGATATTAATAATATGAAAACTGGCCGCGACCGCATCTTCTATTCTATTCTGCCCCATTTTGATTCAATTTGAAACACGTGATGGCGGAATCTGCTCAGGGAAGTCCCTCGAGCGATTTGGGCGCCAGGTGCGATATGCTTGTGCTAACTTTTGTACGAAGATGGAAATAAAAGAATTTCAAACTGACCACCAGAAAAAAGAATGGAATCAATTTTCTTTAGAAAATGGCATATTGATACCCAATACCAAGGGATATGAGGGCATCTTCCAATGTAAGCGACATAACTGCCATCTCTGTGGCTGTATACCGCCGATTTTATTCCTACCAAATACTACTGAATCGATTCCGTCCGTATTATTCTTAGAAATTTTATTTCTTAAATTCAATCAATTGCATTCATATACCTACCATATAGAATTACTTGAAATACTTTCAAAATTTAATCTACCACAGTGTTCTTAATTTCTATATAATTGTAATCTAATAATTAATAATATCAGTGGCATAGTGTTGAAAACACGGTGATGCAACACCTCATTCAGTTCTGTTTGCTGCCTGAATTTTAGTTTTTTTCTAATGGGGTTTCATGTTACCCCACGGGATGGTAATAATTGAAACGTGAATGAAAACATGCTGGGTTTTCAAGTTGGAAATCAAGTGAGATTCTTGAAACAAAATATAATTAAGAAAACTAATTAAGAAATGTTATGAAACAATTTTTTTCAGTACTAAGCTACGAATGAATTTTCATAAACATTAATTGGTACAAAATATAAAATTTAAGTTATTAAAAAGGAGAACAGAAAATTTCCTTTTCTTCATACAAACTGTAAATCCCTACATTTTAATTGATATGCAATAGTGACCCCTTCTTACTAACAGTGGTTTTAGTACACTCATAGTGTCTTGAATTTCCAAAAAATAGTGATCATTTTCTTCTGGGAAAATGAGAATGTTAGAAGCTTTCGTTGATTGTCTCATGAAGGAAAGTTGAAACTCGTCCCCTTTAGTGCTCACAATTTTGACTCTTTGAAGAGTTTCATCTGAGAAGTTCATATACGATCGAGTCCCTAGTTGCTTCTTATAGGTAATTGCTCCATATTTTTAGGCTAAACATATGTTCCAAGTTACCCCATAGTAATCCACTATAAATTATTCTGATAATTGCAGAATGAATGTTACAGAGAACTGAGTGTGGCCTTTAGAGTAAGTAGGACAATAAGTGACGTTAAGTTTGATTACAAGTTTTATTATATCACCTATATAGTTTAAGCTCTATAGTAGAAGTTTCATAAGCTATGATTTTTAGTTACTTATTACCCATTTAAAATCACCTAGATTATATTCCATTTAATGATGATGAGCAATGATCTTCCTGGCTTTGATCTACAAGTTGGCCATAGAACAATTGGAAGGAATATAAAAGCAGTGTTGCCACAGCACTTTAAATGATACTGGTAAAAGTGTTTCAAGTAACCCCGGTGTTTCAAGTATCATCATTTTACGACATATAGTTATATTTTCATTTACATAAAATAAGAAAGAAAATGTAGAATTTATAATGAATTTAAAAGAAATTGTGTACGTCAGAAAATAAGAGAATTTCTCATCACAGAGGGCAATGTAAAATAAGAAGGAATCTGAAAACAGTGTACATAAAATCTGAAAACAACTTCAGAAGATCATTGGTGTAGAATGACATCATCTTCTATGATGAAATATATCCTCACAAACAAGACGCGAAATAGGGATAGCTGGAATTTATGCTGACTTGAAAGTAGTGCACAGTAGGTACCAGGTCATATATTTTTCAATCAAACCATCACAATTATAATCACTTCAAACGTAAGAAAAGGTTTACATATTATTGGTTCCATGGATCATTCCGTCCTCTTCTGTGTTTCTGTTAGTCTGTCCAATAAATTGATATTTATTTTATTTTATTTATTTATTCGTTCACTCATTCACTCACTCATTCATGCAATCACTCACTCACTCACTCACTCACTCACTCACTCAATCACTCATTCATGCACTCACTCACTCACTCACTCACTCATTCATGCACTCACTCGCTCATTCATGCACTCACTCACTCATTCATGCACTCACTCACTCATTCATGCACTCACTCACTCATTCATGCACTCACTCGCTCATTCATGCACTCACTCACTCACTCATTCATGCACTCACTCACTCATTCATGCACTCACTCACTCATTCATGCACTCACTCACTCATTCATGAACTCACTCCTTCATGCACTCACTCACTCACTCATTCATGCATTCACTCACTCACCCATTCATGCACTCACTCACTCACTCATTCATGCACTCACTCACTCATTCATGCACTCACTCACTCACTCATTCATGCACTCACTCACTCATTCATGCACTCACTCACTCACTCATTCATGCACTCACTCACTCATTCATGCACTCACTCACCCATTCATGCACTCACTCACTCACTCATTCATGCACTCACTCGCTCACTCATTCATTCATGCACTCACTCATTCATTCATGCACTCACTCACTCATTCATGCACTCACTCACTCATTCATTCATGCACTCACTCACTCATTCATTTATGCACTCACTCACTCATTCATTCATGCACTCACTCATTCATTCATGCACTCACTCATTCATTCATGCACTCACTCACTCATTCATTCATGCACTCACTCACTCATTCATTCATGCACTCACTCATTCATTCATACACTCACTCACTCATTCATGCACTCACTCACTCATTCATGCACTCACTCACTCACACATTCATGCACTCACTCACTCACCCACTCACTCACTCACCCACTCACTCACTCACTCACCCACTCACTCACTCACTCATTCATGCACTCACTCACTCACTCACTCACTCATTCATGCAAACTTGTAGGATAATATTAAAATGGATTTGAGGGAGGTGGGATATGATTGTAGAGACTGGATTAATCTTGTACAGGATAGGGACCGATGGCGGGCTTATGTGAGGGCAGCAATGAACCTCCGGGTTCATTAAATCCAGTAAGTAAGTAATATTAAATAACAAACCAACAAAGCAATCCTTACTTACGTTAACAATCCTGGGCTATTTTAATTCAAAACAAACAGCGTCCAATATCTATCGAAATGAATTTATGAGGAAAAGAATTGTCTGTAGTCCTTTAGACCATAATATGAGGAACTCGTTAATAATCACTATAATCGTCACAATTAACTATCAGCGATTGGACTTCTGCAGTCCTCATCATCTCCATCAGTCATCCGTGAAGATCACTTTCCATTGCCTTATAGTGTCCATTCGCTCCACATGTTTCTCCAGTTCACACGCCATTTTATACAATTTTTCAGATGAATTCAATTCAGTTGTTTGACAATGAACTGACAATATATCGTGAAAGCCTAATCTTGGACACTCCTGTCGCAGATTTACAGCACGTAACAGAAACCTTTCCCCGATAGAAGGCCTCAGGAAAAATTTACCGGTAATTTCTCCCTGTAGGCCTATAACCCTGTATTTGAAAGCGTCGTTAAAAGTACTACTACTGCTACCACTGCTGCTAACTAAACTTACTATTGCTGCTATTATTATTAACTACTGCTATCACTACTGCTACTACAGCTACTACTGATATATAAGGTGATTCACGAGGATTTACCGTCACTTACGAAGCTTTATTCCGAAGATATTCTGAGCAAAAATGTCATACATGTTATGTGTTCTAATTTCAATAGGCTATTTTCAGAGTTACACTAATTTGAAGTTGTTGGTAAAATACAATTTTCTTTAATTTTAAGGGTGAAATAATATTACAAATACAGATTGAACTATTCAGAAGTATCATTTCTTTATTTGGCTAGTGTTCTGAAGCTAAAAATGTTTTGTTATTTGTACAGATTTTGTATTTCAATTTTTAACCAAAAATTACATTATTCTTACACTCTTATCACAAAAATTTTATTGTTACAAATCATACGACTTTAGGAATTTGATTCTTTACAGTTTAATTATGCATCCCAATGTACAGTCTTCAAGAATTTACAACTGTTGTGTGATTTGTAACGAGTATTGTGATAAATCGTAAGAAAAATATAATTTTGTAGTTAAAAAACATATATGTACGAAACGACTATGGAATTCAGAACATATTTTTAGCTTCCAAATACTAGCTAATTAAAGAAATGATACTCCTGAATAGTTAAATTTTTATCTCTAATATCTTTTTACCCTTAAAACTAAAGAATAATGATATTTTACAAACAACTTCAAATTACTGTTACTCTGAAAATATTGAGATTAGGACACATATTTCTAGGATTTTTTTTTCAGAATTATATTTTTACTAACATTTTTAATATTAACCTGGATATATCTTTAGAGAACCGGAAACACAGATTGCTACCCCTTCCACGACTGGAGTTCGATGATACTGGCGTAACACAAAAATAAATCACTCTACTAGGTATAGGAGGGAAGAAAAGTAGTTCATCCATTTACGTAAACTAGGAAATATCGCGATTTTGAGTTCGATAATTTTCATTAGGTTTTTGTTTAATCAAAGGACAGTACAGAATTAACAATAAGTGTTTTTACTCACGAACTGAGCTGTCCATGTGGACGTATTCATTATGCAGTGTATATTATATTGTCTACAGCACATTAGCGTACAATATAGAGAATGAAGTTAAATTGAAAAATAATAATAATATGGATATTTAAACACATTTTTGAAAATGGTGGCCGTTCATTTCGATACAGGCATATTACCGCACTATACACTATTGCATCTAATTCCAATTACCAGTTTAGTCCTTCGTACTAGTAACTCATGTTAAAATAATTCTGTACCTACTCTATAAAAGGGTACCTTATGTACTGTAAATTCAATCTTCACTTCTGCCCGATCCGAAAAGATAAAATTACTCAGACATGCTACCTACTGTCCGTCCAAGTGGTTATGCCGCAGGATCGTAGAAAGGAGGGAAATCACGTGACAGTTAATTACTTAACGAGGCCCTTTTATTTAAGTTATTTTAAACAGTTGTATAATATTACGTTCCTAACAGAAATTAATGTTTTCAGAAAAGAGCTAAAACAGCCCTGCTTTTTACAGAGGGCCGTGCAGAAGCAGGTGGGGGAAATCGGGATGCGACGTAGGCAAACGGACAGTACCTGTGCGAAAATATGATTCAATATTGAAAGTTCTTTCGTCACTGGAAAACGCGAACATATTTCTGGAACGTACTATACTCAGTAACTCAGTGCTGTTTACTATAAGCGGCCTTGATTCTGTCTGGAAAACAGTTGAAACTTCGTTAGTAGAAGGGGTGGGGTGGGGTGGGAGTGAAGTACATTAAAAAACTCAGGTACAATAAAAATTGAAGTAAAAATAAAATGATGTCCCTGTATATATATTTATATATAGATTGTATATGGACATTCATAAAATGGATTGAAAAGTAATTTTAATTTAGACAAACACGGGTCAAGTTCATTGTGCACAATTGAAATACACAAAAGTGCGTAGTAAAATAGTTGTATTACAAAACTACAGATGATAAATGCAATATTTTTCGCATATAAAGCGGGAATTCTTACAGGAGTATATTTTCTTCCAATATTCCAAAATGCATCTTAGTCCATTGTTGCAGTTCACAATTCTTTAGGCTTCTGTCTGCAAGTGCAGACTGTAATAGCCCAGAATGTTTGATATTCCCAGCAGATTGTAATGGCTTATATCAGCCTCCATCTAGACTGCCTTGGAGTGATGATAGGTTATGCTGTGCCGAATCCAGAGTTATGGGCCAACCACAAGTGTAGTTAAAAGTCTTTTGAGGACCTCCTTGTAATACCCAAACACGTGCAGCAAATATGAATCTAAAGAGATTTAGAAGAGGATAACAAACCACAAGTTGTGAATCTGTAATATATTCCCTCCGTCGTTTATCAGTGATAGAATAGATAGAATATGTATTAAACTGGATACAAAATGTATGAACATTGTCAGTCTGGACAGACTGTACTTTATTTCTATTGAATCTTATTTTGTATTGGATCTTCACTTAATTGGACAATAACTTCGTTTATCTGGACAATATACATATTGGACAATTTTTTTCATCGTACTAATTTGTTCTAGAGGTTACATCATGGACATTTTACTGTCTGGACGATTTGTGTTGGCCCTCTTCGTACATTTGATTGTTTGCTTTGAATATTAGACCCATCTCTGTTAATGGAAAATAAAATACAAGTATAATAAATGATTAGGTCTACGAAACATAATCTAACTAAACAATCTACGAGCTGTAGTACTCAGAATGAATCTAATGCCTGTAACATTTTCCTTCATCACGTCATTTCATTTCATTTAGTGTTCTGCCCAAGGGCAGGTCTTTCACTGCAAACCCAGCTTTTTCCAAGCTTTCTTATTTTCTGCCTTCTTCTTTGTCTTTTCATATAATCCATATATCTTAATGTCGTCTATCATCTGGTATCTTCTTCTGCCCCGAACTCTTCTCCCGTTCACCATTCCTTCCAGTGCATCCTTCAGTAGGCAGTTTCTTCTCAGCCGGTGACCCAACCAATTCCTTTTCCTCTTCCTGATAACTTTCAGCATCATTCTTTCTTCATCCACTCTTTTCAACACAGCTTCATTTCTTATTCTCTCTGTCCATTTCACACCCTCCATTCTTCTCCATATCCACATTTCAAATGCTTCTATTCGCTTCTCTTGACTTCGTCGTAATGTCCATGTTTCTGCCCCACATAATGCCACACTCCATAAAAAGCACTTCACTAGTCTCATTTCTTAGTTCTTTAACCAGAGGTCCGCAGAAAATGTTCCTTTTTCTATTAAAAGCTTCCTTGGCCATTGCTATCCTCCTTTTGACTTCCTGGCAGCAGTTCATGTTACTGCTTATAGTACATCCCAAGTATTTGAAGCTGTCCACTTGCTCTACTGCCTCATTTAGAATTTGCAAGTTTACCTACTTACTGGCTTTTAAGGAACCCGGAGGTTCAGTGCCGCCCTCACATAAGCCCGCCATTGGTCCCTATCCTGAGCAAGATTAATCCAGTCTCTATCATCATAACCCACCGCCCTCAAATCCATTTTAATATTATCTTCCCATCTACGTCTCGGCCTCCCTAAAGGTCTTTTTCCCTCCGGCCTCCCAACTAACACTCTATATTCATTTCTGGATTCACCCATACGTGCTATATGCCCTGCCCATCTCAAACGTCTGGATTTAATGTTCCTAATTATGTCAGGTGAAGAATCCAATGCGTGCAGTTCTGTGTTTGTAACTTTCTCCATTCTCCTGTAACTTCATCCCTCTTAGCCCCAAATATTTTCCTAAGCACCTTATTCTCAAACACCCTTAACCTATGTTCCCCTCTCAAAGTGAGAGTCCAAGTTTCACAACCGTAAAGAACAACCGGTAATATAACTGTTTTATAAATTCTAACTTTCAGATCTTTTGACAGCAGACTAGATGATAAAAGCTTCTCAACCGAATAATAACAGGCATTTCTTCGCAAGTTTACCTTCTTTATTTTTCTTCCTACGACCATGGTCTTCGTCTTGTTTGCATTTATCTTCATCCCATCCTGCTCACAGCTGTCATTTAGCTCCAGTAGCATATCCATTAGTATCACCTCCTCTTCTGCCTCCTACTATCACTCCTCCCATGTTCTGAAAAGAGTTCTTCACTAAATCCTCCAAGTAGATGTTGAACATGGTAGGTTATAAAGGGCATCCTTGACGTACTCCTCTCCATATTTCACTTTCTTTTGGCATTTCTTCTCCTCTCCTGACTTTGACTCGTTGTTTCATATAAAGATTGCTGAATAGTATCCTCCCTTTCCAATCCACAGCAATTTTCTTTAGGATCTCCATCAGTTTCCTTTTTAACTGAAAATGATGGGATTTTAGGCCTAACTTTAATATTTGTAAATAATAACCAATATTTTTTATACCAATGTAACGAAATCGGGACTCAAGATTTTGGAAATGGTGTGCCGTCTACAAGATGGCGGGTCGCCGTGTGGCGAGTGGTTTTTATTGCTGACGCATGCGCAGATCCCATCTCTGCGGTTTGAATCCATTTGGCTAAAATGCTGGCAGCTCCGGCGACTAGCAATAACACGCTGCTAATTGAATCATCGCGCTTGTTGTCATCTGTCTGCATTTGTCGCATCTCGTTGGCCCCGGGCTTTTATCTCGAACAATGGCAGGCCGGTCTGTAGGGTCGAAACTTTGCGCTGGTGGTTCCTGCGGAGTGCAGAACATTATCTTCGTACTCTGTGCAATATAAGACGATTCCCTGGATGACTACACCTTTATATTTATTGCTTTAACGTTACTTGTGCTCTTTCCATTTAATATTCGGAGCAAAATTATGACTACGCTTCTTCGGGTAATCTAGCAGCAAGTTTAACCAACTATAGTCAAGGCAAATCGACGACGATGTGATGTTTAAGGAATGTTAAAGTCTCTCCACTGTACTTTTAATCCTGATGCCAACCAAACAAATTGTATTCATGCTCAAACAACGGTTGTGATTGATGAAATAGGCTTACCACGTGACAAGGTATGAGAACTGCATTATTAAAACAGTTCGCAAGAAAAATAAAACTATGATCACCCTAAAGTTAACCCTTTCTACCCTGAAATTTTTGTGCGTAATTTTTTTTTCTTTGCATCTATCTTCTATTACTTAATTGAATCGGTCATTTGTAAAACCACATGAGTCACAGAAAATAAGCTTCGAAAAAAATAGAAAAACTATCTATAGCTAATGGATTTTATGTTAGCTCTGTGAAATATTTACAGGATGACCATACTTTTGTACGTCTGATTACAAAAGCATTGTATCTTAATTATCTCATTTCATACCATCTTAAAATTTTTTTTAAGTTCTTGGACTCATGTAGTTTTAACAAGTACCAATAAGAACAACTCCAACATCCTATTACAGTATTATGTAGTGTATTGTTTGTTGCAGTGTGAAATACATTATTATACAGTTTTAAATCAATTTATATTGCTATTTTTACATAAGATTCAAAATGGTTCATTTCATTCACAAATTAAATACGAAATATCATAGACGATTTAAAAAGTTATTTCTGAGTAATTCATTTTCAGAGCAGTGTGTCACATGTTTAATGGGAATATATGAGTACACACATATCTTTAGTTAACAGTAAGTAAACGACATAAATTGCATGTTATCCCTCCAAAAAAGACGGTGTTTCTTGCTTTGGGATCTCTTTTCTAGGACGTTTCCTCTTTATATCATGACGTCTACAATTCTTGAAGGTACAAATCTTGCTCATTTTTGCTTTAAAATGATGCAGTTTTGTTAAAAATGTCTATTCTATCTGGTACAGGTATTTTCATAGATCACTGTTGCTTGCAAATGAAAGCAACAAAAATGACAATATTAATATCTGTGCCATGTTTCTGACCATAACCCTACTTAATTTCACACAAATGCTTCTCGTTGACAGGAATAACAAAGAGATCTTATGATAACGTAACATATTCCCATCAAAACTTCATACCGATAACGTAAATGAAACAATCATATTGTACTTACATGCATAGGTTTTCTTGCTTCCATGCAACTATATTATTCCCTCTGTGAGAAACCCTTCCCTTTGCAAAGCTTTATCCTTCTTTTATACACAACTCTGATAATGACACCTTTTTGCGTATTTTTTCTTCTACAAAACTCTTGTAACTACACTCACTGTCCAATATCTTGACAAAGAAGTGCATGGTAGCAAATGCATCACGGGTGCATCATGATGTTATTCGTTAAAATCACATGAGTCCGGGACTAATATGGTTTTGAAAGGAACTCAATATTTTATAGAATGCTTAGTAATGATCGGACTCAAGTTGTTTCGACTAGAAATGAAGCGTCTACCCCTAGTGCTTGCTATAGTACCGATAACTTATTTTCGTAAAAATTTGGACTCATTTTGTTTTAAAAATGACCGATTCAATTTAAGTAATGATCATTAATAATTTTGTATCAATTTAATTGTATATTGTTATATAATATGCTGACCATAACGTGCGCTTCGCTGCACTTGTTGCAAATAAATGTCATTGACTTCAATCTACTGTATTTTCATATAAAGCTCTGTTGTTTTTTGATCAATAATTAGCTTAAATTAAGAACTTGAGGCTTTCCCGGTGTTGGATATGGAATAATTCTTCTGGGGTTCTCAGCCAAGTCAGTTAGATAGTTGCTTTCGATGACAGTCCTGTCATCTTCTTCAGGGATTGAAGTGCCTTGGTACCATATATAGGTTGGTATAAAAACAGTCAGTAGGGCTTCCCGCTGCGGGCCAATCAGGAGCCAGTTCCTAGTCTAGATTGTCTGCCGTGATTGCAGGTTTCTACGCTGTACTCAGCCGTAGACCCCGTCTCTGTTGATAATTATTTTCGTGTACTTCGATGGACCTACCTTTCCGTACTCCGTCGTACACATGATTACATTAGAATTAATTTAATCTCGAATAGGCTAATTATTTTATAAATAGCTTGAGAAAATCGAATTGCAATTAATATATATTCTTTTATTGTATTTGATGCCACGAGCATCGAGAGTGATCCTATAGAAACAATATTATGTATTGCGGAAGTCAAAAGAAGGATAGCAATGGCAAAGGAAGCTTTTAATAGAAAAAGGAGTAGGCCTATCTTTTGCTGACCTCTGGAAAAATAATTAAGGAAGAGACTAGTGAAGTATAGAGTGTGGCATTGTATGGTACAGAAATATGGACATTACGACGAAGCGAAGAAAAGCGAATAGAAGCATTTGCTATGTGGAATGAAGAAGAATGGAAAGTGTGAAGTGGACAGACAGAATAAGAGATGAAACTGTGTTAGAAAGAGTGGGGAAGAAAGAATGATGCTGAAACTGATCAGGAAGAGGAAAAGGAAATGACTGCGTCACTGGCTGAGGGGAGACTGCCTACTGAAGGATGCACTGGAAGGAATGGTGAACAGGAGAAGAGTTCGGGGCAGAAGAAGATATCAGATGATAGACTACATTAAGGTATATGGATCATATGAGGAGACTAAGAGGAAGGAGAAAATAGGAAAGATTAGAGACAGCTAAGTTTTCAGTGAAAGACCTCCTACCCTTGGGCGGAACACTAGGAATGAGTGAATGAATAATAAATTATTATTAAATTATAGTTTGTTTAACGATGCTCGCAACTGTCGAGGTTATATCAGCGTCGCCGGTGTGCCGGAATTTTGTCCTGCAGGAGTTCTTTTACATGCTAATAAATCTACTGACATGAGCCTGTCGCATTTAAGCACATTTACCCAGGCCGAATGAATGAATGAATGAATGAATGAATGAATGAATGAATGAATGAATGAATGAATGAATGAATGAATGAATGAATGAATGAATAGAAACAAATTCAATTAAAATAGTGTAGAAACCAAAATAACATTAACAACATGCACTATTGAAAAACTCTTAAATCTACAGAAGTCATCGTGAGTGGCGCAGTTGGTATACCGCTGGCCTTCTGTGCACGAGGTTGCGGGTTCGAACCCGGCCCAGGTCGATGGCATTTAAGTGTGCTAAAATATGACAGGCTTATGTCACTACATTTAGTGGCATGTAAAAGAACTCTTGCAGGACAAAATACCGGCACACCGGCGACGCTGATATAACCTCGGCAGTTACGAGCGTCGTTAAATAAAACACAATTTTTTTTTCTTAGATCTATATAAGGATTGAAAAAATCCTTAATATAAAAGAGGTGTTCTATTAGGCAACGTTACAAGATGAATTTAAATATTATAAAATATATATGTGCCTGTTGTGGCAATTTATTGAACAAAGCAACTGCAGCCGAGCTAAAATAATTCTTTGATTTGATTATACAAGTAAAGCAAACTATAATGTCTTTGCTTCTGGTTTTAATGTAACTTTAGAACAACGATGCTTGTTTTGTTGTAAAAAATTACACTTTAGTATATCTTGAATATATCTGGTCATTTCTGGATATGTTTATACAGTAAACCACAGCCATTCGTCATCATGACGTCACGAGGATGTATGCAGTGAATTAAGTTTCCATTACTTGGAATAAAAGGCGGAGAAATATCACTGGGCGGCCTCATCCCTCCCAAGCCATTTGCGCACTGCGTTCACAAGTGCAGCAAAGTGGAGTTCATGTTATCATATAAGTTAAGCCAGCATTACATGTCTTGAGGATTTACAGACCGTAGCGTTAATGTGGATAGATGGTAAACGTTGGGGAATTTTAGAAGACATTTCCATGAAAATAATGGAATTTGCTTTGATCTTATGGATAGGTCCTATGAATTAGCAAAATTTCCCATTGTTTGCCGTCACGAATAAACCGCTGCCAAATAACTTGATATATGTACAGGGTGTAACGAAAACCAGTGGACTAAACTTGAGGTATGGAATTCTCAAATGTACAGAAGAAAAAAAATGGTTATATGAAGATGGGTGCGGAAATGCTTGCAAGTAGGCTATGATCATTGTGTACTCCAGTACGTTTTACTGCTGGAATTATTAAGATGCATTCTGTTTACATTTCCTTAGAGAAACTGTTCAAAATGGTCACCTCCTGCCTGAATACAGGCCGTAGTTCGACGTCTCATTGAGATCCGAATATGCTTCCAAATTCATGGCATAGTTCTTACTAACTTAGAGAGCATGATGAAAATTGTTCAGATTGTCAATTAATATAGATATAAATACAATATAATATTTGTTACTCAGTCAAATGACAAATCAATGTAAAATAATTACTTATATTATATGGTCATTAAGTTTTAAACATATAAATTACATATTGCAAACGTTTTCGCCCATTCAGGCATCTTCAGGCACAATTATACAATATCTCAATATCAAACTGTATAGTCATTACATTGGTAGTAGATAAACTGTTTAAAATTAATGATGTACAACATCATCATGTTACGGGTCATAAAATAATATTAAAATTAGAAACAACGTAGTGTTATGATTTAAACTTCATAATATTCTGTGAAACTCTTGTTCAGCAGAGTCCAATGATTGATTATATTGTATTTATCTATAGTTCTTACTGTCTGACAGAATCCTCTGACGGACAGTTTCTTCATTATTCACAGCAGTCAAGTACACCAACGACTTTAACTGCCCTACAGACAAGTGCAATTGGTTGAGATCTGGTGATCGTGGAGGCCAAGCATGTTCGAATCTCTATGAAAAGATGATCTGTGGCCTGTATTCAGACAGGAGGTGGACATACTGAACATTTCATCTACTCAAACATCAAGCATTTCCAGACCCATGTTGATATAACCATTTTTTCTTCTATACATATAGGCAAACCATACCTGAAGTTTAGCCCACATTTTTCGTATATGTGATCCGTAAAGGCAAAGGCAAAGGCAAAAGGAATCTCTCGTCTCCCATGTAAATTGTACAGCAGAGTTGAAAAACGAAGTTCAGGTCATCAATATCGATTTTCTGCTCTTGGTTGATCTTTTATTTTTTTATATATATTCTCTACCCATTAAACGTTCAGTTAATTTCATATTTCAATGTTAGATGGCAGAAAAGTCTTTGGTTCACAGTCATTGCTGCTGAAAAGAACCTCATGTCATTATGGACATTTTACATTGAAGCGACTAAAAGTAGCATTTTTTGGTAACAGAATCATTATTTTGTGTCAAAATGTTTATATTTTCATCATCTACAAGAAAAATAAAAAATGTCAATTTTGAATTCTTGCTATTAGAGGTCCCTTTTTCCTTTTCCACATCACACACTCAAGCACGCATACACACACGAATTGGTTTCTAACTTAGCTGTCATTATCGTGATCTCTTTTCCCTCATCGGTTAGCTCTTACGTCACGAGAATCTTATTAATTTTGTTTATTTACTTATTTATTCATTTATCCATATATTAATAAAGATATATTTTTCATTTATATTCACTTATTTATTTACCTATTTATTTATTATTTACTTGTTTATTTATAAACTTTTATTTTTATTTATGTATTAACTTATTCAGTTATTTAATCATTTATCTATTTATTTAATTATTCGTTTATTTGCTTGCTTACTTCGCTTTGCTTACTTGTTAGCTTGCATTGCTTGCTTGCTTTGCTTGCTTGTTAGCTTGCA
This sequence comes from Periplaneta americana, assembly GCA_025594305.2. NCBI lineage: Eukaryota > Metazoa > Arthropoda > Insecta > Blattodea > Blattidae > Periplaneta > Periplaneta americana. The sequence goes on from JAJSOF020000001.1 coordinate 7,886,181, forward strand.
TTGCTTGTTGGTTTTGCTTGCTTGTTAGCTTGCTTTGCTTACTTCGCTTTGCTTACTTGTTAGCTTGCATTGCTTGCTTTTACTTGTTAGCTTGCATTGCTTGTCTTTGCTTGCTTGTTAGCTTGCATTGCTTGCTTGGCTTTGCTTGTTTGTTAGCTTGCATTGCTTGCTTACTTCGCTTTGTTTGCTTGTTAGCTTGCATTGCTTGCTTGGCTTTGCTTACTTGTTAGCTTGCATTGCTTGCTTGGCTTTGTTTGTTTAGCTTGCATTGCTTGCTTGGCTTTGCTTGCTTGTTAGCTTGCATTGCTTGTTGGCTTTTGCTTGCTTGTTAGCTTGCATTGCTTGCTTACTTCGCTTTGTTTGCTTGTTACCTTGCATTGCTTGCTTGGCTTTGCTTACTTGTTAGCTTGCATTGCTTGCTTGGTTTGTTTGCTTGTTAGCTTGCATTGCTTGCTTGGCTTTGCTTTGCTTATTAGCTTGCATTGCTTGCTTGGCTTTGCTTGCTTGTTAGCTTGCATTGCTTGCTTGGCTTTGCTTACTTGTTAGCTTGCATTGCTTACTTCGCTTTGCTTACTTGTTAGCTTGCATTGCTTGCTTGGCTTTTGCTTACTTGTTAGCTTGCTTTTGCTTGCTTGGCTTTGCTTACTTGTTAGCTTGCATTGCTTGCTTGGCTTTGCTTACTTGTTAGCTTGCATTGCTTGCTTACTTCGCTTTGTTTGCTTGTTAGCTTGCTTGGCTTTGCTTACTTGTTAGCTTGCATTGCTTGCTTGGCTTTGCTTACTTGTTAGCTTGCATTGCTTGCTTGGCTTTGCTTACTTGTTAGCTTGCATTGCTTGCTTACTTCACTTTGTTTGCTTGTTAGCTTGCATTGCTTGCTTGGCTTTGCTTACTTGTTAGCTTGCATTGCTTGTTTGGCTTTGCTTACTTGTTAGCTTGCATTGCTTGCTTTGGCTTTGTTTGCTTGTTAGCTTGCATTGCTTGCTTGGCTTTGCTTGCTTGTTAGCTTGCATTGCTTGCTTGGCTTTGCTTGCTTGTTAGCTTGCATTGCTTGTTTGGCTTTGCTTGCTTGTTAGCTTGCTTTGCTTGCTTACTTCTTTTGCTTACTTGTTAGCTTGCATTGCTTGCTTGGCTTTTGCTTACTTGTTAGCTTGCATTGCTTGCTTGGCTTTGCTTGCTTGTTAGCTTGCATTGCTTGCTTACTTCGCTTTGTTTACTTGTTAGCTTGCATTGCTTGCTTTGGCTTTGTTTGCTTGTTAGCTTGCATTGCTTGCTTGGTTTTGCTTGCTTGTTAGCTTGCATTGCTTGCTTACTTCGCTTTGCTTACTTGTTAGCTTGCATTGCTTGCTTGGCTTTGCTTTGCTTGTTAGCTTGCATTGCTTGCTTGGCTTTGCTTGCTTGTTAGCTTGTTTTGCTTGCTTACTTCGGCTTTGCTTACTTGTTAGCTTGCATTGCTTGCTTGGTTTGCTTACTTGTTAGCTTGCATTGCTTGTTGGCTTTGCTTGTTTGTTAGCTTGCATTGCTTGCTTACTTCGCTTTGCTTGCTTGTTAGCTTGCATTGTTTGCTTGGTTTTGCTTGCTTGTTAGCTTGCATTGCTTGCTTTGGCTTTTGCTTGCTTGTTAGCTTGCTTTGCTTGCTTACTTCAGCACCTTTACTTGTTAGCTTGCATTGCTTGCTTGGCTTTTGCTTACTTGTTAGCTTGCATTGCTTGCTTGGCTTTTTGCTTGCTTGTTAGCTTGCATTGCTTGCTTACTTCGCTTTGCTTACTTGTTAGCTTGCATTGCTTGCTTGGTTTTGCTTACTTGTTAGCTTGCATTGCTTGCTTGGCTTTGCTTACTTGTTAGCTTGCATTGCTTGCTTGGCTTTGCTTACTTGTTAGCTTGCATTGCTTGCTTACTTCGCTTTGCTTACTTGTTAGCTTGCATTGCTTGCTTGGCTTTGTTTGCTTGTTAGCTTGCATTTTGCTTGCTTGGCTTTTGCTTACTTGTTAGCTTGCATTGCTTGCTTGGCTTTGCTTGCTTGTTAGCTTGCATTGCTTGCTTACTTCGCTTTGCTTGCTTGTTAGCTTGCATTGCTTGCTTGGCTTTTGCTTTACTTGTTAGCTTGCATTGCTTGCTTGGCTTTGCTTACTTGTTAGCTTGCATTGCTTGCTTGGCTTTGCTTACTTGTTAGCTTGCATTGCTTGCTTGGCTTTGTTTGCTTGTTAGCTTGCATTGCTTGCTTGGCTTTGCTTGCTTGTTAGCTTGCATTGCTTGTTTGGCTTTGCTTGCTTGTTAGCTTGCATTGCTTGCTTGGTTTTGCTTGCTTGTTAGCTTGCATTGCTTGCTTACTTCTGCTTTGCTTGCTTGTTAGCTTGCATTGCTTGCTTGGCTTTGTTTGCTTGTTAGCTTGCATTGCTTGCTTGGCTTTGCTTACTTGTTAGCTTGCATTGCTTGTTTGGCTTTGCTTGTTGTTAGCTTGCATTGCTTGCTTACTTCGCTTTGCTTGCTTGTTAGCTTGCATTGCTTGCTTGGCTTTGCTTGCTTGTTAGCTTGCATTGCTTGTTTGGCTTTTGCTTGCTTGTTAGCTTGCTTTGCTTGCTTACTTCGCTTTGCTTACTTGTTAGCTTGCATTGCTTGCTTGCATTTGCTTGCTTGTTAGCTTGCATTGCTTGCTTACTTCGCTTTGCTTGCTTGTTAGCTTGCATTGCTTGCTTTGGCTTTTGCTTGCTTGTTAGCTTGCATTGCTTGCTTGGCTTTTGCTTTGCTTGTTAGCTTGCTTTTGCTTGCTTACTTCTTTTGCTTACTTGTTAGCTTGCATTGCTTGCTTTGGCTTTGCTTTACTTGTTAGCTTGCATTGCTTGCTTGGCTTTGTTGCTTGTTAGCTTGCATTGTTGCTTACTTCGCTTTGCTTGCTTGTTAGCTTGCATTGCTTGTTTGGCTTTTGTTGCTTGTTAGCTTGTTTTGTTTGCTTGGCTTTGCTTGCTTGTTAGCTTGCTTTGCTTGCTTGGCTTTGCTTACTTGTTAGCTTGCATTGCTTGCTTGGCTTTGCTTGCTTGTTAGCTTGCTTTGCTTGCTTACTTCGCTTTGCTTACTTGTTAGCTTGCATTGCTTGCTTGGCTTTGCTTGCTTGCCTCGCTTTATTCGCTTATTATTTATTTAGTAATTTATTTGTTTATTTATTCATTTAATTTTTATTTAATTTGGTGTAGTTAAAGCTTCTCTGCGGAACAAGAAAAGATGCATATACAAAAATAACATTTGGTGATGAGATAAATGTGAGGATTCGCCATGGGAATACCTGATATTCACTTTAAAATTTGAAAAGGCCTCGTAATAAGCTCGAACCAGCTAAACAGCCCAAAAGGGATTCGAACTGACGCCCAATTGTAGCCTTGAACCAGGAACATGACTTCCCATCACCTGAGCTACGCCAGTTTATTAATATCGTCTATTATTATTCTTATTCCGTTATTTAACGAAGCTGTATCAACTGCTAGATTATTTACCGTCAATGGAATTGGTGATAGAGACAAGGAATTTGGTGAGATGAGGCCCACGATACGGCACAAATTACCTGACATTCACCTTAGAGTTGGGGAGAACCTCAGAAAAATCCAACCTTGTAATCAGTCCAAGAGGGAATCGAACCCACGCCGCAGCGCAGCTCCGAATCAGCAGGCAAACGCGCTACTGCCAGAGCTACACCGGTATCTATATTATTATTATTATTATTATTATTATTATTATTATTATTATTATTATTATTATTGTTATTATTATTATTATTAGGGAAACACGGAAATTTTACTTTAAGCAAGTAAAGAGATAGGTTTGGAAGTAAATCCCGAAAAGACAAAGTATATGATTATGTCTCGTGACCAGAATATTGTACGAAATGGAAATATAAAAATTGGAAATTTATCTTTTGAAGAGGTGAAGAAGTTCAAATATCTCGGAGCAACAGTAACAGATATAAATGATACTCGGAGGAAATTAAACACAGAATAAATATGGGAAATGCCTGTTATTATTCGGTTGAGAAGCTTTTATCATCCAGTCTGCTGTCAAAAAATCTGACAGTTAGATTTTATAAAACAGTTATATTACCGATTGTTCTTTATCGTTGTGAAACTTGGACTCTCACTTTGAGAGAGGAACAGAGGTTAAGGGTGTTTGAGAATAAGGTTCTTAGGAAAATATTTGGGGCTAAGGGGATGAAGTTACAGGAGAATGGAGAAAGTTACACAACGCAGAACTGCACGCATTGTATTCTTCATCTGACATAATTAGGAACATTAAATCCAGACGTTTGAGATAGGCAGGGCATGTAGCACGTATGGACGAATCCAGAAATGCATATAGAGTGTTAGTTGCGAGACCGGAGGAAATAGACCTTTGGGGAGGCCGAGACGTAGATGGGAGGATAATATTAAAATGGATTTGAGGGAGTTGAGATATGATGATAGAGAGTGGATTAATCTTGCACAGGATAGGGACCGATGGCGGGCTTATTTGAGGGCGGCAATGAACCTTCGGGTTCCTTAAAAGCCATTTGTAAGTAAGTAAGTAATTCTCTACCCACTAAATGTTCAGTTAATCTCATATTTCAACATTAGATGGCAGAAAAGTCTTTGGTTCACAGTCACTGCTGCTGAAAAGAACCTCATGTCATTATGGACATTTTACATAGAAGCGACTAGAAGTAGCATTTTGTGCAACAGAATCATTATTTTGTCTCAAAATGTTTATATTTTTGTCATCTACAAGAAAAATAGAAAAATGCCAATTTTGAATTTTTACTATCAGAGGTCCCTTTTTCCTCTTCCACATCACACACGCAAGCACGCACACACGATCTGGGTTCTAACTTAGCTGTCAATATCATGATCTCTTTTCCCTCATCGTTTAGCTCTTACGTCACGTGAATCTTATTAATTTTGTTTATTTACTTATTTATTTATGTATACATTTATTAATTAGGATATATTTTTATTATTTTTTTTTAATTTTATAAACAGCTTTCCCAATGACGGGACTACCTCATTGGACAAAGCATAATAAACATATTAAGTGAAAACAAAAAAGACCATAAAAGAGAAAAGAGGAGAACGAACAAAAGGGAAAAGTAAGTACAGGAAAGATAATAGCATGCATAACAGGCCTAAACATAGTAAACAAACAGATTAGATATTCGAGCAAAATTCTCCCTTTTAAGAAACAAAGTACAGATGGTATTTTAAAATGGCAAGTAATCCTCTGACAGCGGCAAGGAAACATCACGAATGAAGTCGTTGTTCAGCTGGAACTTCTTGCAGAAACTGACAAAGAGGCGAGGTATTGTGCCCCTAGCGCCAACCATTAGCCCAACTACTTCAATGGAGGTGAGGTGATATTTCTCCAAATAGAGTGGAACTGTGGGCTCATAAATCCTGCATTTTTCTGCGTGGACGTCAGCGGGCTGTTGTTCCTGTGCCTCGAACCTGACTGTCGGGTCGATAATGTAGGCGGATGTAGAGCCTGGTGGAATGGCAAGCATGTCAATTCGCCGACAGGATCCCTCTTGAGAGATGCCATGGACTTCTTCGTGCACAGTGAGACCTTTCTTCCTCAAGGCTTCGGCAATCATGGACCTGATTCTGTGATGTCTAGAGTTCCGCAGTGTCTCGCTGAAAGGACAGACACCCAAAACGTGGCCAAGAGTTTCAATCTCACTGACGCAACGGCGACAGTGGTTTCCGTCTCGGGACCTTCCTGGTATAGCACGCAGCGGACAAACATTAGCTGTCATTTTAAGAGCTTGTCTCCATTCACTGCTAGTGAGGCGATCAGGTTGTCGGATCACTTTTATCACTTTTATTTACTAATTTATTTATTATTTACTTCTTTATTTATTATTTATTTACTTTTATTTTTACTTATTTATTAATTTATTCAGTTATTTAACAATTTATCTATTTATTCGTTTATTTCCTTGCTGTTAGCTTGTTTTGCTTGCTTGTTTGCTTTGATTTGATTGCTTGTTAGGTTGATTTTCTTGCTTGCTTTGCTTTGCTTGTTTGCTTACCTTGCTTACTTTATTTGCTTATTATTTACTTATTTATTTATTTATTTATTTAATTTTGTGTAGTTAAAGCTATTGAGTCTTCTTTGCCAAACGAGGAAAAATGCATAAGTTATTCAAAAAATAAAAACAGTTAGTGATGAGATAAATCTGAAGATTCGCCATGGGAATACCTGATATTCACTTTAAAATTGGGAAAGGTCTCGTAATAAGTTCGAACCAGCTAAACAGTCCAAAAGGGATTCGACTGACGCCTAATTGTAGCCTTGAACCAGGAATATGACTTCCCATCACCTGAGCTATGCCAGTTTATTAATATCGTCTGTTATTGTTCTTATTCCGTTATTTAACGAAGCTGTATCAACTGCTAGATTATTTACCGTCAATGGAATTGGTGATAGAGACAAGGAATTTTGGTGAGATGGGGCCCAGGATTCGGCATAAATTACCTGACATGCACCTTACAGTTGAGGAGAACCTCAGAAAAATCCAACCTTGTAATCAGTCCAAGAGAGAATCGAACCCACGCCGCATCGCAGCTTCGAATCATCAGGCAAACGCACTACCGCCTGAGCTACTCCAGTAGCTATATTATTATTACTTTTATTATTATTGTTACTACTATTATTATTATTATTATTATTATTATTATTATCATTATTATTATCATTATTATTATTATTACTAGCCGTACCCGTGCGCTCCGCTGCACCTGTTTTTTTAATTGGGTTATTTTACGACGCTTTATCAACATCTAGGTTATTTAGCGTCTGAATGATATGAAGGTGATAATGCCGGTGAAATGAGTCCGGGGTCCAGCACCGAAAGTTACCCAGCATTTGCTCCTATTGGGTTGAGGGAAAACCCGGAAAAAACCTCAACCAGATAACTTGCCCCGACCGGGATTCGAACCCGGGCCACCTGGTTTCGCAGCCAGACGCGCTGACCGTTACTCCACAGGTGTGGACTGCACCTGTTAGAAATAAATATAAAGTAATTACATAATTAAAATAGGACGTTTGATCCAGGGAACATTCGTGTTTGATAGAAGGATAAATCCTTTAATATGTTACTTAATTTAAATTGTATTTAAATAATTAAAATGCGATCATTTTTTTTTCAGAGAGCAATCATTTGGTGCAATGACAATTCCTTTAACATGTTTCTTAATCGTTATTACATGCAACCATAGTTTAATGAAGATTGACATATCATTTAGTTTTAATGTGTATACTTTATATTACTTGCTATATGTTTCAGAAGTTACTGTAATAACATTGCAGAATTATGTCCATCTAGAGAAACTACACTTTCTAATGGTGAAATAATAATTAAACAATTAATTAGCTTCCGATATTACGTCATACGAACACAGAAACATTCTCTGTAGAGGCATGTTTAATAGCTTTCGATTGTTGTTGTCCAAGGCCCCTTATAGACGAAGTCATTTGTTTTTATTTCAGTACACCGCCTTAGATGGCGTTGTTATTACAATTTTAAAACTCATTTACCTCATTAAATATCAGTCCTATCGAAATTTTTCAAAGAACAAAACTTATCGGAAATTATTTTTAAAGAAACTTTTGTTATGTAATATTTTTCAAGAAAATCAATAATAAGCGAGATATTTTGATTTATTTAATTGAGGCCCCTTTATAACCCCCAATTAAATAAAATATTTTGAATGCCATATAGCCTAAAATCTAAGTTTTACAAGGAATTAATTTATATTCCAATTTTCATATAAATCCGTTCAGCTATTATCGCGTGAAAAGGTAACAGACAGACCGACATACAAACAAAAATTAAAAAAAAAAGCGATTTTCGGTTTCAGGATGGTTAATTATACATGTTAACACCAATTATTTTTGGAAAATCGAAAATTACCAGAAAAATTTGGCTACAGATTTATTATTATTATTATTATTATTATTATTATTATTACTATTATTATTACTATTACTATTATTATTATTATTATTATTATTATTATTATTATTATTATTATTATTATTATTATTATTATTATAAAGACGTTAGTGTTTATCTCGCTTGGAACCTGTTCTGTTTTAATTAAGGCTGCAGACCCCATATGCGAAGTCTTACTTATCAAACATTGATGGCGAACAGCTGAATCAATAGCTGGCTGTATGTCGAACACCTACACGATAGAACCAAATGTACCTAGCAGGCGTCTATCAGTTGATGATTGTGTAGGCTGTGATTGAACTGTGTGCACAACACCTGTGCTTAGCGATTTCATTTATGATGTTTCATTTGATAAACCTAATTAATTTTCCCAGAGTTATTTCTTGTAGTATTTCAATAAGAACTCAGAACGGCGTTTCTTTGTACTAACTACTGCTCTTTATGAATTGAATAACTATATTTATGAAAACCTTGATAAAGGTAAACATGTAGCTGTATTATTTTTTTATTTATCTAAGGCATTTGATAGTTTGGATATTAATTCTATGTGTATAAAATTAGAAGCCATAGGTTTTAGAGGTACATTTTTAGCATTTTAAAAATCATACTTGTCTAATCGAAAAATACGTGTAAATATTCATAGTATTCTTTCTGATGAGTTTTATATAAATGTGGGAGTTCCTCAGGGTTCTATACTTGAACCTCTTATATTTTTACTTTACATAAATAATTTGACTAATTATAGGCCTATAAAAGAAGGTAAAGTTTTATTATATGCAGACGATACCTCTATTACTGTTTGTTCGGAGTCTTGTAATGATTTGATAAGTAATGTTGACATAGCTATATCTCAGTTCAAAACGTGGTGTGATTATAACAAATTCATTGTTGATATTAATAAGACTGTATGATTAAAATTTGTTAATAGACCTATGAGTATAAATTTTCCATGTCAGTTGGGGAATATATTGGCCCAAAGACAACACAGTACTAAATTTCTTAGCATAATTATGGATAATCTGTTGACTTGGAACGAGCATTCTGATTTTATTGCTAAAAAAACTTTGTTCTGCTAATTTTGCTATCTTGCAACTGAGAGATATACTAAACACAAAAATATTGATTTCAATTTACTATTCGCTTGCTTATGCATACCTCAGTTATGCCGTTTTCTTATGGGGTAACTCTACCAATGTTAATAGGATATTTATTGCACAAAAAAGAATTATATGATCCATTTTTAAATTAAATAGTTTTGACTCAGGCAAACCTTATTTTAAACAATATAAAATTTTAACATTTCCATCCATTTATATTTACAGATGCCTAGTTTTCTTGAAACAAAATGAGAATAAATAC
>JAJSOF020000001.1:7900508-7907670 GCA_025594305.2 Periplaneta americana
GTTCCCGAGTAGCTCAGTGGTAGAGCGTTGGTACGTTAAACCAAAGGTCCCGGGTTCGATACCCGGCTCCGGAACAATTTTTCCTCGAAATTATTCAAATCAACTTTACAGGAGCTATACCTGAAAATCTTGATTTGCATAATACACGTCACTGTTCGTTAACAGAAAACCACAATTTAAGTCACACGGAGTTAGTGTGCACTCGAAGTTGGTTGCTTGACGGTTGTCAGCACACTTTGAGGTCTGTGGATATAGAGGGAAAATTGGATCGGTGTCGGTTAGAGTTCCCGAGTAGCTCAGTGGTAGAGCGTTGGTACGTTAAACCAAAGGTCCCGGGTTCGATACCCGGTTCCGGAACAATTTTTCCTCGAAATTATTCGAATCAACTTTACAGGGAGTTATACCTGAAAACCTTGATTTGCATAATACACGTCACTGTTCGTTAACAGAAAACCGCAATTTAAGTCACACGGAGTTAGTGTGCACTCGAAGTTGGTTGCTTGACGGTTGTCAGCACACTTTGAGGTCTGTGGATATAGAGGGAAAAATTGGATCGGTGTCGGTTAGAGTTCCTGAGCAGCTCAGTGGTAGAGCGTTGGTACGTTAAACCAAAGGTCCCGGGTTCGATACCCGGCTCCGGAACAATTTTTCCCTCGAAATTATTCAAATCAACTTTACAGGAGTTATACCTGAAAACCTTGATTTGCATAATACACGTCACTGTTCGTTAACAGAAAACCACAATTTAAGTCACACGGATTTAGTGTGCACTCGAAGTTGGTTGCTTGACGGTTGTCAGCACACTTTGAGGTCTGTGGATATAGAGGAAAAATTGGATCGGTGTCGGTTAGAGTTCCCGAGTAGCTCAGTGGTAGAGCGTTGGTACGTTAAACCGAAGGTCCCGGGTTCGATACCCGGCTCCGGAACAATTTTTCCCTCGAAATTATTCAAATCAACTTTACAGGGAGTTATACCTGAAAATCTTGATTTACATAAATATCTGTAATACTCTTCTTCGTGTTGATGACTCCCATCTCCACAATGTTAGGGACCTTGTAAGTGAAAAAGTTTCTGCTCTGTCAAAATTGAATATCACAGCTATTGATGCTATCAACTGGTCAGGTCGTAAAATTCGTGAACACTTAAGAAATGACGCATTCCAAACTTGGACAAACCATACCTTGCGTGGTAAAGGGGTTGTTGTTTATAGTGATCTCCCAAGGCTAACTCATGGGTAAGCAATCGAAAGGGCCTATCTTCCTCAGAATGGATCAATGCTTTAAAAATGTCAAGCAATATTTCGGCGGTTCGCGCAATACCGGGCAGAACTCTAAGCACAACCCGCTGCCGTCATCCAGACTGTAGCGAGCTTGAAACACTTGGACACGTGCTTGGACAATGCCCCAAAGGCGAGCTGCTGATCAATGCTAGACATCATCGTGTACGACATGCTTTGGCGATATCGTTAAAAACTTTAAATTGGGAGATTCATGAGGAAGTACATTGTGTATCATCAGATGGTTCTTTTAGACGGACAGACATTATTGCTATCAACGGACGCTTAAAACGGGCTCTTGTTCTTGACCCTACTATCCGTTTCGAAAGAAACCTAAATCAGGCCACAGAGGTTGATATTGAGAAGAAGTCCATATATGCCGTATCTTTCTCAAAAGTACAACGTCCCTCTTAAACAATGGTCCGTCATTGGTTTGCTGTTTGGCAGTAGAGGTTCAATCACAAAATTCACGTGGAATTATCTTAAGGAACTTCACATTCCTTTTGATTCTGTAATGTCTATTCTCATAAATATTATCAAGGATTCTCTTCAAATATTACATCATCATCTCTATTTCAATTAATCAACTTATATTTGCCTTCAACAATTAACTTTCTTTTTTCTTTAATGTATCACATCACATTATTATACATGTTTATTGTATTCAGGACCCTTGTGGTCACTCAAAATTCTTTGAGCTGATGTCTATAATTTAGAAATTTATTAAATAGGTAATTGCTGCATTCACCGTTGCTTTGGTCGTATCTCCGAGACAGAGGATAGAATCCTTGTGGTACTGAATTCCTTATAAGTTATTCTGCGCGGAACTTTTTCACGAACTGTAAATTTCATCCCATTCTTTCATAACGGAAAGGAATTAACGAATACGGTCCCTCTCTTCCTTGCACGAAGATATTTCTCCTCTTGATCCCATAAAAATAATATGACTTCCATTGTTCTTATTCTCTTTGCTGGAGCACCTGGGGTTCGGATTTCTCCCACCAGAGGTCGCGCACGTCACAACAGTTAGAGATCTCGTGTTCGCTTTCTAAGTTGAAAGTTGAAACTCATCGTTGTCGCCATTGGAAACAGATTAGGAGCAGATTCATGGGCCCTGCCGCTGCAACCAGCAGAATTATGATTCTCCTTCTCTTGGAAGAGCTCGTGAACTTCCGATTGTTTCCGCATTAACGCTGCTTCCACCCCGTCTGCACTGGAAGTACGTTTCCTTCCATAGAAATCTACGGGCCGCTCTTATAGTAGTATTCAGACCATAAAAAACCGTGCCTGCCTCCCAGGCTGGGGATTTGAATTTGATACAGACTGGAAGGAAATTACGGTCCATTTTCATTATAAGCTGTACCAGGCTATTCCTTATTTAGTGCCCTGTTCAATTACAGACTCTAGTCTCATCATCATCATCATCATCATCATCATCATCATAATTGTGTCAGTTGACTTATTCTTTCTGACAAGATCCCTACGCTGTAAAGCACATTGACATTTCCCCCGTTAAAGTAAGTACAGTGCATATTCCTTTCAGTTCTTCGGTAAAAAATCTTGGCATTCACATGGATAATAATCTCAACTGGAACATGCAAATCACAGAAACCTGCAGAAAAGTATATTCTATTATCCATGTGCTAAAAAGGATAAATGTTCATCTTCCCTCTTGCTTAAAAAGTCCCTTATGCAGACGCTTGTATTTCCCTATTTTGACTATGCGGACATTTTACTGACTGACCTCTCCAGCGACAACAAAACGAAACTTCAACGTGCTCATAATTTGTGTGTACGTTTTGTAAGCAATGTTCGTAAATATGATCATATTACTCCATTCCTGGAAACAATAGGTTAGCTTAAACTAGATAAGAAAAGAAATTTACATTCACTTCTCCTTCTCTTCGAAATCTTGAACTCTTCTATTCCTTCGTACCTGTCGTCTCGCTTCACTTACCTTTCTTCCCACCACAATCTGAACACACGCTCTCGTCATGAAACAATACTAACAATACCATCCCACCGCACCTCCTCATACTCATCCTCTTTCACAATAGCCCTGCCAAGTCTCTGGAATTCGTTACCTGCTAGCATCAGGGACTGTCGAAATAAAATGGAATTCAAACGCAAACTAACTAGGCAGTTGGTCAGTAATTGAGACTCGTTCAGACATGGTTTCTATCACAAAATAGTTCAATATCCGGTAATTTCATCACTATAGAATTTTGTTATTCTAGGTTTAATTTGTAATTCAGTAAATACAAAAATATACTTTGTTCTTAACTTCTATGATGAAATGTCTAGCTTTCATTAATCAGGTAATGTTGTCGTACTTTAATTTGTATTATAATTGTAATTGTAAATTTAATATTAATTGTAATTTTATTGTTCATATTATAGTTGCAATCCCCTGGTAGAGGGGCAGAGAAGGCCTGACGGCCTTATCTCTACCAAGTTGAATAAATAAATACTAAAATAAATACTAAATACATCTTCGTGGACGTCCAACATCTCAAAATGCTATTAGTTTCAAGTGCATTATTCTGTTTCCACGTGTATTGTATTGTATTGTATTGTATTGTATTGTATTGTATTTATTAACATTCCATGGTATTCATACATTGCTTTACAGCTAGAATATGGAACAAGTAAAAAAACGTAATACTATTATGAAGTCTTAATTTATAGTCACAGTCTAGATTAAATATATACAGTAGAGGTTTACAATATAGTCTACTAGTACAACACAAAGTTTTAGTATCAATTTCATGAAGTGTTATTGAATGTCATGAATTCACCTACAGAATAGAAGGCGTGAGAAATTAGGTACTTCTTCAATTTGGCCCTAAATAATCTTATGTTTTGAGTTTCATTTTTTATATCGATAGGGAGGCTATTAAAAATTTTTACTGCTATATAACGCACTCCTTTTTGATAGCATGATAGACTTGCCGATGGAGTATGAAAGTCATTTTTTGACGTGTATTTGTGCTATGAACTGTTGAATTAGTTACAAAGTTTTCACGATTACATACGAGGAAGATTATTAATGAAAAGATATACTGACAAGCCATGGGCATTATTTATAGTTTTTTGAAAATAGTCCTACAAGATTCCCTAGATTTGGCATCTACTATTATTCTAATTACTCTCTTTTTTGTAATAGGAATATACTGTTACTATCTGTGGAATTTCCCCAGAATATTATTTCAAAACTCATTACCGAGTGAAAGTATGCAAAGTATATTGTTTTTAAGGTATTGATATTTACTATCTTTTGCATAGATCTAATATCAAAACAAGCTGAATTTAGTTTGGGGGTAATTTCTTTAATATGATTTTTCCAATTTAACACATTATCGATTTTTAAGCCAAGAAATTTGGCATGGTATGATATTTGTATGATATTGGTGATAATTAAGTTCATATAATTCAGTTTTATTATAATACATTTGTTTTTAAGCAATGTACAATTAACAAAGTTAACTTTGAAGAAAGCAGAACATACTACATTGTTTAAAAATAAATTACATACTTGTATTACATGAATAAGAGTTTCAGACTCCATTAATTGTATAAAAAGGATGCTTAACCAATTATACATGATTAATATCAGCTATAGGGACAAACTTCAGGAAGTGATTCCGGACAGAAAAAGGAACAAAAATGTTCATGTGAACATTTGTCCAGAAGTGCATGTGTTTCATGATAGGTGGCAACACTGTTCTTATGACGTTACTCCTGTCAGTAGATTTACTGGCATCTAAAAGAACTTCTGCGGCACAAAATTCCGGCACTGGCGACGCTGATATAACCTCTGCAGTTGCGAGCGTCGTTAAATAAACCACGATTTAAACCAGATATACTGTATATTCAGTTTGTAACCAAACAACAAAAAAAATTGTAATGACTATCGATAGTATCGATTATAAATATCGATAGGACTATCGATATAGGAACAGCAGTCGATAGTACTATCGATACTATCGTAAGTGACTATAGCCCATCTCTACTATAATTAGGGCCACCGGCGTGGCTCAGTCGGTTAAGGCGCTTGCCTGCCGGTCTGAAGTTGCGCTCGGGCGCGGGTTCGATCCCCGCTTGGGCTGATTATCTGGTTGGGTTTTTTCCGAGGTTTTTCCCCAATCGTAAGGTGAATGCCAGGTAATCTATGGGGAATCCTCGGCCTCATCTCGCCAAATACCATCTCGCTATCACCAATCTCATCGACGCTAAGTAACCTAGTAGTTGATACAGCGTCGTTAAATAACCAACTAAAAAAACTATAATTAGGTTACCCAGTATTTTGGATTAACTAAAGAATTTCAGGTATGACACTATTTTCGTTTAAACCCATGAAGTTCTGACTTCGAATTATCGAAAATGTAATCTTTGAAAATTTTGATTAAATGTGAATTTTAGATATTTGTTTAAATAGAAATTTCACGGTGAATAAACATTTATTCGAAATATCTAATCTTGAATTTTTAATATCTACTACATTACCATACTCATGGCCAGTTTGTCCAAGTAATGTTTAATTTTGCTTAACGAATCTTAAATTAACAGTCTGTTTATTTTTAACGCTTTGTTAATGTATTTTCCATTTGTTCAACATAATTTTGTTTAAGATAACCAACACTTAACGTCTGTTAGCACTATTTTAACTACTCAACAGCAGTTGGTAATAATTCTACACATGTAAGACAATTTTTGATTGGCTAAAATTAATCTTTAAATTCTATATTATAGAGTGAGTCATGAAACTTGCATAAAATGACAACCTGTTATAGTAGGCCACGCTCCATAAACAAACAGTTGACAAATGAAAGTTGTATGTGACGTGCTGAATAATAATTACAAAGTAAGGTTATATTTCCTCATTGCTATTATGGATACGAAATACGAAAGAAATAAAATAACACTGATGTATTTAAACAGTCCAAAGTATTTTTTAAATGTTATATTACCAGTCATGTGCTAAACATTCCCTACAGAGAGACACAAAATATTAATTTCGCAACTTCTGTTCGAACAGTTGTGGAGAGGTGGAGACATCGGCCATATTTAACTAACTGTTAAACGAGTTAACTGCCCGAAATCCTACATTTAAAATTAACAAACTGTTAACAATCTGTTAAACCAAACTGGTGTTGAAAACATACAATTTTATTAATTAACAAACTGTTTAGAGTTTAACAGTCGTTAAATTTTCTAACAATACTTGGAAAACCGGCCATCAGTCTGTGATATTTATGGTTTTATGACGTCATTCGTCTTAATTCTCTCCTTGTTCTGCTTCACTATTGGAATGAATTTCAAGCGGCAGATTTTGAGAACTCGTCATGTCCTTTAAAATGGATGGCGTGCGTTAAGCTCCTCAGGTACGTTGTGTTGGTTTTTATTGATTCTCCTGTACTAATAATCACCGTAATTGCCAATCAATTTAAACTCTTTTTTCCAGCGGGTAATTATCGCGTTTCAATTATAGACCCGAACGCGTTAATGACCAGGTTGCACATTATTGTCACTCATGGGGCATGTTGAAGCAGTGGAGGAAGATTCACATATCGAATTTGAAACGTTATGCTTTCGCCCCGCCAGTTGATGTAAGATGATCAAATAGTGAGACAAGAATTCTCATTAACACTAATTTAAACATGTTGCCCTCCTATAGTAGCGACGCTGTTATTTCCGGCGTGACTCCTCCTCTTTGCTTACGTCTTAGGAAGTGAAGGCTCTATAAAGTCTAGGTAGGTAGTATCGTTCGCCATTTTTGTTCTTTCGTTGCCGAGCTACCGTACGAGGAATCTATTTGCCGCACCGTTAAACATTATCATGTCGTAGCTCCTATGATAATAAATCAAACGTACTGTAATTCAGCAA
>JAJSOF020000001.1:7907770-7967770 GCA_025594305.2 Periplaneta americana
GTGTTTCAAAAGTGATGGTCAGCAATTTAGGATTGAGTAGTAGAAACAAAGGGAAGCAAAAAGTTGCAGTTAACATGGGTCCACAAATTAACCGTTTACGAGATAATGCCATTTGTGGCATTTCCTAACATGATGGTAGGATGATTTTTGATTTTTGTTTTATGGCATTAAAGTTGAGATTTTTTTTTTTTTCATTCCTTTCTTCTTTGAGTTTTTTATCTCTTTTCTTTTGATATTATTTTCATCTTTTTTTCTTTGCCTTTGTTGAAGTTGTTCTATTACATAGGCTAAGTGCTTGTTATTACCATGGAGGGTAACGCTATTCTCTTTCGTTTCTTCGGATTGCGATCTACGACTGGCAAATCGAGAATTTCGTTGTGTCCGTCATTTCTTTCTTCTTCCACATCTGGTTTAGAAGATGGTCTCTGTTCATCACACCCTTCAGATGGTCGAATAAGCCATCCTTTGTTCAAACACATTATCGGCTTCTGCTCTACAAAACATGCATTGTTGCAGCCATGCTTACTTACGACCAGGATTCCCTATCACTCTTTTTTTTTCTTCGAAGGTTATCGGCATCTGAAATATTTCATTGTTTCCTTCAAATTTTGTGCAGGTTATATTTGATTAAAGCAATTATTTAAGAAAGTAAATATTAAATCGACAAAATGGTAATTACCATATACAGGGTGTTTCCGAGGTGGTGTTACAAACTTTCAGGGATGATGACGAAGAGCACATGTATCAATTTGAGATAAGGAACCCTGGTCCAGGAAATGGCTGAGTCAGAAAGTTATAAGTAAAAATAGTTGTGTGGAAGTGGAATTGCAATTTGGCACCACGTGCCCTCCTTCCCTTGACCTTTGGAACAGTCGTGGAAAGATGGTATGGGCCGGATGTCTCCTACGTAGGTACTTGTCCCGATTCTGTGAGCTTGTCTACTGTTCCCATTGGCTCATCCGTATTCGAAAATCAGGTCTGCATATTCCGCTCTCGTGTACTCCTCCATTTCACTAGGACTGATCGACTGGACACTTTGTACACATACAGCTGTCTACAGACGTGCATATCAGGTTTTATGTCCGTTACACATTACGCTATCTGCATTGCTTTAGTGGTTTCCTGTCCCCATCCTCAGACAGCGCACTGAATGGAATACTGTAAGTAAACAACGTAAACAACGTCAGATGAATACAGTATGTGTAAGATGTACAGATAATACACATTAATAAGGTGTACAGAGGAATAAAATTATTTTATTTCCACAAAACTATTTTCCTTGTAACTTTCGACTTGGTCATTTCGGACCAAGGTTCCAGATCTCAAATTGATACATGTGCCCTTCGCCATCATCCCTGAAAGTTTGTAACACAACCTCAGAAACATCCTGTATAATAGAAGTACATTGTTATGAAAAGTACAACAGTATAACCTTGAGCCTCTTACCTTATGGACAAAGGACTTCTTCTTTGTACTAAAATGTTACAGGGTGACTCACAAAAACACTCCTTCGCACTTCAACTGATGAAATAGCGGTTCCTGTGCACATTAAGTTGCTGTACGTAAGTTGCAGGTCCCAAGAGGAGTGTTATGGTTTTAGTAGCTGTTGTCATCTCTCGAAATTCTTGTGTACTTTTGCCTTTCGTCATCTTATCCCGTTCGTTAACTTACCCCTCCTTACTCTATATTTAATAGTTTATTTGCATGCATATTTTAGTGTTTTTAGTGGATATAATTCTCAACTCTACGAATTAGAAACCAAGGAGACGCCCTGTGTTTAGATCAGCCGTGGCGAAAATGTGATCGTGCGCCGTGCCACTGTGTAACCTGCAACGTGCATAGCACCTATGGAGGGAGGCGGACACCCGAAGGGGAAGTGAAGCAACTGTCTGACTTAGTAACGGATTTTCATTTTCCTTACGTCAAGCACTTGAATATAATTTTATACAGTACAAGGCTAAAAACTAATGTTTAGTACGTGTAACGAAGAAAGAAATGAACAAAAAAACATAGGACACATTATCACAACCTATTAATTGTCTTCAGAATGTGTCTGCAACAGAGTTTCAAAATCAAGAATTATGTCACTTACTGCCAGTCGTAGTTGATGACGAAGGTATTTGTCTGTCAGTAGTGGTTTTTACTATTTTCATTGTTGAAAATAATTTTTCACAAACGTAAGTTTAGCGAACATGGCTTCAACAGAAGAAGCGAAAAACGAAGCTTCGGAAATTTATTTTTTGGCAAAGATTTGAAAGTTCAACATTTGTCAAGTCCTTACATCTAGCTTTCGTTTAACATCACATTGTAAATCTGTGAGTTTAAATTGAAGATCTAACGGCATTATTCGTATATCTGCTGAAAAAGGATCGACGTACAGAGATAATAATAATAATAATAATAATAATAATAATAATAATAATAATAATAATTTACCTTCCAAATTTTTATCAGTAAAATGTAGTATAATGCTGTTTTATGTTATACAACCGTTTTCCTCGCAATACTTGTGAACAAATCATACATTTAATATTCTCACCATATTGGCAACAAAAAAATGCGTCCTCCCATCCTACTTGAAACTTTCGTTTTTGTAGAGGTACATGGTTTCGAGAGAGACATTGGACGATACGCCACTCGCAGGTCAGAGACAAATAAGCAAATGGAACGGAGTTGGATTCCAGTGAGCGAGAAGGTGGGGGTTGGGGAAGGCAGGAAGTAAGAGAAATGCACAGCTATCATTGCGAGCCACAATGTGCTAGTGAGTAACATTTTCGACACGGCTGGATTAGATGAAAGGGTGAATTTTATTGGAATTAAGAACCTACCAGGAGGTTAATCTCAAGAATATAGCTGCAAGCAGTCAAAAATGTAATATTCTGATTATTTTTTTCTCAGTATACAGAGGTGTGAAAATTATTAGAATAATCTTAATTTTAAAGGTTTTTTAATAGTTCCTTCACAAATATTCATTGAATTGATGAATATTGGTATATAATATTACTATACTGATGTAGGATATATTTACTACTAACAATGCCGGAAAGCATTGTTGTACATTGGTATTTTTCTTATTTTACAATTGTTATGGGAATTGAGAAATTATTATATAATGTTGGCGGAATTGGAAACATCAAAAATTAATTAAGAAATGCTTTAAACAAATTGTTCTTTGCGTTTACATTGTTGTGAAGGTTCAAATGAACGTATACATCTGTTTTGTGCATATAATTTTTTATGTTTCCAATTCCGCCAACATAATATAATAATTTCAGAATTCCCATAACAATTGTAAAATAAGAAAAATACCAATGTACAACAATGCTTTCCGGCATTGTTAGTAGTAAATATATCCTACATCAGTATAGTAATATATACCAATATTCATCAATTCAATGAATATTTGTGAAGGAACTATTAAAAAACCTTTAAAATTAAGATTATTCTAATAATTTTCACACCTCTGTATGTGATTTACAAGAAATATTACAAAATAAGCGTATGAAATTTCCATCGTTCTATTATTATTGAAATTAGTCGTCCAGTTTCAATTTCAGGAGTAAGAATTCATCACTTCTGACAAAACGACATTCAACTGAAGTTAGTTCGTACATTGGCCGTTGCAGGGATCCTCGTCTTGGCGTGTCAAGGTGTTTGCCAGCAATAAACCGCCACGTTGATGATACCAGTAGCGTGTTGACCGTCGCTGTGATAAAACAGCCCCAGTCGAACAGACTGATAACGGCTGTTGGATTAGTGGCGCATCCCCCCTCCCTCGCGTGCCGTGATGAGCGGTAATTTGGTAAACACGCGCTGGGATTAAGCGCTAATCCTTTGCAGAACTTGTCGATATATTTACAGTATGTACTTCCATCCGCTTGGATCAATACAGCGATAAAATATACTAGGAACAATTTACTCTCAGAATTATGAGTCTGTGGGGGTGGGGTGGGGATGAAACGGGCCATAACGTTGGATTAAGTTCCCTTTTTATTCCGTTCGCTCATTTGCCATCCTTGTTCTCTCCCTCCAACGCTTGATTTTAAAAAAATAAATATATTTCGTCCAGTTTTCAATCACATTAATTAGAATTTACCCATTGCGCCATCGTATGACAATCGCGCATTGTTTATAACTTATACAAAAATAAAATTGAAAATGCTGGAAATTGAAAGCGTTTGAATGTAATGGAATTAAAAAATGAGAAATTAGGGGATTTTAGGCGGTGTAGATGTTGATCCAGCACCCCTAAATACAGAGCTTTATGCTACCTACCTGAAATATATATTTTTTTACAACATGCCACGTTTTAAATCATCTGCAGTAATTGAACAATCCGTCACCATTTTTAGAAAATAAAATGTCTGCCATAAAATAAAATCAATGATCATAGAACTGAAATTATTACCGTTTTGAGTTGAGCAACGTAAATGAGTGTGAATTATTGCTACAAATTAAACATATATTTTAATTTAAACGAAATGCAGGATCCATACGTGTCAACCAGCTTTTTCTGTTGCAGCTATGAAACTATTGTGCGACTACTTTGATGGTTATGCAATCACACAACAGAAATTTCTGAGTTGTCCTCAACACGGAACATGACTCAATGTCGATCAGGTAGTCAGATGGCTGCTTCTCATCAGAATGGAACGGGGTTCGATTCTGAATTTGTCCTGACCCGGTATTTAGATTAGCTGTCCTTTACATTACGAGTGTAAATCCAGACGTTTGAGATGGGCAGGGCATGTAGCACATATGGACGAATCCAGAAATGCATATAGAATGTTAGTTGGGAGGCCGGAGGGAAAAAGATCTTTAGGGAGGCCGAGACGTATAGATGGGAAGATAATATTAAAATGGGTTTGAGGGAGGTGGGATATGATGATAGAGACTGGATTGATCTTGCTCAGGATAGGGACCAATGGCGGGCTTATGTGAGGGCGGCAATGAACCTCCGGGTTCCTTAAAATCGAGTAAGTAAGTAAGCTAGATAGAGAAGTCAGTTCTTAGCTGTTATAAATTATTATCCTGCACAATGGTCCAGGAACCCTGAAAACTTGGCAAAACCCTTTTCAGCTACGACGAGTTAAATTCATCAGTTTTTTTCGATACAAAAATATTTTAGGACAAAAATAAGAAAAACGCTTACATGAATAATGATTGTAAGGGGTACATACCGCTGCAAGTAGTGAAAAATTTAACATTTTGATTATTTTTTCTCAGTGACCACAGATGTTAAAGCCTGTATAAATAAACTTAACAAAGGAAAATAAGATGTAGAGTGGGGTTAAGATAAAAATTATCTTCGTACACAACCCACTCTATATTGACATTAATTTGGAGTGATTTATTAAAATATGCAGTCAAGATTAATTTAGAAAAATGTTAAACGAATTTTCCTTGCACCAAAGACGGATTTTTTTTTATTTTAGTTGGTTATTTAACGACGCTGTATCAACTACTAGGTTATTTAGCGTCGATGAG
Source organism: Periplaneta americana (assembly GCA_025594305.2). Taxonomy (NCBI): domain Eukaryota; kingdom Metazoa; phylum Arthropoda; class Insecta; order Blattodea; family Blattidae; genus Periplaneta; species Periplaneta americana. The sequence goes on from JAJSOF020000001.1 coordinate 7,913,258, forward strand.
ATTGGTGATAGCGAGATGGTATTTGGCGAGATGAGGCCGAGGATTCGCCATTTACCTGGCATTCATTATAAAACCTAAAAACAATAATCAGCCCAGATCGAACCCGCGCCCGAACGCAACTTCAGACCGGCAGGAAAGCGCCTTAACCGACTGAGCCGCGCCGGTGGCTTCAAAGACGGATGTTCTCTGAACCAAATGATCCTATTTTAATTATTTGCATGTTAAAGGAATTATCCTTGGAGGAAATGAGTGCTCTCTGTACCAAAATGATCTCATTTTAATTATTTAAATACAATTTCACTTAAAAGTGATATATTAAACAATTTATCCTTCTATCAAACACGGATGTTCCTGGACCAAATGTACCATTTTAATTATTGTGTAATTACTTTATATTTATTTCTAACAAGTAACAAGCGCATGGGAATTAGTAATAATAATAATAATAATAATAATAATAATAATAATAATAAAAATAAGAATAATAATAATATTTACAATTAAATCTTAATATTAAAGAAACAGGTTCATTGCCGCCCTGATATAAGCTCGCCATCGGACCCTATCCTGAGCAAGATTAATCCAGTCTCTATCATCATATCCCACCTCCCTCAAATCCATTTTAATAGTATCTTCCCATCTACGTCTCGGCCTCCCTAAAGATCTTTTTCCCTCCGGCCTCCCAACTAACACTCTATATACATTTCTGAATTCGCCCATACGTGCTACATGCCCTGCCCATCTCAAACGTCTGGATTTAATGTTCCTAATTATGTCAGGTGAAGAATACAATGCGTGCAGTTCTGTGTTTTGTAACTTTCTCCATTCTCCTGTAACTTCATCCCTCTTAGCCCCAAATATTTTCCTGAGCACCTTATTCTCAAACACCTTTAACCTATGTTCCTCTCTCAAAGTGAGAGTCCAAGTTTCACAACCATATAGAACAACCGGTAATATAACTGTTTTATAAATTCTAACTTTCAGATTTTTTGACAGCAGACTGGATGATAAGAGCTTCTCAACCGAATAATAACACGCATTTCCCATATTTATTCTGTGTTTAATTTCCTCCCGAGTATCATTTATATTTGTTACTATTGCTCCAAGATATTTGAAGTTTTCCACCTATTCAAAGGATAAATTTCCAATTTTTATATTTCCATTTCGTTCTATATTCTGATCACGAGAAATAATTATATAAGTTACTTTGTCTTTTCGGGATTTAATTCCAAACCTATTTCTTTACTTGCTTCAAGCAAAATTCCCGTATTTTCCCTAATCGTTTGTGGATAATATTAATAATAATAATAATAATAATAATAATAATAATAATGATGATGATGATGAGATAATTTAAATATTTAAACATTGAAAAACTTGAAACAGCTATTATTGTTAACATGAATTGTTTGATAAATAGTTTCATAGTCTATTCTTAAATTGGTTTGATGTGTAACAATCCCTGACATTACCCGGTAGGGAATTCCAAGTCGAGGAACAGCCACAGTGAAAGAAGATGAATATGAGGATGTTCGGTGGGAGGGAATGGATAATATTGAGGAGTGTTGTGATCGTGTGGAAATATGTGGGAACATTGCGAAACATTATAGTGTGTAAAGACAGTTTGTTTTCAACTGTTTTGCCAATGAGAGAGGAAACATAATCATCACGGCCTCCTGAACATGCGTCTGTATACATGTGAGGGGCACGAACATTGGAGTCAGAGTATGACTACATTTTGTTTGTGGTTGTAACTGAGGACGCAACCTTTGTTTAAGATATTCCCGCTACAAATTATAGTAACCGAAATCCAATTTTAAATTGTTTGTAATCGAGTTCAATGATCGGATTTCTTCGCTAAGGGGGAAACCCGTGGAGCATGGCGAAATTCTATAACATCACGTGCCATTTCAGAATAATCAGAAACCTGGAAATTAATATAATATTTTATCATTTAACTTAATCGAAGAAACATATTAAACTTCTGTATGACATTATTTAATCACAATTGGAACTTAAAAATTAACAAAAGCATGCGCTATGTCTAGCCTATATAGGCCTACAACAACAAAAAATTCACTCAACATTTTACTTATAAGAAGAAACTTTTCTATTCTTTTCTTTCGGAAATATTTTCTGTAAACTTTTCTTAATACTTGTATTACTAATTTGAGAAGATTCATCAGTTAAATAATTTAAAGTTAATACGAAATAACCTAAAGTTAGTCTTTATACAATCAAAATTATCAACAGTAATCTCACTACAGGATTTGATTTATCTAGAGAAAATCAAAACTCGAGTGGAATTTAATTGACTATTACACGATTAGAAGAAAGTATATAAAGATTAGAAGTAACAAAGTACTCCAATACAATAAAGTATTAATTGACTTACGAAAATACAATTGTCTTCAAATGTATTATTGTGCCATTTCAACATTACAAATATTACGCTAGATGGCAGTAGTGTTTTATGATTAGCTGTTTTCTTGTTATCTGTTGTGCCAACTATGGAATCTTCATTGAAATCAGTGGACGGTTATAGTCAAGAAGGCTTTGTTGATTCAGTTTGATTTTTATTAAAACAGTTGCATTCCACTTCAATTATCCGGATCTCAGTAATCAACGTCACTTGACAGATGATTTTCAATAAATCTTAGTATTAAACAATCTCTGACACGTGACTATCCATAATATCATATAGCAGAAGCTGTAACATAACCTAAATAGTATAAACAAGTGTTAGAAAAGCTTCAATTAGGGATGATGAAATATACAAGAAAAGTTTTAATTAAGGACGATGAAATAAAAAATAAACATGAATAATTTTAAAAGGAATAATTATTTTTAAATTTGAATGTTTTAGTGGTTGGTGGTTCAGTTGATGTTATATTGGACTTGTCGTAAAAGAAGTGGACTCGTTGATGTACTTACATAGTTAATTCCTCAACTTATTCAGGATATCCGAATGGTGCTCTTCATTTGTTTTTAAATAGGGTTTCAGAGAAGACCAGTGATCTTTATTAATTCTTGTTCTTGAATGCCAATGCGAGTCATATTTGAAACTGCTGTGCATTGACTGGAGTGGTTTGTAATTTCCTGTTTTTTGACGTCCAGACCACTGCAGTTTGAAATGTTGGCAAAAAAAGAAAGAAAATTTAATGCTATGGCAGTGATAAAAGCAAATAAATGCTAGGGAAGCGATAAAATTAAACAAATGCTAGGGACGCGATAAAATTGTGTAATAAGCAGTCATGATTGGTTGAAAGACGTCCTTTCGTACCGTTTTATTCTTCAAAAGTAGTATGGCGTAGTAAAATTGTAATTGTCACTGAAGTATGACTGAAGGTTAATTTGATGTATAAATATATAAAAATCTTAAATATTCAGTGCACTTAAAGTTATTTTTAAATTGTTATGAAAAATTGTTGCGTTAGCCTATTCTCTGCATCCTAGTGAAAACCGATGTTTTGACTGGCAAATGTTCCCTTTTTGTGCAAATATGTAGCCTATTATAGTACAGACTCTATCTAGTAATTTATTACTGAACTCCTTTTTTACTCTTAAAAATTAAATCGTTCGAACATTCATCACTATGTGAGTTAAATTTACAAGTATATGCTAAACATTTTGAGAAGTAAAGAAAGATAATCGAATAAAAAATAAAATCATTTAATTTCATAAATCCTCATTACAATACTAACTAAAAGACATTCCAACCTGTCCCTTACTAATGGAAGAAATCATAGAGAAAAAATCTTTTGAAAAGAGTTGCCCTGTCTCTGGTAGCCGTAGCAACACCATTAGAGTTTCATTTTAAGAAATTAAAACGCGATCGTAAATCAAGGCACGGGGAACTGTCTGTGAAAACATTACAAGAAATTAGCCTGCTGGATGTAAAAGTTCGACATCACCTCCTCGTAGATGGGACCGTAACCGAGTTAACACCACGTGTGTTTGTCATTTCCGAGGGGATGCGAAGAAAAAGTCGTTGTTCGATTGCCAGAAACAATACGAGGAACTAAAAACTCGCACAAGTTACGGACCGAGAATAAAGCTGGATCACATTGAAGCCAAGGCATCTGCATTTCTTTAGTCCCGCTCCCACCAAGATGGCTCATAAGCATTAGGCCTACTGTTCATAGCCTGACATATAGGATTATTCTCAAACAATCTCTATTTCTAAACATCCCATAAGATTGGTTAAGAGGGAAGTTTTATATGATATTCTTATTGAATTTGGTATTCCCAAGAAACTAGTTCGATTAATTAAAATGTGTCTCAGTGAAACACAGTAGAGTTCGTATAGGTCAGTTTCTGTCAGATGCGTTTCCAATTCACTGCGGGCTAAAGCAAGGAGGTGCACTATCACCTTTACTTTTTAACTTCGCTCTAGAATATGCCATTAGGAAAGTCCAGGATAACAGAGAGGGTTTGGAATTGAAAGGGTTACATCAGCTTCTTGTCTATGCGGATGACGTGAATATGTTAGAAGAAAATCTACAAACGATTAGGGAAAACACGGGAATTTTACTTCAAGCAAGTAAAGAGATAGGTTTGGAAGTAAATTCCGAAAATACAAAGTATATGATTATGTCTCGTGACGAGAATATTATACGAAATGGAATTATAAAAATTGGAGATTTATCCTTCGAAGACGTGGAAAAATTAAAATACCTCGAAGCAACAGTAAAAAATATAAATGATACTCGGGAGGAAATTAAACGCAGAATAAATATGGGAAAAGCCTGTTATTATTCAATTGAAAAATTTTATCATCCAGTCTGTTGTCAAAAATTCTGAAAGTTAGAATTTATAAAACAGTTATATTACTGGTTGTTCTTTATGGCTGTGAAACTTGGACTCTCACTTTGAGAGAGGTACATAGGTTAAGGGTGTTTGAGAATAAGGTTCTTAGGAAAATATTTGGGCCTAAGAGGGATGAAGTTACAGGAGAATGGAGAAAGTTACACAACACAGAACTGCACGCATTTTATTCTTCACCAGACATAATTAGGAACATTAAATCCAGACGTTTGAGATGGGCAGGGCATGTAGCACGTATGGGCGAATCCAGAAATGCATATAGAGTGTTTGTTTGGAGGCCGGAGGGAAAAAGGCCTTTGGGGAGGCCGAGACATAGATGGGAGGATTATATTAAAATCGATTTGAGGGAGGTGGGATATGATTATAGAGACTGGATTCATCTTGCTCAGGATAGGGACCAATGGCGGGCTTATGATGAGGGCGGCAATGAAACTCCGGGTTCCTTAAAAGTCATAAGTAAGTAAGTAAGGTTAGTTAGACTTGGGAGTTTTGAAATGGTGTCGGATTGTATCGTGTTGTGACTCGTATCAAATTGTTGTTGTATTGTATTTATTTTGTGTTGCTGTTTAGTGAACTTCCCGAAGACAAGTCTGAATCTCACAAGTGATACCAGTAAGACACCACTTGTGAGGCAACTCAGCCAGGAGATAATGGGGTAGGATGGACAATTCCTTTCCCCCTCCATTGCATACATCGCCGATTAGCTACATGTTACACTAATCAGACTTCAGATATTTTATGTTATAGTATTCAATTTTGAAGTGTCAGATATTTTCTTACATAGGCTAAACACATTGCGAAATAGAACAAAACAGATTGTCTTTCTCTAGAAGTAGCTATTTGGTTAAGCGAAATTGAATACTACATAGGCTATACTGGGTGTTCATTTCAAAGTGTGTCATTACGTCACTGTTGATGAGTCAGCGATTTGAAGCGAGTTTCAGCTTTTATGTCAGAGAAGTTGCCTATTAATCAAGGCGTTCAATCTAAACTTGAGAACGTGTACGATATAACTTGAACGTCGTAGCAACAGATGGCGGTCTGTACGGTCTGTGTGCTACCATAACCTCTTTCGAACTGTGTTTTGCGCGGCCAAGTCGTACCCAGGGTATTTATTATCATCGGTTGCGTACGGCAACAATCCACAACACAAATCAAATGCTCCGTGTCCAAGTTGACCGTCGAAATTAATGTCAACAAATACGTAAGTAATCGTCTTAACCCTCTCCCCATATCTCGACAGTAAGAAAAAAATTCACCTCAGTACATGTTTCGAAACAGTTCACATTCCTGCCACTACCGGCGTTACCGTACGTATCGGTAAGTATAGTCCGACCATCGGTTCTGTGCCCCCGTGAGATATGCGAACTGAACCCTAATTCCTTTTCAGCCTCGGCAATTCATTTCTCTCCCTGTATTCCTATTTCTCTCTTTTATATCCATCCCTCTTTCTCTCCCCCACTACTCACAATTTTGAGCCTTCTTGCGGGACAGTTTATTTGCACTTGCAGTCCAGTGTTGTCAACTCAACATGAATACTGTAGCACGGAGTGGCGAAAGAAATATTATTAAGCAAGTAATAGCATTTTGCATAAGTCAATCAGCGTCAATAGACCTACTTAAATTAAATTATGAATAAGTAATAATTAACCTTACAGTATTATAAGCAATATTCAAGAGACATGACACTGTTTGACGGAAGTTTGGCAACATCCCTATTCGGCAAGGTTCGTGTCCTGCTGTTTGTCGTAGTGGGAGAGAAACGGGTGGAATGGGTTGAGTAGAGGCGTTAACTTTTCCAAGAACGATGACAGCGCTGAAGGGGCATAGATCCGATGGTCCGACAATACTCTTCAGAATGAACGCCGTACTTTCTAGGCAACTTCTCCGGCACATAGGTAATACACCTCTGCGGAAATGTAGGAAGATTGAATTCTCTAGGCTCATCGACTAGCCACATGACGGCATACAGCGAGCCATGACACACTTTGAACTGAACACGCAGTAGATTCTATAGAACTATGTTACCCGTCGAAAAATAAACGGGAATTCGCTTTTATAAGAGAAACGTATTTCGTATGGGTCGCGCTAAGTTGAGAGCACGTCTCTTTCTACAGCCCTACGAAAGAAATAAAGCAAGTTTTTAAACGTCTGAGTAAGTGATAAATATCTTTCCAATTCTGAACGTAATTAAGGAATAAGAATCGACTGAGCGGGAGGGAGAGCCTTCATAGCACACAAAAAGGAGAGAATTGTGTGCCAGCAGTTAGCATTTGTTCTTTATTCGCTCGGCTCATGATGGGTAATGCCTTTCAGCAGTTGAGTTCACCCCCTCCCCTCCTAACTCCTTTTAATTTCAAAAAATCTCCTTCCTGCAGTTCCCAAGAGAGAGAAGAAAAAAAGATCTCATTTGTCATTGAAGTTTAATTTCCCCGGCGATAATTCTGTCATTGAAATGAAGGAAATGAATGAGTTTCCGAACGCACTTTAAACATTTCGAGAAAAGTTTGCTTTAATAATTATTTTCGTTGTTCCAGTTACTTGCTACTGCAGCCAATAGGGTGCGGGGGAGAAATATGGATACACCACTTCTTTTTTATATAAGCGACTGGAGTCTTATAATGAAACTAGCAACTGCTGTAGACTTCGTGTCACATACTAATGGCAACAGCGCACACAATTCTTCAGCTGCTGTGTATAGTGTGTAAGAATGTCTCGTGCTGCAATTCCATACCGAGTTTTAACACATTATAAATAGTATTGTCGCAATAACAAGGTCTATCTGAAACAATAAAATGTTATTCAATTCAGTTCAATTCATTTCAATTCAATTCAATTTATTTGGCCATTAGACATACAGTTTTAGGCTTCAATTCAAATAAAACATAAGGTACCCGTCAAATAACGCCAAAACACTTCAATTTTTTGGATGTACAAACACTAAAATTATGAAATAGAAACTGTAATGTTATCTTTACAAAATAGCACAATGAAAATGGATATATTATAAAACATTTAGAACTAAATTTTGTAAAAAAAATTAGGAACACTAAGAAACCTATTTTCTAGAACCTAACACTTATAATTGTTAATGCATTATTTTTCTAAATAACACAAATTGAAAACGACTAAATTTCAGTTTCTGTTAATAAAGGATACAAAATAATAATAATAATAATAATAATAATAATAATAATAATAATAATAATAATAATGATTTATTTAACCTGATTAAGGCCATACGGCCTTCTCTAACACTCAACCAGGAGCAAAGACTGCGTTACAAAAACACTACAAATTTACAATTTACACTAAATTTTACACACAAAATTGAATAAGATAATAATAATAATAAAAATAAACAACAAATATGAAGAAATCGGACATAATATATAACATACAGAAAGAAAGAAAAAGCATAATAATATGTGAACAGCAGGTCAAAATAAATGAGGCATACAAAAAAGACAATTATTCATAATAATAATAATAATAATAATAATAATAATAATAATAATAATAATAATAATAATAATAAAATAAGAATAGTAATAATGATGATAATAATAATAATAATAATAATAATAATAATAATAATAATAATAATAATAATAATAATAATAGTAATATTAGTAATAAAATAGTGAGTACAAAGTATACAGTGAATACAATATTTCTAAATACACACAATAAAAAATTAAGATTATATATAGCTCAACTTATCACATTAGAGATATAACATTATCGGAAAATATGAAAACAAAAATATAAAATAAGTTGAATATCATTAGAACATAACAAAAATGTGAAAACGTGGAAACATGCAATACAACACTTGTCATAATAGTAAGTTAGTTTGGCAACTCGTCATAAGATAATTTTCTAACTTTGATTTGAAAGAATTCAATTCGTGTTCGGCAGCCCTTGACTTCAGGCGGCAGAGAGTTCCAGTGACGAGAGGTAGCAACAGTGAAGGATGAGGAATACAGAGACTATGCGTGAAGTGGAATTTCCGTGTTATCGCGTTGTGATCGAGTATTAATATTATGATAGCGAGAGAGAGTATGAAATCGAGCGAATAAATAAGAGGGGGATGAAGAGTGCATAATTCGATATAAGAGAGAAAGTGAAAGATTTCTCCTCTCATGTAACCTAAGCCATGATAACTTCTTGAAAGAAGGTGAGATATGATCATAGTATCGAACATTACAAATGAATACTGAATACTAATGAAAGATTCTTGATCTGAAACTGAAACACCAGATGGATTAGGAAAATATGTTTTCCAGTGACTCCTTACTTTAAAAAAAGAGACAATGTGACAAAGTAGAAAGTTATTAAACACAAAAGCATTTACCTTAGTTTAACATGAATGTTTTACAATAAGTAAAACAAAAAAAAACTTAAGTTATGTAAAATAAAAAAATACGAGTTCGATAAGCAATTGAACCAATATCATCACTGGACATTCTGAACATTTGTAAGTTGAAAGCTTAGTGATTTTCCTGATGTTTTCACACTGATGCTGTACTGTCAGCCTTAGTACTAACATAACCTAAAATTTTGTCTGAAGATCTTTACACATGGCGTTAAAGCGCTACTGATTAAGATAACATGACATGCCTGTTTCTCTAACACTTTCAAATTTTATAGATAGCAAATACTTTCTACACATAGAAGAATGTTTAAGGATCACGAAAATATATAGTTTAATATAGTTATTATTTGCTCAACACACAAAATAAAATATTGCCTCTTACCTTGATATAAGAACAGCCATTCACTATCAACACACAACAGGAAAATGATGGAATATCATGTCACTCGTAAATGTCAGCGGACAGCTAGTAACTCATTTCATTACTAGATTGCAAGCGAATGCAGGCTACAGTAGTGCACTACCGAAAACTTGTGTCGTTGACAAATTTTAATAGGGTGGCGTTAAAGGTATACATGGCGTTATTTGGCTCAGGGACCTTATAAATACATTTTTAAAAAACACTAATAAAAGAAACTGTATAATTTAAATAATACAATGAAAACATGAAATAATTTGAAACTTTTAAATTAAAGAAAACTAACTAAATTGCAATTAAAATTATTTATTAAAATACAATTTCATACAATTTTGTGTTGAAAAACTCAGCAACAGAATAAAAGGATTATTTAATAACCAATTGTAAAATCTAGTTTTGAAGCTATTAATTGGTAATTTATAATATTGACTGGGAGCTTATTATATAATTTCATCCCCATAATTAAAAAGTTTGTGTTGCTCTTGTGTAATCTACAATATGGAATATTAATTTGTTCACTATTTCTAATTTCATGATCATGTATATTGACCACTAATGAGTAATTGTCGATATTTTGTCGAGTGTAGAGTACTAGATCATATATATACAAATTTATGATTGTTAAATTCCGTGATTATCTGAAAAGTGGCCGACAATGTTCCAGATAGTTTGCTTTACATAAAATTCTAATGGCTTTCTTTTGTAAAATAAATACGCTTCCAATTTTGGTTCCATTTCCCCAGAAAATTAGGGCATATCGGATTATCGATTGAAAGAAAGAAAAGTAGGCACATCTTAAATAATTTTGAGAAACGCAAGTCGTTAATTTCTTTAACAAGTATAAAACTCGTGATAGCTTCGTGCATATGTATTCGATGTGGTTATCCCATGTTAAACTGGAGTCTATATCTTATATTAATATAAAAGTTATTTACTAATAAAGGAATGGGTATAATGGCATTACTAGCACTCAAAATATTAATATCGGTGTCTCACAGGGTACTGTACTTGGTCTTATTTTGTTTTTAATACACATTAATGATTTATTAGCTTACTTACTTTCTTAACTTACTTACTTACTTATTACTACTTACTTACTTACTTACTTACTTACTTACTGGCTTAAGGAACCCGGAGGTTCATTGCCGCCCTCTCATAAGCCCGCCATTGGTCCCTATCCTGAGTAAAATTAATCCATTCTCTATCATCATATCCCACCTCCCTCAAATCCATTTTAATATTATCTTCACATCTAATGATTCACTAGCAATTTTGAAAAATTAAATGGTGAGATATTTTCGCATACGGACGACATTGTTGTTATTTTTGCAGGTAAAACTTGGTATGACACCTACCTTAATGGAAATAATGGTATCATTTTGATTGAAAATTGGTTTGATTCCAGCCTACTTGTCTAAAATCGTATTAAAACTACGGTTGTACCATTTTTGTTAACATTGTTGGTATGAAATCTCCTGATTCGCTATTGTATTAAAAAAATTCATACATCCAGTTGGTCTTCTGAAAAGTAATTGTAACTGTCCTATTCTAAATGAATCTACTCCAGTTAAGTATCTCGGAATAATCACTGGTCAACAGTGATTTTGTTAAATGTAAACTATCTACTATTTCTTATGTAATTTTGTCTGCTGATTCCAAAAATGAAGTTTGAATATTTCTACCACCCACCATTTTTTTTGTTGTTGTTGTCTTCAAATCTATTACTGTACCATCTCAACATTACAAATATTACTCTAGATGGCAGTAGTGTTTTATGATTAGCTGTTTTCTTGTTATCAGTTGTACCAACTATGGAATTTTCATTGAAATCTGTGGACGGATATAGTTAAGAAGGCTTTGTTGATTGTTTCATTTTTATTAAAATAGTTCCATTCTACTTCAGTTATCCGGATCCCAGTAATCAACGTCACTTGACAGATGATTTTCAATAAATCTTAATATTAAACAATCTCTGATACGTGACTATCCATAATATCATATAGCAGAAGCTATAACATAACCGAAATAGTATAAACAAGTGTTAGAAAAGTTTTAATTAGGGATGATGAAATAAACAAGAAAAGTTTCAATTAAGGACGATGAAATAAAAAATAAACATGAATAATTTTAAAAGGAACAATTATTGAAAGTACAATTTTTAAATTGGACATGTGCGTAAAAAAAGTGGAACTCGTTGATGTACATATGTACATGGTGTATTCCTCAACTTATTCAGGGTTTCCGAATGGTGCTCTTCATTTATTTGTAAACAGGGTTTCAGAGAAGATGCATAGCTATGACCAGTGATCTTTATTAATTCTTGTTCTTGAATGCCAATGCGAGTCATATTTGAAACTGCTGTGCATCGACTGGAGTGGTTTGTAATTTTCTGTTTTTTTGACGTCCAGACCGGTACTGTTTGAAATGTTGGCAAACAAAGAAAGAAATATATTATTTCAATGTACCGAAGTATATATGATATTTCCATGCAGATATTCTGCGTCATCATACGATGAAAGAGTAATGGAACGGAGAAAAATTCTCTCCGGCGCCGGGATTTGAACCCGGGTTTTCAGCTCTACGTGCTGATGCTTTATCCACTAAGTCACACCGGATACAACCCCGGCGTCGGACAGAATTGTTTCTGATTGAGTTCCAACTCTTGGGTTCCCTCTAGTGGCCGCCCTCTGCACTACGTCATAGATGTCTATGATGACGCAGAATATCTGCATGGAAATATCATATGTACTTCGGTACATTGAAATAATATATGATATGCGTAAATCACGAAGTGATTTAAGACGGCGCTTATTCCGTCGGATCCCGACTAACTCATAACGAGTGCACCTCAGCACATGTGTGGACTTCGGTCCTATGTTCATAGACATCTATGACGTAGTGCAGAGGGTGCCACTGGAGGGAACCCAAGAGTTGGAACTCAGAGACAATTCTGTCCGACGCCGGGGTTGTATTCGGTGTGGCTTAGTGGATAAAGCATCAGCACGTAGAGCTGAAAACCCGGGTTCAAATCCCGGCGCCGGAGAGAATTTTTCTCCTTTCCATTACTCTTTCAAAGAAAGAAATGCTAGGGAAGCGATAAAATTAAACAAATGCTAGGGACGCGATAAAATTGTGCGATAAGCACCCATGATTGGTTGAAATACGTCCTTTCGTACCGTTTTATTGGTAATATAAGTGTAATAGTCATTATAATACATTGTAAACAGTCTCAGAGGTCTGGGTTTGACTCATGAAAAAGAACGTCAACTGCAGCACAAACAAAATGCAAGTGTTCCCTGACAGTATATACCTGTGACACGCACCAAACATGACGTCGCGTCACTACAGTCTATGAAAACTAACCTTACCTCAGTACGCTCTGGTCCAGAATATGGTCTCTTATGCCTACTAGTATATCTACTGCTACTTCAAATTCTTAAGTTTATGGTTATGCATTCGTCTCTGGCTAGAAATTTTTTAACTGTAGAAGTCATTATTTCTCGTGAGCCTGTGACACTTTGTGCACTTTGTAACTCGAAGAACAATTGAAACGCTCCGTAGATTTTATAGAAGATATATGCGAACAAGATTTTTTCAAAGAAAAATTCTCTAGAATAGTGCGGTTGAAATATGAATGCTTCAGCTGAAAGGATCACGTATAGACCATTTTGTCTTCTTTCTTGATTCCTGATTTCATTTCTTTCCTCTATTTCATATTTCTGTCCCTTTTCACCTTCTTTATCTCTTGCAAGGTGTTCCACGATTCGCCTTGCGAAATGGCCTCATCTATAACATCAATGGTGGCTTTTTTTACCAATCTCTTTTCCATGACTCCAGCTATCTTTCTCTCTTTCTTTTAACTCTTCACAAGCTTTTCAGAGCAGTTTTTATCGCCCTATTTCTAATAGCTGCTCTTCGGAAAGAAAGTTTCTGAACGTTGTAAAAGTGTCGTTTCTCATTTACTTATTACGATCGTGTTATATTGTGTGATACTGCCGTTTTAATCTCTGGAGTCTTAGACGCCGTTTACAAAGTCATAACTCTTTTTGTAATTACGTTTTTTTTTCAAATCTGTTAATGGAGACAATTGCGAGGAAACTTTCGTCTTTTACAAGTGATTTCTAAATTAACTAAGATATAAATCACGGCATTTATAAACGGCATAGGTACAGCTCTGAAATATTAATCTCAAAACTAAATAACAAAAGTAAAAATTTCGATTCAATAAAGATACAAGATATAATATGCTACAATTGTTAAATTTCAGACGCAATCTACGATTAAATAACCACAACTCCTTTTGATAAGTTTTTCCACAGCTCAAATAGATTGCAATACGAGCTCTAACTCTTGATTTGTTCACTTTGTTATTTAACGACGATGTTTCAACTGCTGGATTATTTAGTATCGATGGAATTGGTGATAGCGAGGTGGTATTTGGAGAGATGAGGTCCAGGATTCTCTACCGTACAAGCTACGCCACCTGTGTCTCTCTTGTTTTTTTATTCTTTAACAGTTTAACGCACATATTTCTTTATTCTCACTTCCAATTATAATTACTTAGTATCGATATAACAACCTCAACTTAGGGAAATTGAATATTATAAAACAGTAGCTATTGAAATAATCTGATGAATGATAGGAATTAATTAGTATCGAAATAAGAACTTAAGCTTAGGGAAATTAAATATTATAAAACAGTAGCTATTGAAATAAACAGTTAAATGAGACGAATTATTTAGTATTGACAATCTAATTTAGGTAAAGTTATGGAAATTAAATGTTATAAAACAATATGTTTGTTTATAAATATAAAATTTTCAAACTCTTATAAATGAGACGAATTTCTTAGTATTGACCATATTTCAACTTATGGAAATTATTCAAAAGTTATTCGTGTTAGCTAATTGAAAGATCTGATAAATGAGAACTTAGATCTGATATTAAATGAGATTAATAACTTGTAGAATATTAGATTTTTTCCTAACAAATTATCATAACTTATTTATTTTTAGACAAATTCTTTGAAACTTGATATAACATTTCAAATTGATTTAGAATTTTAAATCGAGATGACAAATTGAATTTATTTGAATATTATTTACAATTAACGCTAATTATTATAGTAACAGAACATAACCTTCTGCGACAGTATTCAACTTCCAGCATCACTTTTCAACATCATCATTATTGCATAACCGACCACTATCATCTTGATTAGTTTCCCCATTGTACAATTGTTTCTCATTGGCTCTCAACTGAGTTATTTTTTTCAAAATGCTTTAGTCGTGCATTAAAGTCCTAGTACCAGTTTATAATTACTTACTTTCTCATGGTCGAATAAACTAAAAATGGATAAAATTGTCCTTTGTATTCACTGAATGTAAATTTATTTTATTGCGTCACTAAATTTATAAAAAGGTTAACTGGAAATACGATAAATCTAAAAAATGTTCTTAGTATTGCGTTGGAATTAAAATGTAATAATTGAAATGATTAGATAAGTCACTTGTCAGTTGCTTAAATTAATCATAACTTAGGGTCGTTATTTCAAACCCGGCACATAAACTGAATCGTGTATATTTAAATTTCATTCTTTGATTTAATTGATAATTAAAAGTATTTTTATTTTATCATAATTCTTTATATCTCAATTCTAACATCACCACCAAATCATCATTTAAGAAATCTACCATTATCAAAATTTAAAATATTGATTTGTTTCATCTTTCTTTATTCCATGAAAAAAGATTTTCTTTTTTAAAATGCTTGTAGTCATTTATCACTCCCGTGCAAATGAGTGTCGATAAGTTGACATTTTTGTACATTTTATGAACTTCAAAATGTTTAAAATGTTCCTTTTCATATTTATGAATTGTGTTTTTTATTTTATTGCGTGACCATGCCAAATTAACTGGAATTATACATTGGTAAAAAAACTTCAGTAATGCATGTCATTAAAATGTCTGATTGAAATGATGGGTGTTCAGCATTGTCAGTTGCTGTAAACTCTTAATGACTAAGGGTCGTTGTCGTTCATCTGCTGTGCACATAAACTAATCGTATATTGAAATATATATACCTTTGAAAGAATAATAATTAAAACTATATTTATTTTATTAAATCAGGTTTATAAAATTATGACGACTGTTCCATATGCGAAAGGTTATGTTCTGTTACTATAATAATTAGCGTTAATTGTAAATAATATTCAAATAAATTCAATTTGTCATCTCGTTTTTCAACGTCGAATTCAATAATCAAGGTCATAATATTATAATATTATCAAGTTTAACGGGCACTACGTCAATATCAATGACATTATTGTTCCTCGGAAAAAATCAATACTTTCGCTTCTGCGCACATCTCACAATTCACGACCTAGAACAAGGTCACTTCCGATCTTGTCAGATACAAATAAAATGTATACATCTGAATACCTTTCTTTTCCATGTTAAAATATGGTCTTTTGAGCATAAAAAGCGTAGCTGAAACACTCTTCCGATACAAATGAGTGTCGATTATGAAACTATTTTTTGTACATTTTATAAATATCCATACTATATTTAATTACTTTCCATCTTGCGCATGACATTGTATTTTATAATCATTTCTTGAACGTTATTCAGAGACATACACAAGTCAAACCATTTAATATTTGCTGAAACAAGATGAAATTTCTTTTCTGGATTGCACACTAAAAATACATTACATAAACGACAAAATGTCTGTCTGTCTCTCTGTCGAACCCTGTTCTTCGAAAACGGTGCATCATTTAGATAGCTTCTGAAATAATTTCATTTTTAGAGACTACTAAGGGAAAATTATTCATTTCTTTCTGAGCCCACTGTGGGTCACGGACCATCGCTGTCGAATTATCATACCAGAAAGGCGTATCAACAAAGCTACACATTTACAGTAGAGTCTTCTAAATATAAAATTATTTTTCTTATCCTTGTCTACATAACAGAGAACTTCCTTTGATTCTTTCTAATGCCAATTGTATTTCTAAAAAGATTGTTTTCAAACATAAATAGGTTCCATTACATTTCTTTTAGTAAGATCAAATTCGTTGGTATGCCCTTCTATCATGATGCCCTCGATGTTATTTCGTTGCCGAAAAGGAGCAAGGCCTGCTAATTACACATTAACAGGATAGATGTATGGCTTTGCTTTCAATTGTTTCTCGTATTAAACATATTGTGTTCATTTGTTTGCTTGTAACTGTCGTACATTAACTGATACATCACCATTGAGGATACATACAAATCCAAGCGATAAACTGTGTTAACTGATACAAGACATGTTGTTGTAGAGGGGTGACAAAACTATTTTTAAAAAATGTAAGAACATGTATGCGACCTACCTTCAGATAGATTTGGATTTTTTTATACAAAAACACAAAAATGCTTTATGAAATGTAAGTTTGCTCATTTTTATTTTGCAGAAACTTATACATTTTGTATTTATATTAAATTTCGCATTTTATCGTAGATTTAAAAGCTACAGTAATATACTCGATATGCTTTTAATCATAAAATTACTAATTTTTATAACTTTTTGCTGACGATCAGATCTTGATGGCAGAATCGGAGGATGACTTATCAACTACAATCAGTAATGAAAAAAAAATATAAATCTTGATTACACAACTTTTAACACTATATCACTTCGGAAAACGTTTAATGTGTCTTTCACGTGTTATATTTTATTACCTGTTAACATGTTTCAGCCTACTATTGGCCATCTTCAGAACTGGCTGTTGCTGGTCTTGACACCTTTGGTTTTGTTTCCTGTAGGGATGTGTTAGTGTAGTGTAATATGGAGTCAAAGAGTGTGTGTGTTCTGAAATTTAATTGTGTGTTGAGAATTTCATTTGGATGAGTTTTTGTGTGTCTGTATATTTCGTATTGTTCTAGTGTGTTTAGTTTCTGGCTTTTTGGTTGGATGTGTAGAATTTCCATGTCTGTGTTGGTGTCTCTGTAGGTGTGGTTAGCATTTGTGATGTGTTCTGCATATGTGGAAGTGTTTTGTAATTTTGTTATGGCTGTGACCTGTTCTGTGTAACGTGTTTGAAATGATCTGCCTGTCTGTCC
This sequence comes from Periplaneta americana, assembly GCA_025594305.2. Taxonomy (NCBI): domain Eukaryota; kingdom Metazoa; phylum Arthropoda; class Insecta; order Blattodea; family Blattidae; genus Periplaneta; species Periplaneta americana. The sequence continues at coordinate 7,930,977 of JAJSOF020000001.1, forward strand.
TATGTAGAAATTCTCAACACACAACTCGATTTCAGAGCACACACACTCTTTGACTCCACGTTACACTATACAAACACACCCACACAGGAAACAAAACCAAAGGCGCCAAGACCAGCAACAGACAGTTCTGAATATGGCCAATAGCAGGCCGAAACATGGTAACAGGTAATAAAATTTAACACGTGAAAGACACATTATACAGACGTGGACAAATTATTAACAAAATTGACGATTTTTATGATATTTTGTTTACAAAATTTGACTTTTCAATTTAGACTACAGTTGACAATTTTGGATATTTCCATCATTACAGTAGAGAAATATGCAAAAATGTCAACTGTAGTTTAAATTGAGCAGTCAAGTTTTGTAAAAATATATAATAAAAATCTTCAATTTTGCTAATAGCCTAATTTGTAAATTAGCAAAAATGTCAACTGCATTGAAAAGTCAAATTTTGTAAAAATATAAAACAAAAATCTTCAGTTTTGCTAATAATTTGGAAATATCCAAAATGTCAGCTGTAGGCCAAATTGAAGAATCGAATTTTGTAAAAATATACAATAAAAATCTTCAGTTTTGATAATAATTTGTAAATATGCAAAAATATCAAATGTAGTCCAAATTGAGGAGTTAAATTTTGAAAAATATGCAACACTAATCTTCAATTTTGCTAATAATTTGGAAATACACAAAAATGTCAACTGTAGTCTAAATTGAAGAATCATATTTTGTAAAAATATATAATAAAAATGTTCAATTCTGCTAATAATTTGTCCACGTCTGTACGTTTTCCGAAAAAAAAAAATAATCTTAAAGTTTCGAATAATAAAACAAAAACACACCGTACACAAGCCTGCCTCTTACGGTAGCTGCTGGAAACATTTTTGTTTCATAAATGTAATTTGTACTCACTAGCTAGCTAGTTAAATAGATAGATAGATAGATAGATAGATAGATAGATAGATAGATAGATAGATAGATAGATAGATAGATAGATAGATAGACAGACAGACAGACAGACAGACAGACAGACAGACAGACAGACAGACAGACAGACAGACAGACAGACAGACAGACAGACAGACAGACAGACAGACAGACAGACAGACAGACAGACAGACAGACAGATAGATAGATAGATAGATAGATAGATAGATCGATGGATGGATGGATGGATGGATGGATGGATGGATGGATGGATGGATGGATGGATGGACAGATAGACAGACAGACAGATAAATAAATAATGGCTTTTAAAGGAGTAGACCACAGAAGATGTGGTTTTAAAACGTGAAATCATAGAACAGGTATCCTTACTTAACTATCCTGGCTGCAATAGAACGTACTTAAAAGAACAAGACTTCATGAAGAAAATGAGTAAATTTCAACATATGTGTTCGACAATACGAAGAACCTTAAAAGTATAAAACACAACGTTCAACACAACTAAAATTTTATAAAACGTTAGGTGTTCTCCTCTTAACCTATGGTCCAGAAAATTGGTCTATAAACCGAGGAACTAAAAAAAAAAAAATTGAAATCTGTGAAATGTCCTGGTCTCACTCTTTTATGTCATCAAAGGACGAAAATATTCGACAACACCTAAATATTTTTAATTTGACTCTGTGACCGGAAGGAAAAAGGTCTTAAGTCAATTTTTTTCGAAAATGAGATTTTTATATATTCTGAAAGCGGAAACAATTCTCTACAAGCTGGTAAAACGGTTAAAGTCAAATAAGACTCCTGACTGGATTTATAGAGCGTTATCAAATGTCCTAAGTACTTTTTGAATTGAGAACACACAGAATAAAGGACTTAAGAATATTTAATACTTTATTCCTTACAAACATCACAAGTTTACTTTCCATGCTTCCCTATTAAAAAGGTCTAACTTGTATTTTAGCCATTTTATCACATAATGATACGCTTTCCTTTTAAAACTTTAAGCACTAGGGTAAACATTCCTATATTGTTTAAGACCTATTTTGCATTCCTAATAATTTACATTTCTCATTTATTTTTACATAAAAAAGGTCTTGTGTTTAAATAGTCCTTTCTACTCAGTTTGGATTCTAGTCTTAAAGGGCCGTATTAATAGACATTCTTAGCGCGGGCTTCCGGTGGATGACCAGCGAACTAACGTTTTTCGTATTCATAAACCAGTGTTAGCGATATGATATGTTATGAATCCTGCACAAGTAACCAGTCGATAGCCGGGGCTAGTTTAGCACGTTCGTAGCGCGAGCTAGCGAAATGTCTATGAGTAACACCCAAAAGGACTTAAGTGCGGATATTTTTGGACATAGTCAAGAAAATTGTTAAATGAGTAACATTACCTATTTTAGAATAAATATAAACAAATAATATCCAGGAAAAACCTCTTAATTAAAAAAACTCTACAATTGACACCAATTTCAATCTTTCTACTGCTGTCCTGAAAAGTATAAAATTTTTACTTAAGACCTTTTTCCTCCCGGCCACAGACATAATTCGTACCAACATATAAGAGAAATGAATAACGACCTGTTACCTAAAGTAATACTGGTCTATGAACCAAGAGGACACCGAAATGTAGGTAGACCAAGAAGAAGATGGTAGATGAAGACGGAACAGACCAGTAGGCCTAATCCTTGTGGTTGATGATGATTACGCCAATATAAATATCAGACAATACCGGTGGATTAACTGATAATTAACTTGTAATGCATTTTGTCCCTCTTTATGAACCATGCATACAGAAACGATGCCGGAGTAGCAAATAACCAACCAATGGCCATGTTGTTGCGGAATAAAGTAGCCATCAAGTAGGAGGGACCTCGCATCATGGAGTGCATGACTATTGAGCCAGCGAGGTGATTCTCTCGTCGCAATAATCCTTGCAGGGCGGTCGCGTGTGCTTTATGGGCGGGAGAATTAGCATAGAAATGAATTGGACGCGTCTGTGTGTCGCCGCCGCACAGAGATATCGCATATTGAATCCGGCACATGTGGGCCTGACCGGGCTGGGACGGGCGTACCACCCCTTGGGACATGGACAGCGGGGTGCGCACCCCACACATAGCCCGACTGAAATAGCAGGGCACCCTCCTGGGGAACAGTTCATATACTTCATTCTGTTTTCAGCATAAGTTTGATAATACCGTGATGATAATAATAATAATAATAATAATAATAATAATAATAATAATAATAATAATAGTGATGGAAAAATTCAAATACCTGAGAGCAACAGTAACAAATATAAATGATACCCGGGAGGAAATTAAACACAGAATAAATATGGGAAATGCCTGTTATTATTCGGTTGAGAAGCTTTTGTCATCCAGTCTGCTGTCAAAAAATCTGAAAGTTAGAATTTATAAAACAGTTATATTACCGATTGTTCTTTATGGTTGTGAAACTTGGACTCTCACTCTGAGAGAGGAATATAGGTTAAGGGTGTTTGAGAATAAGGTGCTTAGGAAAATATTTGGAGCTAAGCGGGATGAAGTTACAGGAGAATGGAGAAAGTTACACAACACAAAACTGCACGCATTGTATTCTTCACCTGACATAATTAGGAACATTAAATCCAGACGTTTGAGATGGGCAGGGCATGTAGCACGTATGGGCGAATCCAAATATGCGTATAGAGTGTTAATTGGGAGACCGGAGGGAAAAAGACCTTTGGGGAGGCCGAGACATAGATGGGAGGATAATATTAAAATGGATTTCAAGGTGGGATATGATAATAGAGACTGGATTAATCTTGCACAGAATAGGGACCGATGGCGGGCTTATGTGAGGGTGGCAATGAACCTTCGGGTTCCTTAAAAGCCATTTGTAAGTAAGTAATAATAATAGTAATAATAATAATAATAGTAATAGTAATAATAATAATAGTAATAATAATAGTAATAATAATAAGTTAATAATAGTAATAGTAATAATAATAAGTTAATAATAGTAATAATAATAGTAATAATAACTTTATCTATTTGTTTATTTATTTATTTATTTATATTTAATGTGCTGTACAACAGCCAGTGGCCAATTACAGTTCAGCACAAATATAACAAAAACATAATACAAAAATAATTATTACATATAAATACAATTACAATTAATTACAATAATGACGAAGAATGGATAACTAAGAATACTATGAGACAATGATAATTGAGTATAATGCCTAAAAGAATACATAAATGATAAATCGTTGCCAAGAGCAAACTAAGTCTATACATTGAAGGGATCGGATTCGCAGCCATGCATGTTGGCATTTTTAATGCATCTGGTAATAATAATAATAATAATAATAATAGTAATAATAATAGTAATAATATTAATAATAATAGTAATAATAATAATAGTAGTAATAATAATAATAATAATAATAAATAATAATAGTAATAATATTAATAATAATAGTAATAATAATAGTAATAATAATAATAATAATAATAATAATAATAATAATAATAATAATTAATATTAATAATTTATTTTTATTTATTTAGAATATTAACATGCAAAACAACAGCACAAGGCCAATTACAGTTCAGCACGATACAAAACAGAACAACACAACAAATGATGATGAGAATGAATGATAGAAAATGACAGTGAAATGAAATACAATCAATATAATAGTCAACATTAATCATTGACCAAATGCAACAAAATAAATAGCACAAATAATAATAATAATAATAATAATAATAATAATAATAATAATAATAATAATGATAATTTACTTACAAATAACTTTTAAGGAACCCGGAGGTTCATTGCCGCCCTGACATAAGCCCGCCATTGTTCCCTATCCTGAGCAAGATTAATCCAGTCTCTATCATATCCCACCTCCCTCAAATCCAATTTAATATTATCCTCCCATCTACGTCTCGGCCTCCCAAAGGTCTTTTCCCTCCGGCCTCCCAACTAACACTCTATATGCATTTCTGGATTCGCCATACGTGCTACATGTCCTGCCCATCTCAAACGTCTGGATTTAATGTTCCTAATTATATCATGTGAAGAATACAATGCGTGCAGTTCTGTGTTGTGTAACTTTCTCCATTCTCCTGTAACTTCATCCCTCTTAGCCCCAAATATTTTCCTAAGCACCTTATTCTCAAACACCCTTAACCTATGTTCCTCTCTCTGAGTGAGAGCCCAAGTTTCACAACCATACAGAACAACCGGTAATATAACTATTTTATAAATTCTAACTTTCAGATTTTTTGACAGCAGACTGGATGATAAGAGCTTCTCAACCGAATAATAACAGGCATTTCCCATATTTATTCTGTGTTTAATTTCCTCCCAGTGTCATTTATATTTGTTACTGTTGCTTCAAGATATTTGAATTTTCCACCTCTTCGAAGGATAAATCTCCAATTTTTATATTTCCATTTCGTACAATATTCTGGTCACGAGACACAATCATATACTTTGTCTTTTCGGGATTTACTTCCAAACCTATCTCTTTACTTGCTTCCAGTAAAATTCCCGTGTTTTCCCTAATCGTTTGTGGATAATAATAATAATAATAATAATAATAATAATAATAATAATAATAATAATATCAAAAACAACATTAAGGATGTCCCAGGGCGTCTGTAAATAAGGTTAGTTGTTCATAGACTATATTGGCGTGACGTCATTTTTAGCGCGTGGTACAGCTACTATCAGGGTACGCTTGTATCTTGTTTGTGCTGCATTCATTCATTCATTCATTCATTCATTCATTCATTCATTCATTCATTCATTCATTCATTCATTCATTCATCCATTCATTCATTCAGTGTTCTGTCTAAGGGCAAGTCTTTCACTGCAAGCCCAGCTTTCTCCAATATTTCCTATATCCTGCCTTACTCTTTCTCTCCTCATATGCTCCATATATCTTAATGTCGTCTATCATCTGCCTCGATCTCTTCTCCCGTTCACCATTCCTTCCAGTGCATCCTTCAGTAGGCAGTTTCTTCTCAGCCAGTGACCCAACCAATTCCTTTTTCTCTTCCTGATCAGTTTCAGCATCATTCTTTCTTCACCCACTATTTCCAACACAGCTACAGTTTTTATTCTCTCTCTCCATTTCACACGTTCCATTCTTTTTCCATATCCACATTTCAAATGTTTATATTCGCTTCTCTCCACCTCGTCGTAATGTCCATGTTTCTGTCCCATACAATGCCACACTCCACACAAAACACTTCAATAGTCTTTTCCTTAGTTCTTTTCCAGAGGTCCACATAAGATGCTTTTTTTTTCTATTAAAAGCTTCCTTTGTCATTGTTATTCTCTTTTTGACTTCCTGGCAGCAGCTCGTGTTACTGCTTATAGTACAACCCAAGTATTTGAACCTGTCCACTTGCTCTACTGCCTTATTTAGAATTGGCAAGTTTACCTTCTTTATTTGTATTCCTATGACCATGGTCTTTCAGAAATCTAAGAGATGCAGCTGGAAATATAGGATTAAAAATTAATGGAAACAAAACAAAATACATGGTCGTCAATAACAAAAATAATAATAAAACTTCTAAGTACATTGAGATTGATGATGCCAAATTTGAGACAGTCCAGAGCTTTGTATATCTTGGATCACTAGTTAATAGTAACAATGATATCTCAGAGGAAGTAAGTACAAGAATACAAAGCGCCAATAGGTGTTATTATGGGCTGCAAAAACAAGTTAAATCAAGATTGCTATCTCGTGGCACAAAATGTAGACTATATAAGACCCTAATAAAACCAGTGTTGACCTATGCATCAGAGACGTGGCCTCTTAGCGAAAGGGATAAATTTAGATTGGCAGCATTCGAAAGGAAGATATTGCGAAGGAAAATGTTATGTTTTATTTAACGACGCTCGCAACTGCAGAGGTTATATCAGCGTCGCCGGATGTGCCGGAATTTTGTCCCGCAGGAGTTCTTTTACATGCCAGTAAATCTACTGACATGAGCCTGTCACATTTAAGCACACTTAAATGCCATCGACCTGGCCCGGGATCGAACCCGCAACCTTGGGCATAGAAGGCCAGCGCTATACCAACTTGCCAACCAGGTCGACTATTGCGAAGGATTTTTGGGCCTTTAAGGGATGGTGAAACTTGGAGAATAAGGTATAACAACGAATTATACCAGCTTTATGAGCCTCCCGATATAACATCCATTAAGATTGCTCGTCTGAGATGGGCAGGGCATGTTAAGAGAATATATGAATGTGAAATACCTAGGAAGGTTATGGAATATGGGATTGCTGGAGGAAGAAGAGTTGGAAGGCCAAAGCTACGATGGATGGACTGTGTTATGGACGACATTAAGAGGCTTGGAGTGAAGAACTGGTGGACGGTGGCTAAAGATCGAGACCGATGGAGAAGAATTCTTAAGGAAGCCGAGGCCCGATCCAGGCTGTAGGGCTATGGATGATGATGATGACCATAGTCTTCGTCTTATTTGCATTTATCTTCATCCCATACTGTTTACAGCTGTCATTTGGCTCCAGTAACATATCCTTTAGTAAGTTATCGTCTCATCTTCTGCTAACACTATATCGCCAGCAAATCTTATAAACTTCTTCTTCCTCCTACTATCACTCCTCCCATGTTCTGAAAACAGTTCTTCACTAAGGGCATCTTGTCGTATTCCTCTCTCACTTTCACATCCTTCTGACACTTCTTCTTCTATCTGACTTTGACTCGTTTCATATAAAGATTACTGCACAGCTTCCTCTTTTCAATCCAAGCCAATAACTGATTTTTTATTGCATCCGATAGTGTGCTCTAGTGTGACGCGCTAAATATAGATAGTATATCTAGGCCTGATCGATTACAAAGGTATATTTTGATCAAAGAGTACAGCTACAGCAACAGTACTCTTAATCATTTTGTTCTCTTTGATTTGTTGTTCTGTGGTTACTAGGCAACTTTCATCATAACATGATAATCGATACCAACAGCTGTAAGAGAGGCTGCTATTTTTATCTGTATACAATGCTTAAACAAGGGGTTTTCGTGTGTATAACTGCAGCAAAGCAATACTCATGTATAGTTACACACTGTTTATACATCCATCGCTTATGCATGAGTTTTCTTACTATAGTCGCGACGCTGTTATTCCCGGCGTGACTCCTCCTCTTTGCTTACGTCTTAGGAAGTGAAGGCTCTATAAAGTCTAGGTAGGTAGTATCGTTCGCCAATTTTGTTCTTTCGTTGCCGAGCTACGAGACGAGGAATCTATCTGCCGCAGCGTTAAACATTATCATGTCGTAGCTCCTATGATAATAAATCAAACGCACTGTAATTCAGCAAATAATTGAGCGGCAAATAACGCCTTCATGTGTTTTCTGTGAACGCCAACGAAAGAGCCATAATGGCGGGCGATTATATTAAGTATTTATCCAGCCTTAGGAAATGCATAACATCGTCATCAGCGAATCACAAGACGCACACGTTTAAGGGGAGTGGGTAATGATGCCTGTGCGATTGAAACATTTTAATACAAAAGTTTACTTCAATATTTCTAGGCTTTTATTGCTCAGGGTGGAATAAAACTTTCCATGCTTATACAATCAACCATTCTGAATTCAGTGGTATCAAAGACAACTAAATAGTTTCGCATCCAAGTGCAAAATAAAGGCCCCTAACTGATAACCTGTTTTCCCACTTTGCTAAGTATACCTTAATCTTCAGGTGCACATTACTTGCTACAATCTTCACTCATATACTTTGTATTTTTTAAGTTATCAAGTAATGTGTATTGTAAATTCTAAAGCAAAATTTAGTTAAATACTTCACCCCTAGTGAAACAGAAAAAATATTGAACTTTGTTTAAATTTTTTGCAATTTTTCAAAGCCTGTATATTTTTTCTCGTGTTCTGTATGTGACATTCTTAAACCCGTAGGTCTACTGTGTAGAACACAGCCTACAGAAAACGCTGTAAAAATTTCATGTAAATTGATTCAGTAGTTTCAGAGAAAAATGCACTTGTTTGAAAATGTAAACTTACGGAAAACTGCATTTAAAAAAAAAAAAAAGAAGGAAGTATGAATTAGATGCACCGTCAAATTTAAAGGGGTCATTTAAAGGGAATATGTGCAGAAATACCCCCACATATTTATATTGTTTTAAAGAGGAAGTTTTGTACTTTTCTTTTTAAAACAGAAAATAAAAATCGGATTTTTACCCCTAATCACTACCTGGTTCCCTTAAATGTAGCCGACCTGCAACGTGATTGGCTGACGGAAATTAGAGCGGCGGGACTTTAATGTTTTCTGTCCCAACTCTGCGTAAGTGGATTGGCAGAAGCGGTCCTGTACTTTGGCCTCCTCGATCTCCTGACTTGACCCCTCTGTTTTTTTGTGTGGGAACAGATGCGTAATCTTGTTTAAGCAACCTCAATTGAATCATAAGATGATCTGTTGGCCCGGATATTTGCTGCAACAGGGGAAGTAAACGATAATCCAGAAGTCTTTCATCTCTCTAGACAATTCATGTCAGCCACCGGCGTGGCTCAGTCGGTTAAGGCGCTTACCTGCCGGTCTGAAGTTGCGCTCGGGCGCGGGTTCGATCCCCGCTTGGGCTGATTACCAGGTTGGATTTTTTCCGAGGTTTTTCCAACCGTAAGGTGAATGCCAGGTAATCTATGGCGAATCCTCGGCCTCATCTCGCTATCACCAATCTCATCGACGCTAAATAACCTAGTAGTTTATATAGCGTCGTTAAATAACCAACTAAAAAAAATAAAAAAAAAACAATCCATGTCCCGCCGATGTAACCTTTGTGTACATGTCAGTGGAGGTATTTTTGAATATCTTTTGCAGTGATTTTGGTGTGTAAAGTTTTGCAACAGATTCAAGCAATAAAGCATGGCAATGGTTTGTGTTACATTAAGATCTGCTGTCCTCGCGAAATAGTGCTTCGCAGCACAATATGACATTAGAGAAAAGTTTTTAATAGATGAAATTAATACACCTACAGTTACATTACCAACCAAACTATTAAGTAATCTAATTTCACCCAATAAATTTAATGAGTGTCCCATACAACCTCCCGGATTTTGTCTATAGTAATGTCACAAGAGGTCTGAGATTTGCTGATAAATCCACTCGCCTCGCTCGTGGATTTATTTGGGAAATCTCAGACCTCGAGTGACATTTATTAGGACTATTTTGTGAATAAAATAAAAATGTAAATAATATATCCCTAAAATTCGCTCGCAAAATGTTAATAATTGTATATTTATGAATACTTAACCTATTCACACATTGTGAAGTCGAAATAGATGAATAACGATTACTGCAATAAAGAAATTGAATGTTATTCAGTAATGCCAATTGAGAAAAGAGAAATACTAGTTTAAAAATGTTAATTACATGTACTGCGATTTTCTCTTGTTATTATAACAGAACTACGTTTTCATTATCTGCTCAAATCGTAATTTAATTTAAACATTTTATAGTATAATACAAATAACCTCATTAACACAGTAATTAAATGAACAACTTTTATGAAGGAGTGTCATTTTCTTTGGATACAATGGACATGGAATTAGAAGATGAAGACGTAGATGTGGAAGTAGGATTTGGCAATTTATTTACTAGATAAATAGATGGATTTATTGAGTAATATTATACATACAGATTTTATATTATCACAATTTTCTCTAAAATCCAATGCACGGGTCTTCTGACCGTACGTGCTTTTTACCCAAAACAAGACCTCCTTTGTAGGTTCCCCCCCCCCCCACACATTATATAATATATCCTAACTTAAAAGACATAAAAGTGTACAGCTGGGTAGATATACAGCTGAAGTTCTAATCTTTCTCGCCTTCAAGCACATTATTTAGTACAGTGGATTCATGCTCAACGATTTACGTGGAAACAGTTGGCGGCACTGACTAAACAAAGAACGACCATGCGATAAATTGATAGTGATAAATCGAGCAGCATAAATTATCGGGATGTATGACTGTGATTGGTTGGAATTCAAAATTTCATTACACTTCATTGGCCGAAAATGTAATGACGTCATATAAACAAAATAGTCGGTTTAATCTGTAGATATGAAATACCTGGGAATTATTGTTGGTCAGCACTTGAAATGGGATAGACAAATCACCTTTTTATGTAACAGGATACGTGAAACAATTTACAAATTTGTAAACCTTCGCCATTACTTGCCTACTCATGTATTACGTTTGGTTTATTTGGCTATAGTTGAATCTGTTATCCGATATGGTATAACTGGATGGGGAGGCATTACACAAACTGCTCTTCTTCCTCTAATTATGTTGCAAAAACGTAGAATCAAAATTTGTTTGAAAAGTCGACTGGATTATCCAACAAATTTGATCCATTCCGAATTGAATGTTTTTAGAATTGACCAAATTTATAAATACTCTTTAATGAAATTCTATCATAAAAATAGAATGAAATTTGTAGCTCAACCACATGCTCATAATACAAGACGAAATGAAATTCTTAAATTAGTTGAACCTAAATGTTTCACATCTGCTGCTTTACTACACAGTACAAATTATGGTCCACGTCTATATAATTCGATAATAAAATTTCATCCAGAATTGACTACTTTAAGCAATGAAATTTTCAGATCCAGAATTAAAAAATGTATATGAGAGACTTCCTTATATGTATTATGTACCATGTATTGTAAAACAAGTTTATATCTATCCTAAGTGTATTTTCCTATTTTATCTTGGTTACTATATCAACATGACCTGCACTAATTATACTACTAATAATAATTTAATATTAATCGAACAATCTCAACATCGTCTCTTTTTCACTGAGTTATTACTAGTATTATTATTTACTGATTTTATTATCATCTTTATGAGAGCATTTTCTTAAGTATTTTGTCCACAAAGTATGTATATCTATGTAACGGAACTGTCCCCGAACATGAGCTTTGCTCTTTCGGGGTAATTTAATGAAACGTTTTTATGTATGCGTTATGTACAAACCTTAGTAATGCCGCACTTCGATTATTGTGACGTTTTGTTAAGTGACCTAAGTTCTGAATTGTCAGTCAAGTTACAGCGAGCTCAGAATATGTGCGTCAGATATGCGTGCAACATCCGACGATATGATCACATATCACCGTCCTTCGCAAGTCTTTCGTGGCTCCGACTTAAAGAACGCAGAACTTTACACTCTTTGTCTTTACTCTATCGAATTCTGCACACCTCAACACCAAATTGCCTTTCGTCTCGTTTCTACTATCTATACTCTAACCACGACGTAAATACCAGATCACTTATCTGTGGCACGCTATACCTCTTCATAGAACATCTTGTTATCCATCATCTTTTACAGTATCCACCTCGCGTCAATGGAATTTCTTGTCACAAAGTATCAGGGGCTGCAAGACAATAAACACGTTTAAATACAGCTTAAAAGATAACCTTATTAGCATTTCACTCCAATCTTACTGATTTAAACTATCACTGACTACATTGTTACTTTTTTCTTTAGACATCATCCTGATAGTGCTGTATTTTCAAAATTGTCTCATAATAATCTCTTTCTATTATCTAATATTATTTGAAATATATTAACATTCTATGTATTTTAGCTTAATTCTGCTACATTTATTTCATTGTCTAATTAATAGTTCATAGTATTTTGTTGTTTAATTCGTAAATAACTCTTGTATACATGTAGCTCTCATCTAAATCAAATTGTTGAATTCTTTGTAAGTTGATACATATGTATGTATACTTTTTGCTGGTTGAGTGGAAGAGAAGGCCTTACGGCCTTAACTCTGCCAGCTAAAATAAATTATTATTATTATTATTATTATTATTATTATTAGTTTATTATTATTATTAGTATTATTATTATTAGTATTATTATTATTATTATTATTATTATTATTATTATTATTATTATTATTATTAAATAAAATCTAAATCTAAATCTAATTTACTTTTCACCCTGTATGAATGTCGTATTCTGATTGAATTGAATGAATAAACAGGTGTGGAAGTAAATAGGCCTGTACAAATAAATAGTTAATAAATAACATAATCTGTTAACTCTGTATGAATGTCCACGAGGCTCTAAATAGCTGAACCTTGCCACGAGGCTCTAAAACATTGGTGTCCGCCTATGCCCAGCGGGTCCTGGATGCTGTGTGGATAGACTTAGCCGGCGCCCACTCCCCCTGCCAGGCTTAATGGTATAAAAATTGCTTCGACACACGAAAAACCGATCGTGTCTGTGTAGGAGGGTCAGTGCGTCGCTGAAAGAAGGGGAGGGGGTGTTATAAGGGCAATCAAAGTGCCATTTCGGTCAAGCCCACCTCCCACAAAGCCCTTCTCGAACATGGAGCATTATCCTTGTTGTACAACGAGTCGCGTGACGGTCTACAACTCATTGCAGATACTGTGCAGAGGAAATTACGGTTAATTGATGTGCGAGTGCAATGTATCTTATGGCACCCGTGTAAGGGTGGTTTTTGCCTCGTGATGCGTACATGTTACGATACCATTAAGCTCAAATGACCATTGAATTCAAATCAGAAAATTCAGATAATTTCAGATACTGCCATTCTCGCAAATTACTCGTGCTTGTATATTTTATTTTATTGCCGTGGTATCCACGAAGCGTCCTGTACTGTGGATCTAGTGGTAGTGTGTTCAGCAGGTCCATATTCGACTCTCGGCAGAAAGTAGGAGGCATTTCCGTCTCTGAGGAACTGAATGTTTTATCTTGTTTTTGTTTTATCTTGTAAGTTTTAAGATATGGTTTTTCTCCATCCAGATTACACGGCGTAATATGGGCCTAATCCCTTCTTTATATACCCTGCAGTCCACATTCATAATCCTCATGGCAGTGAAGATGGATCAGGATAAACGTGTCAACTTTGTCGTAAGTTATAATCAGGCTTCGAGACTTGGGACCCGATAAAATAAGTTTACTGTGCATGTACTACAGGTTGTTGACTAGCTGCAGGTAGTGAAAGTTAGAGATGTGTTGAGGTAACAACGTTGCTATTTAGAGTAGAGTACGGTAGTATGGGGAAACACGCACATGTGTACATTCCGAAAATAAATATACATTACACAATGACAATGTCAAAAGAATGTGAAAAGCATTTATTCTCCTGTCTTTTATAAGCATTTGTGTTTAATTATACACAGTGGTAATGGTGGAAATAAACATGTAGCAATTTTAATTTCTTCATTTATCCTATTGGTCGTCTTTAAAGTGCAGTTACAGTACCGAATTGCAATGTACCTACTACAAGATAATTTTCAGTGTCTCAAACGTAAATCTTTTTCGGTTATCTGCCAAAGTTTGTACTGTAGAAAGCTGCGCTCTACGTCGCATGACGTGATAGGAGCAAAACGAAAAAACCTAACACTCTGAGAGACAGTTCTTTATTCTCGGATGACTCTATGTCCACTAATTTGCTGTTTATATTACACAATGTTCCATATCCGTTATTTTTACATAAAATTGATTTCCACTTCTGTTTCACACGTTCAGTAACCGGTGTACTTGGTGTCTCATTAATTCTCTGTGTCCTTTCCTCAACTAATTTCACGTTTTCCGGCACCTCTTGCTCTGACTTTTCTAACCGTGTAATAGTTTCAGACACAGTTTTAAAATAGGTTTGTATGAAAACCAAATTATTCGTCAGAACCTTCAAATCCAGAGCGTTTTCCTTTGCGTATTTGTTGGCATTCATTCTACAGTACCCCCACGCACTGTACGCTTTATCACTATACTCAGTACGCCGTTATGCGGATTTCTCACTGAACTGCTCTATCGGGTCCGAAGTCTCGAAGCCTGGTAATAATGATTATAGTAATGACGAATTGATCGTTTCGTGGAGGAATAAAGAAGGAAACAGGCAAAATTGAAAATCTTACAGACCCCAGTTCTGGCTAATAGAGATAATTATTTCAATGAAAGACGGGAAGCATGTCGTACACTTACAATAAAAAGAGGGATTACTTGAAAGAAAAACTGAATGAGGTAGAAACAAATAGTAAGAATAAAAGCATTAGAGATTTATATAAAGGCATAAAGGAATTTAAGAACGGATAGCAAGCAAGGGTTAACGTGATCAAGAATGCTTGAAGACTCTAATTCAATCCTGAACAGATGGAAAAACTATTTTGGGCAACTACTAAATGTACATAGGCCAAATAGAAATGATCGGGATGAAATTGAAATACAAATTGCTGAGCCATTTATACCCGAACCCACACTTTCTGAAGTCGAAATTGCGATAGAAAATCTGAAAAAGTACAAGTCTCCAGGTATCGATCAAATTCCAGCAGAATTAATACAGTAGGGTGGAAGTGCATTATCTAGCGAAATTTATGAACTTGTACTCGCTATTTGGGAAAAGGAAATTGACCAGAACAATGGAAGGCGTCCGTAATTGTACCTATCTTTAAGGAGGAGGAAAAAGACTAACTGTAGTAACTTTCGAGGAATATCACTTTTGTTGATTTCGTACAAAATTTTGTCCAATATTCTTTTGAGAAGATTAACTCCATAATGTAGATGAAATTATTGGGGATCATCAGTGTGGTTTTAGGCGTAATAGACAAACTATTGACCAGATTTATTGTATTCGACAGATATTCTAGGAAAATGGGAGTATAAGGGTATAATATATCAGTTCTTCATAGATTTAAAAAGGGCATATGACTCGGTTAAGGAAGAAGTTTTTTAATTTCGTATTCTCAAGAAACTAGTTCGATTAATTAATATGTGTCTCAGTGAAACATACAGCACAGTCCGTATAGGCCAGTTTCTATCTGTTGCTTTTCCAATTCACTGCGGGCTAAAGCAAGGAGATGCACTATCACCTTTACTTTTTAACTTTGCTCTAGAATATGCCATTAGGAAAGTCCAGGATAACAGAGAGGATTTGGAATTGATCGGGTTACATCAGCTGCTTGTCTATGCAGATGACGTGAATATGTTAGGAGCAAATCAACAAACTATTAGGGACACACGGGAATTTTACTTAAAGGAAGTAAAGCGATAGGTTTGGAAGTAAATCCCGATAAGACAAAGTATATGATTATGTCTCGTGACCAGAACTTTGTACGAAATGGAAATATAAAAATAGGAAATTTATTCTTTGAAGAGGTGGAAAAATTCAAATGTCTTGGAGCAACAGTAACAAATATAAATGACACTCGTGAGGGAATTAAACGCAGAATAAATATGGGAAATGCCTGTTATTATTCGGTTGAGAAGATTTTGTCATCCAGTCTGCTCTCAAAAAAACTGAAAGTTAGAATTTATAAAATAATTATATTACCGGTTGTTCTGTATGGTTGTGAAACTTGGACTGTCACTTTGAGAGAAGAAAAGAGGTTAAGGTTGTTTGAGAATAAGATGCCTAGGAAAATATTTAGGGCTAACAGGGATGAAGTTACAGGAGAATGGAGAAAGTTAAACAACGCAGAAGTGCACGCATTGTATTCTTCACTGACATAATTAGGAACATTAAATCCAAATATTTGAGAAGAACAGGGCACACTTATAGCACGTATGAGTGAATCAGGAATTGCATATAAAGTGTTATTTGGAAGACGTGAGGGGAAAAGACCTTTGGAGAGACCAAGAGATAGATGGGAGGATAATGTAAAAATTGATTTGAGGGATGTGGGATAAGATGGTGGGGATTGGAATAATCTTGCTCAGGTTAGGGCTTATGTGAGGGTGGTATTGAACGTCAGGGTTCTTTAAAAGCTATTTGTGACTAACAATAATTTTGTGAAAATACCGGTAATAATAATAATGAACTGGCCCTCCTCATAATTAGAGAGTCAGTCAAACTTTTACGGAACCACGTAAATGGACTCTAATTCAGTGTATGGAAAATATTGACGCACCATTATCATTTTTCTTTTTCCTTCTTAGCTTTCATTGATTCTTTACTTGAATTTTTTTTCTTCTGTAAACTGCCATTGTTTGTTTGTGTATTTGTTTGCCTTTTTTCTTATCCTTTTAGCTCTCATCTTCTATTTGTTCTTGTATTGTTTTGTTTACTTTGTCTAATGGCAGCCTCTAATTTGATGTAGCTTTGATAAATAAAATAAAATAATAATAATAATAATAATAATGTAGTTAAACTAAATTACCATTTTAGTAGATAAGATGTATCACTTTTTAGCCATCGATATGGTAGAAAGTTAACACAAGAAAAAGACAAGTAACGAGCCGCCACTGATGAAGATGATTCCGTGTGTGTTAACACTGTTATGGAACGAAATAAAGCGACTTGATGGCAGCGATTGCATGTATGCCACAAGCGATATGTGGCCACGGGCTGCGTGGCGTGTCGACAAAAGTTTGTAACGAGGAAAAAAGGATGAAGCCGGTGCTGAGGAGCCATGTAGATGGGGCAGGGCGTCATGGCGAGTTTTCAAAGAACTGCGACACATGGTTACATCGCCTGCTATATGAAGAAACTTCAGTTCTCGTTTGTTCTGTAGTTTCCCGCTCTCCCGCCAGGCTAGCATTGCCCAGCCTTCTAGATGCGCTTGTCACCACGGCGTGATGGATAATCAATGACTGCTCAGCATGAGTATAAAATAATAATCAGCTTCTGACGTGCTTCCACACGACAAAAATAAAACGAGCCAGTGCTCTCTTGTTTCACTTTATAAGACAATATGGAACGTAGTGCCATCAGTGGACGTCACTGCGCCGATTCTACAACACGGCATTTTAATCATATGGATAATGTTCTTTACTTAGGACCGATCTCATTAGCTACTTACTTACTTACTTACTTACTTACTTACTTACTGGCTTTTAAGGAACTCGGAGGTTGATTGCCGCCCTCACATAAGCCCGCCATTGGTCCCTATCCTGAGCAAAATTAATCCATTCTCTATCATCATATCCCACCTCCCTCAAATCCATTTTAATATTATCTTCCCATCTACGTCTCGGCCTCCCTAAAGGTATCTTTCCCTCCGGCCTCCCAACTAAATACCGATTGCATTAACACATGTTAAAACTTAACAAATTGTGCTACTGATTTAACGATGAGTTTAATAAAAAACTGTTTCATGAATAACATATATCAAACTATGATTAATTATTTATTCCGTCAATATGGCTTAAGCATTGAATTACGTATGTATGTATGTATGTATGTATGTATGTATGTATTTATTCACACTGCAAATGGGTATATGTATGGCAGTGGTAATATGTATATATGTTTGTATTTATTCAATGACAATTAATAATAAATACAAGTAATAAAACACCAATAATTTAATAGTAGTAATAATAAAAACAATAATAATAATAATAATAATAATAATAATAATAATAATAATAATAATAATAATAATAATAACAAGGAGCATCCAAAATTAAATGAAGCATGGTTACTTAAAATAACATTTAAAGTAAATCTAATTTGTATCTTAACCCTAAGTTCGAACTAAGACCCACGAGTGTGACAGGTTCATACCTGCACAGGTACCTTTCGGCACTACACTTATTTCGCTGTTAACTCACTCAATGCACTGATTCTACCTGATTTCACTAACACTTCTAATCATTTCACTGTTCAAATGATTAATAATGATTAATAATATGATTAATTATTTATTCCGTCAATATGGCTTAAGCATTGAATTACGTATATGTATGTATGTATTTATTCACACTGCAAATGGATATATACCCGGTGGCAGTGGTAACTAATTACATTCAATAATGACAATTAATAATAAACACAACTAATAAAAACAATAATTAATAATAATAAATAATAATAGCCTAATAATAATAATAATAATAATAAATAATAATAATAACAAGGAGCATCCTAAATTAAATGAAGCATGGTCACTTAAAATAACATTTAAAGTAAATCTAATTTGTATCTTAACCCTAAGTTAGAACTAAGACCCACGAGTGTGACAGGTTCATACCTGCACAAGTACCTTTCGGCACTACATGTATTTGCTGTCAACTCACTCACTGCACTGATTCTACCTGATTTCAGTAACACTTCTAACCATTTCACTGTTCAAATACTTTGCACAGCCACTTCACTGACACCAACACACTTCACTTGACACTTCAACACTCACACTTCACTGACACCAACACACTTCACTTGCACAATAGACTTCACTGACACTTACTGACACTTCACTGACTTCACTGACATTACACATTTGACACAACACATTTCACTGATAGAACACTTCAAATAACAAGATATCAACTATGCACTTTAAGTAGTGTGTATAATATACTACTGTCTATTAGTAAAGTCCTTAAGCCTATTTTTAAATACATTTTTGGTTATTGGTAAAGCCTTTTGTAAGTCTGCAGGTAAAGCTACATGAAAGAAAAACATATGAAAAAAATATTGATGTATTGCATCCTATTTAATCTTGATACTAACGTTTTCGCCCCTAATGGAGCATCTTTAGGTACAAGATATAAGTATCATCTAAAATCAATTACAATACAAGTTTTACATTTGAAAATGCCATGTAATCTATTGTAATTGATTTTATGCTCGACCATACCGAAATGTAGTAATTATACACCTGGTAGTAACCCTTTAATGCACATCATTAAAGTACACCTGTTCATTAAAGTTCAGGTGTTCAGCCAATGGCAAATCACCTTTGTACCATTATAAAACCGCAAGTATCGATTATTCTCGGATATGCAATCGAAAGACAATTAGCGAAAAGTCACGGAGGCTGGAAATCCAATACTGTCGCAGAAGGTTATGTTCTGTTACTATAATAATTAGCGTTAATTGTAAATAATATTCAAATAAATTCAATTTGTCATCTCGTTTTTCAATTCTAAATCAATTTCCAGGTTATATCAAGACTTCTATACGTTATATCAAGGTCAATGACATTCGGCCTCGGAAAAAATCAATACTTTCGCGTCTGCGCACATCTCACAATTCAGGTCAGTTCGCACATAACCATAACATGACCTACTTTTGAATAATTTCAAGTTAGAAATATGGTCGAGCATAAAAAGTCGTATGAAACTTGCCTATAATGGTAATTAAGACGCTCGTATGAAAATTACTTGCGTCTTAATTACTACCATTATAGGCTCGTGCATAACGTACTATTAGATGATACTTATATCTTATACCTGAAGATGCCCCAATAGGGGCGAAAACGTCAGTATCAAGATTAAATAGAATGTAACACATCAATATTTTCTTTCATATGTTTTTCTTTCATATGTAATTCAATGCTTAAGCCATATTGACTGAATAATAATTAATCATATTTTGATATATGTTGTTAACACGAGGCTTAGCTGAACATTTTCCAACATGAATTGTAAACTGTTTCATGAATGCTGCTCAATTATATGTTACGTCATTTTAACATAAATGAATGAGGCTACAATTTCTTTTTTATATTTTCTAAACCCAATAAAAGCCATAGTTCAGGTTTTATCAATTTTAATAATTTTAATAATAATTCTGATAATAACTTAAATAATAATAAAAATGTATTTAATCAAACAGTCTAAGAAATGTTCATGAAAAATATTTAGTGTTGTTCACATTGTTTTGCATCAGTCTTTTTGTGTTCACATCTGTAATATCTTTTATGTTCTGTTAAAATGTCTCATAATTGTATAACTAAAGCCATATTCTGCCTTCCGTGTATATCATTTTCGACGTTTACAATGAATCGATCTCAGGAGTTTTGGAGCCCGCTTTTTTTATCAATTTCCTGAGCAAGATTAATCCACTCTTTATATTGTTTTTTTCACTTCCTCAAATTTATTTTTGCAATATTATCCTCCCATCTAGTTACGCCTCCTGTTTTTCTTTAATTGAAAGTTCTCTATCTGCAATTCACCTTTTCTTCTCTTTTTAATTTTTACTTTATTTAATGTTTTCTTTGTCCAATGCTTCTTATACTAACTTCTGTATACAGTCTTTTTAGAATGTTCCACTCTTCTTTTATAATGTCTTTCATTGAACCCTTTGCTAAATATTTGTGTAATCTATTCTCATTAAGAGTCCTAATACTATTTCCCTGCAACAAATATCATACTTTAAAGACATCTCTTGTGGATCGTAATCTTTTATTAAATTTCTTCTATTTTGGCATTAAAATTACTGTTGAAAAAGCTCTAAACCGAATAATAACAACATTTCCTCTGTATTTATTCTGTGTTTAATTTTATCATTAGAATATCATTTAGCCTATTTGTGACTGTTGGATCCAAGATATTTGAACTGTTGTACCTTTCAAAAGATAAATTTCACAATTTTTTTTTTCCATTTTGGGAAATGATATTTTTCAAATTAAAAATATACTTTAAATTTTCGGGATTATTGAAACCTTCTCTTTACTTGCTTCCAGTATAATTTTCCTGTTTTCCTAATTGTTTGAATGGAAAAAAAAATGTAATATCCGTTCAAAGGTACAACAGGTTCATGTAACCTTTCAACAACCCTCTTGTTATCCTGGAACTTTCCTAATGGCATACTCTGGAAAAGCTTAAAAAGACAATCATATTTAAAAAATTTGTTAAACTTAAAAACAGTCTAGGCTTTCATGAAGAATATTTATTTTGTTCAACAGCTTTTTCAAGGCATCAGGATTTTTTGTGTTCACATCTGTAATTCTTTTATGTTCTGTTAAAATGTCTTAAAATTAAATAAAACTAAAAACCATATTCTGCCTTCCGGAATCATTTTCTACGTTTACAAGATGACTGTGATTCAAAGGAGTCTTGAGGGCTGCTCTTTTTAAACAAATTCTTAAAACTAGATTTAAATCTGGAAATTAAAATTGTTTTTTTCACTTCAGATTTTATTTAACAATGAACAAATGGATGGTAACAAATACAATCTGGTTTTTCTTTAATGACAAATACCAATAACTGTATTTCTTTTGGTACTTTATTTTTTTATTTTATTTAATGTTTTCTTTTGTCCAATGCTCAATACTAAAACTACAGTCTTTTTAGAATGTTCTTTCTTCTATAATGTCTTTCATTGAACCCTCTAGGTAGCAGCAAAAATTTTTGTAATCTATTCTCAAAAACTGTTCAAAGGTACACTTCCTGCTAAAAATATCATACTTTAAAGCATCTTATGTAGGATCGTAATCTTTTATTAAATTTCTTCATTTTTCTACATTATAAAATATATAAAAGTAAAATACAAACAGTATAGATTAAATTCATGACAAAAGCAGAGGATGTCATGTGGAGATCTCAATGAGCAAAAATAAATGCATTCCTAAGTACTTCCGCAGAGGTGTTTAACCGTGAGGCAGAGAACGATATATCGGTTTTTAGAAGTTACGGCGTTCATTTTGAAGAGTACGTTTCGATACGTAACGCCGGCATTTATCGATATCGAACTTTTGAAATATATCGTATAATATTATCGGGTTAAGACGATTACCGCTTTTTGTGGATTTGTTATCATTATCAACAGTCAAAATGGACACGGACATTTGATTTGTCTTAATGAAGGTGGACAGTTACATACGCAACCTCATGATAAATACCCTGTTCTAACTTGCCGGCTGAAAACACAGTTCGAAACTGTTTAATAGCAGCACCAAATTCAAACCGCCATCTGTTGCGTGAGACGATGGGAGGTTTATCTACTACTGTTTTAAAGTTCAGATTGAAGAACGCCAAATAAGGAGGCAACTCCCAACCTGGAAGGGAAACGTCTGACCTCAAATCGGTATCAAAACAGTGATTTCATGACATTCTGAAATGAAAGAGCCAAGGATTTAAATACGATGTGACATTTGTTTACGGCTATGATTTCTATGCACAAGCTAGTGACTGAAACTGTTTTACTTATTATAATCTCTTATCATCAGGAATTATGTCCCCTGATAATCATCAACTGGATTGTTGTTTGGTATATTTATGTAACTATGTCTTTCTTCTTCAAGAATGTATTAGAGGGATTTTCAAATCAACTATAAAATTTGTTCAAAAGTAAAATACAAACAGTATAGATTAAATTCTGAGAAAAAGAGCAGAGGATGTATCTGTGAAGAGATTGAATACAAAAATAAATGCATTAGAAGTAATTGAATCGTCTTCCAAAAGAAATTAATAAAACGTAGAATTCAACGATGTATCGGTTTTTCCGAATTACATTTTTCCCTTCCATAACATAGCGATTTATCGATATCGAAATTTTGATTCAATATATTGTATAATATTATCGGTTTTCATAAATTTACATTTTTATGCTTTTGAATTATTATCATTAACAACAACAAAATCCACACTTACAACTCCGATAATTCCCGAGAGATGGCGCTAATGAAGGTGGACAGTTACACAATTGTGCAACCTCACTCAAATTGAAAAGCGAAACGTAGTTGAGCTTTTTAATTGGCTGAGAACATGAAAACAAAAACCGCTTAATATCAGCACAAATTCAAAATGCAGTTTATTACGAACGTGAACAGACGGGAGGTTTATCTACTACTGATTTAATATTGTTATTAATATTCTTCAAGGCAAGAGAGCAACACCAAAGGGAACCTCTGATCTCAAAACGGGTATCAAAACTTTTATTTCTGTATTCTGAAATGGAAAGAGAAACAAGTGATTTAATACGATGTGACATTTGTTTAAATGTCTATTATTAAAACAAACCTAGTGCTGACATTCTGTTTTCTTTTATTTTATCTTTAGTGCACAAAAATTGTCCCTATAATCATCACCATTGTTGTTTGGATTGTTGAGTTTAACTTGCAATAGGAACTTACTATAGAGGGATTGTATCAAATCAACTAAGTTTGTTAAAACTTGTAACGTTCCAAGTATGGTTTACTTACATTTAAAAATCTGTGTCCTGGATTGAATTAATTGCAATTTAGGTGAAAATTGCAGTGAATTTCCACTTTATAATTATTAATCGTGTTAAACGTCTCTAAAAATAATATCTTTAAAAGCCATTTAAGTCCATTGCCTCCAATAATTTTGATTTAGGTTAGGACCTTATGTCATATGGTATTGAAAATGTATTGGTTATTGTTACAATTTTACATTTATTATGCTTTTGACTGTTATGATGTTAATAGTAATATACGTTACAAGAGCGGTATGTTGACGTTTTCATGGTCGAGGAAAGATTGAAAAAGCGAAACGTAGTTGAGCTTTTTTAATTTCCGAAAACATGAAAACAAACATACCGCTCGCGTATTGTACATTATTTTGTGCGAAGATCGTTTATTACATACCTGAAAGACGAATTTCTAATTAGTTGCAATGAAATCTCCATCTTGATTTCTGTTCAAAGACGGCAACTTCGAAACCCAAAATATCTTTCTTCAACATTGTTGCTATAAAATATTTTACATGTTTACTATACTCCAGCAGGCCGTGATATACGTCTGTCTTTTTTTCCCCAGTCTATAAATGCAAACTTAAAACAAACGGTAAGGTTATGTAATGATTTATTTTTCATTTTAATATTTTAACAATATTATTTATATAACATATTGCAGTAATAACATCCGCATCTGGAATCTTGTTGATTTTTTCACGGCTTCCTTAATGTTACTTGTATCAGGAATGCAATAAGTTTCGAGGAGTAGTAGACTTTAGTTAATTTTCGCAAATATTTAAAAACAATAATTAACATTGCAATTTAGGTGAAATTGCAGTGGTAAGTTTCCAATTTATAATTATTACTATGTTAAACGTCTCTAAAAATAATATGTTAAAAGCCTAAAGCAGTAAAATGAATGTCGCGCTTAAGCGGTAAGAAGAGGGAAATTGTTATGTGTGTTACGTTGGGAATAGTGAATGTGGTATTTCACACTTACCGCGTATTGGTTCTGTGCGGAAAACAAGCAAATACGCACGATCTCGCACAAAAGTAATTTCAATATTGTAAAAGGGAATATTAAAATTTAAGTAATTTTATTGCAATACAGTAAATGTTCGTCTGAAAATGCAATTTGCTTAACGAATAGCGTTATAACAATAATCGTTAGATATATCGATATATTTTCTGCGATATATATCGTTTATCGAAATTAGGTTTGCAATATATTGCAATATAAATATATCGGTATTTAATTTATTTCCTCAATCACCATAAAACCAATAAAAGAAACTCAAAATGTAGAAGATTTTTAGTAGTTATATAGAAGATTTGTTTCAACACGCGACCATATAACAATTTTATAGCGTAACAAACCATTTCGCGACTTCGAGTTTTAAAGTTTGAGAACCAATGTCCTAATTTTCTGCGAAACATACCGCTTCATTTTTTTAGTTTATTGGACTTGTTGTATATAATTCCGGATTAAGTTGAAGCGTAGGTACAAAAAACTTGCTTTTTTGTTTTGCATTAGATTATTGCTATGTGTTGCTGGTTTCAGAAAGAGATTTACTAAAAATATTGTTATATTTCATATTCAGGCTGCAGATACTGCATATGAACAAAATGCAACCTATGGTTAGACACAGAGATGGGTGACGCATTCGAAACGAATTTTTCGTTATATGATGAAAACATGCTTCAGGTAAATTGCCTAAATTTTATTCATTTTATTCCTGGTCACAATACTTCCCCTTTATACTCTGTTCAATTGTTCTTTATTGCTCAACAACACGTCCATTTAATAATGTAACACTTCAAATGAATTAAATCCTATTATTTACAAATAGAAGGCGAAGTCCCTCCGATGGCAATGAAGCGTAGGCTACTCTCCTCTTGGCTAGGTCTTATTCTTCAGAGAATACTACCACGTACTATCTAAAAATCCGAAGGCTTGTTACTGTTGTAGGAAGGAAAACAGAGACATCAATTTATTAGGAGAAGAATTTATTGCTCATACTTAATTTATTTTAACATAGTAATTCGAATTTTGTCACTTTTACAGTTGTAACTTGTAAAAGACAAGAATTACATATAGCAAATCTTAAGGATGTTCTTAAATATGAGATATTCAGCGAAACAAATGGTTCAGTCAACTAGGCAGTTTCATGAGTTATGTAGGCCTATTCATTTGCAAGATAGATTTTTTTTCGATAAAGAGCACATTAAGATGCATTATTAATTAGAGGTATGGTTCGGAGTTTATTGCCAGCAACGGAAAAGCGTCCAAACTATACTTTACAGTCCATTAAACCGGTATGGACCCAGTATCTATAGCCTATCCATTGTGAGCTTTCTTTCCAAACTCAATATCTCCAAAAACCTGTTTCAGAGAAAACGCGAATGACTGCTACCATCGCTACAAAAAAAAAATCAAATAGAAATGTATAAATAATTGATTAAATGGCGATCTTACTCGTGTTAATTATGTAAGCATGTGTGGCTTACAGCTGTTTCGGTGTTACTTGACACCATCCTCAGAGCCTACTAGATCTCGGCGCTAACTCAACTTCGCTGCCTGTTGTGTGGGTGCGTTTGTGTGATGAAGAGTTGTATCAAATAATGTGTGTGTTCTGAAATTGATCTGTGTGTTGAGAATTTGATGAGGGTGTGTTTTAGTGTGTCCGTATATTTCATATTGTTCTAGTGTGTTGAGTTTTTGGTTTTGGGTTGTATGTGTAGGATTTCCATGTCTGTATTTATGTTATTGTATGTGTGGTTAGCATTAGTTATGTGTTCGGCGTATGTAGATGTATTGTGTCCTCTGGTTATTGCTTTAATGTGTTCTTTGTATCGAGTTTGGAATGATCTGCCTGTCTGTCCAATTGTAGAAACTGTCGCAACTATTGCATGTGAGTTTGTGTACGCCTGTGTGGTTGTATTTATTTGTTTGTGTTGTTTGTGTGTTGAGATGTCTTTGTAGTGTGTTTTGTGTTCTGTATGCTATGTTGTATTTCGTTTTCTGAATGAGTATGCGTTCTTGTATGTGTTTTTGTTTTCGTATGTTAGTGTGATGTATTTCTTGTGTTCTTGCTGTGTTTTGTGTGTTATTGTGTTTGTTAAGTTTTTGTTTTGTCTTCCTTACGACGTTGTATATTATGTTTGGGTTGTAACCATTTTCTTGTGCTATGTATTTGATTGTGTTCACTTCTTCATTGTAGTGTTATGTTGAGTAATCTGTGTACCATTGTCCTGAATGCAGCATGTTTGTGTTGTGTGGGGTTATTAGATGTGTTGTGTATGTGTGTGGTGGTGGTGGTGGTTGGTTTTCTGTATATTTTGAAGGTGTGTTTGTTGTCAACTTTTGTCATGGTGATGTCTAAGAAATGTATGGAGTTGTTGTTTTCAAGTTCCAGTGTGTATTGTAGTTTTGGGTGTATTTTGTTTATGTATTGGTATAGTTTGTGTATTTGTCGTTTGTTTCCTTTGTATAGTATGAGTACATCGTCTACGTATCTGTGCCAATATATTATGTTATCTGCATATTTGTTGTGTTAATTGTTGAGTATGTATGTTTGTTCTTTGCTGTGTAAGCCACACATGCTTACATAATTAACACGAGTAAGATCGCAATTTAATCAATTATTTATATTCAAGTGTTAAAAGGAGTGTACGAAAGATTCAACATGGATTATCAAGAAATTTATACTTACATTATTTTCCATGTAATTTCGGGCCTGTTACAGAATTCCTGTTGCTGTCCTGAGGATGTAGTGTTTTATGCAAAAAAATCTCATTTTTGCTCGGGATTTAATTAGTTATGGAAGGAATTGCATTCTTTTCATCGAGAATTAACAGGGATTTAGTGTTGGTTTACATAAAATAATGTCACTAGTGGATACCTACTACTAAATGTACATAGGCCAAATAGAAATGATCGGGACGAAATTGAAATACAAACTGCTGAGCCATTTATACCCGAACCCACGCTTTCAGAAGTCGAAATTGCGATAGAAAATCTGAAAAAGTACAAGTCTCCAGGTATCGATCAAATTCCAGCAGAATTAATACAAGAGGGTGGGAGGCATTATATAGCGAAATTTATAAACTTGTACTTGCTATTTGGGAAAAGGAAATTGTACCAGAACAATGGAAGGAGTACATAATTGTACCTATTTTTAAAAAGGGGGACAAAACCAACTGTGGTAACTTTCGAGGAATATCACTTTTGTTGACGTCGTACAAAATTTTCTCAATATTCTTTTGAGAAGATTAACTCCGTACGTAGATGAAATTACTGGGGATCATCAGTGCGGTTTTCGGCGTAATAGATCGACTATTGATCAAATTTTTGTATTCGACAGATAATGGAGAAAAATGGGAGTATAAGGGTACCAGAACAATGGAAGGAGTCCATAATTGTACCTATTTTTAAAAAGGGGGACAAAACCAACTGTGGTAACTTTCGAGGAATATCACTTTTGTTGACGTCGTACAAAATTTTGTCCAATATTCTTTTGAGAAGATTAACTCCGTACGTAGATGAAATTATTGGGGATCATCAGTGCGGTTTTCGGCGTAATAGATCGACTATTGATCAGATTTTTGTATTCGACAGATAATGGAGAAAAAATGGGAGTATAAGGGTACAGTACATCAGTTATTCATAGATTTCAAAAAGGCTTATGACTCGGTTAAGAGGGAAGTATTATATGATATTCTTATTGAATTTGGTATTCCCAAGAAACTAGTTCGATTAATTAAATGTGTCTCAGTGAAACATACAGCAGAGTCCGTATAGGTCAGTTTCCATCTGATGCTTTTCCAATTCACTGCGGGCTAAAGCAGGGAGATGCACTATCACCTTTACTTTTTAACTTCGCTCTAGAATATGTCATTAGGAAAGTTCAGGATAACACAGAGGGTTTGGAATTGAACGGGTTACATCAGCTTCTTGTCTATGCGGATGACGTGAATATGTTAGGAGAAAATACACAAACGATTAGGGAAAACACGGAAATTTTACTTGAAGCAAGTAGAGCGATCGGTTTGGATGTAAATCCCGAAAAGACAAAGTATATGATTATGTCTCGTGACCAGAATATTGTACGAAATGGAAATATAAAAATTGGAGATTTATCCTTCGAAGAGGTGGAAAAATTCAAATATCTTGGAGCAACAGTAACAAATATAAATGACACTCGGGAGGAAATTAAACGCAGAATAAATATGGGAAATGCGTGTTATTATTCGGTTGAGAAGCTCTTATCATCCAGTCTGCTGTCCAAAATCAGAAAGTTAGAATTTATAAAACAGTTATATTACTGGTTCTTCTGTATGGTTGTGAAACTTGGACTCTCACTCTGAGAGAGGAACATAGGTTCAGGGTGTTTGAGAATAAGGTGCTTAGGAAAATATTTGGGGCTAAGGGATGAAGTTACAGGAGAATGGAGAAAGTTACACAACACAGAACTGCACGCATTGTATTCTTCACCTGACATAATTAGGAACATTAAATCCAGACTTTTGAGATGGGCAGAGCATGTAGCACATATGGGCGAATCCAGAAATGCATATAGAGTGTTAGTTGGGAGACCGGAGGGAAAAAGACCTTTAGGGAGGCCGAGACGTAGATGGGAGGATAATATTAAAATGGATTTGAGGGAGGTGGGGTATGATGATAGAGACTGGATTAATCTTGCACAGGATAGGGACCGCTGGCGGGCTTATGTGAGGGCGGCAATGAACCTTCGGGTTCCTTAAAAGCCATTTGTAAGTAAGTAAGTAACCTCAAACATTGCGTGAATCACTGTTATAGTCCGGATCAGCTTATCTAATACCCAAAGTGTGAAATCTAACCTAAACATTCTCTCCACCCATTTACTACGTATGCTAGTCGATTTTAGTGAATTTCATTTCTCATTTACTTTGCATAATATTGTCGTAATATTACATGCAATATGTTATATTTTACTAAGTTTTGTTAGTAATTTTTGTTTAAATTAAAACTGAACTGAATAGTTGTTTAAGATTTTAGATTTAATGCACCTGAAGGAAGCAGAGCGGCTCTTACTGCTTGAATGACGTCACCGTATTAACAGAAAGTGTGACCAAATCCACCTTATGCGAAGGGAAAAATTCTTCCATGTTAAAAGTAATAGCAATATTAGAGAAAATGAAGTAAATTGCTGAACGAATGAGCAAAGAATGTTACTAACGTATAATTCTAGTCCACACCTGTGGAGTAACGGTCAGCGCGTCTGGCCGCAAAACCAGGTGGCCCGGGTTCGAATCCCGGTCGGGGCAAGTTACCTGGTTGAGGTTTTTTCCGGGGTTTTCCCTCAACCCAATACGAGCAAATGCTGGGTAACTTTCGTTGCTGGACCCCGGACTCATTTCACCGGCATTATCACCTTCATATCATTCAGACGCTAAATAACCTAGATGTTGATACAGCGTCGTAAAATAACTCAATAAAATAAAATATAATTCTATACGAAAAGCTATTGAGAATTCCAGGAGACCAATTCTGGCAATCTTATCATAATATCGAAAGAAGGTTGAAAACACAGCACGGATTTATACAAAGAGTCATGGAATTGAGGGAAATATAGGGTAAGGTGGTACATTATGGATCACTAAAGACAGATTTTACTGTTCCAACCAAAATGCATGTCTGTGCATTATGATTTTATGTTTATATAATCTTTGGACATTTTCTGATATGATACAAGTGTTTAAACAAAATTACTTCACTTAAGTTAAGCACTGAAAAATGAATTACATTTAGCAGAAAATGATCCATAATGTACCTCAGTGGGTACAATTCGGATCCCTACATAGTACATATAGAATCACTGGCATTTGCCACAAATAAACTGTTTTTACCTTTTCCACCTACACAGATTTCATGATAACACATTTGGCACACTTGACAACAAATCCAGCCCCTTCCTTATGGATTTCGGACTATAATAATTCAGCAAACATAATCTATATACATCTTTGTTTTTGGTGATTCCTTGATGACATCAACACACTTCCTTTTAGCACTGTTGCGCTTCTCGCCTTGGATTTTGGTTTTATTTGTGGTTTCATTGCCACATATCTTAACACGAGTGGTGTCATTGTTTTGTGGGGAAGGAAGGTGGACAGAGGTCTGCAGTTTCCGTTTTCGGCACGACTCCTTTCTAGGTAGAAAAGGCAACAAATTTTTTATTGTATCCTCTGGTGACGAAAAACAACTTTTATGACTTGAGAAGTTGTCACTTGAGAAGTTGCCGCTAGTTTTGGTGGATGATCCAGTTTCTGAAACTATAGGCTTGGTCGCATTTGTGTGTCTGCTTGAGGGCTCTCCAGAGGTTTGGGGCCTACTAGTGCTAGCGGTTGCATGACCAGCATTATTTTCGGTATCATTATTTGATTATATAGACGTGACTGCACGTTCAAATTTTTCCTCCGGAACAATGTCATCGTTGAATGGGAACATCACAGTACATTGAAACCTTTAACAGTTGCACCTACGGAATTCGTGCTGTTCCAAGCCATGTTGAATATGGGACAGAATCTTTTCTTCGACAGATTTTCATTTGGATGAATCCATTCAATTGCATTCTTATGGTATTTGGTCTTCAGTGACTTAAACAATGTTCTGTCTAATGGTTGTAAGACATGAGTGTTATGTGGTGGTAACCCTAAAAATTCATCTCATTCATCTGAAAATATTCCAAGGCTTGCAAACTTACATGGCTTGAATGATTTCCCAGAACTATCAAGACTCTGCCTGGGGTTTTATATGTACTGAAGTGATTCAACCATGCCAAGAGAGATTTTCATTTATGTACCCTGACTCGCTCATTGCCACTATTGAGCCTGGAGGCAAGCTGTCCTGAAATTCTGGGTGTTTCCTAACACTTTCAAAAATGACTATTGAGGGATGAATCCACCGGATGTGTTACAACATGCAACGATGGTTACATTTTCCTCTCTTTCTGCGTTGGTAATAGCAACAAATTTTCATTCCCTTTTGATATACTATCTTGGAAGGCCTGTTATTAAGTGGAAAACCACATTCATCCATAAAGAACACATTATAAGGCTTGTCACACAATTCAAATTGGTCCGTAACTTCTTTCAAGTTGCCGAAAAAATGCGCAACTGATTGCCTATTTAATCCTTGAGCTCTAGCACGTGACGACACTCGGGTTCCCTTACACTCGAATTTGAATGCCTCGTTAGAAATGCGAGAAACCTATCAATCATTGCAACTCTGTTCTCCGTATTCCACCTGACTTCCCTCTGCAAATTTAAATGCGGCTTGCGTCACTTGAAGATGTGTTAAACCAAGACTATTGCGTCTCCTACACGAAGCTTTCACCCAGTAGCTCTGTGTTCTTCAAGCTTCAATTTTCTATGGAGTGCAGTAAAAGTAACTCGAAAGCCTCACATATAAACAAATACCCTTCCTTGACGCTCTTAATTGCAGTGTTCATTACTGATGGCTTCCACTTTCGTCTGCATTTAGGTTCTGTTTTTACCCTTGACATCTACCCATGAACATGTAAGAAAAAAATATTAAAATCAACAACAAAACGAAAAAAAATTGTAATATATAAAATATACGCGTAGGACTATATATAAAAATAATTACAACAAAAAGTAATCGTCTAACTTCTCCCGATCCCATTTGTACTACTAGGCTATATCCATATTGTAGCTAGGCTACTGATCCATATTGTACCTAGACTACTGTTCCATATTGTACTTCAGTAATGTTAAATGTATGGGGCTCATTCATTGTTACAATGCAACAATAGGTGACAGCACTTGCACCTACAGTCGTCTATTTCATGGCATCATAAGACTGTATAAAAAGGAAAATGATTCTGCTATGTTTGAAGCTACACCAGGAACTTAAATACTGTGCAGTTTTATAAATTGAATATTTTCCATGTGCAAGTATTTACCTTCCTATGCAAAATAAATTGTAGAGCTTCAATGAAAGGCACAGCTGTACTGAAACTCACGTGATAAACACAACAAGGATCCTCCTTTTTAACGCACTGCTCAAAACAGTTCTACCAACAATAGTCTTGTAGAAAATTACGCTAATCTTAGCGTGATCCGTATTGTACCTATATCCATAATGTACCACCTTACCCTATCAGATTTGTAATACTTCAGAACCTCTTCCTCAATTTTTAAATCCAATACTTTCTAACTCTATCTTATTCTCCGTAGATTTGGAAGATGATGTTTGTAAAAAGAAACACCAGTAGATATATTAAGATCCTTGGCTCTTGAAACAATTAACCTCAAGTATCCAGAATCTGAGTGGCTTCGTGTTTATACACACGGATCCAAATCGGAGGATGATATTAATGTTGGTGCCGGTGTATACAGCGATATCTTTGCCTCCTATACAGCGGTAGGCACTCATAGGTCAGCTTATGACGGTAGCCTTAGCTCAACTGATATGTCATCAAACTAAATTCAAGAATGTCGTCATCCTGTCAGACTCCAAAGCAGCCATAGAATCTGTAGGTTCCTCAGACCCTGAGTCTTCATCAATCCAAGACTGTCAAAATGCCATACAACTATTACAAGCAAAACACAAAATCGTGGTACTACAGTGGGTCCCCGGGCACTGCAACTTATTTGGCAATGAGCAGGCCGATGCCTTGGCAAAAAAAGGTGCTAAAATTTTACAAACATCTCCTAAACCAACACCCTTCCAGACAATAAAATTATACATCAAAGAAGTTGCCCACAACATCCACTCCCAACAGATTGCAGAAAGAACATATGGCAAACACTGGAGAAGGGGCCTTCTATCAATACCTAACGGACCAAGAAGACTGGCAGTCGCGCATTTCCGTCTTGCAACTGGTCATGACTGCTTGGCGCAGCATCTCCACCGTTTCGGTATTTATCGACATCCAACCTGTACCCTTTGTGACCTTCAAGAAGCGATGAATAGGGATCATCTCCAACGCTGCCCAGCTCTGAAATCACCGACAGAATGTGGCAGATACTGGGAAGCGAGAAGCCTCATGCCTCTGTTCAGTTCTTAGTTTTTAGTTCTTTAAGGATTTTGTTTAGTTCCTTCATTAGATTTAATTTTAAGTTGTATTAAGTTAATTGTTTTAATCTTGAGGTTGTGTTTAGATAAAAGATAAGTTATCTATGTACCTGTCATTCGCATACATAAATAAATAAATATTACTAACGTGGTATCCGAACAGATGTTAGCCATTGGAAGACGCTGTATAGACAATTTCAACTGACGGGAAGTCCAGTCCTTGAAAGTTGATGACAACCAACATTTTGTCTTTTAATTGAAGTTAAATGTAAGTTTTATTAGTTGTGTTGCGAGTGAATTTGAAATTATTCTAAGTGGATATCAATTATTGCATGAAGAACGTTTAAATAGCTGAAGAAATATCACTGAGAATAGAAGTAAGGAACCACCTTAATGCTTTAAATCTAAGACAGGGGTAACGGAATCGCCTGGTGCTAGGAATCAGATATTATAACATGTAAATAAAAGCACCTTGATCTTTACTCGTCTACCGCCGATGCATTGAAACGATAGGATGCCTCCCTCTCCTAAAATTTATTTGGCTGCTTTTACGTGTGTAATATTGTAACTCTCGTTATTTATTGTCGGACGTTGCTGTAAAAACAGAAGAAAAAGAGAAAGGAAACAAGTTATACGATTGTAAAACTAAAAGCATCATAGAAAGGAGCACGTTGCGAGAATGGCTGCATAGCTGGCTGTTATGACAGATATCAGGGCGCATAAGAGGGGTGTTATTTTTTATTATAGAGCTGCACTGGGGGATGGGAATTCAAAGCCGTTAGGATGCTCATGGTCTCCAAAATGTCTTCTTCTAAGGGAACCCTGATATCAAGTGCCTAAAATCTCAATCTTCCTGGATGTACAACGATAGACCTTAAATAACGAGGCAGATCAGAAATGTGGAATGTCTTACAGCAAATGCATTCTTAACATCATCTTCGTCATCATCCAGCTCTAGCGATGGACCGGTTGTTACTTTGTGATCTTAATGGATTCATGACATTGTTCCAAAGATCGTTAAAAATTTAGTTTCCTTGTTTGTCGAGATCAGTCATCTCCAAATTATTGTAGGAAAAATTAACAAATGAAAGTTAATCCAGGTAACAATTATTGGGGGTTTCTTCAAGATGCGTCAACTCTTTCAACTACGAAAACAATAAAAATATATTTGATCGATTTTCAATTTACGGATCACTAACCAAGGGAAACAAAATCGAAAGTTATCCTATTAAAAGTACATAATAATAAAAATATAATAATAATAATAATAATAATAATAAAATAATAATAATAATAATAACAATAATAATAATAATAATAATAATAATAATAATAAGAATAATAATAATAATAATAATAATTTTCACTGAAATGTATAAAAAGGCACTTTGATAATACCACAGTCTAGTATATACATTGAAAAAATAGTAAATTAAATTTTGGGATTTATTTAACGACGCTCTATTGTTTCTAGCACCCTCAAAACTCAAGGTTCAGAGGTTATATCAGAAAAAAATTAAATTTTGTCGACGGAATTTTATCAGCGTCGCCGGATGTGAGTTCTTTTACATGCCAGTAAATCTACTGACACGAGCCTGTCGCATTTAAGCACACTTAAATGCCATCGACCCGGCCGGGATCGAAACCGCAACCTCGAGCATATACCAACTATGCTACCGAGGCCGGTGATAATACATTGATGAGTGATGACATTTCTAATGTGCTAAATTTGTAACTTTATATTACTAAAATGTACCATCTCTAGAAATAATCACTGGGACCAATTTTTGGTGTAACAGCCGGAACCAAGTTTTAGTGACGAATTGTCGTAACTTTCTTGCTTTTGGAAATCGATAATTTTTCATCCCTTCTACATCCGATTTCAATTTTTGTCTGTGGTCACCAAATTCTGAAACTGTATTTTTAACTTCTAATTTTGAACTTATAACTTAATTTCTTTGACAATCTAATCTTGTTAATTCTGATAATGGTTGGAAAAAGTTCATTTGGACTTCCTACAGCTTTGATTATTCTGTTTGTTTTAATACCCGTATTTCACTTTCGAATGTTTAAAATTTGTTTTGATGTTATATTATATAGTTTAATTTTGGTCTCATATGATATCTCTTTTCAAAAATTTGTTCTTATAGACACATTCACAAAATTATATTTGCACATTTTCAGCTCTATGGCATCCGTGTTCAAATTTGAATTAATATGACTGAATAATGAAACTCGTTCAATTTACAGCATTAGACTATCTCTCATTTAATTCGTTGGATATCCTTTCCCTGATGCTAGCACCTTCGTCTTGCACCTGTTTATTTTAAGTTCATAATGCTTTGCACAACTGTTAAGGAAAGCACAGGAATTTTACTTGAAGGAAGTACTAATGAAATAGGTTTGGAAGTAAATCCCGAAAAAAAAAAACATAGTATATGATTATGTCTGGTGACAAGAACATAGTACAAAATGGAAATATAAAAATTGGAAATTTATCCTTTAGAAAGGTGAAAAAATTCAAATACCTTGGAGCAACGGTAACAAATCGTCGACAATAACTCCTAGAGGACATAGCCTAATTTATCGATTTTCAGATTTTTGCTCTATTAAATAACTTAAATTGTGATACAGCCAATAATAAAATTTCCTATATGTAGTTATACAATTATCTTTCTTTTCGAAAATGTAAGAATTCACAATCCTCTGTGTACGGCTGCCATAGGATGAATAAATGTGTTCTTTCCTCCCACTGAAAAATTGTATATTTTGCACATAGGAGTTATAGGACGGAATATGACACTCGAGAGGAAATTAAACGCAGAATAAATATAAAAAATACCTCCTATTATTCGGTTGAGAAGCTTTTATCATACAATCTGCGC
>JAJSOF020000001.1:7972770-8012770 GCA_025594305.2 Periplaneta americana
GAGTCTCCAAATACCTAATCTCCACCATGCCATTCCCGTTCTCTCTTCCCTTGAATTTAGTCTGATATATTTCTTCCTGTTCCCAAAACTGTTTAACCTCCCTATAGTATTTTAGTGATCCCAGGTCTTTAATATTACTAAAAT
The DNA here is from genome assembly GCA_025594305.2 of Periplaneta americana. Classification (NCBI taxonomy): domain Eukaryota; kingdom Metazoa; phylum Arthropoda; class Insecta; order Blattodea; family Blattidae; genus Periplaneta; species Periplaneta americana. The sequence continues at coordinate 7,972,915 of JAJSOF020000001.1, forward strand.
ATCTTGTCTCGAAATTTCGTTTGCCCTCTCTTTTATTATTCTTCCAATAGTTTTCGTGTTTATAGACCCTAGTTCTCTCCATAGCCAATTTAGACCTAATCTGTTTATTTCTCGTTCCAGCTCCTTCAGCCAATTCGATTTCCAATCAGCGGCTTTCATACAAAAGATACATGTTTTCATAACTGCCGAAACATTCCTACACAGAATATTACTTAAATATCTGATTTTTCTTTCTAGAATAATTCCCAAACTCGAATCGGTTCCCATCTCTAGTAACGCTGCCAGGTTAGAAGCATTCTTCGGTATTCCTAGAAAATTTTTACACATTTTGGCTCTTACTTTATCGATGTTTCTGCTGAATAACCTACTACCCCAGATCTCAATATTATATAATATCTTTGATTCTACTAGAGCATTATAGATGTTGACAAAATTCTTCACCCCAATATTCAGCCATTTATTTAGGCATCTGTAATAACAGCTCTTAACCTTTTGCAACTACAATATTCGTGGACTCTATCTTCGCTAGGGCTGCAATTGTTGTTGTTTAGTCAAGTGTTCACAGAGAGATTGGAATCTCTTGACACCAATAAGGCATCATTCAAGAGGCAACTAAACCACGAGATAATGGAGTAGGTTGATCAGTTCCTATCTCCGACCATTGCATAGAATGTTATCTAGTAACATATTTCGCTAGTCAGACCTGAGATGTGTGCAACGAATTGCTTTTCCTCTGACACATATCAAGTCGACGTTTACTGGAGAACTTTTCATGTATCTTTCATTGGCATGTCTGGGATGATCGTGGCAGTTGGCGAGCCGTTGGTGTTCGGGAGCATTCTGTGATATCTGGTGACAGTTAGGTTCCTGGCTGTCAACTCTTTGGTGTCTCCTGAGCTAAAAACTCACTCTTAAAATCATTCACTAGTCTCACTTCAATGAAGAGGCAAATAAGAAGAGGAACAATTGAAAGCTACGTGATCGCACCGCTTGTCTGATCTTTAGACAATTTTGATGTGTGTACAAAGACCCCAACTGCATGGTCTACACACGGATGGATATTCTTGAAGTCCTCCTTAAACTTACACCCACAACCATACACACAGGCCTGTACAGGGGTACACAATACGTTTTTTTTACTATGTACAAAAATTGTCATTTAAAAGTGGTATGGACACCAAGTGGTATTAGTATTAAAATTTCGTGGTAATTACTTCTGAACTTTTACCAGTACTGTGCAATGAGAACATTCAACGTGAAGGTATGAAACTATTATTTTCTGGTAGTAGTGGGATGTGATTTGAAAACCTCTGATTTTGTCCATGAATTTTTTTATGTACAACCAATATCATATAGTTTTCGAGAAAAAAGGCTGATACAGGTGATCTGAAACACTGTATGTAGGCCTATATATATATATATATATATATGTATATGTATATATATACTAGCTTAAAACACCCGGCGTTGCCCGCTTGTCATTTTTGCTTCTTTTATTAATTAACCTGGTTGTTAGACTTTTTGGTAATCTCAGAAACTCAATTATAGACTACCAAAACGAATTGTTTTTAATAAGTTTTCCTCGTCCATAAAGATGAATCTTTACGTAGCATCACTTACATGAATTAATGAACTTCTTAGCCAAATGCCTGAAAAAATTAATTCAATTTAAAACAACTGCAGATCAGGCAACGGAAGAAAACATTTCATCACGTGTCTTACTTTCAAATGTGTTTTAATTTCTATGCATGCATGTATGTATATATGTATGTGTGTATGTATGTATGTAATGTATGCATGTATGTGTGTATGTATGTATGTGTGTATGTATGTATGTAGGTATGTATGTATGTATAGTGCATACATATATATGTTTATTTATTTATTCTGGCGTTGTTAAGGCCAACAGTCCTTCTCTTCCACATCATCAGAAACACAAATAAAATAATAAAAATCAAACTATAATTGAAGTAAAACCAAACCAATACTTCTTTACCTACAATGGCTTTTAAGGAACCCGAAGGTTCATTGCCGCCCTCACATAAGCCCGCCATCGGTCCCTATCCTGTGCAAGATTAATCCAGTCTCTATCATCATACCCCACCTCCCTCAAATCCATTTTAATATTATCCTCCCATCTACGTCTCGGCCTCCCTAGAGGTATATATAGGCTACAGTCACACAAACTTTAAATGAATTGGCATTGTCTTGAAGTTTAGCAAAACAAAAACACACCCTTCGATCCCTATAGGCCCACTTAGCATTGTATCAATGTTCAAACTCTTAAATGAATCTCTGCCGGCATGACGTTGGGCTTATTCATAGACATTTCTCAGCAAAACAAATCATATCACACACTGGTTTATGAATCCGTTAGTTCGCTGATCATCCACCGAAAGCCCGCGCTAAGAATTGTATCAATGTTCTTAGTCAGAGTCACCGTCATTACAACGTTTCTGCCATCTCCTTTCTCCCCCGCAAATGACATTGCACAAAGGCAGAGACAAAATAATTATAAGAACTGTACATTGATTCTGAAGCTGTGCATTTCACGTAATTTCATGTCTGTTTGTACTTTCGCTTGAATTTCAGAGACAGCTGACGGTAAACAGGGATCATATCGTCTGAACCTGGTTTATGAATACGAAAACGTTAAAATTTCGCTGATCATCCACTATCGCGATCGTACTAAAGAATATATACGTAGATACTTATGATAATAATAATAATAATAATAATAATAATAATATAATACAAGTGGCAAATTATTAACAAAATGGACGATTTTTATGATACGTTTAAAAATTTGACTTTTCAATTTAACGTTTGACAATGTTGGATATTTCCATCATTACAGTCCCAGAAATATGCAAAATGTCAACTGTAGTTTAAATTGAAGAGTCAAGGCAGTAAAAAAATATAATAAAAGTCTAAGAATAATTGGTAAATTGATTCTGTCAACTGCTTGAAGAGTCAAATTTTGTAAAAATTAAAACAAAAATCTTCAGTTTGTACTTTCGCTTGAATATCCAAGATGTCAACTGAGTACAAATAAAGAATCGAATTTTGTAAAAATCTGAAAAACCTTCAGTTTTGCTAATCATTTGTAAATATGCAAAATATCAAATGTAGTCCAAATTGATCGGTTAAATAAAAATAATAATATAAATCTTCAGATTTGGAAATACTGTCAACTGTAATAATAATTGAAGAATCAATTTTGTAAAATAATAATAAAAATCTTAAATTTTGCTAATAATTTGTCCACGTCTGTAATAATAATAATAATAATAATAATAATAATAATAATAATAATAATAATAATAATAATAATAATAATAATAAATACACGTAAGCATCAGAGGAAAAATCTGCTTCTGAGGTATACTTACTTACTTACAAATGGCTTTTAAGGAACCCGAAGGTTCATTGCCGCCCTCACATAAGCCCGCCAGCGGTCCCTATCCTGTGCCAGATTAATCCAGTCTCTATCATCATACCCCACCTCCCTCAAATCCATTTTAATATTATCCTCCCATCTACGTCTCGGCCTCCCTAAAGGTCTTTTTCCCTTCGGTCTCCCAACTAACACTCTATATGCATTTCTGGATTCGCCCATACGTGCTACATGCCCTGCCCATCTCAAACGTCTGGATTTAATGTTCCTAATTATGTCAGGTGAAGAATACAATGCGTGCAGTTCTGTGTTGTGTAACTTTCTCCATTCTCCTGTAACTTCATCCCGCTTAGCCCCAAATATTTTCCTAAGCACCTTATTCTCAAACACCCTGAACCTATGTTCGTCTCTCAGAGTGAGAGTCCAAGTATAGCTTCTGAAGTATAGCATTCCAAAAGCTGCTTAAGAATTTTTTGTTAATTCAAGAACGGATGGGATAATCATATAGAATGAAAGCTCTTACCATGATATTATGGAATGTTTTGTTCGTACAGAAACAACACAACATGAATATTAGATATCGCACACTGATAGTAAAATACTGTTATATGTCGAAAGTCACTTAGGCTATTGCTTTCGTAAATTATTTTCAACGCTGTTTTTCTGGATAAAATACGGTAGTAAATTATCAAAGGTTTTGGTACCTATTTATTAATATATTTTTACATCAGTATTTTACAAGGAAATAACATTTCTTTTCAAATCACAATTTTCGAGTTACGACACTATTTCACTAGCAGTGCGATTATGAAGTTGGAATATCGAATACATCTGGTAACTGCTAAACCTTGTGAACGAACTGAAAATGAAACTGCTGCTGCCATCTACACAATAATATCCAGGACTACTTGAGACGCAGCAGAGAAAGAGGACAGAAATATGGAGCGGCTTATCGTGACCGACACAGTCTACTAATACAGTCACGAAGCTTGAGTTTTGAGGGTGCTAGAAACAATAGACTGTGACGGTACTATTTTGCATTGCCTGTAATGAGGCGATATTAGCGATCCTAGTGGTGAGCAACTATCTAATGTTTGCATATTTACTACGTATTGAGGTTCGCGACTGTATATACTAGACTGTGGTGACCGATGCATTCAGAAAGTTATATTGGATGCATTAAACATTTCTAAATGGACAAACGTGGAGCATGAGCTCGCATAGATAATAAGCAGTGTCGCCATCTGATGTGCATAAATAAGAGATTTCAAGCTATGAACGATAAACGTGTTTGTCAGTTAAGTGAAGAAATGCAGCTTATACGAGTCTAAGTGGTGCAGACAAAGGAAAGATTCACTGAACGCATTGTTTCAAGAAATATAGCCTATAGCTACGGTACATAGTTTGCGAAATTCTTATCGTTATTGATAATCTCACGAAAAGGTACCGAAAAGGTGTAAAAAAATTGTGTTTAAGCCACCGGCGTAGCTCAGTCGGTTAAGGCCGATTAACAGTCGGTCTGCGCTCGGGCGCGGGTTCGATCCCCGCTTGGGCTGATTACCTGGTTGGTTTTTTTTCCGAGGCTTTCCCCAACCGTAAGGCGAATGCCAGGTAATCTATGGCGAATCCTCGGCCTCATCTCGCCAAATACCATCTCACTATCACCAATCTCTTCGACGCTAAATAACCTCGTAGTTGATACAGCGTCGTTAAATAACCAACTAAAAATTGTGTTTATTTTGCTTCATTTCATGCCCACAAACACACATCTTGACCTATCTGTATGAAAACAGCTAAATTTTTGGAAAGATGCTCCACCTTAAAATCCATTCCTGAATTATAACTAGGGACGGATTTTTACGTTTTAAAAAATACCATTTTAGGTTTTTGAAATAGGTGAAATAGGTTTTTTTTAGCTTTTATGTCCTACCTGGGGAAGGGGTCGCAAAAACTGTCCTATCATTAAAAATGTATCCTTACAGTTACTCTTAAAAATAAATATATATTTATTAAGGCAACATGGACCACGAAACTGACCGTTTCAAGAACCAAACTATTTATCAAAATTTATAAAATTCGAAATGTTTGCTCCTTCCCCTTTAACATTATTTGTAGTTTGAATAAATTATTGTAACAATTAACATTTTATCTAATATGATTTACCTTGATATGACTACATAAATTATAATTTTTAATAGATAAAAGCTACAGTATACATACAACTTTTGAATTAAATTTGTTCAAACTTGACCAAAAAGTATTTTAAAAAGTAACAAACAAACAAAAAATCATTATTTACTGGTACTTATCAATAATGATTTAGGTTTTTTTTAGATACTAGTCCCACCATAATGTGAACACACGCTCTCGTCATGAAACAATACTAACAATACCATCCCATCGCACCTCCTCGTACTCATCCTCTTTCACAATAGCCCTGCCAAGACTCTGGAATTCGCTACCTGCTAGCATCAGGGACTGTCGAAATAAAATTGAATTCAAACGCAAACTTACTAGGCACTTGGTCAGTAATTGATTTCTTGTAAATAGTTTCCTTAATCTATCACAAAAATATTTCAATATCCAGTAATTTCATCACTATACAATTTTGTTATTGTAGGTTTAATTTGTAATTCAGTAAATATAAAATATTCTTTGTTTTTCTATGATAAATTATCTAGCTTTAATTATTCAGGTAATCTTTTCGTACTTTGATTTTTATTGTAATTGTAATTGTAAATTTAATACTAATTGTAATTTTATTTGTAATTGTAACTGTAAATTTAATACTAATTGTAAATTTATTCTTCATATTATACGTAGTTGGAATCTCCTGGTAGAGAGTCAGAGAAGGCCTGACGACCTTATCTCTACCAGGTTAAATAAATAAATACTACTACTAATATTATTTTGGCTCATCTAGATTCAACAGAATTCACATATACAACTCCTACGATCATGATTCCGAAAAGTATTGAAGAAATTAGGAGTTCATAAGGAAGGGAAAAAATAAATAAAAACCTACAAATCAGGTCCTTAGTTATAACAGAAGACAACATGATTATTTACACATTTATATCTCATTGAAGAAGCCATGTCTCATGTACACTGACAGCTTATAGTTGGAGAGAAAATCATTGCTTAAAAAGTTCAAACGATATTTAAAAACAGCTTAGGATAAAGTTACATTATTAAATCTATCAGTTGCAGAAGCTCTCAAATCTTATGCTGACGGTTGCTAAGGACAAAATAAAAATTGAAGTATCATGGGAATGATTCTGTTTTGGTTGTATTCTAATACATCATCAATAACAAGAATGAACGTTTTTTATTGTGTTACTGTTCATTCTTTTGTTCTACCTGATGGAGTGTTTGGAAGAATAGAGAAATTTATAAGGATGGTGATAAAATTGTAAAACCAATTACATGCAAAAATGCAATTGGCAAAGAATTGTCTAATTTTTAATTGGAAGAAACAAACGCAAGCTACTATTAGGCCTATACCTTGTGATTAGTGTTAGTATTTCAAAACTTCTGCGAAAAAAAGTATCATTCAAAGGAAAATTTTCAGTGAGAAAATGTGATTGTGAAAAATGAGGTACAGTATATTACTTTTCTGGTATTGGAGCACTCAAATCAGTCATAAAGTTGCAAAAGCAACGTTGCAGATTACACCGGGACATCTTCCAAATCAAGGTACAAGCTTCTTTTCGTACTTAAGCCTAGTCCAAGGGTTAGAAGTTTTATTTTTCTTTCCAATGAAATCAGACGCAAGCTTTTAATCGCCTTAAAAATCAATTACTTCAGCTGGGTTTGGGTCTTCGAACCTCAGATCTCATAGTGAGCATGATAACCTTGCTATAATCTAGGATAACCAGAATCCTATAATTACAAAATAAAAAATCATCATACTTACTTACTTAACTTATTTACTGGCTTTTAAGGAACCCGGAGGTTCATTGCCGCCCTTATATAGGCCACCATTGGTCCCTATCCTGAAAAATCAATCCATTCTCTATAATCATATCCTACCTCCCTCAAATCCATTTTAATATTATCTTCCCATCTACGTCTCGGCCTCCCAAAGGTCTTTTTCCTCCGGTCACCCAACTAATATGCATTTCTGGATTCGCCCATACGTGCTACATGTCCTGCCCATCTCAAACGTCTGGATTTAATGTTCCTAATTATGTCAGGTGGAGAATACAATCCGTGCAGTTCTGTGTTGTGTAACTTCCTCCATTCTCCTGTAACTTCATCCCGTTAGCCCCAAATATTTTCCTAAGCACCTTATTCTCAAACACCCTTAACCCATGTTCCTCTCTCAAAGTGAGAATCCACGTTTCACAACCATAAAGAACAACCGGTAATATAATAACTGTTTTATAAATTCTGACTTTCAGATTTTTTGACAGCAGACTGGATGATAAAAGCTTCTCAACCGAATAATAACAGGCATTTCCCATATTTATTCTGTGTTTAATTTCCTCCCGAGTATCATTTATATTTGTTATTCTTGCTCCAAGGTATTTGAATTTTTCCACTTCTTCAAAGGATAAATTTCCAATTTTTATATTTCCATTTTGTACAATATTCTCGTCACGAGACATAATCATATACTTCGTCTTTTCGGGATTTACTTCCGAACCTATCTCTTTACTTCCTTCAAGTAATATTCCCGTGTTTTCCCTAATCGTTTGTGGATTTTCTCCTAACATATTCACGTCCAAAAAAATCATCATAACTTTCATAAATCAATAATAATTCACATATGCTCTTATTTCGGCGTCATGCAGTAATCTTCTTAAATATCTTCATCCGTACCTGTAACTTTAATATTTGTAATTTATCATTTTTTTGGCGCTCTGTTTTCTATCACTCAGAAATTTTACGTAGAGTTAAGTTTGTACATTTATATTTTTTTCCAATGACTATTTATAGTTCAAGTTCTGCTAATATTTCCACCTTTTATACAAATTGAGAATTCTGTCTCATTCTTAAAACTTTATTTCAACATAATCCGATCCCATAATGTCATTGCGTATGTACAGACACGTCTTACCATGAAATACACATTATGCGTATCACATTTCCTTTACAGTATATTTGTAACTCTTTCACTGAAGCACATAATCTGACCCCTTTAATTTCTCTTCAGTCCATTTGTCAATTTTTTCAGCGTCTTCCATCGTAAGCTCTGCTTTCCAGTTCCCCACTTGGCCTTTTCTCATGAAAGGCTCTACTTTCCCCTGTATCTTCGGCCGTGATTCTCTAGACAACTGTTCTTCCAAATTCGTGGAAGGGTTTTTCTTCATTGACTCGAAGCTCAGATGTTCGCAGAGTTCTTCCAGCTGCCTCGAATCCAGACTGCGGTTCAGGAACTTGGCAGTCCGCTGTACGACTCCCGGCAAGTCCTGAAGGAAGAAGTAAAACAATTGACATCAGAACATTTTTGTGTCTTTAATTACTCTGTTAGTCTCTTTCTCTGGCTCAGTGACAGCTATTTCGGCCACAAATTTATGATACCCGCGTTTGATTCCCGGACAGTGATGTGAAAATACTGTATATTGATTGATATAAAATATGTTTTATGTCTGTATCTTACTCACACTGGTAAAAGTTTAGTTTTCCTATTTTCAATCATGTTTTGCAGGGCATATAGTTTCATTGCTTTTGAAATTTAAGCAAAAGAAACTTATTTCCCAGCAAATTGAAGGGCTTAGAGCCAAAGGCGATGTAAACAAAACGTAAAAATCTATACAAATAATAAATCTGATTGCAAAAAAATATCTGGCATCAATTTGAGACATTCAAAAACATTAACAACAACATATGTAACACTTCTAAACACAAATATGCAGCTTTTTTACCAAATCATAAATTAATACTTTGTAGTCTGTCTGTCTGTCTGTCAAACTGGATAATTAAGACATTTTCACGACATCAATGGCATCCCATTTATATGAAAATAATATAAATCAAGTCCGTTGTAACTTAGAATTTAGCACTTCAACATAAAATATTTTATTTAAAAGTTACAAATTTGGCTTAAATAAATAAATATCTCACTTATTATTAATTTTCATGAAAAATATTCTAACAAAAGTTTCTTTAAAAATATCTGAATAAATTTTATTCCTTGGAAAATTTTGATAGAACTTTTGATATTTAATGAGATAAATGAGTTTCAAATGCTAAGAACGCCATCTAAGGCCGTGTATCTAAAAAACAAATGACTTCTTATAATAACAATAATAATAAAGCCAATAAAATAATAATAATAATAATGTTTTATTTTAACTGGCAGAGTTAAGCCATTCTGCCTTTCTTCCACTCAACCAGTATGATTAGAAAATTACTTATTAATTCACAATGCTAGATATAACATAATTAATATAATGTTATCAAAGTAATACAATACTACAGGTAAGATTAAAATAATACATAATTAATATAATAACTTGATAATTCTTTTCATCTTATTTCCAATAAAATTTTATGAAAATAAGTAATAATAAAATAATAATAATTTAATAATTTTAATACAAATTAAATTAAATTATTAAACTCGATTTATCCTTATAACTCAATCACGAATGTTCCCTGTCAAAAATCGTTTATTTTTTATGTAATTACTTTCTATTTATTTCTGACGGTGAACACTCGAATAACAGGTGGTCGACTGTTTGTTGATATTAAGAATCCTGACAAAATGATTGGTTTCACAATTTATTTTAATTTCCTCATCATAAATACTTTTGCATGGATCTATAACAACATTGTATTTTGAAAAGTGCTAATGAACAATAAAAATTATTTCCCAGCACAATTAGACTCATTGACTTCTTAATTTTTATTTTATAACAATAATTATTATTGTACTCAATAATAGTAATAATAATAAATCCCAGCAATAAATGTATCTTAATTTTCATTAAATAATGTTGTAATTGTGTTTAACATTTTTATGTTTAACAAAGCTAAGTTTTGCAAAGTTCATAAACTACACGATAGTTTGTAATATTTTGTAAAGTGAAAAATTAATATCTTATATACGAAAATATTTTTTCGTCTTACTGTAAAATAACAAATGTATAAAGTTAATATGTTTTTCTCCAGCAAAAGACTTTCATCATGAAAAATATTTTGGAGCTCTGAAGTTTAAGAACCAATGTTTTGTAAAAATTTTTTGTTTCTGAGTTCAAGGAAAATAAATAAGTATCTTGATTACACAACTTTTAATACTGTATCACTTCGTAATATATTGTAAGTGAAAAACTTTCTTATATTAAAATATTTTTAACGTACCTTGTTAATACAATATTTACGGAGTTCCAGCAAGATGACACATCAAAATAGTGTCCTGAAACATGTTAACAAGCACTGTTTTGTATTTAAAAAGAAATTCTTTCATACATATTCCGAAAATAAATAAACTGCTAGTTCACAAGGCTAACGCCTTCAGAAGTTGGGTATCTGATTCTAATGAGTATACTGCTTGCATTAGTGATAGGAGTATTCGAATAAAACAATAGAAATTATTCGATTGTTGTAAGTTCTCCAGATACATATCTCAAATCGTGAAATAAAATTTAATGTATTTTCTTATTGTATGGTCAAAAGTTACATTGAATTTGAAGGGAAATATAATAATAATAATAATAATAATAAAATAATGTAATAATAAATTTTCCCCAAATAGTCATTAACTTTGTACCACCATTAAATGTCAAATTTCACCTAATATTTAAAATACGATTTTTTATGTTCATTATGTCTCAAATCATAAAATATGCAGTTTTCTCAAATAATTTACTTTTAAACATCAATTTCAATGCATATTCTTCAGTTAAGTTTTAACGACTAGAGACTATTTTATTTAAATTTAAAAACCTATTACTGGTAAAAGTTGCCCCAATTGACTCTAATTTACAGAACATGACCTAATTTAGTTCAATCAAATACATTATTTGAGATTTGAGATAGATTCAAAATTGATGAAAATTTCAAAATTAAAGGATTTTGACAGAACTGGTTAAAATAGAGGGAAAAAACCTAACAGTGACTTTAACAAACCTTTTGCTTTAAATTTAGGCAAATTAAAACTAAATAAATGGTGCAATTCATTCTTAAATGAATCTTTAACAGAACATGAATAAAATGATTTAGTTTTGAATCAAATACATTCATATGAAAGATCAATTAAAGTAAAGTGTGAAAGAAACAGTCTCTGTAAGTGCATGAGTGTGTAAAAATCGTGTCATTTGTTCGGATTCCTGTAGATCAGAAATCATTATGAATTTATGGATGTTCAATGTTATAGAACAAGGATTGTTAATTTGTTTGTTAACACAAAAAATATTCTTAAGTTAATTAATTATGTAAACATTTACCACGTACTTTTTTCATTTCTTCGTAAGTGTTGAACAATATGTAAGGCTCATCACGAATTTTCCAAAATTCTAGAATGTGGTCCCATAGTGATCCATATATAACTGAAAAGGAAGATTGAGACATTAGACAAAGAATTGTGATTCACAAATATTGTACTTTCCCCAAAAGGAATATACGCATGCTTGTAGGATAGTTGCAAAATAATGAACGGGCTTTGAATTTTGTAGTTCTTCAATTTAAATTAAAAACCAATATTGCATGAGTTCAATAAATATTTTAGACGTATTTATTCTGTAATTTTGTGAATATTTCTTTGTGTAATTTAAATTCGTAATGCCAAAAACTTTCGCATAAATTTTAGACAAATAAAATATATCGAAATGGAAGAAATAACTTCGTTATGGAAGAAAATTGTTCTGTTTCTTTGAAAAAAAAAATAGAACTATAATTTGTAACTCTTATTTCTGTGTGTACACAACAAAATGTTAGTAAATCATAATTATTGTTGATAACCTCCAGGGGTCCGCGGACCACAGTTTGGGAGTCACTGTATTAGTATATTCTTTATTTCAGTTTAATTCTGCCCATTCCGTAAATGAAATATGACCTTCTATAGAATTAATTAGTTTTTTATACGTTCTGACCTTGAATTTACTATTCTATGACCTTACTTACTTACTGGCTTTTAAGGAACCCGAAGGTTCATTGCCGCCCTCACATAAGCCCGCCATTGGTCCCTATCCTGAGCAAGATTAATCCAGTCTCTACCATCATATCCTACCTCCTCAAATACATTTTAATATTATCTTCCCATCTACGTCTCGGCCTCCCCAAAGGTCTTTTTCCCTCCGGCCTCCCAACTAACACTCTATATGCATTTCTGGATTCGCCCATACGTGCTACATGTCCTGCCCATCTCAAATGTCTGGATTTAATGTCCTAATTATGTCAGGTGAAGAATACAATGCGTGCAGTTCTGTGTTGTGTAACTTTCTCCATTCTCCTGTAACCTCATTCCTCTTAGCCCCAAATATTTTCCTAAGAACCTTATTCTCAAACACCCTTAATCTCTGTTCCTCTCTCAAAGTGAGAGTCCAAGTTTCACAGATTCTATGACCTGTCACACCATCACTGATGCTGTACTTCATCACATTCTGTCATGGTTCCACGACTGCAGCATACTCTTCTGAGTCTTTTCTTGATTATTTTCCATATGACCTTCGACAGGGTTGACACGTATTGAATTTTTATGCCATATAATTTTATTGTTTTAATTTTAATAAGCTGTTTCGTTACTTCACTTTTGCGTCTCAAATGACACAAGTTTCTCCACACGCGTGTGGTATACTCGGTCCTTTACAAACTCCCCAAGAAAAAATCCAGAGAAGTAATATCTGGAGAACGTGGAGGCCATATTTCAAAGTAACCACAATTTAGTAATAGAAACTGATGTCTCATACAGAAATCCTTGTATTTTATATTGTATTCAAACAACTTCGTTATGTACACCCCTAGTTGCAGGGCGTATATATTCGACCTGCAACCAGTTATTCAGCAGCATTCACGGTGGTCATTTTAAAAGTGTTATTCATCGTGCATGAATCTCCCACATCCTTCTTTAAACGTCTGCAATAATAATTTAAATATATAAAATTAGTTCAAGGTTATTCATTATTAAAATCGTTCATATTTTATTGGCTCTCTCTGTATAATGAATGTTATGAATGTTCGTTAAATTTAACCTACAAGCCGGACACTGTAATATGGCGTTTTGTTCGCTATCTTATTTATTAGATAACATCCCTGAAGGCTACTGATCGTTAAGCTTGTAATGTTGTGGACGGATTACACAAGTTGACTGCAGCATGGTACATAGGTCGGGGATGTGAGCTAGTACGAGGACGTTGACTTGGTTCTACGATCGATTACACGAATAACAAGGTGCTCATAAACAAATCTAAAAGTAAATATAGCTACGCTACATAGCATTACGAAGATATATTTTTACGTATCTTTCGTTATGTGCAGAAGAACTATCAGAAAATTATTCGTGGGGTTCAGTTTCCTCTTTTCTTTTCTTATGCTAGAATGTCTCTGTATACAGGGTGTTAAAAATAACGTTTGTGCGAGATCGTGCGTATTTGCTTGGTTTCCGCACAAAACCAATCCGCGGTAAGTGTAAAATTCCACATTCAGTATTCCCAACCGAACACACATAACAATTTCCCTCTTCTTACCGCTTAAGTGACGTATTCATTTTACTGCTTTAGGCTTTTAACATATTATTTTTAGAGACGTTCAATATAGTAATAATTATAAATTGAAACTTACCACTGCAATTTCACCTAAATTGCACTGTTAATTATTGTTTTTAAATATTTGCAAAAATTAAGTTAACTCTACAACTCCACTCAAGTTACTGCATTTCGTGATGCATGTAACATTAAGGAAGCCGTTTGTTTTAAGTTCGCATTTATAGACTGGGGAAAAAAAGACAGACGTATATCACGGCCTGCTGGAGTATAGTAAACGCAGAAAACATTTTAAAGCAACAATGTTGAAGATAGATATTTTTGTTTTCCAAAATTGCCGTCATTGAACAGAAACCAAGATGGAGATTTCATTGCAACTAATTAGAAATTCCTCTTTCAGGTATGTAATAAACGATCTTCGCACAAAATAATGTACGATATGACGAGCGGTATGTTTTCTTTCAATTCTCAAATTAAAAAGCTCAACTACGTTTCGCTTTTTCAAACTTTTTGAACATGAAAACTTCAACATACCGCTCTTGTAACGCATATTACTTTTACAACGTTTCAGGCATAATAGACGAGGTAAAAACAAATATATTTTGTAAGTGACAAAACTTTGGCAGATGCGCCGTTTATTGTGTACGTAAGTGTTAGTATAATCCATAAGGAACAAGACCAATTGTTATTTTAGAGGTGGTGCTCAAACTGCCATCCATTGAAGGCATTGCACAACTGGTACCTTCGTACTGTGGAGTGTCTGCAACATTCAAGATGGCCAACATTGTCTGTAATAACATGTGCAGCTTGAACAACGCGAGCAACTAAGTCTTCTGCCGTATCGATCGGTGTCTCATACAAAGACGTTTCACGTCTCCCCACAAAAAAAAATCCAGTGGGGATAGGTCCGGTGATCGAGGTGGCCACGGTACCGGCCTACACCTGCCAATCCAACGATCGGGGAATGTAGCATTGAGGTGGTTCCTGACACGACGAGGGGGCACCGTCATGCTGAAACCATATTCGTTCTCTGATGTACACTGGGATATTTTCTAAAAGTTCTGGTTGGACGTCGCTTAAAAAAACAAAATAATTGCCACCACGGAGACTGTTAGGCAACATACAAGGCCCTACAAGTTGGTCGTGCATAAACAGAACTAATCAGTGTGTGTTGTGACGGAAGTCAAGTCATATATCCTTTAGGCCATCTAGCGGTAAAACGGCGCATCTGCTAAAGGTTTGTCACTTAAAACAGAAGTTTGTTTTTACCTCCTCTATCACCCTGTATAATGTCGCTTGTTACCTCATATGTTTGTATTTCATAATTTACATGTAATGTTCCCGTCATACAGTTCAAAACACTCACCAAATTCCGCTGCAAAAATATGCGTCTAAGAATCTTTAACCTTCTGCATTATTCCTATCGGTCCCCAAACATTACAAGTTTATTGATCATTAAGAATTCTCATGTAAGATATGTCCAATGATTTGAAATGACTTGAGTGTTAGTATTCTTTAGTAAATGTCAATTTACTAGCGTCTCTATATTACCTGACCCTTCAACGAAAGCCTCGACGAAGTCCTGAATGGTGCCAGTGTAAGCTGTCACCAGTCGATGGTGGTGGTAGTAAGACACCGCCACGTCCTTCGCTTCTCGAGCCACGTAGATGATCTGAAATGTGTGGAAGACCACTAGACATTATCACCCGAAGTCCATTTATTCACTCTTTTTGTTATAATTTGTTCAATAAATTCTCGGAAAGAAGGAAACAAGACATATACAGGGTCATTCACGAGGAAAGGTAGAAAATTTAGTATACGACATCTTAGGCCATTTTGAGTGAAAAGGTCATATGAACATAAGTCCGTTTTCGTACGATGGCGGAGCTAGATAAAACGTCTCGCCCCAATGTGAATCAGACGTTACCATATGCTGCTAACGTGAGACAAGGTCAAGATCGCAATGAATGCTAACATTGGAATCTGCATTGTGAGCGACGTGGATAAGTTCATTCACCTCACAAACCGGGCGATGTGGCATTACAAATGTCCAATCGCCTGCCCTTATCTGATGTAATGACTAGACATCGGATTTTTAGGCGCCTAAAATAAGCTCAAAATTTGTAAAATTAGGCTCTATTTTAATGAAAATAGGCATTTTAGGCACATCAAGGTATCATACTTATTTCTTTCACTGAAATTTTTAGTTATACACTAAAATACGCACAAAAAGTATGTTTAAACATTAAAAAAGAATACTATATTATATTTATAAACAGAGCTGCACAAATTTAATATATTGAAACTAATGAAATAATGATTATTGATATCAAGATTACTCATTTTAAGATATTGAAATTCAGTTCCATGCTCAGACTTTATTATAATTATCTGCACAGTACACCACCAGAATTTTTCTAAATTCTTTTAGAATTTCTAAATTCAGTTAACCTTTGCCTTTTGTCACTGAGAATCATTTTGAAAGCAGAAAAACTTCTTTCAACCGAAACTGATGTGAGAGGCGCAAATTTTAAATTAGGTACAATA
The DNA here is from genome assembly GCA_025594305.2 of Periplaneta americana. Taxonomy (NCBI): domain Eukaryota; kingdom Metazoa; phylum Arthropoda; class Insecta; order Blattodea; family Blattidae; genus Periplaneta; species Periplaneta americana. The sequence continues at coordinate 7,989,505 of JAJSOF020000001.1, forward strand.
GAAACATCAATACTTAATGGAACATTTACACTTTCCCCCGATATCACTCTTGATACTTTTTCCAACAATGAAAATCCTACATTCTTATTTAATACCTTGTCCCACTTATTTTTAACTTTTTTCCCAGTTTCGCCCAAAGCGGAATGCATGTTCACTTGAGCTTCCTTTACTATTGCTATTTGGCTACAAAGAGATTGTTTTTCACGTTCTAATTGTTCAATGCTTGCAGGTATGAAAGAAAAGTTTGATGTTATGTAGGCAATATCGTTTTTCACTCGTGAGTCATTCAGACAATCTTTCACTGCTTTCACACACGCTGCACTATCAGTTTCAGGTAATTTATCAATAACTGTGACCACTTCTTTAAAATACTTAGAATAATACACCACTGACTGAATCCAGGTTCCCCATCGTGTAACAACCGGCTGAGGTGGGAGTGGGATATCTGGAAAGTTCTCTCTGAATATTGAAATCCTGGATGGGGCTTTACAAAAACATTTTTTGTGTTAGAAATAAACGAATTGACAAGAGGAAATTCATTCCGGATTGTTTCAGAAACCCTGTGAAGGCCATGTGCTAGACAGGCTACATGCGTGAGGTTAGGATAAAATGTTTTAAAAGTGGAGCTGCAGCAACCATGTATGAGGCAGCATCAGTACAAAACAACAGAACTTTAGAATCGTCTATATGACCTGAGTATAAGGACTGTAGGCCTTTATTTACAAAATAAGCAATGGCTTGGCTATTCACTTTCGAAAGTTCCTTAACACATACGAGGTGTGGAATCGAAGGTCCATCAGGACTAAGTTTTCTTACTACCATATTTGCTATATACCTATTCATAGGATCTGAGGTTTCATCCACAGAGACCCATATGTAAGAATCACCTATATCCTCCCGAATGGAAGCTAAAGTTTCATTGTATATTCTGTCTAAGTAATTTTTTTCTTAGGGTCGACTCAGATGGGATATTTTGTTTGCAGTATTTTTGTAAAAACTGTCTTAAAACCGGATTTTCAATTGCATTCCAGGGAATGTTAGCAGCAACAAACGCTCTGGTTAAATCAGCATAGAAATTGCTGCTGAGATTGGATGAAATAGGCTGTGTTAGTAAAGTTTGTTGCAGTTGATTTTTCTGCTGAGCTTTAGCCTTATGAGCCGCTCCTTGCACATGCTGCTTTAGGTGGCACTTCTTTTCTTGCGAAATCTAAAAATGTGAAGTAAACTGAATTAAAATAAAATCCTAATTGTTGTATTGCCGTATTTCTATCACAAAGTTAGTGGGTTCGAACAATCAAAATTTTAATGACCTGCAAATACTTTTAACTATCGGAATTTAAAAGGTTGAAGTGTAGTGGTCTTAAAAGGATTATACCTCAGGATAGCTCAGTCAATGTATAAATATTATAAGCCTACTCATTAAAATTAATAGAATTTATATATTTCAACTATTGTTACATACCTGTTTGCTACAAATCTTGCAGAATATTATTTTTCCATCATAAGTGAATTCTGAATATTCTGTTAGCCATTGCCGGATCAATGTAGATTTTGCACTTATATTTTTCGGCATTATCGCGTTAAACTTCACAGGAAAACGTCCTACCGCTCAAAACTTCTCAACACAAATAAGGTGAGGGAAAGAGCAATGTTAACGAGCATTCAAATGAACCGTTGTTATTGAGATTCAATTGGACAAAAATACAAAGTTCCACTTATTGTTGCATTTCCTGGTAGTGTTAACACCAGGAGGGCCATTCTTTTAAATATTTTGTAACGGTTTACCCTACTAATTCGCAGTTTTAAGACTTTTCATAAATATTTCAAAAACACTCTTTCTCCAAAAATTGTGATTTTATGACACTCTGAAGGGCAGTACAGCTAATCGGTTTCAGATCGAAAACAGTCATTTTTATAGTATAGTATATCTCTGAATCGGTAGCAGCACATGTTGTGATTGTTGCCTGCTTCAAAACTAAGGTTATTCTTTGTCGGCATTTATGCCTCCAAACATGTTAAATTCGGTGAAATCTATTGCGAGTGTCGTGAGATTCAAAACATTTTGTTTCCTTTATCAATGGTTTCATGGCCGGTGTGAAGCAAACTTTCCACTTTTTAAATGCCTTAAATTTCGCAGTGAATGCATGTATAAATTATAAAAAGTAAAGAGTAAAATGCGAAACTTTACAGTGAGTTAGGCATTTTTAGGCGAATATTAACAAATTAGGCTCTAATAACCGTTTTAGGGCATTTTAGGGCACTATAAAACTCTTTGAATACCTTTCAATTTCCATGAAACACAAATATTAATAATTATTTTTACTTTTCTCCTAAAGAAACAAAATAGGCATTTGCCCTAGAATCCGATGTCTGGTAATGACACAGATCCCTCGCATAACACAAATACACTAGCCTATCGCTTATCAGTTCAGAGCAGTTCAGTCAGCTAATTACAGTACAGCAGTTATGCAGGTACGTTATCGGAAGTGTTAAGTTGTGTTTTTCAAGATGCCTTATAAATTTTCGACTGCAGAATACGCCGATATTGTGTATGTTTATGGTTTGTATGATGGAAGTTCCTTGCGTGCCGTCGTTGAATATGAACGACGCTTTCCGAACAGAAGGGTACCATATCGAAGAGTACTTACTGTCTATGGGGTTGGATGAAAGACTTGGTATAGCAAAAGAAGGTGAAAAAAGAGAGAGGCGCTAATCGACCGTATTTTGGATGCTGCATGCCGCATAAAGAACAGCCACGTGCAACTCTCCCGAGCCATGAGCGCGATTCACGCCCGAGCGCAACAGTGCATTGAAGCAGAAGGAGGTACCTTTGAAAATGTGCGAAAACATCGACCCCGACATCGAGAATATTATGTATGTATGCATACGTGAATATAAACTTTAAATTGGTCTTTTATCTGTCTCTAAATGCGAGTTAGTACAGGGACATAATTTTATTTTTACTTGCATTTTTATTGTACCTGCATTTCTGAATGTACTTCACTCCCACCCCTTCACTAATGTCGTTGCTCCCGTCAGACACACAAACTTACGACCGCTGTTGCATTCGAAGTCTTGAAGCAGTGAAGTAAACACTGCAGTGTATAGCGTGTTTCAGAAATATAGTTGCGTTTTCTATAGAAGAAAGAACCTATATTAATAATATCGCACTAAAAATTATATTCAAGAAACGATAAATTCAATTTCAGAGAATATGCTTCAAAATGTTTTTATTAATAGGTCTATGCGTAAAGAATTGAAGCCTGCATTGTAATGAACGGCAACCATTTTCAGCAACTTGTTTAAAAATTCAGATTAGCTTTTTTTGAATTGAGGTGGATAGAAGCAAAGGAATGCTAGTGACATTTGTAATAACATGAGTTAAGTGCATCCAGTGTAAGCTAAAGTATCTAAAATTTTAGTGGCAAAGGGATATTTTAATCGCATCACACATTAAAATTTAAATAAAAATTTCACCACTTTTACGAAAGCTTAAATATTTAAACCCCATTTTCTCAAAAGTAACTTAGGTGCACTTACAGCCCTTTACTTACCACCTCCTCAATTTAAACGCACTCTCTATATTGTATGTTAACATCAATAATTAATATGCTAAATAAAGTAGACATTACATAACAAACTTAGCCGCCTGAAAAGTTGAGTTTTTAGAAAAAAAAATGTTACTACTCTACTGTATTTTGATAAATTCCATAAAAGTGATGATCAAACTGAAAATCGTTAATATCGTATTTCCCTACAACATAAATGGATACACTACTTTTCTCTCCTCCTATACCAAGTAAAATGATTTGTTTACATATTGCACTAGTAACACCAAACTCCTGTAATGGAAGGGGGCAACAGTGTTTCCGAGTATAGCCAGGTTAATGTTAAAAATGTTGGTCAAAATAAAGTGATGTCCCTGTACAATGGAATCCGAAAGGTTTTTGTGAATGAAAGAGCCATATATGTCCGTAACCGTTTGAAAACGGACCCATATTCATATGAACTTTTTGACTCAGAATGACTTCAGAATTCACATCTCAAATTTTTTACCTTTCCTCGTGAATCATCCTGTATTGTAATGTATTTGTACATGTGTAAAAGTATACAAAAAATTATTTCCGTTAACTTATTTTGACACTATTTAGCATAAATTTGTTATTAACTAACATAAGTTTTAATAATTCGTTAGTCGTAACGTATGTTGATGGAACGTACATTCTGTTAAATATTCTGTTAAAATGGTCCTAAGAGATCGTTAAGTTTTAACAGATGTTAATGAAACTCGCCATATGACGTGTGAGAGAGGAAGAATACGTCAGATAGTCGCTACTTACTTTGGGTTTGACAGTCCACAGCTGGTACGGCAGCAACTGAAGAGGCAAGTGACTCTTGATGACTCGAGGAGGTTTCAGGTTTTCCACTATGGCCACAGTGTCCGGCAAGTCCGACTTGCTGCCCTTGGTAAGGCTGCCGAACCTTTCGACACAAGAAAGAACAAGCTGTTAGTATAAGCGATATTATTAATCAAATTATTACAAAAAAATTATTACAAAAATTGCTCAAAGTGGCTTCGTCGTGCCTCAATTCATTCCCTGAGACTGCGTTCCCATTCCATGCTTTCGCTTGCTCTGTTGAAAACGCCTGGAGTGTTTCGTATTTGCTCAAATCCATTTGGGATACGCTCTCTCAGAACGTCAATTTTAGGCAAAGAAGTTGCATAAGTTATGGATTTTAAATTTCCCTAGGAATAAAAATCCATTTAATTTAAATCTGGCGATCGGCCAGGGCATTCAGTGAATCCCCCTCGACCAATCCATGTTTGCAAAAAACGGCGATTCAGTTGACGATGAACTCTCAGAATAAAGTGAACTGCAACATCATCACGCAGGTACTACGTTCGAAGAATAACGTCCAGAGGTAAATAATCCATTAAATGGTCCAATTCGTTTCAGACAAACCACCGATATCTGTCACTTCACTCACTGAGTACATTATTGTTAGTGTGCAAACAACTAAAAATAACACACACACAATCAAATAAACGAAAACAAATCTCACGGCCTGTACTGAAGAAAAAAGTTACAACATGAAAGCAATTTCAATTTGCTGCCCTTCAGGAGTCAATTCAAGGGCAGACTCCTTACTAACTACAAAACTGAGCATTTTCGTTAACCCTGTTCATGTGAAAGTTTTTCGGTGTTTCTTGTTAGGAATTTGTCCCCGGAATATTTAACATCAATTTACATAGACCTACATACTGTATATGTATACATGTTATATTATTTGCTTTGGATTAGAATTATAAAATTAATTTTACGGATGGCGACATCCAATAGCTCGCACTGGAAAGAAAATAGGAGAATTGATGAAGAACGAATTTAAAACGCGTGTATGTTGAGATACAAGGGGATAGAATTTTAAAAAGTAAATCAACTTAATTTTTTCGAAAACTTTATTTCTTTCGAATTTTCTTCGGCTAAAACTACTGGGTGTTCATTTCAAAGTGTGTCATGACGTCACTGTTGATGAGTCAGCGATTTGAAGCGAGTTTCAGCTTTTGTGTCAGAGAAGTTGTCTATTATTCAAGGCGTTCAATCTGAACTTGAGAACGTGTACGGTATAACTTGAACGTCGTAGCAACAGATGGCGGTCTGTACGGTCTGTGTGCTATCATAACCTCTTTCTAACTGTTTTGCGCGGCCAAGTCGTACGCAGGGTAACTTATTTGTTATCATCGGTTGCGTACGGCAACATTCCACAACACAAATCAAATGCTCCGTGTCCATGTTGACCGTTGAAGTTAATGTCAACAAATACGTAAGTAATCGCCTTAACCCTCTCCCCATATCCCGACAGTAAGAAAAAACTCACCTCAGTACATGTTTCGAAACAGTTCACATTCCTGCCACTACCGGCGTTACCGTACGTATCGGTAAGTACTCTTCTGAATGAACGCCGTACTTGCTAGGCAACTTCTCTGGCAGATAAGTAATACACCTCTGCGGAAGTGTAGGAAGATTAAATTCTCTAGACTCATCGACTAGCCACGTGACGGCATACAGCGAGCCATGACACACTTTGAACTGAACATCCAGTACTGCGTTTCACCCCAGGAACTCTATTGATGTAATTCTATGCTTGAAACCTCGTGGACCTCTCCATAAGAGGGCGTCCCCCGATTTTTTTCGTGTTTTTGTTGGCCTGTATGCCAGTCCTGTCCTGTAGTTCTGCTAGATGTCACTCCGATGCATGATTGCTTTAGCATCAAATACTTTCTAACATGATGTAATGAAAAAGTCAGAATCTGCCTCTGAAATTAGGTCTGTTGTAAACTGGATCACAAAAATTTGTATTAATTAAAATTAATTATTCGTAAAAGTTTTGGCATAGACTGTTGCAGCACTCTTGATCTTGTATGAGGGGTTTAATTTTGTATCTTTGCTTGTGCCATAATTCTCTACTTACTCCATAAACGGTGATCTGCGTACAATCGAGGTTGCTTTAGCTGCATCGTAGTCCAAATTGTTGACCAACAGCCATGTCATTTCCTGCGTCCAAGTTGTGCCTATACAAAACGTTGGAATGAGAATCATTTCCATTAATGGTTTTAATGTTGCAAAACTGTAACTTTGCGTAGCAAGATAAGGGCAGGGAAGGTTATTCACAGATCCTAATGTTAATCTAACTTCGTAATTTATAATTCATTTTAGCTCAACTAGAAAATTTACTGCTACAGTAAATGAAATCCGATTGATTGTTAAATTACTAGACCCTATTAAAATTATTATTATTATTATTATTATTATTATTATTATTATTATTATTATTATTATTATTATTATTATTATTGCTGCTGCTGTTTCTGTTGTTGGTGATAAGAAAAATACATATTTTTTGGAAAAGGACAGAAAAATGGCACAATATGTGGAGTCACCGGTGTAGCTCAGTCGGCTAAGGCCTGCCGATCCAGAGCTGTGATCGAGAGAGGTTACGATTCCCGCTTGGGCTGCTTACCTGGTTGAATTCTTTCCGAGGTTTTCTCGAACCGTAAGGCGAATGTCAGCTAATCTATGGCGAATCCTCGCCCTCATCTCGCCAAATGCCATTTCACTATCACCAATCTCATTGACGCTAAATAGCCTAGTAGTTGATACAGCGTCGTTAAATAACAAACTAAAAAAGAGCGTAAAAATAGTTTATAAGAGAATTCTTAAGGCACAATTACTTAGCAAAACTGCTTTCACCAGATTCGGTTTTGTTTAAAATAGAAACTTTTTTGTTGAAACCGAAAACAGTTTTGTTTTGCCAAAAGCACTTTTTTTAATAAGGTTTTTGTTTCGTATTTTAACATTCGTCCTTGAAACGGAAACGTTTTCTTCTCCCGAAAACATTAGAGCAGTGGGAGAGGAGCAGCAGCAGTCTGGCAAAGGCGGTGGGAGTGATGTGGTTGTGGTGAATGGCACTGGATGAAAGTTGCTTGTGCAGAAGACAAAGGCAAACATTTTTTGTGGGTATATCTAATAAATGGAAAACGAGGAAAAGAAAATATTTTGCAGAAATATATAAATGAACTACGGAGTGATAATAATAAATTCTGTAGCTTTACAAGAATATCTGTCAATACATTTGGTGATAAATACAAGTTATAAAATAACAAAAAGGTAACATTGGGTTCACAAATCATGATCCGACTGTGTGCATGGTACAAAAACTTGGGGAATATACTTATTTACTTATTTATTTACTTATTTGTTTATTTACTTATTTATTTACTTATTTATCTATTTATTTACTTATTTATTTACTTATTTGTTTATTTACTTATTTAAATTTTACTTATTTATCTATTTATTTACTTATTTATTTATTTACTTATTTATTTACTTATTTCCTTATTTATTTATTTCCATATTTATTTATTTATTTACTTATTTGTTTATTTACTTATTTATTTGTTTACTTACTTATTTATTTATTTACTTATTTATTTATTTACTTATTTACTTATTTATTTATTTATTTATTTATTTATTTACTTATTTATTTACTTATTTATTTTTGTTTATTTCTTTATCTATTTATTTATTTATTTACTTTTATTTATTTATTTATTTATTTATTTACTTATTTATTTATTTATTTATTTACATATTTACTTTTATTTATTTATTTATTTATTTACCTATTTATTTATTTATTTATTTATTTACTTATTTATTTATTTATTTATTTATTTATTTATTTGTGTATTTATTTATTTATACTTATTTATTTACTTATTTATTTATTTATTTATTTATTTATTTATTTATTTATTTTTATTTACTTATTTATTTTTTACTTATTTATTTATTTATTTATTTATTATTTACTTATTTACTTATTTATTTATTTACTTATTTATTTCTTTACTTATTTATTTATTTACTTATTTATTTACTTATTTATTTATTTCTTTATCTATTTATTTATTTATTTACTTATTTATTTATTTATTTATTTATTTATTCATTTATTTATTTATTTATTTATTTTTATTGATTTATTTATTTCATTTATTTATTTATTTACTTATTTATTTACTTATTCATTTATTTGTTTATTTATTTATTTATTCTTATTTATTTACTTTTATTTATTTATTTACTTATTTATTTATTTTTACTCATTTTATTTATGTATTTATTTACTTATTTATTTATTTATTTTTTTTTTTATTTATTTATTTACTTATTTATTTATTTATTTATTTATTTACTTATTTATGTATTTTTATTTATTTTATTTATTTGTTTATTTATATATTTATTTATTTACTTGTTTATTTATTTTTAAATTGAATTTAGATCATTGTTCTTCCCCCACATGGCTTTTATTTTCATTTTAATTTCTTGCCCTTCCTAACAGCGGGTAACTTGTGTTTGTTAATAAATCAGGATATTCCCTCAAAAGATTTGCGAATGTTATTCATGGGGCAGAATCCATTATGAAAATTAAGAAGACCGAAGCAATAACACTAAAGCATACCGATAACGAGTGAATGTCTGTAAACAGTTGAGCATCCCTTGCGATGTGGTGAAAGAGCATAGATGACACGACTGCGTGCTCACATTTAAATGATCCAGAAGGCTGTGTAGATGAGTGCGTATTCAAGTGAGGAATGTTTTAATTCTTACGAAAATGAGTACATTGTAATGGTTATGGCTGTACAGTCACAGAAAGTGTTCGTACTGATGAGCAGAAACATCGATAAAGTATCTAGGCCTAAGTTTATTAAAATACTGATTATCTAATAATGACCTTCACTTCAAGTTGTACTCACCGCATTTTGGGTACGTGACTACCCAGATGTCGTCCTCTCGAACGCCCAGGCGTCGAATCCTCTCTGCTTCGTCCACATAGCCAACGGGCAGCACACACCCAGACGGCCAGGCTTTACAGAATCCGCTGCTAGTCACTGACTTATTAGATTTGAGGTACTTATCAACGATTGGTCCATGGAAGTCCTCAAATATTATATCTTTGCCGTCATTCTCCATATCGATGTCTGAAGACACTCACCTGTGAACGAATTCCACAAAAGAAATGTTGTATGCATAGTGGTCAGTTTTGAATGGGAGCTTGTGGCACTTGTTTTTACGTTCACAACGTCATAGGTTTGTTTGCAAAGCCTAACCAAATACAGATGATTTTAATTATTGACTAATTTGGGGTACTTTCAAATGTCTGAATTTCGCAATTTGTATTTAAATTTTTTCAACCATGTCCATTTTTAAGAAGATGCATTATTCTGTCACTTGAACAAGACACTTCTGGAAGTGTGGAAGAAAAGGCCCCATAGCCTTAACACTACCAGAATTGAATAAATAAATAAATAAATAAATAAATAAATAAATAAATAAATAAATAAAATAAAAAATTCAAAAATACAAATGCAAACCACAACACAAAAATCAGAACAAAATATAAATACAAAACACAAAATAACAAGACTTTTTGCATTATAGAATTACAAAACAATAACATAAACACAAAAACAAAACACAAGACATTAGATTAGAACAAATTAAATTACCTTCAAGTCCTAAATAAGACAATAATTAAACATTTAGTACAATAAAAATATATTTTAATAATAATAATAATAATAATAATAATAATAATAATAATAATTCAGGCCTTCCATGCAATTACAACTTAACGTACGTTACATAGTTTTTTTTTTTTTGTTTCTAGCATATATTGAATTCCTAGTAACACAACTCCCTCCTGGCAAAATATTATTTTCCTCCAGGAAACACAACGCCATCTACAAACATTTTAATATCGTTCTACGCAATGCTATTATACCAGATTAAAAATATTTGATATTCTGTATCTCAAATTCAAGATTTTGTACATAAGTTCTTGTACACACCTGTAGAGTAACGGTTAGCGCGTCTGGTCGCGAAACCAGGCCCGGGTTCGAATCCCGGTCGGGGCAAGTTACCTGGTTGAGGTTTTTTTTCCTGGGTTTTCCCCCAACCCAGTATGAGCAAATGCTGGGTAACTATCGGTGCTGGATCCCGGATCCATTTCACCGGAATTATCACCATTTCATTCAGACGCTAAATAACCTAAGATATTGATAAAGCGTCGTAAAATAACCTACATAATATCTTGTTCCAGAGGACATCTCAATTTACAATTACAAGTTTTCTTATTATAACAACCTAAGTAAGTTATTTTTTAATTTCGTAATTGTTAGAGGAGAGCCTTTTCTCCGTTATTGTCAAGTGACTTCCATATCAGACACTACAGAAGTTTACATGCGACGGAACTGCGACGTTCAGTTCATTCACTCTGTTTGCTGTATCAGATTTTCAATAATTCCACACCTATTTACCTAGTTCCTCGCTTCACACTTTTAGCATCCCACCACAACCGTGATACGCGTTCACAGCATAACCATGTTCTATCAATTCCATTTCATCAAACATCTCTCTACTCTGCTTCCTTCACAATACACACAGCTCGTTCCTGGAATTCTTTGTCATAGGAAATCAGGAACAGTCGGAGTCTAAAATCTTTTAAGCACACTCTACTTAGAAATGTTTTTAATGAACAGAACTAGACTCTTGCGGAAGTTTCTAAGTAGTCTTAAATGACCAAGTTGTTATTTTTGTCCTCTCTCTTCTTCTTTTTTTGAACTGTCAGTCAAGTTACAGCGAGCTCAGAATATGTGCATCAGATACGTGTGCAACATCCGACGATATGATCACATATCACCGTCCTTCGCAAGTCTCTCGTGGCTCCGACTTAAAGAACGCAGAACTTTACACTCTTTGTCTTTACTTTTCGTTCTGCACACCTCAACCAAATTACCTTTCGTCTCGTTTCTCTTATCTATACTCTAACCACGACGTAAATATCACTATCTGTGGCACGCTAAATATACCTCTTCAAAAAATCTTGTTATTCCTCATCTTTTACAATATCCACCTTCAATGGAATTCTTGTCACAAAGTATTAGGGGCTGCAAGACAATAAACACCTTTAAGAACAGCTTAAAAGATAACCTTCATTTCACTCCAATCATACTGATTTAAAATATTGCAGACTACACTGTTGCTTTTTTCTTTAGACATCATCCTGATTGTGCTGCATTTTCAAAATTGTCTCATAATAATCTCTTTCTATTATCTAATATAATTTGAAATATATTAACATTCTATGTATTTTAGTTTAATTCTGCTACACAGTTTATTTCAGTGTTTAATTAATAGTTCATAGTATTTTGTTGTTTAATTCGTAAATAACTCTTGTATACATGTAACTCTCATCTAAATCAAATTGTTGAATTCTTTGTAAGTTCATGCATATGTATATACACTTTTTGCTGGTTGAGTGGAAGAGAAGGCCTTACGGCCTTGACTCTGCCAGCTAAAATAAATCATTATTATTATTATTATTATTATTATTATTACTTAATCATTTGTATTTGTATGCCATTTAGTACGACTTAGCTAAACAACATTTATGTCTTGTAACCCACATGTATTCTCCTATTAGTATATTAACTGTATAATATATCTCAAGTGAATTAATAGTCGAATTTATCTCGAGCATTTTAGGTCTTATAAATTGTGTGTGTGTGTGTGCGTGCGTGTGTTTTTTTCCCCTTATGTTATGTAACTGATTCTGATTATGTGTAATTTTCTACTTTATTTTATATATTATGTAACCGATCTTGACTCTTTGTAATTTTATTTTATGTAACTGATCTTGACTATTTGTAATTTTCTACTATATTTCATGTAATTTCTAAGATATTTTCTTTTGTGTTGTTTTGTAATCTAATTTTGTATTTCATGTATATTATTGAGACCTGGTTGAGTGGAAGAGAAGGCCTCATGGCCTTAACTCTGCCAGGCAAAATAAACTTACTACTACTACTACTACTACTACTACTACTACTACTACTACTACTACTGCTACAGTAAGGTGGAATTTCAACTATACCGGTCCACTTAAGACAATACAAGACATTATATTAAAGACGACAAACATTCCACAACAGAGAAGGAATTTATCACTCTAATTTAACATCCAGTCAGCTTTATAAGCAGTGAGTGCATAAGGTGTAACTATGAATAAAAGTTATATTATTTTACGGAACCTGGATCGGTGATATCAGGATAAAGCGATGCACTCCACACTTCCAGTCAACACGAATCTCACGCACAGACTGATAATATTAAACATTTTCTGATAAGATATCTCGGAAGCGCTGCAGCTATCAGCACTGGGATGAATTTGCTTTAAAATGTATGCTGTAGCTCCCATTACTCACCAAAACAGCGGCGGTCAAGCTGTGTTTGATATGTACGCAGATAAGTGGGTTAGGGGGCAAGGAACAACTCACTGTGGTCGGAACAAGATGCATGTGATTTGTGAAACGAAAGGGAAAATCTCAAATCACATTTAAAATAAGTAATTACAATTTGATGAGTTTAGAACCAATATTAATAAGTACATAATATTCATATTTAACAATTAATTGGCGGCGGGTAGCTCAGTTGGTAGAGCAGCTGGCTACGGACTGGAAGGTCTGGGGTTTGATCCCAGGTGGTGATAGAATTTTTTCTCGTTGCCAAACTTTCAGAACGGCCCCGAGGTTCACTCAGCCTCCTATTCATATTTAACAATTAATTGGCGGCAGGTAGCTCAATTGGTAGAGCAGCTGGCTACGGACTGGAAGGTCTGGGGTTCGATCTTAGGTGGTGATAGGATTTTTTCTCGTTGCCAAACTTTCAGAACGGCCCCGAGGTTCACTCAGCCTCCTATATTCATATTTAACAATTAATTGGCGGCCAGGGGCCTGTTTCACAATGTTTACAAGCTTTGTAATTTGTAAACTTTGCTTGTAGATTGTAAACTTCTGTTTCACAATCTTTGTTTGTAATGTTGAACTTTACAAAGGAAATAAAATCTTTACAAATTAAATTTTGCTCACTTTACAAGCATTCTGTTTCACAATGAAGGGTAATTTTACAAACGTGTAAACTTTACTTGTAAAGTTAGCACATTTTTCTACAATAGCTCTGAGATGTGGAAAGTTTGATATTGCAACAAATTCTGAATAACTACAATAAAGATATATTTATTAAATTAATTTTTGAGTAACTGGGTAATATTAAGAATTAAACTAGAGCACATGTGCACTGATGAGATAATACACCATGTTATTAAGTAGTTCCAATGTCTCAGACGAAGATATTGAATTTAGGCCTAATGAAACAAAGACGTATGCGTAAAATTTTCCGGCCAAGAATTAATAATACGTTCGTATCATTGCTTGGATTTAATGAAAGGCTTCGAATGAGTCCCTCGCTATACTTCCCGCGCTATAGTATTTATATACGAAGACTGTATTTAATAAATAATCGCACTTAAAAAAGAAGTTCCCTGCACCAAAGATAAATTAATTCAATAATGCAATAACGACACTAAAGTCGTTTCGAGTCCCGTTTCGCTGGAATCTCTCCTCCAAGATATGGGACATCACATCCAACATGGAAAAGTGGTGCCCTAACCTCAAAGCGAGAACTGTATTGTTTTGCATTGGTTTAATATACTAGCTGTCAGTCCTGTCAGTTCCGTGCGTTAGTAGATAAGCATGGAATTTCTAAGTTATGTGTGCAAAAGTGCCCATAGGGTAATTGACGTTGTTAAAAGAGTTAAATTCGAGACAGGTTTTTGATAATAAATACAATAAATAAATACTTATTAAATTGATTTTTGAGTAAGTGGATAATATTAAGAATTAAACTAAAGCAGTTTTGATGTTATTAAGGAGTTCTAATGACTTAGACGAAGATATTGAATTTAGGCCTATCAAACGAAGACGTATACGTAAAATTCTCCGGGCAAGAATTAATAACACGTTCGTATCATTGTATAAATTTAATGAAAGGTTTCGAATGAGTCCCGCGCTATACTTCAGAATACCGCGTAAGTATTTATATACGAAGATTGTATTTAATAAATACTCCAACTTTATAAAGAAGTTCCCTGCACCAAAAATAAATAATTCAATAATGCAATAGCGACACTACTTACTCGGTATTCTGAAGTCGTTTCGAGTCCCGTTTCTCTGGAATCTCTCCTACCTACAAGATATGGGACATCATATCCAACATCCAAAAGAGAAAAGTGATGCCCTAACCTCAAAGCGAGAACTGTATTGTTTTGCATTGGATGCATACTAGCTGTCAGTTCCGTGGGTTAGCAGATAAGCACGGAATTTCTTAGATATCAGTGTGCAAAAGTGCCCACAGGGTAGTTGATGTTGTTAAAAGAGTTAAATTCGGGGCAGGTTTTTGATCACCAAAATGTTATTTACTATAGCACAGAATTTTTATGCTGCTGATGGGATCACTAATGTTTGAGAGGTTAGGAATGCAACATTAATAAATACTGATGGATCAACACAAACAATTAATCTGATTTTGTGTTTAGACATCGTAATTATTTTATCAATTGCATATTTGTACGTGGACCAAATCTTTTATTTACTTATTTAACTGAATTTTATGCTAACTTTGGTCATTTAAGTAATAGAATTATTGGTATACTCGACCAATCACATTACATGAAACTCCATTGTCGCCAATATATAAAAATCTAAATACTTTTAATTTTTTAACAATACTTTATATTTTCTGTTGGTGAAATATGAATCAGCAAGCTTAGAATAATCTATTTTAGTACAAAATATAAACATATGTATCGATAGTAGTAAAAATACAGCGACTTTAGCTCTGCTCCTTAGCGATTTTTGTAAACTGTCGTTGGCGATATTGTGTAACCAATAATGC
Organism: Periplaneta americana; assembly: GCA_025594305.2. Classification (NCBI taxonomy): domain Eukaryota; kingdom Metazoa; phylum Arthropoda; class Insecta; order Blattodea; family Blattidae; genus Periplaneta; species Periplaneta americana. The sequence goes on from JAJSOF020000001.1 coordinate 8,004,870, forward strand.
GTATTTGTAAATTTCTTTAGCTGATTTTGTAAAGTTCGTCAGACTTTACAAACTAATAAAATAGCATTGTGAAACACAATTTACAAGCATTTGTAACCTTTTACTTGTTATTTGTAAATTGTTAATTTGTAATTTGTAAGGATTGTGAAACGGGCCCCAGGTAGCTCAGTTGGTAGAGCAGCTAGCTACGGACTGGAAGGTCTGGGATTCGGTCCCAGGTGGTGACAGGATTTTTTCTCGTTGCCAAACTTTCAGAACGGCCCCGAGGTTCACTCAGCCTCCTATAAAATTGAGTACCGGGTCTTTCCCGGGGGTAAAAGGCGGTCAGAGCGTGGTGCCGACCACACCACCTCATTCTAGTGCCGAGGTCATGGAAAGCATGGGGCTCTACCTCCATGCCCCCCAAATGCCTTCATGGCATGTTACGGGGATACTTTTACCTTTTTACCTTTTTTATTTAACAATTAATTATCTACTTCTATGTTAATTTTTCTTAATAATACCTTTAATTTGCAGTTTAAATTGCATCGTACTTACGTTTTCTAAGTCAGGGCATTTTGAAATGAGATTATTATAATGATTTAAGTCATATTTCATACCAGGAGCCGTTAAACTTTTTTACTCTGCGAAATAAAATGTTTCTTCTCGTATTATAATTATTGTATTGTACTGTATTTATTTACATTCCATGGTATTCGTACATCGCTTCACAGCTAGAATATGGAACATGTCAAAAAATTCTTAATATTACTATAAAATCTTAATTATAGTCACAGTCTAGTTTAAATATATACAGAAGAGTTTTACAATATAATATAGGCCTACTAGTACAATACAAAGGTTTAGTATCAATACTTAATACAACACAGAAATATTCATGAAGCGTTGTTGAATGTCATAAAGTCGCCTACAGAATAGAAGGCGTGAGAAATTAGGTACTTCTTTAATTTGGCTCTAATCGTAATCTGATGTTTAGAGTAAGATTTTTTTATATCGATAGGGAGACTATTAAAAATGTTTACTGCCATATAACGCATTGTCGACCTGGTTGGCGAGTTGGTATAGCGCTGGCCTTCTATGCCCAAGGTTGTGGGTTCGATCCCGGGCCAGGTCGATGAAATTTAAGTGTGCTTAAATGCGACAGGCTCATGTCAGTAGATTTACTGGCATGTAAAAGAACTCCTGCACGACAAAATTCCGGCACATCTGGCGACGCTGATATAACCTCTGCAGTTGCGAGCGTCGTTAAATAAAACATAATATTTATAACGCACCCCTTTTTGATAGCACGATAGACTTGCCGATGGAGTATGAAAGTCATTTTTGACGCGTATTTATGTTATGAACTATTGAATTAGTTACAAAGTTTTCACGATTACATACGAGGAAGATTATTAATGAAAAAATATACAATATGTGTTGAAACTTTTCTTGTTGTCAGTCTTCCGTGTTAAAATCAACGTAGTGTATACACATTGAAGACATTTCGAGGGAGTCTTGAAGCTGCATAGCCTATACCATTGTGTACTGCTTCTTTCCATCTCATTCTATAAAATTATATTCTATGTTTTATTCTTCCAATCTAATGTATTCTATTTTTTCTGACTTTTTGCGTCATTTTCTTCTGATCTCTTCTAATTATATTCTACTGTTTTATTCTATGTTATAGTATATTTCTATTCATTTTTTTACTGCTCCATTATAAAACTATTCTCGTTTGTAGTGTAATATATTTTCTTCTGTTCTATTTTTTCTAATATATTTCAATTTATTCTTCACTGTTCTATTTTAAAACTATTCTCTTTTTTAGTCTGATATATTTTCTTCTGTTATATTTTGTTCTAATAGCCTATATTTCCATTTATTCTTCACTGTTCTATTTTAAAACTGTTCTCTTTTTTAACCTGATATATTTTCTTCTGTTATATTTTGTTTAATATATCTCTATTTATTCTTCACTGTTCTATTTTAAAACTGTTTTCTTTTTTAGTCTGATATATTTTCTTGTGTTATATTTTGTTTAATATATTTCCATTTATTCTTCACTGTTCTACTTTAAAACTATTCCTTTTTTAGTCTGATATATTTTCTTCTGTTATATTTTGTTTAATATATTTCCATTTATTCTTCACTGTTCTATTTTAAAACTATTCTCTTTTTTTATTCTGATATATTTTCTTCTGTTATATTTTGTTCTAATAGCCTATATTTCTATTTATTCTTCACTGTTCTATTTTAAAACTGTTCTCTTTTTTAGTCTGATATATTTTCTTCTGTTATATTTTGTTTAATATATCTCTATTTATTCTTCACTGTTCTATTTTAAAACTGTTTTCTTTTTTAGTCTGATATATTTTCTTCTGTTATATTTTGTTTAATATATTTCCATTTATTCTTCACTGTTCTATTTTAAAATTATTCTCTTTTTTAGTCTGATATATTTTCTTCTGTTATATTTTGTTTAATATATTTCCATTTATTCTTCACTGTTCTACTTTAAAACTATTCTCTTTTTTAGTCTGATATATTTTCTTCTGTTATATTTTGTTCTAATAGCCTATATTTCCATTTATTCTTCACTGTTCTATTTTAAAACTGTTCTCTTTTTTAACCTGATATATTTTCTTCTGTTATATTTTGTTTAATATATCTCTATTTATTCTTCACTGTTCTATTTTAAAACTGTTTTCTTTTTTAGTCTGATATATTTTCTTGTGTTATATTTTGTTTAATATATTTCCACTTATTCTTCACTGTTCTACTTTAAAACTATTCTCTTTTTTAGTCTGATATATTTTCTTCTGTTATATTTTGTTTAATACATTTCCATTTATTCTTCACTGTTCTATTTTAAAGCTATTCTCTTTTTATTCTGATATATTTTCTTCTGTTATATTTTGATAATAGCCTATTTCCATTTATTCTTCACTGTTCTATTTTAAAACTGTTCTCTTTTTTAGTCTGATATATTTTCTTCTGTTATATTTTGTTTAATATATTTCCACTTATTCTTCACTGTTCTATTTTAAAACTATTCTCTTTTTTAGTCTGATGTATTTTCTTCTGTTATATTTTGTTTAATATATTTCCATTTATTCTTCACTGTTCTATTTTAAAACTATTCTCTTTCTTTAGTCTGATATATTTTCTTGTGTTATATTTTGTTTAATATATTTCCATTTATTCTTCACTGTTCTATTTTAAAATTATTCCTTTTTTAGTCTGATATATTTTCTTGTGTTATATTTTGTTTAATATATTTCCATTTATTCTTCACTGTTCTACTTTAAAACTATTCCCTTTTTTTAGTCTGATGTATTTTCTTCTGTTATATTTTGTTTAATATATTTCCACTTATTCTTCACTGTTCTACTTTAAAACTATTCTCTTTCTTTAGTCTGATATATTTTCTTCTGTTATATTTTGTTTAATATATTTCCATTTATTCTTCACTGTTCTGCTTTAAAATTATTCTCTTTTTTAGTCTGATATATTTTCTTGTGTTATATTTTGTTTAATATATTTCCATTATTCTTCACTGTTCTACTTTAAAACTATTCTCTTTTTTAGTCTGATATATTTTCTTCTGTTATATTTTGTTTAATATATTTCCACTTATTCTTCACTGTTCTATTTTAAAACTATTCTCTTTTTTAGTCTGATATATTTTCTTGTGTTATATTTTGTTTAATATATTTCCATTTATTCTTCACTGTTCTACTTTAAAACTATTCTCTTTTTTTAGTCTGATATGTTTTCTTCTGTTATATTTTGTTTAATATATTTCCATTTATTCTTCACTGTTCTACTTTAAAATTATTCCCTTTTTTAGTCTGATATATTTTCTTGTGTTATATTTTGTTTAATATATTTCCACTTATTCTTCACTGTTCTACTTTAAAATTATTCCTTTCTTTAGTCTGATATATTTTCTTCTGTTATATTTTGTTTAATATATTTCCATTTATTCTTCACTGTTCTACTTTAAAACTATTCTCTTTTTTAGTCTGATGTATTTTCTTCTGTTATATTTTGTTTAATATATTTCCACTTATTCTTCACTGTTCTACTTTAAAACTATTCTCTTTTTTAGTCTGATATATTTTCTTGTGTTATATTTTGTTTAATATATTTCCACTTATTCTTCACTGTTCTACTTTAAAACTATTCTCTTTCTTTAGTGTGATATATTTTCTTCTGTTATATTTTGTTTAATATATTTCCACTTATTCTTCACTGTTCTACTTTAAAACTATTCTCTTTCTTTAGTCTGATATATTTTCTTCTGTTATATTTTGTTTAATATATTTCCATTTAGTCTTCACTGTTCTACTTTAAAACTATTCTCTTTTTTAGTCTGATATATTTTTGTGTTATATTTTGCTCTAATATATATTCTCTTATGTTTCATTTAATCTACTTCAGAATTAATATTTCCTTTTCCAGTTTATTTCAATATATCTTGTTTTTTTTTTCTATTTTGTTCTAACACGTTCGCATCTGTTACTTTCAATTATTTTCAAACTATCGTGTTCTGTTTTCTTCTAATATGTATCTTCTATTCTTTTCTTATCTTCATTCAGTCTTTGTTGTGATATATTTTCTTCTCTTACTCTCTGTTCCTTTTTGTATTTTTTCTGTTCTCTACTATTCTAACATATTCTCTTCTTTTGTTTTATATTCTTAGTCTATTATCGTGTGTTACATTTCGATCCAATATATTACTTTGTGTTGATATCTGTTCTATTTCAAAACTACAATCTTCTTTACTGTATTACGCTAATACAGTACAGTATTCTGTCTTCTTTTCCAGTCTATTTTAAAAACAAATTTTTCTCCTCCATCACAATTCTAAGCTGTTCTGTGGTCATTTTCCCCTATATTCTTAATTCCAATCCCTTCTCAAACTGTTTTATTGCATTCTAGTGTATTTAATGTTGCTGTACACGTTGCTAAATTTCGCAATTCTTTTTCTCTTTATAATATGTTACTTATATCAAATTGCAAGATTTTCTGTTATTTACTGAGTTTTAAGTGAAATCAAATAAGACACGACATCACTAATTCCCGAGCAATTATCTCTCAAGGTTGTAATTTATAAACAAGATAAAGACGCAACACACCTTGACAGCAGATAAAAATTATGCATTTAATAAATCCGGAGAATTATTAATCACATGAAGATAACACTGGGATTGTTTCGCTATAAAATGTCTTAATCATGCAATGAGCACGCACGATTAACTTACGAAAAGGATAACTAGGTCATCTGAAATGGATGAGATTTCCGTAATCTTCTGGAGAAACTGTACACATTAAATGTAACACCAGTGGTAGAGGATTTAAGGAAATACCAACGATTACGCGAAGTAGTATAGAGGATTCCACGTTAAGAAAAAAACAGTTTTATGGGCCTTGCCTAGTACATTGTACAAGTTGTGTGGTAGGTTGGCGTTTCTATGGAAACTGGGTCATTTGATGGAATAGCCCCTTATGCTCAATGCTTTTTTCTTAACGTGACATCCTCTATAAAATATACAATATGTACCTTTTAACAGTGCACTGTGGTGTACTTTATTTGACATTCATATACAGTCGAACTTCGATATCTCGAAGTGCTTTCGGCAATTGGTAATGCTTCGAGTTATCGAAGATTCGATATATAAATAACATGTAAATATTTCCAATACCATAAATTATTATTGATGTAAGTGTTATCGCTTAAATTTCAACAAAGAAAAGTCGAGATTGTCCGTAGAATCTTTCGTTGCTTTTCAGGACGGTGATTTTAGCAATTCATAACAAAGTTTGAGAAGAATAATGTTGGACATGCAATTACGTCCTTACAGTGATGCCGTTACGGTACAGATACCCGCCTTTAGTGACTACCAGAGGTAGAATAAATTGGTATTGATGGGTTAATTCCTGGAGGACACTTTCAACGAAAAGCAAATACACATGTATAATGCTTGTTAAAGTAATGCTATTTCATCACATTCATTCAATTTTACTTACGTATGTGTACATAACTTTTATTTTCACTTTAAAATCGATTTATAGAGCATGTATTTTCTACTGGGATATATCGAGAAAATCGAGTAATAAAACTTCGAGATATAGAAAAAGTAATACAAGTAATGATTCAGCGGGGAAATTAAAATTACTTCGAGATATCTAAAAATCGAGATATCTACCTATCTATCGACTTAGATATGTATGAAGACTTTTTTGCGCATTGATTTGAAATGTTTCTTTACGTTTCTATTTTTAACGGAATTCGAACTAGAATAATTATTTTTATTTATTTTTATGCGTTGTGTTAATTCAATTTATTAAGCCATTAAACATACAGTGATAGGTTTCGTCACAAATACAGAAGGGAAAAAAACATACATTTGAAAATACACATAAATTGAAAACAGTAAAGTTTAATTAGAATGAAAACACAAAACATTTTGAAACTTTAAAAATTAATGAAAAACACTTCACTGTTAATGTACTATGTGTAACTAAATGTAAATAACTTTATTTATTAAAGAACATTTTGGTATTAATTTATGTTAAGAAACTCATCTACGGAGTAGAAAAGATTAATTAAAAGCCAATTATAAAACCTAGCTTTGAAACTATTGGTTGGTAACTTATAATATTGATTGGGAAGCTTATTATATAATTTCATCTCCATGACAGAAAAATTTGTACTAGTTTTATGTAATCTACAGTATGGAATATTAATTTGTTCACTATTTCTAATTATGATCATTATATTGGTCATAATGAGTAATTGTCTATATTTTATGGGAGTGTAAGAGACGTTTGAGATGGGCAGGGCATGTAGCACGTATGGGCGAATCCAGAAATGCATATAGAGTGTTAGTTGGGAGGCCGGAGGGAAAAAAGACCTTTGGGGAGGCCGAGACGTAGATGGGAAGATAATATTAAAATGGATTTGAGGGAAGTGGGATATAATATGTTGAGGGATAGATAAAAATATAATTCTTGCCTTAATTTTCTGGGAAATGGTAGGACCAAATGGAGTGTTTTGATTTTGGAAAAGAATGCCATTAGTAAATTATGTCAAACTATCTTGAACATTGTCGACCAATATATATATATATAATGACTGTTAATATCTGTGATTGTTTGAAAAATGGTCGACAATGTTTAAGATAGTTTGATTGACATAGAATTTTCTAATGGCATTCTTTTCCAAAATCAAAACACTCCCAATTTTGCTACCATTTCCCCAGAAAATTAAGACATACCGAAATATATTTGTATCTATCCCTCAACATATTATATTTATTACAAATTAGCATACTGAGGTTACAAAACGCTGCTGTAAGACATGTTTGTTATTTTAATAGATGTGTGATGACTTTTTACATTCACTGTATATAATGGAAGTGCAACATTTCGATGACAGAACATGCGATAAGAAATGTATTATTAAACACTAAACAGAAGTAATTCACGTCTTCATAGGGAAAGTAATCAATTATGTCGTAAATTAAAATTTCGATAAAAATATCGGCCATACAATATTGGATTCAATGTCACAGATTTGTTAAACTTTGAAAGAGCTGTTGCTAAGCAACCAAACATTTAAAAAAATGCATCGTGATATTAAAACGCAGACTTGATAATAGTAATATGCGTTACAAGAGGGTATGTTGAAGTTTTCATGTTCGAGGAAAAGTTTGAAAAAGCGAAACGTAGTTGAGCTTTTTTAATTTCCGAGAATTGAAAGAAAACATACCGCTCATGCATCGTACATTATTTTGTGCGAAGATCGTTTTTACATACCTGAAAGAGGAATTTCTAATTAGTTGCAATGAAATCTCCTTCTTGGTTTCTGTTCAATGACGGCAACTTTGCAAAACAAAACTATCTATCTTCAA
>JAJSOF020000001.1:8017770-8042770 GCA_025594305.2 Periplaneta americana
TATCGTTCACCTCTGCTTCGTCATGTGGCCGTGAGACCAACAGCCGGCTGGTCGGTCTTGGCCCTTCGTGGACTGTAGCGCCACGGATTATGATTATTATTATTATTATTATTATTATTATTATTATTATTATTATTATTATTATTATTAGGGGAGAGTCGGGTAGTATCGGACAGTGCGTTTCTTTCATCACTACCATATGGTAGAACCTGAATGACATGGTTACGTTCTCTATGCGACATCACAGAAACGTAACCATGTCAATCAGGTGCTATCATCGTGTGGTAGATGAAAGAAACTCACTGTCCGATATTACCCGATATCCGACTACCCGACTCTCCCTATTTTATTATTATTATTAATTATTATTATTATTTTTATTAGTTTACCATTATTATTATTACTATTATGGTAGAACCTCGAATATCGGACAGTTTTTCTTTCATCACTACCATATGGCAGAACCTGAATGACATGGTTACGTTTCTCTATGCGACATCACAGAAACGTAACCATGGTGAAAGAAACTCACTGTCCGATATTACCCGATGTCGATTCTCTCTGCGACATCACAGAAACGTATCACCATGTCAATCAGGTACTATCATCGTGTGGTAGATGAAAGAAACTCACTGTCCGATATTACCCGATGTCCGATACTACCGACTCTCCCCTATTATTATTATTATTATTATTATTATTATTATTATTATTATTATTATTATTATTATTATTATTATTATTGAAACCTGCTACGAGATACCTATGTTCCAACTTTGGAGATACGAGTTGAATGAATGCATGAATTAATTAACGAACAAACAAACGAACGAATGGAATGGATGGATGGATGGATGGATGGATGGATGGATGGATGGATGGATGGATGGATGGACGGATGGACGAACGAACGAAGGAATGAATGAACGAATGAAGTAGTTGCTTTTACAGCTACCAAAATCTCGCATTGATCAATTACCAGATTTTGCTAGCATACCTGCTAATACATTATCTCGAATAGTTAATGTGTGAATATACAGACTTTTGGTCCTTTATTCTGTTGTCATTCCGATGTAGCCTACGTAGGTTTGTATTTTATCGTTTGCGGAAAATGTATTTTTCATTCTTCTATAAGCGTTCATAAACCATTCAGGATTGATATTTTGCAGCCGTTAAACCAGAAACCTTGATTTCAGCGGTAATTGGATTTACGAGGTTTTGGGATAACAGCGAAGATATCTTGTCGTACCTATTGAAATCGCAAGCAATCGTAATGGGACATAATCGTCTACGAAGCACTCTTGATACATATAATATTGAATGGGATTATTGTTAAATACAGTGAAACGGTTAAAAATCTTGGCATTTTTATGGATATCGATCTAAACTGGAACACTCAAGTAACACACATTTGCAAAAAAAATATTTTCTCAACTTCACTCCTTGTTCCATATGAAAGAATTTTTACCACTTAGTCTAAAAAAGAATCTTATTGAGACGCTTGTAATGCCCCATTTTGATTATTGCGATTCCTTGCTAACTAATGTAAGTTCACTCTTAGCTGAGAGACTACAACGGGTTCATAATGTGTGCATACGATTCATCTGCAATACTCGTAAATTTGACCATATAACACCTTCCCTCCAGTTACTTTCATGGGCGCATCTGAAGGAACGAAGAACAATACATTCACTGTCTCTTCTGTTTAGAATCATGCATACTTCTACTCCGAATTATCTGTTATCGCGCTTTCAATTTCTTACAACTCTTCGAAACCGGCATCAAGCACTTCTTTCTATCCCTCATCATAGAACGTCTTTATACTCATCCTCCTATACTGTAGAAATACCTCGCCCCTGGAATTCGTTACCTAATGACGTCAGGGACTGCCGGACTTTATCACAATTCAAAATTAAATTGGAAAATTTTGTCTTATTTAATGCTTTTTAGGTAATGCTAGAAGTGTTGATTTGCGTTTTTTACTCTAGATTAAAATCGCAAGTTTCTTGTTTATGTTAGTTAATTAGTTAGGATGCAATTAATGATAATTAGTCACTCATTTAAAGTTTGTGTGACTGCAACCTGTGTATATTTTTGTGTGGCTTTACTTTGTTTATAGTGTTTCTTTTTCCTTTTATTTCTGTTATTATATTTGTATTTCTTGTGGTATGGAAGAGAAGGCCTGATGGCCTTAACTACACCAGAATAAATAAATAAATAAATAAATAAATAAATAAATAAATAAATAAATAAATAAATAAATAAATAAATAAATAAATTGTATGCAGACTTTGAGGCTACCTGTCACATGGATTACCATAATTAGATATTTGATAACTTATTTCCTTGGATTAAAACAGCTATATTTTTTCATTCATTAGATATTGCTGAAAAATATGTAAATATAATAAAACAATGGGGATCATTAATAAAATCATAAAACCTTCACTAGTACAAAGACACACAAGAATAGGCTTGTAAAAACCTTTGCATAGCCAGTATTAAGCTATGGTAGTGAAGCGTGGACTGTGAAGAATAAAGATGTCAGTAGAATAACAGCAAGTGAGATGAGGTTTATGAGAGCAACAGCTGGATATACTCGCTGGGATCATAAAAAAAAATGAGGACCTAATGCAAGAACTTCAAATAGAACCCATTATGCAGTTCATCAGCAAATATCAACTTCAGTGGAAGGGGGTCATCTCGAACAAATGGATCGATGCAGAATTCCAAAAGCACTGTCTCATTACCATCCGCATGGCAAAAGATCTCTAGGTCGTCCGAAGAAGAGATGGACTGAAAATTCTAGTTTGAGACCGTAACAGGCTATTCGGCCTAATACTCGTTAGGAAGACGACGACGAGAAAATAAATTTGAAGGGAAATATTTGGTAACTTATTTCGTTGAACTAAAACAGCTACGTTTATTTTTCACAAAATAAATTTGAGGGCAATACATTTTTACTCACGATATCCTTCTATGAAAGCGTCGACGAAGTCTTCGCAGGTGCCCACGTAGCAGTTCCACAAGCGATGGTGGTGGAAGTAGGACACCGCCACGTCCTTCGCTCCGCGGGCCACGTATATTATCTGCTGGGCAACAAGACCCAGAAAACTGAGTAACAGTCTAAATATACAGAATAAGAAATGAAGCTGCGTTGGAAAGAGTGGGTGAAGAAAGAATGATGCTGAAACTGATCAGGAAGAGAAAAAGGAATTGGCTGGGTCACTGGCTGAGAAGAAACTGCCTACTAAAGCAGACCTGCACAAACAGCGCTCAACGAGCGCGCGCGCTCCTTCGGAGCGGGAGAACCGTGTTTACCGCTCGCCGAAACGGAGAGGAAGATACGTCAGAATGACATAGACTTGCTATAGGTAGAGGAGAGGGAAACGACCACTCAGCTATCTAGTGGAGTGCAGTGTGTAGGCCTATTCTCAGTAACTGTTTCACGTTGCTTACCTACTGGTACAGTACAGTATGGAGGAATCTAAAAGAAGGAACATAACATTTAACATTTAACGATTTACAGCTCGAACTTATTGATCTTCAATGTTATCTAAGTACTAAAGATCGTTTGAATAATACTACTAGCCTGGTTGAGTTTTACAAGACTAAACATTAGCAATAACATCCACGACTAGCTACACAGGCTGGCTGTAAAAATGATTGCTATGTTTGGCTCAACATTTATATTTGTGAGCAACTGTTTTCTATAATCAACTTTAATAAAGGCAGACATCGAACATCTGTAACTGATGTTTCATTGCGATCAATAGGCTACTGTTCCTTTCAACTGCCAACAGCATAAAACCTCGTTTTGATGTACTAATAAATAAAAATGTAACAAAATGATATTGTACATTTAAGTAGCTATAGAACTTCTATTACTTCTGTAAAATAAATATTTATTTATTAATTAATAATAGTCCAAGATAGTTTTGCAAACACTGAACGGGAATTCATTTCATAAGCACTCGTAATAGTATTTCCTTTTGTGTTTATTTTGTACGAGATCCACCCCTTCTCCGCTCATGAGCTGTGAGCCGGCTCGGAGAGCGCAAACCTTGTGCAGGCCTGTACTAAAGGATGCACTGGTAGGAATGGTGAACTGGAGAAGAGTTCGGGGTAGAAGAAGATATCAGATCATAGACGACATTAAGATATATGGATCATATGAGGAGTCAGAGAGGAAGGCAGAAAATAGGAAAGATTGGAGAAAGCTGGGTTTGCAGTGGATGACCTGCCCTTGAATAGAAGACTAAATGAAACTAAATGAAATGAATCTGAATATGATCCTCATGAAATATAAACAATTTTAAAGTAATTTATTTTGAGTACATGAACTTTCAAAACGATAAAAATTCGGAATATGTATTATAATTATGACTTTCTTGAGTTAAATTCTATCGTACCTGGTTTACATGTTTCGACCTATTACGGGTCATCCTCAGAACTGGTCGTTGTTGGTCTAGGCGCCTCTTGTTTTGTTTCCTGTGAGGGTGTGTTCGTGTGGTATAGTGTAGAGTCAAAGAGTGTGTGTATTTTGAAATTGAGTTGTGTGTTGAGAATTTCGTTGGAGTGTGTTTTTGTGTGTCTGTATATTTCATATTGTTCTAGTGTGTTTAGTTTCTGACTTTTTTGGTTGGATGTGCAGTATTTACATGTCTGTGTTGATGTCTCTGTGGGTGTGGTTAGCATTTGTGATGTGTTCTGCATATGTGGAGGTGTTTTGTAATTTTGTTATGGCTGTGATGTGTTCTTTGTAAAGTGTTTGAAACGATCTGCCTGTCTGTCCTATGTAGAAGTTATTGCAGGTGTTACATTTAAGTTTGTATACGCCTGTGTGGTTGTATTTGTTTGTTTGTGTTGTTTGTGTGTTGAGATGTTTTAGTAGAGTGTTATTTGTTTTGTATGCGATGTTGTAATTTAATGATTTAAAAATTGTATGAAGTAGGGGGGGACGACGTCAGTTTTGGAAAATTCTGTGGAATAGTGCCGGCGCAAAATCAACCCTCGACCACTATTTACTTTTCGAAATATTGAAAATCCAACTAAAATTTATTCAATAACATTTCTTACTCACTGTCCACTTTATAATTAGGCTATGTAGGGGAAAACTCTATTCACACTAAATTCGCTGTGATCCTCTACTAGTCCTCCCCAGCATCTTTGCAATATAGCCTACAGTGCATAACCTACTGCAGCAAAGACTGAAGGATGTTGCTGTTACTACAAGAAATCTATCTTTTTCCGATAGTGACAGATAGTAAAAGTGAGTGTACAAAATATCCATAAAGAAATATTGACGTTACCAAGTGATTGGCATATTTACTGAAACAAAAGTCACAAACTTGTTTCTTTAACAATATTGAATATAATTTTGGTTCAAATTTCGTAGTTTTTGCAATAGATGTGGTATATATGGTGGCTATTCACATATTTCGCACATTGATAAAAATGTCGCGTTATTTTACAAGTTTGTCGTACTTAAATTATGGTATTTTATGCATTCTAGAAGGGTGTACGTAACAATGAAAGTAAAAACTTTCGTTCGTATCGCTATATTACCGAAAGATAGGTCCCCACTTAGGTCTATTACTTTCTAGTGGACAAAATTCATACCACTATTTAATTCTGTTAAAATCGTAATTTACATTTAATCTTGCTAATTTCTATGGAAATATCCTTCTGAAGTAAGAGGCTCTAGAAAAATCAGATCCATAAAAACTAAAATTTTCAGAAGAAAAATGGCCTTACATATTATTATGGTAGGAGTTATGAAATTATGTAGGTGGTATGTAAATAAAAATTAATTCTATGCTAGCAAATATACTACTAGAAGCATTAATATACCGTAGTCATAATTTACTCCCACAAAATGTCAAGGTGTTAATGACAAAAACGTTTCTCTAACTTGAGTGTGATCTCTCCTTTAAATAGAAATTGAAGTACAAGAATATAGGTCTACTGTGTATGAATTTATCACAAAGGTTATTTATTTATTTACTTATTTATATGTTTATTTATTTACTTATATATTTATTTATTTACTTATTTATTTATATATTTATTTATTTATTTATTTATTTATTTATTTACTTATTTACCTATTTATATATATTTATTTATGTATTTACTTATTTACTTACATATACTTATTTATTTATTTACTTATTTATATATTTACTTATTTACCTATTTACTTATTTATTTATGTATTTATTTAATTATTTATTTATTTACTTATTTAACTATTTACTTATTTATTTATTTATTTATTTATTTATTTACTTATTTATATATATACTTATTTATATATTTATTTACTTATTTATTTATTTATTTACTTATTTATTTATTTATTTATTTATTTATTTATTTATTTATTTACTTATTTATTTATTTACCTATTTACTTATTTATTTATATATTTATTTATTTATTTATTTATTTATTTATTTATTTATTTTATTTATTTATTTATTTATTTATTTATTTATTTGTTTATTCATTCATTCATTTATTTAGAGTGGGTAATTGATTTTAAAGAATTTGTTTTGCACTAATTGGAAGATTTAGCGCCGTAAATTTCACCACTTTTTGGGGTCTCATGGGATTGAACTAAGTCCTCTAAGCTTTGTACACAAGCAGAATTAGCACTGATAACGTGTCTCCAGCGTATTAGCTAATTACGTTACCTTTATGTCATAAGGCAGAAATTGAATTGGCTCGAAGTTTTTTTCTTAAGATGGTATCTAATATACAAAAGTGAATGTGGCTATGTATGTATGTATGTATGTATGTATGTATGTATGTATGTATGTATGTATGTATGTATGTATGTATGTATGTATGTTCCCTATACAAATCTACACGCTTTGACCAATATGTACCAAAGTTTGCACATTTAACCTTCATAACCAGGAGAAGAACATAGGCTACATTAAAATTGTTAAAATGGACGTTAAATTAATTAAAATAGTAAAAAATAAAAATAAATACGATTAATCATTCATGTATAATACTAAAATGCAATCTTCTATAGTCAATTGTTCTTTGTTATTGTCTGTTGTATTCAACATCGACTTTCATGAGGCCATGGAAAAAGCAAAACGATATAAAATAACATTGTAGATACATCATGAAGGCCAAAATGTAGACAATTCATGCAATAAGTATCCTTATGCACTCCAGAACCATATTATGTGTTTCTCGAGACAGTTGTAGATAGTGAGCAGACTGTGTTTTATCAAACTGAATTCTTAAATTCTTTGAAATCACAAGGATTGTCAACACATAATTTAATACTTAATATTGAATCACCAATAGTACTATTGCGTAATATTGATCCACAAGAATTATGCAATGAAACAGGAATTGTGTGAAAAACTGATGACAAACGTAATAGAAATGACAGTATTAACTAGCAAAACGAAAGGAAAAGATGCTTTTATCCCACATATTCTTATGATAGCCAGTAACATGCCATTCGATTTTAAGCAACTGCCATTTCAGTGCAATAGCATTCGTAATGACCGTAGTAAAATGAAGCTCAAGGATAGTCGCTCAAAGTTGCAGAGATTCACTTAAATCTCCGTGTTTTTCACATTGTTAATAATTGCGTAACTTGCTTTCAAGTGAGCACACCTAAACATATATTATACACATTTATACAAAAGACGGGAAAACGAATTGTATGCATATCAATGAGACTTTTGTCATGTTCCTAATGTAGTATGTGAATATACGTAAGCCCACTGAAAATAAAACTTAATTTACATTTTCTTTATTTTTGTTCATTTGAATTGATTGGGATGCCGATATTTTAAATCCAACATTTCGATGGTTATCATTTGGATATACTACTTAATTATAAAATGTATATCTTCCAAAATATTATTGCCCATGTCCAATAAAGCGTTATTGCGAAATTTTATCTGTGTAATCAGGTTGCCAGTGTAGTATGTCAAGCGTTGTGGAAAGAACGGTCACTTCATTTTCTATAACATAGGATGTCTTTCAGAATATTATTATTTATGCTGAACAATGATTTCTTGCAAAATTATACTCTATCTCCATTCTGTATATAAAATAAAATGTAATATATTTAATATGTTCTGAATTTGTTAGACATAATATCTCATGTAATATTTAAAATGTCCACACGTGTGGAGTAATGGTCAACGCGTCTGGCTGCAAAACCAGGTGGCCCGGGTTCGAATCCCGGTTGGGGCAAGTTACCTGGTTGAGGTTTTTTCCGGGGTTTTCCCTCAACCCAATACGAGCAAATGCTGGGTAACTTTCCGTGATGGATCCCGGACTCATTTCACCGGCATTATCACCTTCATATCATTCAGACGCTAAATAACCTAGATGTTGATACAGCGTCGTAAAATAACCCAATAAAATAAATAAATATTTAAAAAAGGACCGGGTATGATATAAGCGGGAGTACAGCTGTCAAGGGGTAAAAAATCTATATATATAATTTGAACTGGTAATGGAAATTACGGAAAAACGGTTGAACGGATTTTACTAAATGGCCCCTCATTTTGAAGCTTGGAACCCAAAGTTTTTCGGAAAAGTAGTAGTTTTCAGTGAAATGTCAATTTTCCTACATAATTTTCCTATTTTCCAAAATCCATCTATTGTCAGTTTTGAGAACTAATTTTATCGAATCACGGCCGACTTGATTGAATTTCAGAACAAAACACATACTGCAATAAACAATAGGCTATTACACGAAGGCCATGACCTGCAGGATTGCCGACATATTTAGAGGTCAATTCAATTTGTTATTAAAAACTGATTCTGCAGTATATAATAATTTTCTGAGTACAGCTGTGTATTGGATATTCAAATCTACGAAACTTGAGGTGGTTTGATGACATTATTATCATTAGAAATTAAATATTATTATAGTTAATATCATGATGCATCTATTTTTCATTAATTGTACATAATATTGATGCTATATTGATGACATGAAAGTGAAACGTTTTGAGGTTATGTAAGTAAATGTAGAGAATATCTTAATTTAGATCTTCATTACTATAATTTACTGAGTGGCTGCTATATATAACTACAAAATTTAAGTAAGGTAATAATATTGTTATTAAAAATCAAATATTTTTATACTGGTATTTATTAACCCAGTGGGGTTGGGTCTTTTTCATATACTTAATGGCGGTGTAGTGTAGATATTGATATGTGTCATTGTCTTCAGTATTGGCTCGAGAGAGCGCAAAAATTACAGTTCCTAAGGAATGATAAAAAGGTATTACTTACTGTTAAAATAAGAGGCCTAGAAAATTTTGTGGTCTCCAGATCATTTCAGCAAGATCTCTTAGTAGGATAAAATGATTTTACGCTCTACGTTTCAAGTTCTACATGCAGCAGCTATACGAAAATGCTATTATTCGAAAGGTTAGCAAACCTGACATTTTTTTTAACTTCTGCCTGCAATCCACAATGGCCTGAAATAGCTACTGCTGTCGTCCTGACATTGATACTTGCGTTTTCGCGTTGAAACTAAAAAACTTAAGTTGGATAGGTTCAAGAAAAAGTATTTGGCTAAAAAAATCCATTCAGAGGGAGTATGTTTCAATATTATGGATATGGAAGCAAATAACTATAAAAAAGACAAGTATTCTTCATTGAAAATAAACCTGAAAAATTTTTATTTGAACGTCTAACGAACTTAGTTTGCAGCAGTATTTGCTGCACAAGCCACTAGTATAAATTAAAAACAAAGTTGAACGTCAGGCACATGATGAAATATTTTTTTTTCTGTGCCTGATCTACAATTGTTTTAAATTTAGTTAAACCTGGCAGGCATTTGGCTAAGGAATATTAATTCATGTAGGCTAAGTGAAGTTAAGTAAAGATCCATCTTTATATGCGAGGAAAGTTTAGTAAAACAATTTCCGAAAATTTAACAACCAGTTCATTTGAAAACAGAAGCAGAAAGGAAACCCCGGGCAACGCCGGGTACTTTCAGCTAGTGTTAATATAAATGAATACCTCAGTTCAGAATTTTTAACCGAAACGGTGATAGCTCAGAAGAATAAAATTCTAAATAATTTATTTACTAATAGTACAAATCTAATAGGAACTGGCTGTGAAGATGGCCTTAGAAACGGTGGAATAGTACAGAAACGAACCAGCAGAAGAGGAAGTTTAATAGAAGAGAGAAATGGCTGTAGGAAAAGCTACCTCATAAACTGTTGAAGTATTTATCGTGGCTCAAACTTCGGGTCGTGAGAGATCCGTAAGGTCCAGTGCATTGACTTTTCTTCCTCAAAGCTGGTGATAACAATTGGATATGACTAAATTGTGAGAATAAGAGGGATTTACAATATGTAGTAGTACGTACTTTGGGTTTGACGGTCCACAGCTGTTTGGGTAGCAACTCAAGGGGTAAGTGAGTCTTGACGACTCGCGGAGACTTCAGCTCCTCCACTTCAGCCACTGTGTCTCCTACTTGAAACAAGTCTTCACTTCCGGACAGGCAGCTATACCTATTGGGAACGAAATTATGCAAGTACACTTCTATGATTTTGTTACTAATGTGAGAGTGGATAGATAAGAGACTATGGGAGGAGTACGAAGTGAATGATTGGATGAATAGGGGCGGCTGGATTAGTGAGCGAGTGGCTAGGGACGCAGGGTTGAGTAGACTGAAAATTGTTGAGGGTTAGAAATGTGCTACTGTGAGTGAATACAGTAAGCGTTGAGGACACTATTCCAAACTTTTATTTCCAAACGTCTAGAACCAATCCACATTAGTCCCACTGCATCTCTAGTTCCAAATCTTTCTTTCTCACACATATACTTCCAATTAACAACACTTTAACATCTCTACTTCCAAATCATACTTTCTTCCAACCTTTTATCTCAAACCTACATTTCTTGCATTTTAATTACTATTGTTCCCAATATGCGTGAATATACAGGGCTAGTTAAAAGTCCCGCACCACCTAAATAACTTTTGAAGCATACGGTTCAGTGACATGAAACTTGGTATGTGAGGATAACCATATACTAACAACTCAATAATGGTGTTACCGAGTTTTTTCTGCTTCCAGTTTAACCGGAAGTAACTCCAACTCTCTTATTTTAAATGGAACACCCAATATATATATTTTTATTTTTGAATAAAGCTCATTAAAGCTTTTCAAAAGTACCCACACTTGATACTTCTGTACAAATTCAGTGTTGCTAAGTCAAGAAAACAGAAAAGTGTATCGAATATTAAAATAATAAAATACTCCTTCCTTAACAAAAACAAAACAAAGCTAGCTCACCTTCTAAATTATGTGTTCAAATTGGTAGCCCTCAGTTGCTTTACAATGTGTCACTCGATCATAGAAACTATTTAAGGAATGATTTAACCACGCTTTAGGAATGTCTTGCACCACTTCCATTTTTATTTAGCAACACTGAATTTGTACAGAAGTATCAAGTGTGGGTACTTTTTGAAAAGCTCTTAATGAGATTTATTCAAAAATAAAAAAATATATTGGATGTTCCATTTAAAATAAGAGAGTTGCAGTTACTTCCGGTTAAACCGGAAGTAGAAAAAACTCAGTAATACCATTATTAAGTTCTTAGCATATGGTTATCCTCACATACCAAGTTTCATATCACTGAACCGTATGCTTCAAAAGTTATTTAGGTAGTGCATTTATTATTTTAATATTCGATACACTTTTCTGTTTTCTTGTCTTAGCGACACTGAATTTGTACAGAAGTATCAAGTGTGGGTAATATTTGAAAAGCTCTTAATGAGCTTTATTCAAAAATAAAAATATATATTGGGTGTTCCATTTAAAATAAGAGAGTTGGAGTTACTTCCGGTTAAACCGGAAGCAGAAAAAACTCGGTAATACCATTATTGAGTTCTTAGAATAGGGTTAACTAGGGTCTGTTGGACATTCGGGCATGTTGGACACTCTGTACTTTAACGTGTTACCTCGCCACTTGTGGGCACCACATTCTGCTAGAAGTCAATGACGAAAGTAGCCCCACTCGTGGCTACTACCTTCATTGACTTCTAGCAGAATGTGGTGCCCACAAGTGGCGAGGTAACACGTTAAAGTACAGAGTGTCCAACATGCCCGACTGTCCAACAGACCCTAGTTTACCCTATGGTTATCCCCACATACCAAGTTTCATGTCACTGAACCGTATGCTTCAAAAGTTATTTAGGTGGTGTGGGACTTTTAACTAACCCTGTACAACATTCATACGTGGCTGAAATGATGAACTCTCGTGTCAGAGGAGCTTTCTGCACTTAGACTGTTTCCTGTATTATAGGCACTTGCAGAGGAAAGGAAAAAACATATTCGAAGTGTAAAAGAAAACATGGCTATTCATCTTGAGCTGTAACTATACTAGTTTGTCGTTGGTATGTTTTCGTAATAAATTTAAATGAAAATATCACGAAATTAGCCGAGTTTGTCATATACTGTAATATACTGTAGTTTCATGAAATTCTAGTGAAATTTTATTTAAAAAAATTATAGGAATTCTCTTAGACAAAATGGATGAATACACACTCTATAAACGGCGATCTCTCTGTCAGCAAAATTTTCCCAGCCTTCTCATAATCCAAATTGTTCATTAATAGCCACACCATCTCTTGCGTCCAAGTAGTTCCTGCAAAAAAAAAAAAGTTAGATTTTTAGTAATAACGTTTTCAGAAAGTCATTTCTAAAAGCAAGACTTTTAAATGTATACGATTGTGATCAAATGGATTATTATGGGGAAGCATGTTAAAAATAGCTGCTATTAATGTTAGGAGTAAACAATTTTCATCTTTCTAAAGAGTTAACAACGATGCAAGATCAATGACTGTATTAAATTAATCGTACGTTTTTAAGACAGTCATTGTTAGAGTAGGCCATGCATCGTTTATCAACTTCGAATATCTGGAAGTTGTTTGTTAGTGCCACAAAATTGAAAACAAGATTGAATAATTCTTAACAACTGGGCTTCATTCAATCTCAATTAAGGTTCGAAAACAATCCATATAATTCCATCTCTGTATTTTATTTTAATACTGGATTATGAATGTCAAATGTAAACAGATTTAACAACTGATGACTCAGATATTTTTTGTCAGATACCCTGGATTCCTTATATTAAATTGCTTGTCTATAATCCCTCTATAACCTGACAAATTTCTTCGGTTTATTTCTCAAACACCCTGTACATTACGTTATACCTACAGCTATAGTTACATACATTGTTACGCTAATCTAATCATGAGATATGAACGCAAAGCTCAACTCTTACCACATTTAGGATATGTAACAATCCAAACATCGTCAGCACGAACTTCCAGGTCTCGTATCCTTTGAGCGTGGTTGCGATACTCTGGGTAGAACGTGCAGCCAGATGGCCAGACCTTAATAAGGCCATACTTGTAGATGTTGTCATTACTCTTTACAAACTTGTCTACGAGTGGGCCTCGAAGCTCCTCAAATCGAAATTCTTGAGTCGACATTTTGTAATTAATCTGTAGAACAACTTAAATTCAAACAACTTTAAAAATAGAAGACATTCTTTATAAACCTCAATAGAGACTCGCTTAACACAACAGAACATAGAATACAAGATCAAGAATAATACTATAGCATTAACTCCATTTTCACAAATTTGAGGTTTGGTTCCTTTCTGCAGGATGTGGTCCAATTGTATTAAACTTTTTTGTTTGAAATATCTCAAAGATTAACCCCCTGAAATTAATGACATAACTTACGGCTAGAGTTGTTAGTTGTTATTGGGTTGGTTTAACGATCTACGACATGTGGCCAGGGTTCGTACCTCCCCATTAATTTTTTAAGATCACTTTATTTATTGTTGGTGCAATCTATACTACGTTATGGTATTGTCGGTTGGAGAAATGTTTATAAATCCATAAGAGAGTCACTGGGATTAGTAAAAAAGAATAATCATAATTTGTCGGAAAATCTATTGATTGCCCTACTAAATTTGTATATTCAAAATGTAATGTTTTCAAGTTTGAGAAGATGTACAGTATAAATATGCATTAACTTTCCTATACAAAAGCAAGAAAAATGCAGCGCAACTGGGCATAATTATAATACGAGAAGAAATATTATTTAATTTCACAGAGTCGAAGATTTTAACGGCTACTGGCGTCAATCATGGATTGAACTACGGCTTAGAATAGGTAATAATTTCACTTCTCAGTACCTTGATTTGGAAAATATATTATCTACAGTGCGCTAAAATTTAAACTTAAAATTAAAAATATTAATTATGAAAATTAACATAAGTTGCAGATAATAAATTGCTAATTATTATCTTTATTTATTTATGAATATTGAAATTATAAATTACTTCAAACTGTAAATAACTTATTTTGTCATAATTACTTTTCCTTCTTCTCTCTACTTAGATTCTGTATAGGGTAAACATTGGTAATTTCGTGGCAGTGGTTATTTCGTGATACTTTTTCTTTATTGATTAAAGTTCTCGTTAACACTTTGTTAAAAACATAAAATTTACTCTGTCACACGTTAAAAGCGTTAAAATTGTTAAAAAGGTACCTTAACAATTTTAACGCTTTTAACGTGTGACAGAGTAAATTTTATACTTTTTCTTTGCTCTTTTGTGAACTAACCAATGGTGTTACGAGATAAAAATTTCCGCCAAGGGATTGCATATGTTATCCAGTTTCCAGAAACATACAGCTACGCTTTGTGTGACTATTGTAGTTGCTTCAGTGAGCTTTTATGTTTGGAGAGAGTAAGTTTGCGTCGACTTCTCAGTCATACAAATTTTGTGGATGTTTGTAATTACATTACAGGCTTATTACTAAAGGTAAACATATGATATTTGATACAAAGATTTATTGTACCTTCATGAAATTTTAGGAAATGTTTTAAGAATTTTAGATACATCTGTATTCGCCATATAGACTTAGCTTTACTGATAGAAATCTTAGCTGTTTGAGGCGAAATTTTGTTGAGCATTAAGTGTTACAATTTTTAAAATAGTATAAATGTATTACAATAGGAATTTTAGAAATCTGAAGACAAGATGTGATAACAAAAAAGAAAACGGAGACGCAATGGGTTCAGTGTAGCTTCTGTTTGATTTGTTATCATGCTAAGTGTCAATGATAAGTGCTAATTGACTTACTTGCAAGAATTGTGACAGAAGATGGAACATGGCTCCACCATTTTGGACCGGAGACAGAGGCAGACAATGGAGTGGCATCATGCAAATTCACCAAAGAAATAAAAATTCAAAAGTACACCTTCGGCAGGAAACGTTATGGCTACTATATTTTTAGATTCAGAAGGACTCTTGCTTGTGGACATCATGTCACACGGAACCACCATTAATTCTGACGGGTATGTTGCAACTCTCAAGAAACTTCAAGCTCGACTGAATCGTGTTCGACGACATCGGGAGAAGCAGGATGTTCTGCTATTGCACGACAACGCACAGCCATATGCCAGTCACAAGACCACAGACCAGATCAGAAAATTCGGATAGACAACACTGAAACACCCGCCTTACAGTCCTGAACTGGCACCGTGCGATTACCATCTCTTTGGTAAACTGAAGGATCCCTTCGCGGAACGAGGTTAGAAGATGACTCCCTTGTGCACGCTGCTAAAGAGTGGCTCAGACGTGTTGGTCCAGACTTTTACCGTGCTGGTCTACAGGCCCTCGTTCCTAGGTTACGGAAGGCAGTTGAAAGGGACGGGGATTATGTGGAAAAGTGACATTTTGTCCTTAAGGATGCATCTACATTCTGTGAAAATATCAAAGCTGTAGGATAAAAATATAATTTTTAAACAAACGTTATGCATTACTTTTGGAGTTACCCTAGTAATATAGGCTATAAGTAAAGTCCGTAATAAAAGTGTTCACCCTTTCAGGGCAAAGAAGATCCCTTTTCAATTTCAATTTTTACTTTGATTTCATTCTTATTATGTGTTGATATGTATTTCTATGTTTTCTTGCTGTGAATGTTAGACGGAATTACTATGTTTGAAGTCTTGTAACAATAAATGAGAATTTCATTTGACTGTAATGAATTTTTCCACAATTCTTCTAGCTCTCACGAAATTATCAATGCAATATCACGAAATTACCAAGGTTATCACGAAATAACCAACCTTTCAGCTTAAGTTGTAAAAGTGGTTTTTAGCACATATTCAAGACCGTATCCAATCTTTTATGTCTCCAGATTTGTACAGAAATTTATCATCTTTTAGATGAAAAAATCGGAATAAGGATATATTTACACAATTGCATTTTAAATTAGTTTTCATGAAATTATCACGAAATTACCTATGTTTACCCTATTCTATACTGAACTCCCTTCATGAATATTGCTCATACGGAGATGAATTATGTATTTAACTTAATTTTATGTTTTATGTTTGAATATTAAATTAAAAATGATCAATTATGTTTAATGTTTAAAATGGAA
Organism: Periplaneta americana; assembly: GCA_025594305.2. NCBI lineage: Eukaryota > Metazoa > Arthropoda > Insecta > Blattodea > Blattidae > Periplaneta > Periplaneta americana. Next base: position 8,034,251 of record JAJSOF020000001.1, read on the forward strand.
GAATCATATTCATTATATTTGCAATAAATTATGTAAAACATTATATTACTTTGTAATTATAAGAAATATTTTGTCAATTAACTGTTTACGTACAATTATTTAGCATTATTTCAATCTATATTTATGTATGGTATCATAGGTTGGGTGGAAGTTATAAATACAACTTTTATCCGTTAATTTTGCCACAGAAAAAAGTATTAAACATTTGTTTAAAATATCAGAAAGATTACTCAATTGAACTGTTTAAACATTTCAAAGTTTTAACATTAAACAAATTTTATTTTATCTAATTAAAATATTTTCACAGAAATTTTAATAACTTTGAAAGGTATATACATAACTATGCAGGGACATCATTTTATTTTTACTTGCATTTTTATTGTACCTGCATTTCTGAATGTACTTCACTCTCACCCCTTCACTAATGTCCTTGCTCCCGTCAGACACACAAACTTACGGCCGCTGTTGCATTCTGAAGTCTTCAAACAGTGAAGTAAACACTACAGTGTATAGTGTGTTTCATAAATATGATTGCGTTTTCTATAGAAGAAAGAACCTATATTAATAATATCGTACTAAAAAATTATATTCAAGAAACGGTAAATTCAATTTCAGAGAATATGCTTCAAAATGTTTTTAATAATATGCGTAAAGAATTGAAGCCTGCATTGTAATGAACGGCAACCATTTTCAGCAACTTGTTTAAAAATTCAGATTAGCTTATTTTGAATTGAGGTGGCTAGAAGCAAAGGAATGCTAGTGACATTTGTAATAACATGAGTTAAGTGCATCCAGTGTAAGCAAAAGTATCTAAAATTTTAGTGGCAAAGGGATATTTTAATCGCATCACACATTAAAATTTAAAATAAAAAATTTCACCGATTTTACGAAAGCTTAAATATTTAAACCCCATTTTCTCAAAAGTAACTTAAGTGCACTTACAGCCCTTTACTTATGACCCCCTCAATTTAAATGCACTCTCTATATTGTATGTTAACATCAATAATTAATATGCTAAATAAAGTAGACACTACATAACGAACATAGCCGCCTGAAAAGTTGAGTTTTTGAAAAAAAATGTTACTACTCTACTGTATTTTGATAAATTCCGTAAGAGTGATGATCAAACTGAAAATCGTAATATCGTATTTCCTTATAACATAAATGGATACACTACTTTTCTCTCCTCCTATACCTAGTAAAATGATTTGTTTACATATTGCACTAGTAACATCAAACTCCTGTAATGGAAGGGGGCAACAGTGTTTCCGAGTATAGCCAGATTAATGTTAAAAATGTTGGTAAAAATAAAGTGATGTCCCTGTACAACTGAGAATATGAATTCTCTGCGTTTATCTGAACCCAAATGTAAAACCAATGCAACTTTTTATTATAGCATGAGTCAAGGTCCCAGATTCTTAAACAGATTTTATTTTAATATTATTTTAACCACTAATCCTTTCCAAATTAATAAAAAAATATAAAAAATGTATTATGTTTGTAGTTTGGGTTTAAAGATATTTAACACTTTTTAATATGTAATTTATTCACTCTCAATTTTAATTTTGTTCGTATGGGAATCTCCTCCTGCATATGAATATTATATTAATCCGTATTCATTTAAAATTTACTAGCAATAAAATAAATAAATGTATTTAGTAGTTTCTGCATACTGTTCACTTTGTTTTTTTATTATAATTGCAATATCGCTTATCAAGTATTGTGTAAGTTAAATTAAGTAAATTACTATTGACAGAAATAATGACCCATGGTAATAATGATCCATCTCAGGAAATACCTATGCGCCATTTGAATGACACCTTTCAGTCTACAAATATTGCTGAGGAAGTCACTCACCAGTTTTCAGATCCCAAAGAAACGGTAGTATATTATGTAATTGCTCAAAGACAGTCAGTTTTTATATGAATGTCGAATGATAGTGTGAAGTACTCACGTGACTAAAATTGAGTAAGAACTGTTAACTACATCATTTACAAAGATGACTTCGCTACTTTTTTATATACATTGTTTTGCTCTTTCTGTTACTTGTATTACGTGGTTCAGAGAAAATTTCGTATGATAAATGTATATACCAAATGTAACCTTGGATTATTCTTTTTAGAGCTCATTTTTATTATACTTCTTTATGTGAAAATCAACCAGGCACCAAAAGGCTAATCTCTCCTTTTGAACTAAGCTGCCTGTGATGCAACTGAAATCTGTCATGTGCGTGATGCTCTGACTGGTTGGTATACTTACTCACAAACACTCATCCTTCTGCCCATCGTGAATTTCAAAAGCAGCGGGACGTCATCTTTTCCCAAAAAATTTTAAATAAATTCCTTTCTTCTTTCAAATCCGAACAAGACATTGCACGTCTTCTAGCTTCACAATGCAGACACCAGAGCACATGTGACCACCTTTAACTCGGGGGAAAAATTGGCTAAATGAAGTAACAGTGATTTAAAATATATTGAACGAACGGATACATGCAAAATGACAATAGTAATATGCGTTACAAGAGCGGTATGTTGAAGTTTTCATGTTCGAGAGAAGGTTTGAAAAAGCGAAACGTAATTGAGCTTTTTTAATTTCCGGGAATTGAAAGAAAACATACCGCTCGTGTATCGTACATTATTTTGTGCGAAGATCGTTTATTACATACCTGAAAGAGGAATTTCTAATTAGTTGCAATGAAATCTCCATCTTGGTTTCTGTTCAATGACGGCAAATTTGCAAAACAAAAATATCTATCTTCAACATTGTTGCTTTAAAATGTTTTCTGTGTTTACTATACTCCAGCAGGCCGTGATATACGTTTGTTTTTTTTTCCCCCAGTCTATGATGAGTCTGGAATCTTGTTGATTTTTTCACAGCTTCCTTAATGTTACTTGCATCACGAATGCAGTAACATTAGTGGAGTTGTAGAGTTTACTTAATTTTTGCAAATATTTAAAAACAATAATTAACAGTGCAGTTTAGGTGAAATTGCAGTGGTAAGTTTCCAATTTATAATTATTACTATATTGAACGTCTCTAAAAATAATATGTTAAAAGCCTAAAGCAGTAAAATCAATACAGTATGTCACTTAAGCGGTAAGAAGAGGGAAATTGTTATGTGTGTTAGGTTGGGAATACTGAATGTGGAATTTTAGACTTTCCGCGGATTGGTTTCGTGCGGAAACCAAGCAAATACGCACGATCTCGCACAAAATAGATTTTACAAGACAAACCACGTGGACGACTTTCTGTTAGAAGACCTACATTAATTAAATTCGTACGTAATTAAGTTAATGTGTAAGTAACTTAGTTAATATGAATAATAATTAAATATACATTAAATTGATACGTATTTAATTATATTCACATAATTCAATTAGGTTTATGTTTCATTTACAATAAGAATTAAATTTAAACGTAATACAAACATAAAACGTTGTACTTATGTTATTTAATGTTAGCATTCACAATGAATTACATACACATGAAAATAAACTTAAGCATAAGAACTTAACACGAAAGCATGATAACTCCAAGCTTCCATGCTTATGTTTACGTTATTCCAAAATAATAATTGTAGAGTCTTAAGCAAATACGGGAGTTAACATTGTCAAAAAATTGATTAGTGTAAACCTTCAGTCTCTCAATAATAATAAAACAGCCCTTATACCTTCTTTCTTTAAATGAAACAGGACTTCGTTTAAGTGAAAATAATTTCAAAATAACTTTACATATCGAATATTTTTCAAATGTTCATCCTTCCTTATGTCATAAAATTCTTATATGTTAAATGGTAAATTATTTAGGCATTATAATGACCAAAACTTACATTGAGATAAATATAGATTATTTTTGCTCTAAGATACAAAATAATACATATGTTAATCAGGCGTTTTTGTTTTATTTTTTAAATCATCTCACCACCCCCTCAGCTCATTACACGAACCCCCATGAGATCGCGATCCACATTTTGGAAACCAATGCAGAAAGCATCTGTAATTCTGTCATTTGTTTTCTTTTTCGTTACTGATCCTGGAACGGATTTTCATACTCGGTGCGGAAAAAGACATTCTATATCAAAAGTATACTTACAGTGTTCACACCAACATTTGAATGAAATTTTTTTTTTAATAATTTATTGATCGATCAGCGCATTTAGCGCTATACAGATCATCTATACTAATAATAAATCTGTAGCCAAAATTTGTCTGGTAATTTTCGATTTTCCAAAAATAATTGGTGTTAACATGTATAATTAACCATCCTAAAACCGAAAATCACTTTTTGGAAATTTTTGTTTTTATGTCTGTCTGCTGTCTGTCTGTCTGTCTGTCTGTCTGTCTGGATGTTTGTTACCTTTTCACGCTATAATGGTTGAACGGATTTCGATGAAAATTGGAATATAAATTAAGTTCATTGTAATTTAGATTTTAGGCTATATGGCATTCAAAATACGTTATTTAAAATGGGGGTTATAAGGGGGCCTGAATTATATAAATCGAAATATCTCGCTTATTATTGATTTTTGTGAAAAATGTTACATAACAAAAGTTTCTTTAAAAATGATTTCCGGCAAGTTTTATTCTGTGCCAAATTTTGATAGGACTGATATTTAAGGATATACAAGACTTTTAAAATAACAATACGATACATTTTCACCGCCATCTCAGATTATAGCGTTGTTGTTCCTGCAGTAACTCCTATATGCAAAATATAAAATTTTTGAGTAGGAAAAAAAACACATTTATTCATTCCATGGCAATGGTACATAGGAGATCGTGAATTCTTACATTTTCGAAAGAAAGAAATATAATTAAATACCACTATATATGCTGTATCACTATTTAAGTTATTTGAAGGGTTTAGAACCATAGTGGGCCAAGCGCCATTTACTGAAGACGTAGAAAACAAGGGTTAAAATTAAGTTATTATCATAATTCAATGGAAACATATAGCAAGTAATATAAAGTATACACATTAAAACTAAATGATATGTCAATCTTCATTAAACTATGATTGCATGTAATAACAATTAAGAAACATGTTAAAGGAATTGTCATTGCGCCAAATGAGTGTCTCTGGACCAATATGATCGCATTTTAATTATTTAAATACAATTTAAATTAAGTAAAATATTAAACGATTTATCCTTCTATCAAACACGAATGTTCCCTGGATCAAACGTCCTATTTTAATTATGTAATTACTTTATATTTATTTCTAACAGGTGCAGCGGAGCGCACGGGTACGGCTAGTTTCTAAATAAAATATAAATACAATACATGACACTGAATTGAGAGCAGCCTAGATTGGGCTCCTCAATGAACAAAAATAATTGTTAATAAATAATTATTTACATAGGTTGGTGTGATGATAAATTTTGATTATAATATGAGGTCCATTGGAAGTCGGCTCTTGATTCTGGTGGGAAATGTGGACTTCCTTCCGAGAGAGTAGTGGATGGCGCCTGGAATATTTTCTAGGTTGTCATAGAACTTCTTAGGTTGTGAATGAATAAACTGTTTGATTGTGTCAATACCAGTTTCTCTGTGTAGTTGGCTGTTACGGACAAACCAAGGAGAATTGAGTGAAAGAATGAAATTTTGAAATGAGTGAGAGAGTTTAACTACCAAGATGGTTTTAAAAGCGAAAAGATAAATAACTTCTTTCCATATCACAACACGTTACTTACCCGTATAAAAGAATTGAATTGTTATATAGAGAAATAAAGAATTTTCCTTCCAAAACTTCTCGAATTTTTCATGTGTGTTCGTATTTTATACAATTAAAATCTATGCTGATTACCCAAGGACATTAACCAGTCTGTCAATGGAAAACAATATTCTCCCTGACTAGGTTTAACGTATGAAAAGCAGAAGCAATGACTGATCTTGGATTCGATTGAAAATAATGACGATTCTCCGACTCAACTAAGCAAGTCATGGTGCCAGCTCCCACACAAAGGCAAAGGTGTTTGTACATTTGAGGCGTCTAGAATCAAAACCCGCCCAGTCCATCGAAGAAAAAAAATGAGATAAAGTTATTTTTCTGTATATCTTCGCATGGCCAATCCGATGCTGGCATTATTTTTCTGCAATATCCGCTGGATTCCTCTGAAAATGCTGGACAAAAGTTAGGGTTAGTTTCAATATCCGCTAGATCCAACTGAATTTCGGCCATTGTTAGTTTCAAAAACCTCCAAGTCCCTTTCTGCCAATCAGGTTGTGGGACTGCTTTACCCAGCATTCCTCAGCTGTGCGATGTTGATTTATTATTTGTGTGGTTAAGCTCTTGTTAAACCTTATTAAGTTTAATTTCTACTCTAATAATATTCTATGAAATGGTGGATAGAATGAGCAGTGAGTTAAAAAAATGTTCACAAAGAAAAGCTCCTGTAAAAACACTAAATAGGGAGAAATGGAAAAGAGAAATGAAAAGGAAAGAAAGGTATGTGTGGTTGAAATTATATTTTCATCACATAGAAAACATAATATGATGAAAAAAAATATTTTGTACAGTATTAAATTATTATAACATACTGTAGGCCTATTCTTACCAATTAATAATTAATTACATAATTTTGTCGGTACTCCTCTTGTGCCCTCCTGCTATACCAGCTTGTAATCATGCTGTTGGCAGTAAATGGAAATCCAACAGTTTAAGTTTGTTGGACATAAAGAAGTTCCATTCTGTTTTTATTCTTCATCAGATAATCAACAATAAGACAATTTTATTTCTGCACAAAATAAAAATACAACAATGATTGGAATGTGCTCTAAATGGCTACTCACAGAAGCACCTCTAACTATTAAAAAATTGTAAATTACATTTCCTGTGGTTGGGCATTCATTTCTCCCTCCCGATCTTATATTTGGAGTAATCGAAAAAGAAATATAGAAGTGATTGTAGATCCCCAAGAATATAAAGATATTATTGGCAAACATGGAACAGTCTTTAATCTTGAAAATGAAGATGTAGGCCTACCTCTTCAAGACTGGAAGAAAGAGGCAGACATAATTTTCAGATCTCCTGCTATTTTAAGTTCAATTCCTGTAAAACATTTATTTTAAGACGATCTGCATTGAAAGAACAGATAACAGTGCAAGATGAGTTTAACTATAGACCTGACACCGTTGCTTCAAAGGTAGTAACAAGAAAAAACGATAGAATTGAACGTGAAGAATAAGAAGACGAAGAAGAAACTGTTAATCTGGAGAAGAGGAATGTGACAATATTGTGTAAAATTTATATGAACTTAAAAAGTGTAACATATATTCAAATTTATACTGCTGTTATGTTTAAAGCATGTGCATAATCATACTTCATGTTTGGATTTCATTGCCTGCATAATTTGTAAGGTTGAAGTTAAAATGTTTTCCTTTTTGACTCATTTTTATGCTTAGAACTAATTCTGTTACTTTCAAAAGCCTCCAAATACACTTTTCAGTTTCAAAATCAGTTAGGTGCTAATTTAACCTCACGAATTTGTTAGTTTCAATGAAGGGGCAATCCTGTAATTTGTTTGAACGTATCTAATGATAATAAGATACTTGATAAAAGCATTGTTTATATCCCAAGAATGTTTATATAGAAACAGTTTTTTCCATTTTCCCACGAATTTTGTTTTATGGACTTGGAGGGTTTTGATTCTAGACGCCTCATTTCAAGAATGCCCCAAAGCCAACTCCTGGATCTCCTCTAAAAAGTGTCTTTCGTCCTCGGAATACATCAATGCCATCAAGATGTCTTGCAACGTCACTGCAGTGAGATCTGTCCCTGGCAGAACCTTCAGTACTACCCGTTGTCGCCATCCCGGCTGCAGCGAGACTGAAACACTTGGCCACGTGCTGGAGTTCTGTAAGAAGGGAGAGCTACTGCGTAACAACAGACACCATCGTGCCCGTACAGCAATTGCCAACCTGCTAAGAAACAGAGGATGGGAAGTACATGAGGAGATTCATTGCGTGTCTGAAGATGATTCTCATAGAAGAGTCGATATAATTGCCATCAATAGAAGAACCCAGAAAGCGATGGTCTTAGACCCTACGATTTGCTTTGAACGAGACACAAATCAAGCACTGTGGATAAATGATGACAAGCGAGCTAAATATGTACCTTGTCTTCCATACCTCAGTGAAAAATATGGCATTTCGCTTTACAACTGGGATGTTGCACTCACTCACACACTCACAAATGGCTTTTAAGGAACCCGAAGGTTCATTGCCGCCCTCACATAAGCCCGCCATCGGTCCCTATCCTGTGCAAGATTAATCCATTCTCTATCATCATATCCCACCTCCCTCAAATACATTTTAATATCATCCTGCCATCTACGTCTCGGCCTCTCTAAAGGTCTTTTCCCTCCGGTCTCCCAACTAACACTCTATATGCATTTCTGGATTCGCCCATACGTGCTACATGCCCTGCCCATCTCAAATGTCTGGATTTAATGTTCCTAATTATGTCAGGTGAAGAATACAATGCGTGCAGTTCTGTGTTGCGTAACTTTCTCCATTCTCC
>JAJSOF020000001.1:8047770-8066947 GCA_025594305.2 Periplaneta americana
TCGCCGTGGCTTCCGGCACGGATCGCCACAGCTTTCTGAGAAAAAAATAAAATGTTAATGAAGGTAATTCATTTAAAATGAAAAACCTTTCGAGAACTATGTTGTTATGTACGCTAATAAGAATGCGATAATATCTGTAGATTGGAAAGTACTGGCAGCAATTGATTTTAGTATACTTTGTTATTGTTCAACTTCAAAATAGAACCTTGGGTCGCGCAAGTTCCTGGCTAGAAAGTATTAAGAACCTCTTCTGTAACATATCGATTCATATCATAGGATGGGGTAGCTCATTTAAATCCAATTTTAATCCACTTTATTTATTACAGAAGAAAATAATTAAAATATGTCTTCATAAACCTATTGATTTTCCATCTCAAAATTTGTTTTTAGACTTTAATGTACTTAACGTAAGACAAATTTATTATATTGTATTAATAAAATTCATACATAAAAATAGAAATAATTTTGTATTGTGTTCTCATAGTTATGAAACAAAAGGTATGAATTCTTTAAGATTGTTTGAACCAAAATGCAACACTGTTACAGTATTTAATCATAGTAGTAATTTAGGTCCAAGAATATATAACAAATTTATATTTAAATATCCTAATCTTGTCAATTCTAATAGTTTTAGTATTAAATTTAAAAAGTTATGTATGGATTTTATAAAAATTGAAAAATTGTAAATTTAAATTTATATACTATAATTGCATAGTAGACATAAGACAAATTGTATTGTATAATTATTAATTTCAATTCAGGAATCCGCCCATGAGCACGAGTTCTACTCTTTCAGGGGCGAGCTAAAGTTTTTCTGTATATATTATATTTTATGTTACAATTATTAGCAAAATAATAAATAAATAAATAAATAAATCTAATATATAAAAGTGAATGTGGGTATGTATGTATGTATGTATGTATGTATGTATGTATGTATGTATGTATGTTCCCTATACAAATCTAGACTCTTTGACCAATAAGTACCAAAGTTTGCACATTTAACCTTCATAACCAGGAGAAGAACATAGGCTATATTAAAATTGTTAAAATGGACGTTAAATTGATTAAAAAGTAAAAAAATAAAAATAAATACGATCAAACATTCATGTATAATACTAAAATGCAATCTTCTATAGTCAATTGTTCTTTATTATTTTCTGTTGTATTCAACATCGACTTTCATGAGGCCATGGAAAAAGCAAAACAATATAAAATAACATTGTAGATACATCATGAAGGCCAAAATCTAGACAATTCATGCAATAAGTATCCTTATGCAGTCCAGAACCGTATTATGTATTTCTCGAGACAGTTGTAGATAGTGAGCAGACTGTGTTTTATCAAACGAATTCTTAAATTCTTTGAAATCACAAGGATTGCCAACACATAATTTAATACTTAATATTGAATCACCAATAGTACTATTGCGAAATATTTATCCACAAGAACTATGCAATGGAACAGGAATTGGTGTGAAAAAGCTGATGACAAACGTAATAGAAGTGACAGTATTAACTGGCAAGGAAAGGAAAAGATGTTTTTATCCCACATATTCTTATGATAGCCAGTAGCATGCCATTCGATTTTAAGCAACTGCCATTTCAGTGCAACTAGCATTCGTAATGACCGTAGTAAAATAAAGCTCAAGGATAGTCGCTCAAAGTTGCAGACATTCACCTAAATCTCCGTGTTTTTTATATTGTCAATAATTGCGTAACTTGCTTTCAAGTGAGCACACCTAAACATATATACATATTTATACAAGAGACGGGAAAACGAATTGTATGCATATCAATGAGACTTTTGTCACGTTCCTAATGTAGTATGTGAAGATACGTAAGCCCACTGAAAATAAGACATTAATTTACATTTTCTCTATTTTTGTTGATTTGAATTGATTGGGATGCCGATATTTCAAATCCAAGATTTGGACCGCTATCATTTCGATATACTACTTAATTCTAAAATATATATCTTTCAAAATATTATTGCCCATGTCCAATAATGTGTTATGCGAAATTTTATCTGTGTAATCAGGTTGCCAGTGTAGTATGTCAAGCGTTGTGGAAAGAACGGTGACTTCATTTTCTATAACATAGGATGTCTTTCAGAATATTATTATTTATGCTGAACAATGACTTCTTGCAAAATTATACTCTATCTGCATTCTGTATATAAAATAAAAAGTAATATATTTAATATGTTCTAAATTTGTTAGATATTATATCTTAAGTCATATTTTAAAAAGCCCTGGTATGATATAAGCGGGCGTACAGCTGTCAAGGGGTAAAAAATATTCCAATATAAATTGAATTACATACGTACAGTATATATTGATTCTTTGGTACGACCGATAGATAAATTTAGGCTCACGATGACACCCCAACGATTCAGACTGGGAACAAGGGAATTCTCTAATCACCATCAGCTGTCTCTGAAGTTCAAGTGAAAGCACACATAGACATGAAATTACGTGAAATGTATGTCAGTACAGCTTCAGTTAAATGTACAGATCTTATAATTATTTTTTCTCTGCCTCTGTACAACGTCACATTTGTGGCGGGGAGGAAAGGAGACGGCAGAAAAATTAATGGTGTTTAATACGCTGACAGCCACGACTAAGATAAAGCACTTGAAATTTAGCGGTAACTGACCGGCAGAGATAAATAAACAAAACAAATAAATATATAAAATCAAAACAAAGTTGAACGTCAGGCACATGATGAAATATTTTCTTTTCGGTGCCTGATCTACAATTGTTTTAAATTTAGTTAAACCTGGCAGGCATTTGGCTAAGGATTATAAGTAAGTGAAGTTAAGTAAAGATTCATCTTTATGTGCGAGGAAAGCTTAGTAAAACAATTCGTTTTGGTTGTCTATAGTTGGGTTTCCGAAATTTTCGAAAATTTAACAGACAGTTCATTTGAAAACAGTAGCAGAAAGGAAAACCCGGGCAACGCCGGGTACTTTCAGCTAGTAAATAAATAAATAAATAAATAAATTTAAGGGTTGACAAATTATGTCTCTTCAGACAGTTTCCGGCCTCCGGAATGCTGTGTAACAAGGCCTCCCGTTGGCTCTAACTTTCTTACTAAATTTTTTGATATAAAACTTTAAAGATACAGGTCTCACACCAAATTTAATCTGAAATGCTCTTTGACATGATTTAAATGAACCCGAATGCCAGTATTCACGAATGAGGAACAAGCTCTCTTCGATTATGTACATTGTTAATCCATAGACATTCGAGCTAACACTACCAAGATGCAGTGTAGCGGAACAAAATTAAATCAAGGTCACTGGAAGAGTCCAAAGCCATTGCGAGGGGTTAGATCCTGTTTTACATTGTCGAAGGTTTGGAATATATCAATCCCCTAACTGCCCACTGAGCAACTCAAATCAAGAAATGGATTCGGAACACCTCAAAATCTGTGCTTCAGTGGCTGACCATGACAATATGTTTGAAAAATATTGGAGTGCAAGAGGTCAAATGACTTTAATGTCAAACGCCTGGCATTAGAAAACAACAACAACATTGTTGAAGGTATGTGCATTGAAAATTTAAAGACAAACTTTAAGTAAATGGCAGTTTTTTTGTTAAAAAATTTGAGACCTCTAGCGAGGTAATCGCACTGAACAACGTATGATCTTCTTGTACCGTACCAATTCCAGCCATGAAAGCTTCCGCGAAATCTTGACATGTTCCATTGAATCCACTGAACCATCGGTGATGATGGAAGAAGGAAACCGCTACATCCTTCGCTTCTCTTGCTACGTAAATTATCTGCAACATAAAGTTATTATATAACTCAAATGTTCAGATATTAGAACCTTAAAATGAAAATAGTCAGTGAAAAACACCTGACATTGCCATGAGATGCCATTTACGAGTGTATTTGGTCTCCCTTTTTGTTAGATACCTCTATCATATCTCCTATTTTAGCATATTTATACCGGGTCTTTCATAAGTGCGGAAACCATTTTAAAGTTCATCAAAAATAAACTTTTTATTACATAGAAATGTAGGTAAACTTTCCAAGTTTTTTTCTTACATACCTCACAAACGATCAGTATGTTCACCCTTGCAGATACGGCATACATCTAGCCGATAATCAATTTCACTCCACACTCGTGTCGGCATATCGCGATCGATCAGTGTTGCGGCTGCGTTCGTGAAGTTCCTGAAGTGGGTTGGGTATGAAACAATGTCCTTCACAAATACCCACAAGAGGAAATCACAAGTTGATAAATCTGGTGACCTGGGTGGCCACCTCAGTAAGGCGCCATCTTCTTGTCCACAACGTCCTATCTGACAATTTTCGTTTCAATGGTCTCGTACGTCATTGTGGAAATGCGTCGGGCAGCCGTCTTGTTGAAAAATGTAATTATCACAGGCTTATTCCTAACAGAACTAATTAATTACTACCGTACTACTCCTAGCGCCAAAACACGGCAACTATGTGATGCAGACTTTGTCCTAACAAAACTCGTAGAGTTTCTCGTTCTATCGGTATAATAATTACAATTATCCGTCGCTTAGTTTATTTTTTGTGGTGAATTTCTAAGTTGTTTCACACTTATGAAAGACGGAATAGTTTATACATTGAATATACTAGAGTAAAATATTATATTGAGACGGTCTCGGGTGGAGTTCCCGGGTAGCTCAGTTGGCAGAGCGCTGGTACGTTCAACGAGAGGTCCCGAGATCGATACCCGGCCCCGGAACAATTTTTCCCTTGAAATTATTCAAATCTGCTTTACAGGAAGCTTTACCTGAAAGACTAGATTTGCATAATATATATGCCACTGTGTACGTTAACAGAAAACCACAATTTCAAGTCACACAGAGTTTGTGTGCACTCGATGAGGATCTCTGGCGTCTCGTCAGCCCACGCGAGTTGTGTGGATATAAAGGGAAAAGTTGAGACGGTGTCGGGTGGAGTTCCCGGGTAGCTCAGTTGGCAGAGCGCTGGTACGTTCAACCAGAGGTCCCGGGATCGATACCCGGCCCAGGAACAATTTTTCCCTTGAAATTATTAGAGTAAAATAGTTAGTATTTCATCACTTATTTTCTAAGTAGCCATTTGTATTTAATATTGATCTAGGTTTTACTTATAAAGTGATCAATCTACAAAAGTTTAGGCTATGGAATATTTCTACGAGCATGCATTTATCAGTAGCACATTTTCCAGTCAATAAAATGTACTTTTCCTTCGATTATCGCACAAATGTAAAACTACTTTTCTCTTTCTCACTTACTTTCGGCTTCACAGTCCAGAGCTGTTCAGGCAGCAATTCTAAAGGCAAGTGACTCTTAATGCATCTCGGTGACTTCGCACTCTCTGTGCGTGCGAGAGTATCTCCAACAATGTTCTCAGGCCCAGGTTTCACCATGCTTCCCAACCTGAAAGCGAGTTATCACCCCATCATAACCTTATGAGGGAGTAGCGTTTCTGTATCGTATGATAGCAATGAACAGAAAATTCTAGAATAGCGCTTCAGTATGACAAACTGAGTCTGAATTATCCCAGTAAAGAAGTTAGAATTTTTAATAATTATTCTAAAACTGTTTCTATTTATATTGTGATGCCTACAGTTACTGGCACTTATTCAATATCTGAAGCTTTTCAGTCGTAGTCACTAAATTTTAAGTCAGAACATGCCAAAAGAGAAAATTGAAGTCGTTTACTAAAGTGAATTTTTTTATTGAAAGTATTGCTTATCATTTAATTGTGTATTGTTAATATTGTATATACCACTGCCACCGGGTGCTTGCCCACTTGCAGTGTAAATAAATACATACATACATGAATCTAACGATGTGAAACAAAATTCTGTAAACTACTTTTGTGCGAGATCGTGCGTATTTGCTTGTTTTCCGCACAGAACCAACACGCGGTAAGTGTGAAATACCACATTCAGTATTCCCAACGTAACACACATAACAATTTCCCTCTTCTTACCGCTTAAGCGCGACATTCATTTTACTGCTTTAGGCTTTTAACATATTATTTTTAGAGACGTTTAACATAGTAATAATTATAAATTGGAAACTTACCACTGCAATTTCACCTAAATTGCAATGTTAATTATTGTTTTTAAATATTTACAAAAATTAAGTAAAGTCTACTACTCCACGAAACTTATTGCATTCCTGATACAAGTAACATTAAGGAAGCCGTGAAAAAATCAACAAGATTCCAAATGCCGATGTTATTACTGCAATATGTTATATAAATAATATTGTTAAAATATTAAAATGAAAAATAAATCATTACATAACCTTACCGTTTGTTTTAAGTTCGCATTTATAGACTGGGGGGAAAAAAAGACAGACGTATATCACGGCCTGCTGGAGTATAGTAAACACAGAAAACATTTTATAGCAACAATGTTGAAGAAAGATATTTTGGTTTTCCGAAGTTGCCGTCATTAAACAGAAACCAAGATGGAGATTTCATTGCAACAAATTAGAAATTAGTCTTTCATGTATGTAATAAACGATCTTCGCACAAAATAATGTACGATACACGAGCGGTATGTTTGATTTCATGTTCTCGGAAATTAAAAAAGCTCAACTACGTTTCGCTTTTTCAATCTTTTCCTCGAACATGAAAACTTCAACAAACCGCTCTTGTAACGTATATCACTATTTAAGAGGGCTTTGCCTGTTCTTGCTATGGCATTGTGTACGTTGCTATATTATGACGTAAATAAACTTGTTGATGTTTATAGTTTTCGTCAATTTGCACAAAACAATGCTTACATATGGGAGTGGGGATGCTGTAGGGCAGTGCTACTTCTGGGTGACGTTATACAGTCGAAGCCAGTGAATCAAATTATATTGTTGAGTAGATTTTTACTAGAAAATATGTCGAAATCAGCTCAACAAACAAGAGGGGACGGCCTGAAAGAAACCTTGCAAATCAATTTTTCCGAAAATTGAACCAAAAACGAAAAAGAGTAGACTAGAAAGTGTGCGAGAATGCGGGACAAGTTGAAAGACACTTTTTAACCTCTCCTCAGCAGTTCAGTTACAAAGTGTGAACGATTTAATGAATGTTTCTACATCGCCAACAATAAACTAAGCAACTTTCATTGAAACTTTATTTTTCAAAAATAAATTGTTGAGCAGTTACAGGGTGTTTTCATTTAAATGTACAGTAGTAGAAAAAATTATAAAGTGAATAAGGAAGTCAATAAATACCGAAGTATTTATTTTACATTATGACATTAAGTGCTCAAAGAGCTTCCATTAACATCTAAGCACTTGGCGATTATTGTGGGAAGGTTTTTATGGTGTTTTTAATCATAATACTGAAATGAATCGAACTGAAATTTTTTTAGAAAATATTTACTATGTGTTTAGATATTTTAATGAAAGTCATTTTGAGCAATTAATAAAGTTATAGCATCGTTTATTATTATTTGTCTGTACCGGATGTCTAGTTTCTATCCCGTTTCAGAATTTCAGTATAGAAAAAATGTTTTAAACAAAAGTTGCTTAATTTGTTTAGGACAATCAAAATATCTAAAAGTTATACCATCGTTCCATTTAAAATTCTGAATTTTCTCCCCCGGAAGCCCATCTTGGGGCACGCTGAACTGTTGTCCATGAAACTATCATAAGGGCCCCCTTCTCCGGAAACTGTAGGAAAAGTCAGCATTTAGTTATATTGATCCATTTAAGAGATATTAGCTTGTAACACTTTGTCGGCCATTCCTCACCAGCGTTGCATTGTAATGCCGAAAAACCACTGTAGTTGAAAGCATCGTTAAGGGAAAACTCCACTGAAACTCATGAAAATTTTTCCAAATTTTTTTAGCTATTTCACTTATTCAGAATTTATATTTTCATACCCCAAATGGATTCAGCTCAATTCTGATTACAAATACTCGTATGTTTACACTTTTTAAATTAGGCTGGAAGGGGGCGTGGAATTTAAAGAGCTGTCAAAATTGTTTTCATCGAAGAATACTTTTTTTCTGGTTAAAATCTATTTTGTTGATTACTAGATGAATGTAGAAAAATATTAATAAAATTTTATTTTCAAATCTATTTTTCTGTGTTCATTTTTGCATTCAAGAAAAATATTAATAAAATTTTTACTGCAAGTATTTATTAGGTAGAAAAATATTAATAAAATAAACTAGCAGCATTTCTCACAAAATAAATGCATATAAACATACAGCTATCTCATAAATACTAGCGGTCAAAATTTCATCCATATTGATTAATATTTGGCATAAGAAAGTTGGTGTTGAATCAACAAAAATGAACACAGAAAAATAGATTTGAAAATAAAATGAATATTTATGTAAATTAATATTCTCATCCTCTTCTAGTAACTTCAGGGAGCCAACAAAAAGTTACTAGATTTGTAATCAGAAATTTTAAAAAAGAATTCTTCGATGAAAAACAATTTTGACAGCTCTTTAAATACCACGCCCCCTTCCAGCCTTAATTTAAAAAGTGTAAACATACGAGTATTTGTAATCAGAATTGAGCTGAATCCATTTGGGGTATGAAAATATAAATTCTGAATAAGTGAAATAGCTAAAAAAAATTTGGAAAAATTTTCATGATTTTCAGTGGAGTCTTCCCTTAAATGAAGTCTACTACCACAAACTTCTTCGAGACAAAGCATTGATCTACATGTGTTGCATGCCACTCCGCTTAGACGTTACGAACTGCGAGTTGAGTAATATGTTTCAAGTGTCATGAGAACAAATGACTTACTCAAGGAACGGCGATCTATCGGACTGGTCTATTCTCCTTGCAGTGTCGTAGTCCAAGTTGTTTATGAGCAACCACACCATTTCCTGAGTCCAAGTCGTTCCTGTAACACATTAGAAATGAAGGAAATTCCGAAGGCCTCGCATCAAATTCTACACCATCATTAAATGTCATAAATTTTTGTTTTAAATGTACAAAGCGAATAATTATTTTTCTTTATACAGGGTGTTTCAAAAATACGGGGCATAATTTCAGGTATGTATTTCCCACATGTAGACAATCAAAATAGTTCATTACAACATGTGTCCGGAAATGCATCATTTCCGAGTTATGGCCTTCACAACATTGAAATTCACCGGAACGTTTTTCTTTCCGCAGGTCGTTGCCGTCAAAGGAGACATTAACAGGGCACTCTGACAGTTCATTCCGAGGCGAAGGTTACATTCAGTATTGTGTAGGCGTTAGACTGTGCTCGCCGGTACTTGGATCGAAGGTTTCCTGATCGATGGATAGGCAGAGGTGGCCCAATTGCTTGGCCTCCACGCTCACCTGATCTGAACCCTCTCGATTTCTACTTGTGGGGCCATTTAAAATCATTGGTTTATTCGTCTCCGGTGCCTGATTTGGAATCCCTTCGGAATCGAATTGTGGCATGTTCTGAGGACATACGCAATACTCCTGGTTTCGGGATCGTGTTCGCAGGTCAATGAGATATCGATGTGAATTCTGTATTCAAGCAGGAGGTGGACATTTTGAACATCTTCTGTAATGACAACGACCTGCGGAAAGAAAAACGTTCCGGTGAATTTCAATGTTGTGAAGGCCATAACTCGGAAATGATGCATTTCCGGACACATGTTGTAATGAACTATTTTGATTGTCTACATGTGGGAAATACATACCTGAAATTATGCCCCTTATTTTTGAAACAACCTGTATTTTGATGCTTATATTTCCAGATCTCAGTGGTCAACCTTACTTGAGGACGGATCATTTTCAAATAAACCTTAGTAGTTGCCCATTTTTAACCAAACAATTTAAGGGAACGAGTCTTAAGATGTTTGAGAAAGACATGATAAATATAAATTTTATTATTGCTGCTACCTAGTCCAACATGTTTCAAAACATGTCATTCAAAGGGCGTAAGTGATAATTTTAACTATTATTGTAGGCTATTATGAGTCGCAAGGCAAATCAGTTTAGTATGTAAAGATGCTGGGTATGTATTTGGATCCTAAACTAAGATGGAATAGCCATGTCAGTTATGTATGTAAAAGAATTTCTAGAGTAATTTATCTCTTGAGAAGTATCATGTACAAAATTTCCAAACATTATTTAAAACAAGTTTACTATGCACTATTTGAAAGTGTTATTAGATATGGATTACTTTTATATGGAAATAGTTCTGACCTTCCAAACATTCTGTTACTGCAGAAAAAGGCAGTTCGTATTATAACAATGTCACCACCCAGACTATCATGTAGATCTCTTTTCAAAAATGAAAAGACTATGACAGTCTACAATCTATATATTTTCGAACTTTTAATGTATGTAAACAAGAATATTACTAATTATCAGGGAAAGGATTTATATGTAAATACATATTTACTTATAAAGCTAATATAATTTATATTTTGCATTATCTTTATGTTTCACAATGTGTAGGGTTGAAAAATCCTACTTTTATTTTCCATATTTTTCCATATTTTAGAGTTTAGTACATATTTTCGTTAATTTCCATATATTTTCCATATTTCATATAAAACAGTCCATATTATATTAGGTTTAACAATAAAACAAAACAAAATTCCATTAACTTTTAAAAATACATTTCAACAATAGAGATTTAAACATATGTTCAGTAATCCCTTTAACATCAGAGTTATTTGAAAATTAGCAGTCCTATCGACAATGGGAAAGTAAGTTACAAAACTGTATTAATTTAATTTAAAATTTTTAACAGACTTCAGTTGTGCAGCTCAACAGTTAAATGCCAGTCAGAGTACACATAGGTTCAGTTTTGTAAATCATACTATAAAGACGGTAAATATGCCAAAAGTACGTCATTCAGTCAATTTAAAATCAAAACTAACAAGTTACATTTCAGAATTTAAAGAAGATGGTTTATCAACTGACAATAAAATATTAT
Source organism: Periplaneta americana (assembly GCA_025594305.2). Taxonomy (NCBI): domain Eukaryota; kingdom Metazoa; phylum Arthropoda; class Insecta; order Blattodea; family Blattidae; genus Periplaneta; species Periplaneta americana. Next base: position 8,058,660 of record JAJSOF020000001.1, read on the forward strand.
TTTGTAATTTGTGTCAGTGTGCAGTATCATCTACACAAAAGTTCCTGGTGCAACAACACATTACAACTAGTAAACATCAGGCCAACAAACAACTAAATTCCAAGCAGAGACAATTGTTTTTAACACAACCAACAACATCGAATGTAAGATCTGAGTTTAACATCGACCTGTGCCGTTCTCTCATCTCTGCTGATATTCCTCTCTACAAACTAAAGAATAAGGTCTTCAGGGAATTCCTTGAAAAATATACTCAACATACAATCCCGGATGAGTCAACACTTAGGAAGACGTATGCTCCATCCATCTACGATGAGACAATACAGAAGATAAGAGATGAAATTAAAGATAGTTCAATTTGGGTTTCCATTGATGAGACTCCCGACAAAGAAGGTAGACTTGTTGGTAATGTAGTTATCGGTTTGTTAAGTGAACAATATTCTGAACGAATTCTTTTACATTGTGATGTTCTAGAAAAGTGCAATAACAAAACTATAGTTAAACTGTTCAACGAAGCTATGGGTATCCTGTGGCCAAAGGGTATTATGTACGATAATGTGTTATTCTTTATTAGCGATGCTGCCCTTATATGGTCAAAGCTGGACAAGCATTATCTGTTGTATATCCTAAATTGACTCATTTTACTTGTGTGGCGCATGCATTTCATCGTGTGGCAGAAGTGGTCAGAGACAATTTCCTAAAGTAGATTTGTTGATTTCATCAGTGAAAAAGTATTTCTCAAAGCTCCCAGTAGAGTTAACGTGTTGAAAGAAATGTACCCTGAAATTCCATTGCCACCAAAGCCAATTTTAACTAGATGGGGTACATGGCTAGAAGCAGTTGAATATTATGCCGAACATATAGACTCTATTAACAATGTTCTCCTTGCATTGGACTCTGAAGATGCAGTCTCAATTGATACTGCGAAAACAGTTACCTGTGACATAAGTGTGAAGAATGACTTAGCTCACATTCAGCATACATTTTCATGCATCATAAAAACGCTCAAAAGTCTCCAAAATAGGCACCTTTCACTATCTGAAAGTTTTGAAATTATAAATAGTACTGTGGAACAACTGAATCGTGGTAGAGGTAAAGTTGCAGATGCAGTAAGAGCTAAGGTGGACACTGTACTTTCAAAAAACCCTGGATATGAAGAACTACAAAAGGTTGTTGCTGTGATGAGTGGTGAATCAACAGTGAAGATTAACTTGGACTTATCCCCAGCAGACATTGTGAAATTGAATTATGTACCAGTTACTTCTTGTGACGTCGAACGCTCTTTTAGTCAGTATAAATCTATCCTCAGAGACAATAGAAGAAGATTCACTTTTCAGCACTTGAAAGAAATGTTTGTAACCTATTGTTATGGTAACAGACAATAAAAATTGTGTTTTGTTGAAACTACATTGGAAGATAAGGTACGTCCATTATATTTTTTGTTTAGTTTGATTAAAATGTACCAATATTTAACGTACATAGTCATTTTTTTATAATTTTAAGTCCATATTTAATTCCATATTTTGGTAAAAATCCATATTTAATTCCATATTTTGGTAAAAATAACTACATATATATTTACATATTTCATATATTTTTAGTCCATATAAATCCGTTCCCTGCTAATTATACAAGTATAGTAGATCTGCATCGTTATGAAACAAGAAATAATGATCAATTAAATGTACCACATGTCAGGTTGCAAAAACACAATCAAGCTATGTAATTACTGAATAAAAGTATGTAATAAGATACCTACAAATATGAAGGCACTTAATGAAACACAATTTGAATTTCAGATTAAGATGTGGCTATAAAATAATCCCTTTTATAATATGAATGAATTTTTTTGAAAATGATGTATTATTTTAGTTAAATTTTATTATTTTTTACTCTTTTAATATTTTAAATATTGACACATTGTTTTTTATTTTATCACATTGACGAGGACTCTTCTATTCTTGTACCTTCAGGCAAATAAAGAATATTATGAATATGGATAGTATGTTGGGTCATACCAATAAATAAATAAAATTGACGGTCCAGCTCAAAATTTAAAGTTCTGAGAAAACTGCGTTATATAGCTTCATGTTGCTGTTAAATATAATTGACACACTCTAATTTGAAACTCATAATATATAGTTATGTGAGGTTTTGTGACATAAAGATTCGATCTTTGATCGTCAATCGTAACAGTACCAGAGACACGTGTAGGCTCCATTTCTAGCTCTCGTTACCTAAACACAGAGTACGCTATGGACGAAACGAACACACGTGGTTCTTCCTCAATCCTTCAACTGCAACTGACGTCCTTGGTATTGCGTCATTCACTTCACAGTTCTGCCAACCTATGCATTATTTATGAAATTACCCTCGTACTTTTTTCAAGTAGTGTATAGCGATCGGGGAATACAGTGGAATGGGTATCCGAGAACTTATGTTGATGTATAACGTGGGGAACGGATGAACTTTGAAAAAAGTGCAAACTGCGACTTTTACACTTATCACTAGACAGTGGATGCGGGATGACTATCGTTGAATGTAGGTGCACATTTACTATATGTTACATTTTTTTTTTCATTCAGACCGTTGGCTGAACAGGTTTTAAACGTAAACAGACGACGTCAACATGCTACAGTATCTCCGTACAGACAGAAGGAAAAGAAAATAACGTACTGTAGTACATACCTTGCAAGGTTCAGTCCTCGTCATCATTGATGCAATTACCAGCGTTGCAGTAAACGACGATATATTCTCGTAAGTTGTCGAAGCTGAATCGTCTTCGCCTATCCCTTAAGGGAGAGGATGGTATTTTTTTGGTGAAAAATGAGTGAATTTTAAAAAATCCTTAAAATACTCTGTGATATGTTTGGAATGCATAGCATAACATTTTGTGGGTATTTGTGCCCTTATCAGATGTTGAGTCGCCATTTTTAAACTTCCTGCGTTATGGATTTTTAAATCATTCGCCCACTTTTATTGTTGTTTTCGGTAAATTAAATGTTCAAAAAAATTTTTTCTTCTTTAAAATACCCTTTGATATATGTGGAATGCATTGCATAACATTTTGTGGGTATTTGTGCCCTTATCGGATGTTGAGACGTCATTTTTAAACTTCCTGCGCTATGGATTTTTAAATCACACGCCCACTTTTATCGGTTTCCAGTAACTTCATCTTTTTGCTACATTGCCAGACAAAAATGGATATAATTTCTGAAATATTAAATATACATGCATGAAATTTAGAACACGCATTCTTTAGACTATTAGGAAAGTTTTGTCTATAACAGAATTTTGTTAATTGATTTTATTTTAAAAATACGTCCGTTTGTTTGCAAGAAAGGAAATCAGAAAATTGTTGTTAAATTTTAATTGTTTACTTTACAAACGTAGGGACTAATATCAAAATTCTGTTATAGACAGTTTGTAGAACATGCTTTTGCAAATACATTGCAAAACACTGTTTGAAATTATCTTTAAAAATGGTTTAGATATATCGGTTTTAGTACAATCCTGCATTGGGTATATTTTTCAAATTTGGACCCCAAATAATTTTTTTCAAAATATTTTTATTTGGTTAAGTTGCCACAGCTATGAGCTCTCTACATACAAAAATTAATATTTTACACCAAATAGGAAAAAGTTTTAAAAAATACCATCCTCTCCCCTTAAACAGTTTTTGTATCGAGAGAATTTCTGAAGAAAAACTCTAAAATGGGAATCACTCAATTTCTTTAGAGGAACATTTGCACTGAGCATCATGTTGCACGTGTCGTTTAGACTTGCACAGGTAAATGATGATGATGATGATGATGATGATGATGATGATGACGATGATGGTGATGATGATTCCTCAGATTTAATTTCAACGCATTTCCTGCGCGATGTACTGTTGCAATGTTTCTCTATAGCCTGAGTTGTTCTGGTTTTTATTTCAATTTTTCATACATTACACACGATATTGTCTCCGTTAATACATAAAATGTCACTCTCATACTTCTTAATTGCATTTCGTATCTCTGAGCGAATTTAACGGTTTGACTTCGACATTATGAATGGATCAGCACAACATATTCAACTCGTACTAAATACTTGAGCAGGATAACACAACTGCACACACTGCGTTGCAATGTGGACCGGGGTTCCTTCGTTCTGTACGCTGCTGTACTCGCCAGGTACACAAAAGACGGACGGCGCGGCACTTGCCATATACTCCGATACGAAACAACTTCACTTTTCCTTAAGTCATCCCGCATCCATTGTCTACTTATCACTAGGCCTATAGGTTTTTAATAAAAAGTAAATCCCGGGACAAGCACCCAGATCGCCTGCAGGCTGATGGTTTAGAACAGTCAGTCATTTGAGGAACGATACCAGGCAAATACAGGGACATCATTTTATTTTTACTTGCATTTTTATTGTACCTGGATTTCTGAATGTTCTTCACTCCCACCCCTTCACTAATGTCCTTGCTCCCGTCAGACACACAAACTTACGGCCACTGTTGCATTCGAAGTCTTCAAGCAGTGAAGTAAACACTGCAGTGTATAGTATGTTTCATAAATATGATTGCGTTTTCTATAGAAGAAAGAACCTATATTAATAATATCGTACTAAAAATGATATTCAAGAAACGATAAATTCAATTTCAGAGAATATGCTTCAAAATGTTTTTAATAATATGCGTACTGAATTGAAGCCTGCATTGCAATGAACGGCAACCATTTTCAGCTACTTGTTTAAAAATTCAGATTAGCTTATTTTCAATTGAGGTGGCTAGAAGCAAAGGAATGCTAGTAACATTTGTAATAACACGAGTTAAGTGCATCCAGTGTAAGCAGAAGTATCTAAAATTTTAGTGGCAAAGCGATATTTTAATCGCATCACACATTAAAATTTAAATAAAACATTTCACCGATTTTACGTAAGCTTAAATATTTAAACCCCATTTTATCAAAAGTAACTTAAGTGCACTTACAGCCCTTTACTTATGACCCCCTCCATTTAAATGCACTCTCTATATTGTACGATAACATCAATAATTAATATGCTAAATAAAGTAGACATTACGTAACGAACATGGCCGCCTGAAAAGTTGAGTTTTTGAAAAAAAAATGTTACTACTCTACTCTATTTTCATAAATTCCGTAATAGTGATGATCAAACTGAAAATCGTAATATCGTATTTCCCTACAACATAAATGGATACACTACTTTTCTCTCCTCCTATACCTAGTAAAATGATTTGTTTACATATTACACTAGTAACATCAAACTCCTGTAATGGAAGGGGGCAACAGTGTTTCCGAGTATAGCCAGGTTAATGTTAAAAATGTTGGTAAAATAAAGTGATGTCCCTGTACATGCACGATCAGTACCTACCACATTTTGGATACGTGATGATCCATACGTCATCAGCTCGCACGGTGAAACGTCGTATCTTCTCAACATAGTCAAAAAATCCACTGGACATCACACAGGTAGATGGAGCTATTTTAAATGTGTCTTCAACGTAGAACTTCTGGTTGAAACTTTTGAATTTATCTACCAGCGGACCCTCAAGTTTCTCGAACTTGAAGTGAGATTCTTGCTCCGTATTTCTCGACATTTTTCTGGAAAAAATAAACTCTAAATACGAGACTTTCTCTGTACTTTACATAATCAGCTCTGCCCCTGTTTACTCCTCAATACTCTAATATTGTTCTGTCTCATACGCATGCTTATCAGGATTTGACCTATTGCCTCTCCGGGCTGATACAACTTGGCACATAATACAAAACTGGCAGCATTTCGAATGCCTTTTGTAACACTATTATGAGCCCCAGCTAAATGCTAATATTGTTAGGGGAAACCTGTGTAAAACGGCCACCTTAATTTTAAGTGTTACTTTACACAACTTTCGGTGTGCTCAAGAGTCTATAAATTTAAAGGTGTGAGTTGTATATCATCCAAGGACAGTGATATGGCATTTTTTAAATTTTGAAAAAATATATATATTGTCGAAATTAAAATTTTTCAGAAGTGTAATATAATGGCCGTTTTAAACTGGCATCTGTGTAAAACGGCCCAGTGTATATTATGCTAGAAAAAATATGATAGAAAACATATTCAGTTGAAAAATACATATAGTTACACGATATTATTTATTATCGTGAAATTGGAACATGTTAATCTAATTAACTAAGATCATATTATTGAAAAGAAAGCATTAATATGGTATCAATTATAACATGAATTAGGACATTTAAATTTATTAGTCTAGCGATACAAACCGCAGGTGAAATCATCGTCTGCTACAGGATCAAGTCCAGGAAACTCTTCATGAGCCCATTTCATGCATGACATACAGCGAGCCCATCCTTCACCACTAGCTGAAATGGAGTGGATATTTTCTGGACAAAATATGCATTCAGCATCTTCCTCATCGTCTGAATTCTCTTCGCTACTTGTAATTTCAATGTTCTTAGTATTCTTCCTTTCCAAAATTACTTTATGATATATGTTTCTTTTTCTATTTTCTTGAACCTGGCTGCTTCAGCTTTCTCTTTTAGTTTTTCAGCACATGGCATCTATATTCCTTTCTTCGACTCGCCGTCTCAGATTGGTTCTAGACAAATCATACATTTTGCTTGCCTTTGTAGTTCTCATTTTATTTTCCTGAACAGCTTTAATGACTTCCCTTATATTTTCCCTGCTCCAAGAATTTCTATCAGTGTTCCTAATACGTCTACTTATAGCCTAGTTGATACTGGAAAAGAAACCGAATTATTTGTAGAAGTTCTAGTGTTTCAATGTATTACGTCAGAGATATCAGAGTAAAACCATCAAGCACGGTGTAAAACGGCCAAACACTGTGTAAAACGGCCACCGTGCATGGCCGTTTTACACCGAACACATGCATCTAAACAAACAAGCTTATAGCATAACACCGCCATCTTGAAGTAGTTTCAGTTATCACATCGAACACAGTTAACCAAAGGTCCTGCATGTTGAACTTTATAACCTCTATTATATCAAGCAGTAGATAAACATTTCACGTTATGTATATTATGTATGAAATTATATCAAATAATAAGTAGATACTTTAGATCAGAACCTCCAAAAACAGTTATCATATCGAAATAATCATAAATTGTGAAGACAGCCATCCACGACTTTACAGACCACTTTCAGAAGCAGTTCTGACGTAGTGCACTACATAATCGGCAATATGGCAATGCTGCTAAAGGTATGCTTACACATGGCCGTTTTACCCAGGTAGGCCGCTTTACATTGGTCTCCCCTAATGGTTAGGCCATGAACCAATGTAGCTTGTGATCACGCCCAATGACGCCACCATGAGGGCGCCGAACTTGCCAACAAAATTAGCCGTGTCGCGCGGCCACTTTCAGTAATATCTCGGCATCGAGAGCAGCCATAGACCTGTGCGACCATTCTTTTGATTTGTAATCGCGAATGTTGCAATATTAAAGACATAATAGATCTGTACGATACACTTTGAACAAACCATACTGAAAAAAATGGATTGTGAGCTAGATCTAATTTCTAACTATCACTTCATGCGAAGAGAAAATAACCTATATTGCATTCCCTTCATCAATTAATTAATAATAGCTATACTCTCCATTAATAAACCGAAAAATAATAAAATACTGAAATAAAAATAAATGTAGTTTCACTCCTGAAACTGGATGAAGTACATTCTACTTGTTGGTGTATCTGATACAGTGCAGATTTTTTTTATAAAGTGTTTGTAGATAATATAAACTGTAAATATTTTGTGGTCAAGCTTAGCATACGTTTTCCTTTGAACAGCACTGTAACTAGCAATCTTTATTACATTTTTTAAAATTCCAAATCTCTTTTTGCTGTCCTCGTACCCATTAAAATTATCAACTTGTGCAGTGAATTACTTGCATTTGATTCTTTTAGACCTACATGTTAGATTTATAATTTCTGTAATATGTCCTTGTTAATTGAGGCCTTGTTTCATCAAAGGTGCTAAGTGCCTTTTTTCCCCACATTGGGATTTTATATTGATTGTTCTATGTACCATTTCAGGTTACATATCAATCGGAGCAAGTGCCTAGCGTTTCAAACTGTAACGCTGGACAATACTTCTAAGACCTGTTTTTGTTTTATTATTTAACGACTCTGTTTCAACTAATAGGTTATTAAATTTAGCGTCGATGAGATTGGTGATAGCGAGATGGTATTCAGCGAGATGAGGCCGAGGATTCGCCATAGATTACCTGACATTTGCCTTACGTTTGGGAAAAACCTCTGAAAAA
>JAJSOF020000001.1:8075451-8077951 GCA_025594305.2 Periplaneta americana
CTGTACATATGCAGGGTCGGCTGTTTTGCGAAACTCTTTTGTCCGGCACACCTTGTCGTGAAACCCATGAACTGAAAATCTTCTGTTCTGGTGTCTTGAGTGTTAAGTTCGGTCATTTTCGCTCTTCGGTCCTCTTGCCATCCTGGCGAAGAACTCACCTGGAATTGTCTTCCTTTCATATATCAAGTCCCAAATGTTTATCATCCTACTTATAGGACTAGTGGCTTGTGCAGCAAATGCTGCTGCAAACTAAGTTCGTTAGACGTTCAAATAAAAATTTTTCAGATTTATTTTCAATGAAGAATACTTGTCTTTTTGATAGTTATTTGCTTCCATAATAATGAAACATACTCCCCTCTGAATGGATTTTTTTAGGCCAAATACTTTCTCTTGAACCTATCCAACTTCAGTTTTTGAGTTTCAACGCGAAAACGCAAGTATCAATGTCAGGACGATAGCAGTAGCTATTTCAGTCATTGTGGATTGTAGGCAAAAGTTAAAAAATGTCAGGTTTGCTAAGCTTTCGAACAATAACATTTTCGTATAGCTGCTGCATGTAGAACTTGAAATGTAGAGCGTAAAATCATTTTATCCTACTAAGACATCTTGGCTGAAATGATGTGGAGACTACAAAATTTTCAGGCCTCTTATTTTATCAGTAAGTAATACCTTTTTATCTTTCCTTAGGAACTGTAACTTTTGCGCTGTCTCGAGCCAATACTGAAGACAATGGCACATATAAATATCTACACTACACCGCCATTAAGTATATGAAAAGACCCAACCCCACTGGATTAATAAATACCGGTATAAAAATATTTGATTTTTAATAACAATATTATTATCTTACTTAAGTTTTGTAGTTATATATAGCAGTCACTCAGTAAATTATAGAAATGAAGATCTAAATTAAGATATTCTCTACATTTACTTACATAACCTCAAAACGTTTCACTTTCATGTCATCAATATAGCATCAATATTATGTACAATTAATGAAAAATAGACGCATCATGATATTAACTATAATAATATTTAATTTCTAATGGTAATAATGTCATCAAACCACCTCAGGTTTCGTAGATTTGAATATCCAATACACCAGCTGTACTCAGAAAATTATACACTGCAGAATCAGTTTTTAATAACAAATTGAATTGAGCTCTAAATACGTCGGCAATCCTGTAGGTCATGGCCTTCGTGTAATAGCCTATTGTTTATTGTAGTGTGTGTTTTGTTCTGAAATTCAATCAAGTCGGCCGTGATTGAATAAAATTAGTTCTCAAAATTGACAACAGATGGATTTTGGAAAATAGGAAAATTATGTAAGAAAATTGACATTTCACTGAAAACTACTACTTTTCCGAAAACTTTGGATGCCAGGCATGAAAATGAAGGGTCACTCATTAAAATCCGTTCAGCCGTTTTCCCGTAATTTCCATTACCAGTTCAAATTATATATACAGATATTTATTGCACATCGTGTTATTTTCTTATGGGTGTGATAATCTGTTATACGACATTCGCTGTTGATTATTAAGTTAATAATTTATTAATTTAATTAATTAATTAATTTATTTATTTATTGATATTTATGTGCTGGACAACAGCCATTGGCCAATAAAAGTCAGCATAGTGCTACAATTAATACAGCAAAATGAACAACTATGGTACACATTAAATACTTGAGTTAACAACAAAATAAAGAACATAGATTACAATGATTAATTTACAAGAATTAAAACTATAGAATATTAAGGAAAGGAATTGATTCTTACTACCAATTTATGTATAAGGATTATGAAAATAATATTAGCAAAGACATTGCCATATTCTAATACTTCTATACATTGAATGGATCGAAATCGCCTACATGTAAGTTAGCATGTTTAATACATCTGGAGACCGGCGAGGAGGATTTAGAATTTCTAATATAGAAGAGTTTGTGACGTCTCATGTCCTTCATAGGGATACGAAGGCTGACACTGTTTAAGAAATATTGACAATTAATGTCACCTTTAAGGACCTTACATAAGAATAAGTAATCGAGGTCATGACATCTGGCACACAGGCTTCGACATTTAAAGTGCTCGCATTTTGATCATAGTTACACCCAGAGTTATTAGGCAAGAATCGGTAAGAACATAATGAAATAAATTTCCTTTGAATATTTTCCAGTTTTGCCGAATCAGAACTAGTAATAGAGTTCCAAACTACAGATGCATATTCGAGTTTCGATCTCACTAATACTGTACTTAGTATTAAAAGAGAGTCAGGTGTTGAAAAAGAATAATTGACCGAATTATTCCTAACATTCTTATTGTATGGTTATAAATACAATCAATGTGGTTGTGAAAATATAATTTATTGTCAATTAATGCACCGAGATCTCTAATACAGTCTTTTCTGTTAATTAATACATTTTTTTGATGATAGTTATATTTTAGTGTAGAGGTTTTCCTTGAAAATGATATTACGTAAGTTTAGGATTCATTAATCA
>JAJSOF020000001.1:8082951-8231400 GCA_025594305.2 Periplaneta americana
AAATGCACAAATGCAAGCGACGAACCATCTCCTCGTGCACTCTCGAGAGCATTCCAGGATTAACCGTCTGTCGTGTGCACAATCCTTGCGACCTTTATCTGAAAAAACACGATCCTTTACAAATCCCCACAAAAAAATCCAGTGGAGTTAAGTCTGGAGATCGTGACGACCAAGCAATTGCACTTGCGAGACCGATCCATCAGTTAGGAAACACTTCGTCAAGCAAGGTTTGAACATCCCGTGCATGCCACTCATTTGTCATACCAGTTGCTTGGTACTTTCTGGTGGACACATTCAACTAGATCGACTTCTGGCGGGAAAACGCGTAACTAAATCGAGTGTACGGCGCCGGGGTTTTTTTTTTTTTACTTACAGAGATGTACAATACAGTCAAAAATCATATAAATTAGTCCATTTTTCCAGTGATCACTTACTTATGAAAGACTCTGTACGTGTAATTATGAACTTCAAGTCTGAAATGTACTCCAAAAATTAAAGTGGGCCTATGAAAATAAAGACTAAGGGCGGAATTCATAGTCGTCACTTATAAATGAGTGAACCCTTAAGTGGTTACTTATACTCATTTCTAATTCATAGTTGTCCCTTATTCACATAATGAGTGATTACTTAAGTGATTACTTGAGTGAGCTGATCTGTACCCTTAAGTGACGACTCATTTTCAGAATGGATACTGAGAATGATTTTGGGGATTTTGTGGAGTTTGTTGAAGGAAATGAGGAAAATATACGTGTCCCAAAAAGGTATATTAGAGACATGGAGAATCCTCTGGAAATGTTTAGTGAACTGGAATTTAAGAAGCGATATCGTTTTCAGATCAATTCGAAGTTGTTGCTCTAGCCAAATTGATCGTTATTTATTTACTTAGTTACCGGTACTTACTTACTTATTTATTTATTTACTTACTTACTTACTTATTTTTATTTATTTATTTATTTATTTATTTATTTATATTTATTTATTGATTTATTTATTTACTTACTTATTTTTATTTATTTATTCATTCATTCATTCATTGATTCATTGATTCATTGATTCTTTGATTCATTGATTCATTTATTTATTTATTTATTTATTTATTTATTTATTTATTTATTTATTTATTTATTTATTTATTTAACAGGACAAAGCCCCAATTACAATAGACAGTACAGATATTTGTTTACAAAACATAGACTTGCATACAACATGAAAAAAGAGATAAAACAGATACAAGTGTAATTACAAATTAAAATTAAAAAAAACAAATAGATACTACCTAAATAAAAAAAAACAGATCTAGATATAAATGAAAAATACCAAATGAAAATAAATTAAAAAGAGTTAAGTATAGATATCATAGCCAAAAATGTAAAATGTAGCTATAATTGACAAATTACAGAGTTAATATGACACTATGTTAATAAATTCAATATACAGTATTATATAGTAGGCCTAATACGCTTAATTTATTTATTTAAGAAATTCACTACTACAGAACATGTGTTCCAATTAGTAGGATATCTGATTATAACTATAACATGCAACTAGAATTTAAAATATCATGAAACTATTGCTGTATATAACTTATTCGGTACAATAATATTGATAACTCGTTGTTATAGCAACCCCACATGTAGAGCTGCTTTCGATTAGTTCAATGAGAGTCAGCTTTTGTTATGACGTCATGTCCGGCAGCTGTAAGTGAGCACTCATTACGTGAAAATAAGTGTTGTCTATGAATTCGGAATTGACTTAAGGGTTCCCTTATTATAAGCAAACACTTATTACTTAAGGGTTCACTCATTTTATAAGTGACGACTATGAATTCCACCCTAAGAGTTATAGGGGAGACTCGTCTAATTTGGCAATATTTGTATTTTGACACAGTTTGTAGTTAGCCTACATATTCTGAAATTAAATATTCCTCTATTACGGAATGTGTTTAAACATTAAATCCCAATAAAACACTGAAAGAAAATTCTACAAATCTAAATTACTTTACACATAACACACTAATAAATAACAAATTACTTGTTTACAGATTTGGTATTTCATCAGGATAAATTGGCAATAGTACAGGGGTAATTAGGCAATAGAATTAAAAAGTAAAATTTTCAAAATAAAACAGTGGTACAAGGTTTATAAGGCTTAATTTACTGGGACAAGAAGTCACTAAACAACATAAACACAAAACAAAAGCAAAAAAAAAAAAAAGAATTGAATGGATTTTTCCGACCACTGTTATTAATTATATTGAAGGGTTGTCTTCTAATTTCTGTTGCCGATAGTCCAAACCCAAGTTCTTGCATTTTGATTGCATTTGTCACCAGTTTTTGCTCTTCCTCAATGGTTAGAGCTAGGGGTCGTCCTTTCTTGGGAATGATAACGTCATCGGGTCCTGAGGATGCATACTGAAACCTCTTTGAGTTGTTAAAGGGCACATTGTAGGGGAGACCGGGGCTAGTTGTTACAAATTTTTACATTTTTTATTTCTTAACACATTGCAAGTTTTCTATAGATACATACGTCAAAAGTTATTGTTACGTATAAGGTACAACAACATAATTTTATCCTAGATGTGAAATCATATAATTAATGAATACGTTAGTTTATATTTCAATGTGTATAGTGTAACAACTTACCCCAACGTGGGGCACGTTGTTACACTCTATGGGGTTAGTTGTTACATGGTTTGCAATACAATAATACACTACAGATATGGTCATTTTATGGATATTTATTGAGTAGTGATACATTAATGATGCAATTCTGGCATCTAGATCTACTCTGATGAGGAATCATGGTATTCATAATCGGAGTTACAGTTTGTGCAGACATAAAATTTGTTATACTTGGCACAGCGATCGTGAGCCCATTCGCGACATCTAGTACATTGAAGCCATTTAGTTGGTGGTCTGGAATCGGAGTAGGGCTCAGCACACTCAATACAAAAACAGTCATCATCTTCCTCAGATGAATCGTCCTCTTTGGCTTTTCTTGTTTTCTTACTTCTACTACGTCCCTGAGGCAATAATTGACACCGTTTTGCAGGTTTCTTACGCCTATCTGCCTCAGCTTCTAACGCTGCTTTGACGGGAGTGTCAGTTAGTACAGCACTCACCCTCGTCTTCCTTTTTTGAGTAGTCTTACGAGCAGAGGCGTGTGGAAAAGGTCTCAATATTTCCGGACTCACATGAATGTTTTTCGGAGTTGTTTGACTTTCAGCAACATTTGATGTAGAAGGTGCACTGCAAACTTCTGTGTCGGTAAGGGACTCTAGTGGCTCTGTTTCATCGGAATGTCTTGAAGTTGAAGGTCTGCTGCACGTGTCATTACATGAAGTTGTTTCTAGAAGTTCAGTTCCCGCAGAACATGCAGCTTCGTCTTCTCTGTATGGACGATCAGTTACAGCAGAAGGCATGAAATCTTCTTCTGTGAAGATGTCTCTATTAAATGGCCATATTCCAGTCACTAGAAATCCAGCTTTGATGTTTTTTGGCGTGACTGCGTTAGGTAATGCCTGACGCACTATGGATGGAATGTCATAAATGGTCATGGTTTTTCCGGCATTGTTTTTCATCTAGGCATCAGAAGAACTGTTAACAAATTTCTTAAAGAGGCCAAACACAGATCTGTCCAAGGGTTGTAATTTGTGGGACGTGTGTGGTGGGAAAGACAGAAACACTACACCACTTTCTTTGGCTAGATTCAATACCTGGATGTCAAGGTGTGACTGATGATTATCTAGAAGGAGAAGAACTGGTCTTTCTCTAGTAGCCCTAGAATGGCGAATGAAATGTTTCATGAAGGATTGGAAATCTTGACCTGTCATCCATCCTGATTTGTTTGCAGACCCTGCACTCCCTTCTGGCCCATTTGCAATAAAGTAATCCCTGAAATTTTTTCTAGGAAACACAAAAAACGGCGGTATTGAGTTTCCACTCGCACTTACAGCCACTGCCATAGTTACTAGCGTTCCCCTCTCCGCAGAGGTTACAGCACCAACCTGTTTCACGCCTTTCCTCGCTATAATTTTGGTAGGAGTCTGCACTGTTGTAACCGCAGTCTCGTCCTCATTATACACGTCTTGACACTGGAATTTAAATCTGTCGTACACTTCACTTAGATTAGAGAAAAATGTTTCCACATTGTGCCTGTTGAAGCTCGTCGCTCTGCTTAGACTTGTGGCTTGCGGTGTCCGGATAGAAAGAGTGTTCTTTCTTTTGAGAAATCCTGATTGCCAGTCACTAGATGCACGTTCTGTATCACTCCAACCACTTGGGAAATTAATATTATTCATAACCGCATACTGATATGCCAGACTTCTCACCTCTTTTGTTGACAGACCATAATATAATTTCGAAGCTTTCTCGATGTATTGTTGAAGCTCCGTCTCCTGTTCATCAGAGAAAACTTGACGTGGTCGCTTATAACCAACAGTTGGAACAAATGTCTGTTCTGATTCTGAAAATAAAAGAACATTTAATTTTATTAATTTGAATATTAATTTAATTGCAATAAAATCACGTTATGTTGAGTAAATATAAAATAAAGTATATTTTAATATTGGTTCCGTTATTTAAAACGTGAAAACATATTTACTTATTTTTCAATTTATCTACTTATCTATTTTTAATTCATTCATTCAACCAATGAATGTTATATTATTTTTAATTAATTCATTCAACTAATGAATCCTATATTTATTTACTCTATTATGCTTAGGCGTAATAGTTTGAAATCATCTACTCACCACTGTTTCCTTTTTCAAATCTGAGCCGCTTTCCGTAGAGAGCATGCACCAATTAGCACTTCCTTTGCCGCTTCAATGTATGTTTCCTTAGGCGTATTGCCTCTGTCTGTCTTCTTTTTATAATTTCTCATAATTCCTGCAAGTTTTAATTATAGATGACTAAAATATTTCGCGGCAAGTTGTTACAGTGTAACAACTTGCCCCTTGCTCAATGTAACAATTTGCCCCGTGTTACGCCATTTTATTTCATATTAAGTAAGAATAACCTAATATATTCGTTTGAAGATTTCATGCCATTGTTACGTACCTGAATGCCAGAGGTTTTATTTGGTATAAATCTTGAATCGAACTCTTCAAAATACTTGTAGCTACGAAAGGATATTCACAGAACAAAAAAATTACTCGGAGGGAAAGAAAACACATCTGCTCACACCAACGCCTCGAGACTCAATGTAGCCAGACCAGTGATGGAGGGAAGAGTAAGCCCAATATGTGCTACCTCCTGGTGGAAGACAAATGAATAACAACCAGCGGTTGATTTAAAATCGTAATATAACAACTTGCCCCCTGTAACAACTAGCCCCGATCTCCCTACTTCTTAGAAGCCTCATAATTCGACCATCTAACTTTCAAAACACTCCCAACCGCAGCCCGCAAATCAACTTTGGAATATTTTTCAGAATAATGTCCTCGTTCCTTGGCATATCTGCAACACACCACACACAGTGCTGCATTGAAGACTGTAAAAATCCCACACACGTCCCTACTCTTAAATTTTACCATCGAGTACACATTCTTGTTCAAAGAGAACAGCAATATATCACTATAAACGAAAATGGCTAATTCACGCTACCCTGGAGAAGACATTTTTGCTAAGAAGAAATAAAACGAGCTAAGGCCTGATGAGTTATTAACAGAAAATATTAATTATATAAATGGCTTACCTTATAATATGGAATCTCAGATTTTGATATGTAATGCACAGACAAACGTAGGTAATGAACAACACTTTCTTTCCGTCTTTGTATACACACGTCCACACAACCACCACGTCCACAGGAAGTATTCAACACTTCTTTCTATTAGTAATAGTATCTGCCACTATAATGCACGGATTCGAGTGAAACGAAAACTAAAAGTACAGATGTTGCACTCTATGAAGGATTAATTGAACTTCTTAAAACTCTGGAGGAAATTTGGCAATAAAAGAAATACAAGAATATTGCCAAATTTGCCGAGTTTCCCTATAATTGATATGAGATTTATTTACTAGTATAATAATATTAGCAATCATAATTATAATATACATTTTTGTGAGTGTTAATGTTTCAAATTACATCTTTTTAAATGTGTCTATGTTTTAGACTATAGGTTATAGTAAATTTACATATTTTTATTATTTTTAAATATTTAGTTATATTTTACATTTATTATTGTTATATCAAATTACCAATGTCATCTGAAATTTGTGAATAACGAATATAGGTGTACTGAATATTAGATTTATATACAGGATGTCTGAAAAATAAACCGACAAAATTTTCTGGAATGTTCTTTAACTAAAAAGCACAAAAGCAAAAGGTGTCAATATTCTAACTCAAATAGTTCTTGAGATATCAAATAAACATGATTTGTGATTAGTCATATATTTATGTACAGTCTTAGAAACAATTGATGGCGCGACACTTGATGGTGGAAAAAGTTTTTACTCTAAATTCTTTTCCTTGTCACTTGTTTTAGCTACTTAGGAACGACATACAACGAAACAGAACGAATGTTATTACCTCAACAAGTGGTTCGCTTGTGAACCTAGTCTCTCGTCCTCTGATCATGCGCGGTGCCTCGTTTCTGGGACTCTGAAAATATCTGCGAGCCACAAATTATTTCTAAAACTCCATCATATTGGACATTTGTTTACTATCTAACATCGATTTGTTGACTTGGAACTAACTTAGAGATCAGCTTTCCATTCACTACCTAATTACTATAAGTTAGAGTCTGTCACTCTCTGTATAATACATTGCGTACATTCTATCTTTCCACGCTTACATGTATGCAGCTGCGCTGTGCGTTACCGAGTCCACTCTACACTCATGAGCGTGGAAAGATAAAATGTATACACTACATATATCTAATTGTTTTGATATACCAGGTGAGTAAAAAATATGGAACACTGCTTGTATCTTTTCTGCTTTCGTCCAATTAAGAAATTCTACATGTGAAATTTATAGGAGTTTGAAAAAAGGAAACTTTTAACTTGTTTTTCATTTATAAAGAGTATGCAATGGAGGCTTTTTTTAACACCGCACTGTACTT
The DNA here is from genome assembly GCA_025594305.2 of Periplaneta americana. Lineage (NCBI taxonomy): Eukaryota > Metazoa > Arthropoda > Insecta > Blattodea > Blattidae > Periplaneta > Periplaneta americana. The sequence continues at coordinate 8,090,021 of JAJSOF020000001.1, forward strand.
TTTTCTATTTTTTAATCTTCAGGTCTCAGAACTTTCAAAATCATAAATTTTACAATTTATGAATCACTCTTTTGTAAAATTGCTTCAAATTAAGATCCGAATGTATGTGTACATAATGTAGAGAAATGTTTCATTCTGTCAATTTATTACTTTGGATAATAAGGGGGCCATGAATTAAGTTAAGCATTTGTCTTTTATTATTTATTTTATTTAATAAATTATTTGTAAATACTATCTAAGTTCTACTAATTTATCCTTGGAAAAAGCAAAAAAAATTCAAATATCTCTTAGCAACAGTAACAAAATATATAAATGGCCATCGAGAAGAAATTAAATGTAGAATAAATATGGGAAATGCGTGTTATTATTCGGTTGAGAAGCTTCTGTCATCCAGTCTGCTCTAAAAAAATGAAAGATGGAATTTATGAAACAGTTATATTACCGATTGTTCTTTATGGTTGTGAAACTTGGACTTACACTTTGAGAGAGGAACTGAGGTTAAGGGTGTTCGAGAATAAGGTACTTAAGGAAAAATATTTGGGGCTAAGAGAGATGAAGTTACAGGAGAATGGAGGACATTACACAACACAGAACTGCACGAATTGTATTCTTCATCTAACGTAATTACGAACACTAAATCAAGACGTTTGAGATGGGCAGGGCATGTAGCACGTATGGGCGAATTCAGAAACGCATATAGAGTGTTAGTTGTGAGACCTGAGGGAAAAAGACCATTGGGGAGACCGAGACGTAGATGGGAGGATAATATTAAAATGGATTTGAGGGAGGTGGGATATGATGATAGGGACAGGATTAATCTTGCTCAGGATAGGGACCGATGGCGGGCTTATGTGAGGGCGGCAATGAACCTTCCGGTTCTGTAAAGACCATAATTATGTAAGTAATCTAAGATCTGCTATAATAACTTAAAACAGCATCAATTTTTAATACCTTATAAATCACAGAAGTAAAGAAAATAATTCCTTTAAAGCACAGAACATCTTCTAATTAAAAACTAATTTATTTATTCTTTCCGATAGGCCTTAGAAGACTGAAATGATCACAACAAACCATTAAGTTTAATACTTGATGATGATGATATCTGTAAATCTTTCAGTAGATTTAAAAGTCATAAATATCATACAGTTAATTTACTTTTGTATAACAGAATTGTTAGTCTAATCAAGTGATAACTTGATACCCAGAATCCTTTAGTTTTTCTTCGGTCCATCCAGTTATCTTCTGTGCTAAGTAAGCTGAAATCTCTTCCTTCCAACCGCCAACTTTACCCTTTCGTACCATTGGTTGCACATCACCTATTACATCCTTATGTTTGCGAAGGTTCAGATCTTCTTGATTTACAACTGCCGGGTTACTCTTCATGGATTCGAAACTTAGATGTTCACAGAGTTTTTCTAACTGTTCAGCGTTCAGTTCGCAGTTCAGGAAATGGGCTGTGCGTTGTACCACTCCAGGCAGATCCTGAACAAGTCCAATGTTAAAATTACAAATGTTCTTCATTAAAAAAATATTTTCTGATATATCAATAACTCTACATCCCATTGAATTAGAGTAATCTGGGTTATTTACAATTCTTTAAATAACTCCATAAATTTCCTAGACATCACCATAACAAAAGTTGACAACAAAACCACCTTCAAAATATACAGAAAACCAACCACCACCACCACACACATACACAACACACCTAATCACACCACACAACACAAACATGCTGCATTCAGGATAATAGTACACAGATTACTCAACATACCCATGAGCCAACAACACTACAATGAAGAAGTGAACACAATCAAATACATAGCACAAGAAAACGGTTACAACCCAAACATAATAGACAACATCATTAGGAAGACAAAACAAACACAAAAACACACAAAACATAACACAAACACAAGAACACAAGAAATACATAACACTAACATACGAAAACAAAAACACACACAAGATCGCATCTTCATTCAGAAAACAGAAATACAACATAGCATACAGAACAGAAAACACACTACAAAGACATCTCAACACACAAACAACACAAACAAATAAATACAACCACACAGGCGTATACAAACTCACATGCAATAGTTGCGACAGTTTCTACATTGGACAGACAGGCAGATCATTCCAAACTCGATACAAAGAACACATTAAAGCAATAACCAGAGGACACAATACATCTACATATGCCGAACACATAACTAATGCTAACCACACATACAATAACATGAATACGGACATGGAAATCCTACACATACAACCCAAAAACCAAAAAGTCAACACACTAGAACAATATGAAATATACAGACACACTAAAACAGACTCCAATCATATTCTCAACACACAGATCAATTTCAGAACATACACACTATTTGACACAACTCTTCATCACACGAACGCACCCACACAACAGGCAGCGAAGTTGAGATAGCGCTGAGATCTAGTAGGCTCTGAGGATGGTGTCGAATAGCACCGAAACAGCTGTAAGCCGCACATGCTTACATAATTAACACGAGTAAGATCGCCATTTAATCAATTATTTATATTCAAGTGTTAAAAGTAGTGTACGAAAGATTCAACATGGATTATCTTTTTTACATTCGGTGGAGGGATCAAGACTATCTTTCTTAGAATACTGTCACAGATCTCATGGTCTAAATGACGAAGTTCACGATGATGATGATGATGAATAAAACTTTCTAGTTTTGGAAATATAAAAGTTTTAGATAGAGTGTATAGAAAGACCAGCCAATCGCTCAATATACACATGAAAACTATATAGGTGAATAGAGAAAATGCCTTATTGATGGTGATAGTGACCTTTATTTTGATCATGTATGCACGGAGCTATTTTAGGGTGGGATAAGGTGGTTTCTGAAAGAATTCGCAACTTCTCTAAGCGTTGTAATGTTTTAATGTAATAGTAGATTATTTTACGACGCTTTATCAACATCTTTGGTTATTTAGCGTCTGAATGAGATGGTGATAATGCGGGTGAAATGAGTCCGGGGTCCAGCACCGAAAGTTACCCAGCATTTTCTCATATTGGGTTGAGGGAAAACCCCGGAAAAAACCTCAACCAGGTAACTTGCCCCGACCGGGAATCGAACCCGGGCCACCTGGTTTCGCGTCCAGACTTAATGTAATATATTGCACCAGCAGTGAAAAAAGTCAAACTGCATCTTTTCTGCATAATCTGTCATTGTGGTCTTCATCATTTAGAAGGAATATTTATCAGTAATTTGGATTGGTCCCTCTAATTAGAATATTTTATTCTCATAGACATGGAACTATAATGGACTATAATCAATATAATCATGACGGCTATTATATAATCATTATTATTTTTTTATTATTATTATTATTATTATTATTATTATTATTATTATTATTATTATTATCATTATTTTACAAATATTAACGTAAGCTCCATCATACTTGGTGAAACTTAAAAAATATAAATTAGTCTAAATTTCAAGTAGCCCCTAAAGCTTTTCTTTTACTAATGCAGGCTTTCTCCAATTCATAGCTCGTAAGTAATCTTATTTTTGTCTGCATAATTAACAACTAGAAGATACTCAATTTAAATAAATAAGGCTTGATGTTAATTATTTCAGTTAATGTTACTTTACTATTGATTTGTTATGAAATATATTCAAGTATTAGCCTACTGTTAAAATTGTATATAATCTTAACTACATTAAATAGACTTTATTTTTTTTACCTTCTTCATATCCTCATACGTATTAAATAAGATATTCGGCTCCTCTCTCAGTTTCCAGAATTCAAGAACGTGTTCCCAGAATGGTCCATATTCAACTGTAACATAGCAACTTGTTTCTTATGCTTGAAGTATCAGAGTTGGAATGCATTGCAAGCATGGTGAAGCGTGATGAGTTGAGTGAAGTGTGGTGAGTCAGTTTTAGTTAAGTGTGGTGAGTCAGTTAGTGAAGCGTGGTGAGTTGAGTGAAGCGTGGTGAGTCAGTTTTAGTGAAGTGTGGTGAGTCAGTTTTAGTGAAGCGTGGTGAGTCAGTGAAGTGTGGTGAGTCAGTTTTAGTGAAGCGTGGTGAGTCTGTTAGTGAAGTGTGGTGAGTCAGTTAGTGAAGTATGGTGAGTCAGTTTTAGTGAAGCGTGGTGAGTCAGTTAGTGAAGTGTGGTGAGTCAGTTTTAATAAAGCGCGGTAGGTCAGTTAGTGAAGTGTGGTGAGTCAGTTTTAGTGAAGCGTGGTGAGTCTGTTAGTGAAGTGTGGTGAGTCAGTTAGTGAAGCGTGGTGAGTCAGTTAGTGAAGTGTGGTGAGTCAGTTTTAATAAAGCGCGGTGATTCAGTTAGTGAAGTGTGGTGAGTCAGTTTTAGTGAAGCGTGGTGAGTCTGTTAGTGAAGTGTGGTGAGTCAGTTTTAATAAAGCGCGGTGAGTCAGTTAGTGAAGTGTGGTGAGTCAGTTTTAGTGAAGCGTGGTGAGTCTGTTAGTGAAGTGTGGTGAGTCAGTTTTAATAAAGCGCGGTGAGTCAGTTAGTGAAGTGTGGTGAGTCAGTTTTAGTGAAGCGTGGTGAGTCAGTTAGTGAAGTGTGGTGAGTCAGTTTTAATAAAGCGCGGTGAGTCAGTTAGTGAAGTGTGGTGAGTCAGTTTTAGTGAAGCGTGGTGAGTCTGTTAGTGAAGTGTGGTGAGTCAGTTTTAGTGAAGCGTGGTGAGTCAGTTAGTGAAGTGTGGTGAGTCAGTTTTAATAAAGCGCGGTAGGTCAGTTAGTGAAGTGTGGTGAGTCAGTTTTAGTGAAGCGTGGTGAGTCTGTTAGTGAAGTGTGGTGAGTCAGTTTTAGTGAAGCGTGGTGAGTCAGTGAAGTTGGTGAGTCAGTTTTAATAAAGCGCGGTGAGTCAGTTAGTGAAGTGTGGTGAGTCAGTTTTAGTGAAGCGTGGTGAGTCAGTTAGTGAAGTGTGGTGAGTCAGTTTTAATAAAGCGCGGTGAGTCAGTTAGTAGTGAAGTGTGGTGAGTCAGTTTTATTGAAGTGTGGTGAGTCAGTTAGTGAAGTGTGGTGAGTCAGTTAGTGAAGTGTGGTGAGTCAGTTTTAATGAAGCGTGGTGAGTCAGTTAGTGAAGTGTGGTGAGTCAGTTTTAGTGAAGCGTGGTGAGTCTGTTAGTGAAGTGAGTAAGTCAGTTAGTGAAGTGTGGTGAGTCAGTTTTAGTGAGCGTGGTGAGTCAGTGAAGTATGGTGAGTCAGTTTTAATAAAGCGCGGTGAGTCAGTTAGTGAAGTGTGGTGAGTCAGTTTTAGTGAAGCGTGGTGAGTCAGTTAGTGAAGTTATGGTTTACAATAGCAGTGAATAATTTCGATCAGTGATAATTTATAGTGTGTTCTATAATGTCAGTGAAATGTGTTATATAGTGTCAGTGAAATATGTCTAAAGTGTCAGTGAGATGTGTCATAGTGCCAGTGCAGTGAGTGAGATGAGAGTAAAATGAAAGGTTATCAGTACCAATGTGAAACTTATGTAGGGCCTATACATATGTAGGTTGTAATGTAAAATTAGGTTCACTTATTAATTAGGTATTTTATGTATTATTATTATTATTAATGTAATTATTGCGTATTATTTGTATTGTGTGTAATTAAATTAGCACTGCCACCGGGTGTTTGCCCACTTGCAGTGTAAATAAATACATACATATTATTTTGAAATTAAGAAAATCTCATAACAGTATAGCTCGTTTTACTATAAATATTTCATTTTAAACTTATTTAAAAAAATAATATAAGAAAATGTCAATGCGAGTTCTTTACCTTTAAAACTTACCAATTCCTTCTATGAATGCTTCCACAAACTCTTCACATGACCCTGTGTAGCCGTTCAGGAGTCTGTGATGGTGGTACCAAGAAACAACCACATCCTTAGGATCTCTTGCTACGTAGATAATCTGTAAAAGAATTTCATATTTTAATACATATATTATTAATGAGATGAAACCTTACTAATATCGTTGAAATAACATCGTAACTATCTACAGGGACTGTCCCGCAATACAGTGATCGTACCTGAACTACAGTAGAGCAGGCAAGACTTCCTGTGACCTTATGTGCCGTGCCTATATCACCAATGGGTAGATAGGGGGAAGATAGGCTTTTTTCCGAGATCAATTTCCGTGTCTGTAGTTTCGAGTAATATATGTTAACGATCATGAAACGAACTCTCCTTTTGATAGCTGAAGAGCTCAAATGCAAAACAAGTTATATATCCAGAAACGTTTTCTCAGAAATGAGAAAAATGTGCCACACAGTATACTTACAGTGTATTTTATAATTCTTTTTCATCATCCAATTCCTTCTATAGTAACAAGATTTTAGAGCAAATATTGACCTTCAATATTCTTCCTTCATCAAATTATTTAAATTTAAAAAGTGGATATGACTTGATTTGCACAAATCTGGGTATACAGGGTGGAACATAAGGTAGTACATTAATTGTAGGATGTGATTCCTTAAAATATAACGAACAAAAAAGTCTAATATCATTTTGCTCGTTTGTGCGAGATTTTTGAAGAAATAATACTTTTGTGCGAGATCGTGCGTATTTGCTTGTTTTCCGCACAAAATCAATACGCGGTAAGTGTGAAATACCACATTCAGTATTCCCAACGTAACACACATAAAAATTTCCCTATTCTTACCGCTTAAGCGCCATATTCATTTTACTGCTTTAGGCTTTTAACATATTATTTTTAGAGACGTTTAACATAGTAATAATTATAAATTGAAATTTACCACTGCAATTTCACCTAAATTGCACTGTTAATTATTGTTTTTAAATATTTTGCACGACAAAAGCAACATTGGTACTAGGATTCACAAAACTGCAACCACAGTCTACAGTGCATCGACTTCCTGCCAGACGGAGGGTTTATCAAATGCTGCCACCTATAGTGCTAATGCTTCAACTTCGACGGAAACTGGAAAATCAATATTCATGCAAAAAAGTTTCACAATAGAAAAAACTGGTGATGGTGCTCCAGCGACTCTGAATAACTGCACAAATATGACAATTAATTTTAATGTGCAGAAATAAATAATTTTGTTATAATTTCAATGTGCAGAAATAAATAATTTTCTTAAAGTATTAAAATGAAAAATAAATCGTTACATAACCTTACCGTTTGTTTTAAGTTCGCATTTATAGACTGGGGAAAAAAGACAGACGTATATCACGGCCTGCTGGAGTATATTAAACACAGAAAAATATTTCATAGGAACAATGTTGAAGATAGATATATTTGTTTTCCAAAGTTGCCGTCATTGAACAGAAACCAAGAAGGAGATTTCATTGCAACTAATTAGAAATTCCTCTTTCAGGTATGTAATAAACGATCTTCGCACAAAGTACGTTTCGCTTTTTCAATCTTTTCCTCGAACATGAAAACTTCAACATACCGCTCTTGTAACGCATATTACTATTTTGCCGACATTACGATCGCGAATTTTACGAATACTGTTTAAAATACGCTGTACGTCCAACTGCACACTAATGCAATGTAAACATCACAACAGCTGATCAGTTGCGAGTACTACGCAAACCGTCTGCCGTCTCGACAGCGATGCCAGATTTTTAGACCTTCTGTACGTGACTCGACAATCGCTGTTTCCAATGTTTCTTCAATCGATTAATTCGTTATCTGTGAATTTTCTAATTAAAATACTGCTTCAACGTGATCATAACAAACGTTCTCTTCGTTGTTATACAGAGTGATTTATATAGAACTGCCACATTTCTTTCTTTAATTATTCCGTTGGAAATTCATTCAATGACCCAATTTTAGCACCAAATTAAGCAGAATGATCTGGAGTTTCGATTCCTTGTCACTAGATGCGCAGATGTTTATGTTTTATTCTTATTGTTGGCAGCTGTTTTCCACATTTTTGTCAACGTGAAAATGCAGTACACATTAAATCAACGACTCTTCCTTGTGAAGCAATACTGATTACGAATTCAATTACAGCTACTCAGAGGGCATACCAGAGAAGTGTTCGCAATCCTTCCAAAAGAAACACAATACTGGGACTGGTAAACAAATTGAAACAACTGGATCTCTGGTGAGTGAAAAGGGCAAGCATCGTTCATCTAGGCTTCCCACGGTTGTTGTTGACGTAAGAGCACGACTGAGCAGTCACCCAAAAATCATTAAGACGTTTGTCGGAGGAGACAGGGTACACCTATTCAATGTGTCAGAGAGCCTAAAGCCATATAGGGTTACAGTTGTTCATCAGCTACAGGAACCAGATAAGGATAAAAGATTGAATTATTGTCGTTGGTTTCAGACGTTCATTGTGCAAAATCCTGCCATATTGTCCATCACATGGTTCACAGATGAAGCATGGTTCCATTTATCCGGTTATGTGACGACGAATAATTTCCAGGAACCTGTGGCCACCGAGATCTCTGGATTTGACAACGTCGGACTTCTTCCTGATGGGGTTACTTAAAAGACAGGGTTTACGCCACACGTCCCCAGACATTGGACAATCTGAAGCACAACATCACACAGGAGCTTCAAGCTAACAACAGAGTCCTTTTGGCCAGTAACATGGAACGACGTGTTGAGTTGTGCCTTATGCAGGATGGAGGACATTTTCAACATTTGCTATAGAGGTAAATAATCTCCCAAAATTCCTCTACATTTTAGGTATAATAAGTTGTCGCTAGCACAATTCGCTTTGAAACAATTAATGGAAGAAATGTGTCAGTTCTATATAAATCACTCTATACAAGAAATTACGCCGTATTTTAAACAGTATTCGTAAAATTCGCGATCGAAATCTCTGCAAAAAACGAGCAAAATGGTATTAGACTTTTTGTTCGTTATATTTTAAGGAATCATATCCTACAACTAATGTACTACCTTATGTTCCACTCTGTATAACTTGTTTTGAACTTAATCGTGATATGAGTAGATGTTAATTTTTAACTTACTAATACTGTAAAATATGGAACAAAAAAATATGGTTGTTTCTTATTCAATCATACATTTAAACAAGATTTTATTAATCTTTGTACTGTAAATAGTTTGGGAAATAGTTTTTTTTTTTTTCGTTGTTGGTAACTCTATAGCATCTACTAGATGCTTTATGGTTGTGCTAACAGATGGAGTTACTTGTCAACAATGTGACGCTGAAACGTGTGTTCAGGTTACTGCCCAGCGACAGTCCTGATGTATTTTATATTTGTGATGATTGGTTAATTAATATTAACCCGGCACACTCACAATCACATTCATACAAATTTCCAGACTCTAGACACCCAGGGAATTCTTCTTCTTCAAGAAAAATTCACCGAGCGCCGAGCCCGGGAATCGAACCCGGACCTCCTGATCTGGAAGCCAGCATGCTGACTAACAGACCACGGAGGCAGTTTTTTTTTTTCCTCATCAAAATTTTCTTTTGTCACAATTTACGTTTTGATCAGTTCTCCTCACACCATCCTTCACTGTGTGTTAGATAGCATTAGTCTACCTTTGGCTTAATGATCCACATCTGTTTAGGCAGAAGACGCAGTGGCAGATGGCTTTTGATGCATCGCGGAGACGTGAGAATTTCAACGTCTTGTATCGTGTCCCCAATTTTAAGCTGGGCTCGCTCTGCTGGGGGGTCGCGGCATCCAAACCTGGAAGCATTTTTTTCAATGACATGACCATCAAATTGTAATTCAATTATACCAATATGAGAGGATCTGTTCTAAGATCATATTATAATAAAGAATATTTCAGCTGATGTATTAGTATCAGAAAACATGTAGAAAATAAATGTTCATTAGAGATGCGTCATCGTTACCATAATAAGGTCTACCGTCCTGACTTTGGGATGGTAAGACGCCCAGCAATCGTCACTGAATAGCAGTAGGGATGTAAGTTCTACGTACTAACCATCTTCGCTCTCAGGGAAATATTCTTGGTACCATTTCTATTAAACCAGAGACGGGGAGCTATTATTATTTATTTATTTATTTAACATGATAGAGATAAGGCCATCAGGCCTTCTCTTCCCTTCTATCAGGGGATTACAACTACAATATTAAGAATACAATTACACTCATAATTACAATTAATTAATTAGTGCTATTTTCTCGACTTTAAAGTTTCTTGAATAAGAAAAAGCTCCTTGCACAACAGTTATTGCTAGATTAGTTTGAAACTTTTCACAGAGGTCAATTAAATGTTTATAAATAAAGTTAAATGAACATTTGCATGAAATATTAATATTAAGTTGACCTGGTTGGCGAGTTCGTATAGCGCTGGCATTCTATGCCCAAGGTTGCGGGTTCGATCCCGGGCTAGGTCGATGGCATTTAAGTGTGCTTAAATGCGACAGGCTCATGTCAGTAGATTTACTGGCATGTAAAAGAACTCCTGAGGGACAAAATTCCGGCACATTCGGCGACGCTGATATAACCTCTGCAGTTGCGAGCGTCGTTAAATAAAACATAACATAACATTAACATTAATGTTAAACTTCTTCGGGGCATATTCATATTGCACTTAGATTAAAATATGCTGTAAGGTAAATTCATTAATTTAAAAATTTATTGTGACTCTCTATTTAGACTCAGCTCTAAAAGCTAATTAATTTTCATTCCTGTGACTATGTTCATGCTTTTGAGCAAATATGAATTTGAAATTTTGAAAAATTTGTTTCAAGGAGCCTTTTTAGTGGTGTCAATATAAAATATATTTTTAAAATGTAATTTCAAAAGTCTTAACCCGAATGACACCAAATTTTGTACAGATAATAGTATTGTGGGCATGTTTATGTAGTTTAAAATTCATATTTTTTATGAAAATTGTAGGAGATTAAAAAATCGTATAAGCGTCCTCTTAGATACACGCAAGTGAATTATGATCCTCGTATAAGCAGGAACTTTGTACCTTTTCAGTGATTGAAAATATTAAAAATACATACATTTTGATCATTATATTTTAAGTTTATACCTTTATACCTCTGATTGAGGTTCTGGCTGATATGTACATCTACAGACGTGGACAAATTATTAACAAAATGGACGATTTTTATGATAATTCTGTTTACAAAATTTGACTTTTCAATTTAGACTACATTTGACAATTTTGGATATTTCCATCATTACAGTAGACAGAAATATGCAAAAATGTCAACTGTAGTTTAAAAAGAAGAGTCAAGTTTTGTAAAAATATATAATAAAAGACTTCAATTTTCCTAATAATTTGTAAATTAGCAAAATTGTCAACTGCATTGAAGAGTCAAATTTTGTAAAAATATAAAACAAAAATCTTCAGTTTTGCTAATAATTTCGAAATATCCAAAATGTCAACTGTAGTACAAATTGAAGAATCGAATTTTGTAAAAATATAAAACAAAAACCTTCAGTTTTGCTAATAATTTGTAAATATGCAAAAAATATCAACTGTAGTCCAAATTGAGTTAAATTTTGAAAAATATACAATACAAATCTTCAATTTTGCTAATAATTTGAAAATACACAAAAATGTCAACTGTAGTCTAAATCGAAGAATCATATTTTGTAAAAATATATAATAAAAATCTTAAATTTTGCTAATAATTTGTCCACGTCTGTATTATCAGGCAGTACATCTCACTTGACGATATGTGTCAGAGGAAGAACAATTGTTTGTATGCATCTGAAGTCTGACTAGTGTAATATGTAGCTAGTCAGCGATGTATGCAATGGAGGGGGAAAGGAACTGGACACTCTACCCTATTATCTTCTGACTTAATTGCCTCATGAGTGATGCGTTATTGACGTCACTTATGAGGTTGCAATCTGTCTTCGATCAGTTGACTAAATTACAATAATATAGGGGTGCCATTCTAAGAGGTGTTGAGGATTTCCCCCTTAATATATAAATTGAATGTTTTTTGTTTAAATTTAATTTAATTTAAATAAGTATTTACTTAGAGTGGGAAGGTTTGACACGAAACCCAGTAGATTCATTCATGTGTCACTGCTTCCTAAATCGTTTTGTTATTCGAGTTGTAAATGTGCCCCTTTTTAATTGTTTTATTGTTGTTACATTATAAGATCGTATAAATAATGAAAATCAGTCTGAATCTGGTTATTTAACCCTCTAAATGAGTTTTCCCAAAGACGATATGTAGCTAAATCGCTTACCCTTACCCGAAAATGGTAGATTTATCTTATTTCATCAAATACGTTTGGTCCGTTTTCAAAATAAAATTTAAAAGTATACAAGAATTAGTTCCACTCATTTAATAAGATTGAAATTCGCCATAATGATCGTAATTTTTCTGTCAGCGGTGTTCTAAAATTAGTATAAAACTTCATACTGTTATAATAGACATCAGTTAAATATATACATCTGAAATCTGACTACTGTAATATATAGCTAGTCGGCGATGTATGCAATGGAGAGGGAAATGAACTGGCCACCCTACCCATTATCTCCTGGCCTAGTTGCGTCATAAGTGTGCCTTCTTGGTATCACTTGTGAGGTTCAGACGTGTCTTCGGACAGTTGACTAAACAACTACAACAACAGTTAAATGTAACTTACTCAAGGAAAGGAGATCTCACGTATTGATTTACTTTCTTGGCCGTTTCGTAGTCCAGGTGGTTAAGTAGCAGCCACACCATTTCCTGTGTCCAAGTGGTACCTGCAGGTATTGCAAAGAAGCACAACTCAGTTGGTGTCGAGTCTTTTTTAATTTACATTCAAGGCTATAATGCAATATTTTTGTCAGCTGTAAATTATCTTGTAATTCAGAGAGATCTGAAACACTTTCTCCAGGAAAATTCATGCACTGATTATCTGGCATTTGTTCGATAGATTTTTTTTCACACTTTCTGATAAGCCTTTCCTAGTTTTAATGAACTGTTGAGGCATAAGATAGTTGAAAGATAATTTTGCGCGATTTAGAAAAATATAAGAACGTATGATACAGTGTGATTTGCTCGCCAGAAGCCTCAAACTTTATACATCTTATTACACAACTTTTAACACTGTATCACTTCGGAATATGTATGATAAGACTTTCTTGTGTTAAATTCTAACGTACCTTGTTTACATACTCAAATGTAAATGCTTTAAAAAGAGCGTGTTTAACTTGTAATTTTAAGCCAATTTTTCTACTATTCCTTTACTGTTTACATTTGTTTTTAAATCTTTTGTATTGCCCCTACTATTATATATTGCCCTTCAAGAATTTCGTTATTCGTTAGTTATAAGTCATTACTTGTGTTATTGTTTTAATTATTGTACTTGTTCCTGAATCACGCATTTAACTTGTAACCGTAAATCATTGCTTGTAATATCCTTTTATTACTCTTAACTGTTCCATTGTTCATGAATTAAGTACTAATTTGAAAGTGAAAGTCAAACTTTGTTATATTAATGTACTATTGTTTATCTTTCTGAAAGGGTTAGACATTCTTGTATATCTTTAGCATTGATTATTCCTCAAACATCTCATTAATCTTTAACAGGATCCATTCTTTCATTAAGGTGCATTCTTCTACATAATTCATGTGAATTGTAACTGTGACCACAATTTTATATTATAATTTTACTATAGTTTTTTGGTTATAAAATATGTATTTTGATGACAACTATAACCCTAATATACCTCAGGGTGAAATAGGGTTCATTAAATTGGATAATAAAAAAAAACTCTAATGTAACACCTGCAACAACTTCTACATAGGCCAGACAGGCAGATCATTTCAAACACGTTACAAAGAACACATCACAGGCATAACAGAATTACAAAACACCTCCACATATGCAGAACATATAAAAATGCTAACCACATCCACAGAGACATCAACACAGACATGGAATACTACACATCCAACCAAAAAGCCAGAAACTAAACACACTAGAACAATTTGAAATGTACAGACACACGAAAACACACCCCAACGATATTCTCAGCACACAACTCAATTTCAAAACACATACACTCTTTAACTCTACATTATACCACACCAACACACCCTCACAGGAAACAAAACAATAGGCGCCAAGACCAACAACGACCAGTTCTGAAGATGACCCATAAATAGGTCGAAACATGTAAACAAGGTACGTTAGAATTTAACATAAGAAAGTCTTATCATACATATTCCGAACTCAAACTTTAGTCAATGAAATCAATATTTATGGTTCGACAAGCAAATTTATATACATATACTTCAAATTGTATAAAATATTACATCCCTACTTGCAGCAGGTTGGGATTCCTGTGACCTTGAATAATCCTGCATTCGTAACAGCAGCCACAGTGGTAGTTGTGTTGTGCACGCAATAAACTTATACATGTGTTCCTTTTTTTTCATAAATACTGGAAAATTGGTTGTTAAAAAGCGTAAGAAAGAGCATTTTGGACTACATTTGATCTAAAAAGTGTACTTTCAAAACGTTACATACAGAAACTGGTAATAAATTTAAGAAACAATAAAGATTAAATTGTAAATTTAACATGTAGGTCTAAAAAGATAATAATGATTAATGTACAAGTTGATAATTATTTTAATGGATGGGATGACAGCAAAAAGAGATTGGGAATTTTTTTAGTGTAATAACCGGTTGTTCTTTATGGTTGTGAAACTTGGACTTTCACTCTGAGAGAGGAACATAGGTTAAGGGTGTTTGAGAATAAGGTGCTTAGGAAAATATTTGGGGCTAAGCGGGATGAAGTTACAGGAAAATGGAGAATGTTACACAATACAGAACTGCACGCATTGTATTCTTCACCTGACATAATTAGGAACTTAAAATCCAGACGTTGAGATGGGCAGGGCATGTAGTACGTATGGGCGAATCCAGAAATGCATATAGAGTGTTAGTTGGGAGACCGGAGGGAAAAAGACCTTTAGGGAGGCCGAGACGTAGATGGGAGGATAATATTAAAATGGATTTGAGGGAGGTGGGGTATGATGATAGAGAATGGATTAATCTTGCACAGGATAGGGACCGATGGCGGGCTTATGTGAGGGCGGCAATGAACCTTCGGGTTCCTTAAAAGCCATTTGTAAGTAAGTAAATAATAAAGATTGTTAGATCTGAAGCCTTTCAAAGGAAAACATAAACTGTGCTAACCTTGAATGTGAAATATTTACAGTTTATATTATCTACAACCACGTAATAAGTAAATAAGTAAGTACAAGCACGTAATATAATTCTATACAAAATAAACCTTTACTCAGCTTCTGTTTAATATAGAAATCTAAACTGTTCACGAATTGTTTATTTTTCGTATTTATTTATTTGTATTACTGAAACAATGTCGTTTTTAATTTAATTTCTTTTAGATGTTACAGGGTATAATGTACTGAAAATCGTCGAAAAATTATATTAATAAGAAAAACCACTTCTAGTAAGGGGAAAATCATTTCCCAGTAAGGAAATAAATTAAAGAGAAGCTACTGCTTCAGCATGAAGTCAAGTTATGTGTACATGAACTGTAAAACATCATCTGCCTAGCTTTAATAATTTTCGAGAAAATTATGTAGGATATAATTTAATATTGTCAATATAGGCAATTCCTTATCCTATTAACAAATTTAACAAATCATTATTGGCCCAAAATATCTAGATTAGAAGTAGTGGCTGCAGAAAGAGAATAATTCATACCGTGTAAAACTTTTAGTGAATAAATTAATCCTTTCAAATATGTTGGATAAAATAGGCTAAAACCTTAAAAATTACTACTACCGGTACTTTATTTGTTCTGATAAATTGCTTCATTAATTTTGTACAGTAAGCGTATTGTATTTAATGTCAATGAGAATCTTATGAAGATTGAATGATACTAACACAATAATCTGTTCTAGACTAGGCTGTTTATTGCTACTAAGTAATAATTATTGTATAGATAATATTTATGTATATATTTAGTGTATGAACTATGTTCGATTATTTTATACTTTCTTTATTTGAAACCGTAAACCTCCTCCCATAGTATGATACGTACTCATCTTACGTTTTCGTTTGTTTTTTATTATATTCCCCTCAAATGAGAAGGACTCGTCTTAAGCTTTCATTTGTTTCTGACGATACATCACTGGTATGAGATGGACGATACTTCTTTCGTATATGGACTCGTCCTATGCTTTCATTTGTTTTTGTTGATATTCCCCTCGTATGATATGGACTCTTCCTGTGCTTTCATTTGTTTTTGACGATACTCCCTTCGTATGATATGGACTCATCCTACGCTTTCATTTGTTTTTGACGATACTCCCTTCGTATGATATGGACTCATCCTACGCTTTCATTTCTTTTTGACGATAATCTTCTCGTATGAGGAGATCTCTTCCTATGCTTCCATTTGTTTTTGACAATACTCCCTTCGTATGATATGGACTCTTCCTATGCTTTCATTTGTTTTTGACGATACTCCCTTCGTATGATATGGACTCTTCCTATGCTTTCATTTGTTTTTGACGATACTCCCTTCGTATGATATGGACTCTTCCTATGCTTTCATTTGTTTTTGACAATACTCCCTTCGTATGATATGGACTCTTCCTATGCTTTCATTTGTTTTTGACGATACTCCCTTCGTATGATATGGACTCTTCCTATGCTTTCATTTGTTTTTGACAATACTCCCTTCGTATGATATGGACTCTTCCTATGCTTTCATTTGTTTTTGACGATACTCCCTTCGTATGATATGGACTCATCCTACGCTTTCATTTGTTTTTGTTGATATTCCCCTCGTATGATATGGACTCGTCCTATGCTTTCATTTGTTTTTGTTGATATTCCCCTCGTATGATATGGACTCGTCCTATGCTTTCATTTGTTTTTGTTGATATTCCCCTCGTATGATATGGACTCTTCCTATGCTTTCATTTGTTTTTGACGATACTCCCTTCGTATGATATGGACTCATCCTACGCTTTCATTTGTTTTTGACGATAATCTTCTCGTATGAGGCGATCTCTTCCTATGCTTTCATTTGTTTTTGACAATACTCCCCCTCGTATGAGATTGACCCCTATTATGTATATTGCTAGTCTGACCATGTTAGAAACAATCACACCAGAGAGGAGTTGGGGAATTTCATCATTTTAAACAAACTCGATGGTTCCAGTCATTATGGCGTAATAATGCCAAAAGATTAAAAGCGAAAAACGGGTTACAAGGGTAAAATAAAATATTCCACAGAAAGTTCAGTTTGTAAATTTTTTACGTGAACAAGCGTTTGTTTGAGGTGCAGTATTCAAGTATTCATAAAGTATTCATGAGAAAATGTCGTGTGTTTAGGGTAACACGGAGTTCAAAAACTCTCCGCTAGATGCTGTACACGTCACAGAGTACACGTGCAGCCATCTGTCGCGTATTGAGTAGCTACTTTCAAGTGAATAAGTGAGTGTTATTAAAGCATTCCGTTGGACGCATTCGTGTCGACGGAATTTAGATACCATGCGGATACCAAAGATTATAATATACTACATAATTGAAGAGGAAGGGTTGATATAATCAACTGAAACTCTAACCAATCAACAAGATAGACGACTTGTGTGTTGTTAAAGCTGCATCTATAGTCCGCACGGTTTAATTTTCCAAGCGTTTACGCCGTTTACGCATGCAATCTGGGAAGAATATTGAAAGAATCAAGTTGAAAACGATACACGGTGCGTCGTATTGAATGTCATATTGACTACGTTAATTAATACATCTTGATTACACAACTTTTAACACTGTATCACTTCGGAATATGTATGATAATAACTTTCTTGTGTTAAATACTATTAACGTACTTTGTTAACATGTTTCGACCTATTTTCGGTCATCTTCGGAACTGGTCGTTGTTGGTCTTGGCGCCTCTACACTACGAACACACCCACAGAGGAAACAAGAGGCGCCAAGACCAACAACGATCAGTTCCGAAGATGACCGAAAATAGGTCGAAACATGTTAACAAGGTACGTTAATAATATTTAACACAAGAAAGTTCTTATCATACATATTCCGAAATTAATCAATATTAAATATCAGTCCAATATTTAGGCCTACTTGATTCTCAAAATTGTAGTTGAACACTCCATAGGCACTCGTATTTGCGATCATCTTCAATAAAACTAATCGTAGTTGCCGCCATTTTCAGCTTGAAAGGTCCAACATCACCAAACAAAAGAATTGTCAGTTTATTCATGGCCACCTAAAACAATCAACTGCTCGCTACATGAACGAAATAACGCAGAAGACACCCACAGACGCTGGGTAGATTTCAGTTGCCGCATGCGCTCTCATTTTTTAGTGGAAAAAGTTAAGCACAATTGAATGCGTTTCGTTCAATCTTGTATACATTCCTTGAATGCTTAAAGTTGAAAGAAAAGTCGAACCGTGTAGATGCACCTTAAGCATCGCAGCTGTATCCTAATAACCATAAATCAAATGCAATGCAAATTCAATCTTAATATATAAAATTGAATGTGGGTATATATGTATGTATGTATGTATGTATGTATGTATGTATGTATGTATGTATGTATGTATGTGTGTATGTATGTATGTATGTATGTATGTATGTATGTATGTTTCTATACAAATCTACACGCTTTGACCGATATGTGCCAAATTTTGCACATTTAATCTTCATAACCACGAGAAGAACATAGGCTACATTAAAATTGTGCAAATGGAAGTTAAATTCATTAAAATTATAAAAAATAAAAATAAATAGATCAAATTGTCATGTATAATATTAAAACGCAAAATCTCCTACAGTCAATTGTTTTTTATTATTGTCTGTTATATTCAACATAGACTTTCACGAGGCCTTGGAAATGTTAACATCAAATTAAATTACATTGTTGTTACAGATCATGAAGGCTAAAACTAGATAATTCATGCAATAAGTATCTTTACGCAGTCCAGGACCGTATTATGAATTCCTCGATGCAGTTTTGTAGATAGTGAGCACACTGTTTTATACAACTGAATTCTAGAATTCTTTGAAACTACAAGGATTGCTACCACATAATTTACTTAATATTGAATAACCAATAACTATTGTGAAATATTGACCCACCAAAATTATGCACGAATAAGAATTGGTGTGAAAAACTCATACGAAACGTAATAGAATTGGCAATATTAACTGCAAAAATAAAAGGAGATGTTTTTATTCCACGTATTGTTAGGATACTCATTCAACTGCAATTTCAATGCCACTAGCATTTGTAATGGCCATATTAAAATGAAGCTCAAGGACAGTCGCTCAAAGTTGCAGGCATTAACTTAAAAACTGCGTGTTTTTCACATCCTCAACTATATTTTATACAAGAAGAGAAAAAAAAAAGATTTTACACATATCAATAAGCAATTCAATGACACTTTTCTCATGTTGCTAATGTGGTATATGAATGTACATAAGCCTACTGAAAATAACATTGTATTAATTCTCAAAATATTGTTGTTCACGTTGCAAATTCAGTATGTTAAGCGTTGTGGAAATAAAAATCTCTTAATTTCTAAACTACCGGTAGGTCTATACGTTTCTCAGAATATTAGTCTTTATGTTAAAAAATGACTTATTGCGAGTTTATATTGTATCTGTATTCTGTGTGTAAAATTAGAATTATTATAATATGTTCTGAATTTATGAAATATAGTTTCAAGTTTTATTTAAAAAAACTGGATATGATATAAGTGGGTGTACAGCGTTCAAGAGGTAAAAAAAAATCTTCCAATATAAATTATATTATATATGTATATATTGATTCAATGCTGAAACTGATCAGAAAGAGGAGAAGGAATTATATTTTCGTTGGGTTTTACTTTGTTTATAGTTTGATTTTTCTATTACTTTATTTGTATTTCTGGCGGTGCGGAAGAGAAGGCCTAACTGCCTTAACTACACCAGAATAAGTAAATAAAATAAATACATAAATAAATAAAACAAATAAATAAATAGATAAATTTAAAACAACAGTTTAACGTCAGACACATGATGAAATGTTTTCTTTGCGGTGCCTGATTTTCAACTGTTTTAAATTGAGTTAACCCTGGCAGGCATTTGGCTAAGGAGTTCATTAATTCATGTAAGTGACGTTAAGTAAAGATTCATCTTTATGGGCGAGGAAAGCTTAGTAAAGACAGTTCGTTTTGGTTGTGTATAGTTAGGTTTCCGAGATTTCCGAAAATTTAATAACCAGTTTAATTAAAAACAGAAGCAGAAAGGAAAACCCGGGCAACGCCGGGTACTTTCAGCTAGTAGTATATATAGAAACCGTATCCATAGTGATACAAAACAAAATCCGGACTATAAAACAAAAACCTACTCATACAATAAAATTATAGGGATTCTGTGAATGCAGTTTACTTTTTTTTTTTAACCCTTGTAAATGACTATATTGATAATGGTGATGATATAGATTATAAACCATAAAATGCATGAAAGAGTGGCAGTTCAACAAGTGAAGACATCTTAAATCTCACCACATTTTGGGTGTGTGACGATCCAGACGTCGTCTGGGCGAACCCTGAGGTCTCGTATCCTCTTCGCATGATTCTGGAACTCCGTGGTCATCGTGGAGCCGGCTGGCCAGACCTTCACAATGCCCTCCGTGTACGTCTGTCGGTTAGCCCTTATGAACCTCTCCACACTCGGACCAGTCATTTTCTCGAATTTTACCTCTTCACATTCGTTTTGCATTTTCCTGTCAATAGATAGGATGGAGCGTGTGAAATGGACAGACAGAATGAGAAATGAAGCTGTGTTGGAAAGAGTGGGTGAAGAAAGAATGGTGCTGAAACTCATCAGGAAGAGGAAAAAGAATTGATTGAATTACTGGCTGAAAGGAAACTGCCTTCTTAAGGATGCACTGGAAGGAATGGTGAACGGGAGAAGAGTTCGGGACAGAAGGAGATATCAGATGATAGACTGTATTAAGATATATGGATCATATGAGGAGACAAAGAGGAAGGCAGGAATTAGGAAAGATTGGAGAATGCTGGGTTTGCAGCGAAAGACCTGCCCTTAGGCAGAACACTATGAGCGAATGAATCATAAAGTAACTTCCGTTTTCATATAGAGAGCTCTGTAATCGGCATAGCTACGCCGTCTTTGCAGTGAATGTTGCCTGATTGTTTGCTTCGAGCAGTGGTACAGAGAGTATCTTTCAGCTTTACTTACAATGTTTTTTTTACGACCCTATATCAACTACTGGGTTATTTAACGTCGATAGAATTAGTGATAGCGAGATGATATTTCGCTAGATGAGGTCGAGGATTCGCCATAGATTGCCTAACATTTGCCGTATGGTTGAGGAAAACCTCGGAGAAAGCCCAACCAGGTAATCAAGCCAAGCGGGAATCGAACCCACGCCCGTGCTTACAGTGCTACACGTGTTCAAAATGTGTGCTCTAATTGAGAATCCCGCCAGCTGTGAGATACGCTCGGTGATACGATTTCTTGTGGCGAAAACTGTATAGCGGCTGAAATCCACCACGTTGTGCTTTGGGGTGATTGTTTTGCACGACAACGCCCACCCACATACTGCGCAGCGTACTGTGTGCGAACTGCAAAATTTCAACTCGGAAGTGTTTAGTCATCCTCCATACAGTCCTGATTTGGCGCTTCGTGATAACCGCCTTTTCATGCATATGAAGAAGTGTCTTACATCGCAGAGCTCTGACGGTGACGAAGAGTTGTAGTCCAGCGTTGTAGGTCGACTTCAGTCACAGACGGGTGACTTTTATGACTGCAGTATTTCAAATCTCGTTCAACACTATGATGTCTCAATTTAACCGAAACTAAGTAGAAAAATAAATCAAAGTTTGTAGTTTCAAACAAATCCTGTAATCACAGTGTCATTTTTGTTACGATAAAACGGAATTTACTTTATAAATAGCTCTCGTATTTTACAAAGTCCTTAATTCCGTTCAGTGAATCAGTAAAGAATCTAGGTATTTATATGGATAAAAGTTTAAATTGGAACCTGCAAAAAAGTACTCTCATTAATCCACTCGTTTAGGCGATTGAAGAATTTTCGACCCTTTTCCATGAAAAAAATGTCAGTGCAAACACTCGTCATGCCCCACTTGATTACTGTGATATTCTGCTTACTGATAAGCGTTACTTCGGCGCAGAGACTACAAAGTGTTTAAACGTCCGTTTCGTCTGCAATATCCGCCGGGCTTTTTAAATCACCATCCCTCGAAATGTTGTCCTGGCTGGTCTAGAAGATCGTAGGAAAATCCATTTCTTTCCCTTCTCTTTCAGACATATTGCATTTCTCCACTCCTGTCTATCTTTTAGACTATTACTCGTTTTTAAAATCTATCCACCCATCATAACCTAGACACACGATCACAAGACTATTCAAATTATCCATTCCCTCCCACCGAACATCCTTTATTCATCTTCTTTCACTGTGGCTGTTCCTCGACTTTGGAATTCCCTACCGAGTAATGTCAGGGACTGTCAGACATCAAACCAATTTAAGAATAGGCTAACGAAATATTTTTTAACAATTCTTGTTAACAATAATAGCTGTTTCAGGTTTCTCAATGTTTAATGCTTATATATATCAAGATAAATATCTAAATTATCTCACTATTATTATTATTTTATTATTATTATTATTATTATTATTATTATTATTATTATTATTATTATTATAACTATTTCTTACGAATGTTTATTATTGTCACACTAACATTACTTATCCAACTTTCATTATTTTGTTTCAAAATGTTTTTTATGGTCTAGATATTAATGTAATAACTATGTAAAAATTGTATTCAATTAGAATTAGAGTCTGGCTGGGCGGAAGAGAAAAAAGCCTTAGCTTGCCAGATTAAATAAATAAATTATTATTATTAAATTATTAATCTGGTTTAAACCCACAAATTAAGAGCTAATCATTATTTAGAAACATAGTGTTCACCTAATATAAAAATTACCTGCGAAATCTTAAATAGACCTCTACAGTGAAACTCTACCAGCAAACTAACAAATGTACGAATGCTATAACATTTCTCATGAGTGATCAGAAAATAAATTTGACGTCACTATTAAAGAAAGTAATGTAACAACAAGACCATTGATTACTAAAACAGATGAAGCCAAAGTCTGTCGTGTTGTTGATTCGTATACTCGTCACTTAATGAACTACAATGCAGGTGTCAAAGTGTTTGTGAATAACGTGGCATGTTGCACGCAAAGGTTAGCGTAGCTATACTGACGTACGAAAATTCAAAGCCTATGATGAAGGTCTTGAGCATGGAGGGGCAATTGGTACCCATAAAGTGCTAAAAAACCTTATAAAAGAGAAGGACAGACGGAGCCAGCCGCAGCAGTTACAAGTTGTTTGTAGTTTCGCTGCAAAAGCAGTTCACTGCCACGGTGCGCTCTGGCGGCTCATGCAGGTGGTCGTGATATCTACTCCATGATTTGAATTTCAGAATGACGCATGGTACAATAATTATAGTAATTTTAGACAGACTGTACCTAAATACACATAACAAAATTATATTATTTCCTAGCTTTGTAAATTAGTTTAGTACTGGAAACACAAACTGAATACAACCTTTTCAAGATTCAACAAACATAGCTGCAACACTTATTTTATTATTACGTTATTTGTTAATATTTATTTATTTATTTATGTATTATTTATTTATTTATTTATTTATTTATTTATTTATTTATTTATTTATTTATTTATTTATTTATTTATTATTTTGCTAATAATTGTAACATAAAATATAATATATACAGAAAAACATTATCTCACCCCTGAAAGAGTAGAACTCGTGCTCAGGGGCGGATTCCTGAATTGAAATTAATAATTATACAATACAATTTGTCTTATGTCTACTGTGCAATTATAGTATATAAATTTAAATTTACAATTTTTCAATTTTTATAAATTCCATACATAACTTTTTAAATTTAATACTAGAACTATTAGAATTGACAAGATTAGGATATTTAAATATAAACTAGTGGCTTGTGCAGCAAATGCTGCTGCAAACTAAGTTCGTTAGACGTTCAAATGAAAATTTTTCAGAATTATTTTCAATGAAGAATACTTGTCTTTTTGATAGTTATTTGCTTCCATAATAATGAAACATACTCCCTCTGAATGGATTTTCTAGGCCAAACACTTTTTCTTGAACCTACTCAACTTCAGTTTTTGAGTTTCAACGCGAAAACGCAAGTATCAATGTCAGGACGATAGCAGTAGCTATTTCAGGTCATTGTGGATTGTAGGCAAAAGTTAAAAAAAAATATCAGGTTTGCTAACCTTTCGAACAATAGCATTTTCGTATAGCTGCTGCATGTAGAACTTGAAATGTAGAGCGTAAAATCATTTTATCCTACTAAGAGATCTTGCTGAAATGATCTGGAGACTACAAAATTTTCCAGGCCTCTTATTTTATCAGTAAGTAATACCTTTTTATCTTTCCTTAGGAACTGTAATTTTTGCGCTGTCTCGAGCCAATACTGAAGACAATGACACATATTAATATCTACACTACACCGCCATTAAGTATATGAAAAAGACCCAACCCCACTGGGTTAATAAGTATAAAAATATTTGATTTTTAATAACAATATTATTATCTTACTTAACTTTTGTAGTTATATATAGCAGTCACTCGTAAATTATTGAAATGAAGATCTAAATTAAGATATTCTCTACATTTACTTACATAACCTCAAAACGTTTCAATTTCATATCATCAATATAGCATTAATATGTATAATTAATGAAAAATAGTGACATCATGATATTAACTATAATAATATTTAATTTCTAATGGTAATAATGTCATCAAACCACCTCAAGTTTCGTAAATTTCAATACCCAATACACAGCTGTACTCAGACAATTATACACTGCAGAATCAGTTTTTAATAACAAATTGAATTGAGCTCTAAATATGTCGGCAATCCTGCAGGGCATGGCCTTCGTGTAATAGCCTATTGTTGATTGTAGTATGTGTTTTGTTCTGAAATTCAATCAAGTCGGCCGTGATTCAATAAAATTAGTTCTCAAAACTGACAACAGATGGAATTTGGAAAATAGGAAAATTATGTAGGAAAATTGACATTTCACTGAAAACTACTACTTTTCCGAAAAACTTTGGATGCCAGGCATGAAAATGGGGTCACTCATTAAAATACTTTCAGCCTTTTTCCCGTAATTTCCATTACCAGTTCAAATTATATATATAGATTTGTTATATATTCTTGGGCCTAAATTACTACTATGATTAAATACTGTAACAGTGTTGCATTTTGGTTCAAACAATCTTAAAGAATTCGTACCTTTTTTTTCGTAACTATGAGAATACAATTCAAAATTATTTCGATTTTATGTATGAATTTTATTAATACAATATAATAAATTTGT
Organism: Periplaneta americana; assembly: GCA_025594305.2. NCBI lineage: Eukaryota > Metazoa > Arthropoda > Insecta > Blattodea > Blattidae > Periplaneta > Periplaneta americana. The sequence goes on from JAJSOF020000001.1 coordinate 8,115,405, forward strand.
CTTACGTTAAGTACATTAAAGTCTAGAAACAGATTTTGAGATGGAAAATCAATAGGTTTATGAAGACATATTTTTAATTATTTTCTTCTGTAATAAATAAAGTGTTTATTATATGTCTTATTTGAGACATAGAACGCGAGAATTTACAAGTCTTTATACGTTAAAGAGTATTCCTCTGTTCTCAGAAAGGTAATGGTCTGTATTCGCAAGCAATCACAACTTCAAGGAAGTAATTTTTACATATCACGGCAGATGAAATAAACTTACTTCTGAGCTCTTTCTGTACTCTGGGAGCTATTACACTTCTTCCTTGTATTGAATTCTGCCTCAAGCACATACAGTAGCCTATATATGGAAGCAAAGCGTATATTTGAAATTCTGACTTAGGCAGCATTACGACCAGTTCGATTTCTGATTTCGCTGGAATCTGAGTGGCGTGCTGTTCTGTAGATTTATCAATTCAAGTTATAAACTTTCAGGATTTTCTATCGGCTTTAAGCCTAAAGATTTCAGAAAACAGCCAGTCGGTTAAGGCGCTTGTATCCTATCACTAGCTTCAACAGTCAGCTGTTGAGATATACTGCACGGCATTCCCGCTACTCAGTAGTGATGTGTGGTGACCTTTTGATTAGTAGCATGCGATAACGCCATATGAGTGATATATGTTTGAAAACACTCAATCTTGTCGGCCCAGTTGTAACACCAACACAAGATAAAGGATATTGGGCGAGTTTTTAAGAGTTGGAATTCATTCGTATTTGAACATTGTGGTTGTATACAACGCAAAAAGACCTCGTAAATTATCAAAAGGTTGTTGGATAATAGTTGACGTGTTCAGAAGCGAATAGGTGTGTTTGTGATAACACTGATAGCAATATGAATGTCAAAGAGCTCTCTACTGAGGTATGTGAATCATTTATTTCTGTAGAAAACGTAGTAGGTCATGAACAGTGTTTAAAAGTGATAGGGGATTCATTGAAACACAATCATTTCGTGAAACTTTTGTATGCTCTTCGTCATTGTTATTACTAGCATGATTAGGACTGTAAGGGTGTTTGGTATTTGAAATTAAATTTTGATATTTCTTTAAGTACGTATTTTCATAATAAACTGCTTTCTCACTCCATGAGGTCTGATCTAGAGACAACAATGTAATTGATAATCGGAATGATTCATAAATCAATCGCCAATGAGTTTGAAATTGTAATGGATATTAATAATCCATGTTGAATCTTTCGTACACTACTTTTAACACTTTAATATTAATAATTGATTAAATGGCGATCTTACTCGTGTTAATTATGTAAGCAAGTGCGGCTTAAAGCTGTTTCGGTGCTACTCGACACCATTCTCAGAGCCTACTAGATCTCGGCGCTATCTCAACTTCGCTGCCTGTTGTATGGGTGCGTTCGTGTGATGAAGAGTTGTGTCAAATAGTGTGTGTGTTCTGAAATTGATCTCTGTGTTGAGAATTTGATTGAGGTGTGTTTTAGTGTGTCTGTATATTTCATATTGTTCTAGTGTGTTGAGTTTTTGGTTTTTGGATTGTACGTGTAGGATTTCCATGTCTGTATTTATGTTATTGTATGTGTGGTTAGCATGTTATGTGTTCGGCATATGTAGATGTATTGTGTCCTCTGGTTATTGCTTTAATGTGTTCTTTGTATCGAGTTTGGAATGATCTGCCTGTCTGTCCAATGTAGAAACTGTCGTAACTATTGCATGTGAGTTTGTATACGCCTGTGTGGTTGAATTTATTTGTTTGTGCGAGATCGTGCGTATATGCTTGGTTTCCGCACGAAACCAATCCCAGTGGAAAGTCTAAAATTCCACATTCAGTATTCCCAACCTAACACAAATAACAATTTCCCTCTTCTTACCGCTTAAGTGACATTTTGATTTTACTGCTTTAGGCTTTTAACATATTATTTTTAGAAGTTCAATATAGTAATAATTATAAATTGGAAACGTACCACTGCAATTTCACCTAAATTGCAATGTTAATTATTGTTTTTAAATATTTGCAAAAATTAGTAAACTCTACAACTCCATTAAAGTTACTGCATTCGTGATGCAAGTAACATTAAGGAAGCCGTGATAAAATCAACAAGATTCCAGATGCCGATGTTATTACTGCAATATATTATATAAATAATATTGTTAAAATATTAAAATGAAAAATAAATCATTACATAACCTTACCGTTTGTTTTAAGTTCGCATTTATAGACTGGGGGGGGGCGGGAGGAAGACAGACGTATATCACGGCCTGCTGGAGTATAGTAAACACAGAAAACATTTTAAAGCAACAATGTTGAAGATAGATATTTTGTTTTGCTAATTTGCCGTCATTGAACAGAAACCAAGATGGAGATTTCATTGCAACTAATTAGAAATTCCTCTTTCAGGTATGTAATAACGATCTTCGCACAAAATAATGTACGATACACGAGCGGTATGTTTTCTTTCAATTCTCGGAAATTAAAAAGCTCAACTATGTTTCGCTTTTTCAAACTTTTCCTCGAACATGAAAACTTCAACATACCGCTCTTGTAACGCATATTACTATTGTGTTGTTTGTGTGTTGAGATGTCTTTGTAGTGTGTTTTCTGTTCTGTATGCTATGTTGTATTTCTATTTTCTGAATGAGGATGCGATCTTGTGTGTGTTTTTGTTTTCGTATGTTAGTGTGATGTATTTCTTGTGTTCTTGTGTTTGTGTTGTGTTTTGTGTTTGTCGAGTTTTTGTTTTGTCTTCCTTATGATGTTGTCTATTATGTTTGGGTTGTAAACATTTTCTTGTGCTATGTATTTGATTGTGTTCACTTCTTCAATAAAATTCTCAACACACAGATCAATTTCAGAACACACACACTATTTGACACAACTCTTCATCATACGAACGCACCCACACAACAGGCAGAGAAGTTGAGATAGCGCCGAGATCTAGTAGGTTCTGAGGATGGTGTCAAGTAGCACCGAAACAGCTGTAAGCCGCACATGCTTACATAATTAACACGAGTAAGATCGCCATTTAATCAATTATTGGGTATTAATAATTTATGACATTAGTTCATTACACAGAATTGGATTCGTTTGTATATCAATACCACAGTTAAGTACTTTAGAATTAAACTGTGTTAAATTAGCTATTTCTATCTTTACACTCCCCAAGTACGATTAATAATGAATTCATTGTAGGCCTAATGTCACATTCGTCTTCGCTTTATATTTTATCACCGCTGGCTAGATTCGAAACTACTTTGTTTTAAACTACAGGTCTACTATAATTAATGACGTCACCATATTAGCAGAAAGTGTGTTCATAGTAGCGTCGTGCAATACAGGCGCTATGTTCGGTTCCAGTTTGCAGAGAATGGCGAAGTTCGATATTCGCCGATGTTTACTCTTCATAGTAGTCTGTCGTATTTGTTCCACTTTTTATAAAAATATTCCCTGTCCTCCACTCCCATCCCTTCATGTTTTAACCGCTTAAGGATTTGCAATTAGTTTTTCATATGAAATCAGGCTGAAATAAGACGAAGTTTGTAATGTCTTGGTTACCTTTCTTATGCTCGAACATTGCTGGACATTAGTTCATAGATCTCGAATGTCAACAAAAACGCCTCACATTAAAGAAATGGATGGGATGTAGGAAAAGTGTGTATGTTAGTTCACTGAGATACTCGAATTTTTGTAACAATGCTCAAAAGATATATGAAATAAGGATAGTTAGTCCATTGAAGTGTGTGAAGAATATGACAAGATCTTAAATTATAGAATAGACAATGTTTGAATTAATAGAATGCGTGTAGAACGATATATAGCGTGAACTGTAAGTAATTTCATTAATTTCAGGGGGTTATTCTTTGAGGTAATTAAAAAAATAATAATTCAGATTTTCTCGTTTGCGCTTCCTTTTGAGCTAAAAATTGGTTTATATGAAACATTTCGTAGCGTGTTTTAGAGTGATTGATTTAATTCCCAATATGCGCAGTCAGTTTAGGAGAATACTGTATTGTGATAATAAATGTTTGAAAGAATTTTACTTTTGTTCTTCAAGTGTGCAGAAGTTTGATCCGAACAAATATAATTTTTCGTTCTGCAAAGGGATTTTACAATATTACATTTCTTCAGATCAAATTTCTACACATTTAAAGAACAAAACAGAAATTCTTTCAATTATTTATTATCATAATACATTGCTCTCTTAAATTGACTGAGCATATTGGGAATTAAATCAATGGCTTTCCCAAAACACGCTATGAAATGTGGGCAGTTTCTTCACTGAGCCTGTGACCCAAACAATTCCTTTTCCTCTTCCTGATCAGTTTCAGCATCATTCTTTTTCTCCCACTCTTTCCAACACAACTTTATTTTGTATTCTGTCTGTACACTTCACACTTCCACATTTCAAATACTGTCTTCTATTCGCTTCTCTTCACTTCGTGGTAATGTCCATATTTCTGCCCCATACAATACCACAATCCATACAAAGCACTTCATTAATCCCTTCCTTAGTTCTTTTTCCACAGCTCCGCAGAAGATGCTCTCCTCCTTTTGACTTCTGGCAGCAGCTAATGTTACTGCTTATAGTACACCTAAAGTATTTGAAACTGTCCACTTGCTCTACTGTCTTAGTATTCGCACGTTTACTTTCTTTATTTTTCTTCCGACAACCATGGTCTTCATCTTGTTTGCATTTATGGTTCAATAAAAGTGGCACTAATAGTAATATACATTACAAGAGCGGTATGTTGACGTTTTCATGTTCGAGGAAAGATTGAAAAAGCGAAACGTAGTTGAGCTTTTTTAATTTCCGAGAACATAAAAACAAACATACCGCTCGTGTATCGTACATTATTTTGTGCGAAGATCGTTTATTACATACCTGAAAGAGTAATTTCTAATTAGTTGCAATGAAATCTCCATGTTGGTTTCTGTTCAATGACGGCAAATTTGCAAAACAAAAAAATATCTATCTCCAACATTGTTGCTTTAAAATGTTTTCTGTGTTTACTATACTCCAGCAGGCCGTGATATACGTCTGTCTTCCTCCCCCAGTCTATAAATGCGAACTTAAAACAAACGGTAAGGTTATGTAATGATTTATTTTTCATTTTAATATTTTAACAATATTATTTATATAACATATTGCAGTAATAACATCGGCATCTGGAATCTCGTTGATTTTTTCACGGCTTCCTTAATGTTACTTGTATCAGGAATGCAATAAGTTTCGTGGAGTAGTAGACTTTACTTAATTTTTGCAAATATTTAAAAACAATAATTAACATTGCAATTTAGGTGAAATTGCAGTGGTAAGTTTCAATTTATAATTATTACTATGTTAAACGTCTCTAAAAATAATATGTTAAAAGCCTAAAGCAGTAAAATAACTGTCGCGCTTAAGCGGTAAGAAGAGGGAAATTGTTATGTGTGTTACGTTGGGAATACTGAATGTGTTATTTCACACTTACTGCGTATTGGTTCTGTGCGGAAAACAAGCAAATACGCACGATCTCGCACAAAACAATTTTCGTCTCAAAATCTGTCTCCTTGGTTACAAAATCGCCAAGAGATGTAATGCATGCTAAAACGACTTGAAGGGTCAGCGTACAACTGAACTAGACCGCGACAGAAACTTTCACTGGTTGCAATCTTGTTGAAGTGTTGATAAAGTGCCTTACACTACTCTCTGAAAACCGGATTTTAAAAATATCAGTAGGCAGGCATATAATCATAAACTTTTTAACGATTCCAGCAGTACAATACTATTCTTTCTTGACATCACAATCGAAAACCGCATTTCGTGATCCAGCATGGTTGCTGATGAGGTAGGTGTATTGAATACTTTCACTACGTAAGTAAACAATGTAATATAAATTGCGTGTATTTTTTCATACTTTTGCACCTCCACTTCCCGCCTTCGAAGTATACTTACTTACTTACTTACTTACTTACTTACTTACTTACTTACTTACTTACTTACTTTTAAGGAACCCGGAGGTTCATTGCCGCCCTCACATAAGCTCGCCATTGGTCCCTATCCCGAGCAAGATTAATCCATTCTCTATTATCATATCCCACCTCCCTCAAATCCATTTTAATATTATCCTTCCATCTACGTCTCGGCCTCCCTAAAGGTCTTTTTTCCTCCGGTCTCCCAACTAACTTTCTATATGCATTTCTGGATCCGTCCATATGTGCTACATGTCCTGCCCATCTCAAACGTCTGGATTTAATGTTCCTAATTATGTCAGGTGAAGAATACAATGCGTGCAGTTTTGCGTTGTGTAACTATCTCCATTCCCCTGTAACTTCATCCCTCTTAGCCCCAAATATTTTCCTAAGCACCTTATTCTCAAACACCCTTAACCTATTTTCCTCTCTCAAAGTGAGAGTCCAAGTTTCACAACCATAAAGAACAACCGGTAATATAACTGTTTATAAATTCTAACTTTCAGATTTTTTGATAGCAGACTGGATGATAAAGCTTCTCAACCGAATAATAACACGCATTTCCCATATTTATTCTGCGTTTAATTTCCTCCCGAGTGTCATTTATATTTCTTACTGTTGCTCCAAGATATTTGAATTTTTCCACCTCTTCGAAAGATAAATCTTCGATTTTTATAGTTCCATTTCGTACAATATTCTGGTCACGAGACATAATCATATACTTTGTCTTTTCGGGATTTTCTTCCAACTCTATCGCTTTACTTGCTTCAACTAGAATTTCCGCGTTTTTCCTAATCGTTTGTGGATTTTCTCCTAGCATATTCACGTCATCCGCATAGACAAGCAGCTGATGTAACCCATTCAACTCCAAACCCTGTCTGTTATCCTGAACTTTCCTAATGGCATATTCCAGAGCGAAGTTAAAAAGTAAAAGTGATAGTGCGTCTCCCTGCTTTAGCCCACAGTGAATTGGAAAAGCATCAGCTAGAAACTGGCCTAAGCGGACTCTGCTATAAGTTTCTATAAGACACATTTTAATTAATCGAACTAGTTTCTTGAGAATACCAAATTCAATAAGAATATTATATAAAACTTCTCTCTTAACCGAGTCATACGCCTTTTTGAAATCTATGAATAACTGATGTATAAAAATTAAAAACATTACACTTTAAGTATACTTGAGTCTGTGTTTCATGCAGTAATGTCTACCTCTAGCAGAACAATGCACACACTGCTGACGTGCGTCGGCATTGTTTTCACAGCTGGGGCACACATCGCAGGTTCTGTTGTGCGAGTGCTAAGCAAGAGTGTATGATGCACCCCGCGGAGTTTCGCAGTTGCGTAGGAAGAGTCGTGTTATTCAGGATTCGCTGTGTTCATTACAGTACGTTGACCATAGTCGTGTTAAAGAAGGTTTTACTTGTTTTTTTTTTTTTTTGTTAAGTGGAGGAGATGGTTAAATATGTTGAATAATCTGTAAATTCTCAAAATAAATCCTTTAAAGTAATGTTTGAAATGTGAAAAACATATTACAGAATATAAAGCGCATTAATAACCATGTCCACCTCTGGCTGATATGTACATCTACATCTCCTCACCTGAATGCAAGAACTAGGTAATTGAATTTTTCCTATTTTGAGATTTTGCCTATTTACTTATTTATTGCACTAAGGAATATGTTCGATTAGGGAAAACACAGGAATTTTACTTGAAGCAAGTAAAGAGATAGGTTTGGAAGTAAGACAAAGTATATGATTATGTCTCGTGACGAGAATATTGTACGAAATGGAAATATAAAAATTGGAAATTTATCTTTTGAAGACGTGGAAAAATTCAAATACCTGGGAGCAACAGTAACAAATATAAATGATACTCGGGAGGAAATTAAACGCAGAATAAATATGGGAAATGCGTGTTATTATTCGGTTGAGAAGCTTTTATCATCCAGTCTGTTGTCAAAAAATCTGAAAGTTATAATTTAAAAACAGTTATATTACCGACTGTTCTTTATGGTTGTGAAACTTGGACTCTCACTTTGAGAGAGGAACATAGGTTAAGGGTGTTTGAAAATAAGGTGCTTAGGAAAATATTTGGGGCTAAGAGGATGAAGTTACAGGAGAATGGAGAAAGTTACACAACACAGAACTGCACGCATTGCATTCTTCACCTGACATAATTAGGAACATTAAATCCAGACGTTTGAGATGGGCAGGGCATGTAGCATGTATGGGCGAATCCAGAAATGCATATAGAGTGTTACTTGGAAGGCAGGAGGGAAAAAGACTTTTGGGAAGGCCGAGACGTAGATGGGAAGATAATATTAAAATGGATTTGAGGGAGGTGGGATATGATGATAGAGATTGGATTAATCTTGCTTAGGATAGGGAGCAATGGCGGGCTTATGTGAGGACGGCAATGAACCTCCGGGTTCCTTAAAAGCCAGTAAGTAAGTAAGTAATATGTCTCGTTTTCTTTTACCTATTTGTTACATTGGAAAACAATGTCGCTGGTATCGTTCGATCAGTTACCTAGTTCTTGCATTGCAATCTGTGTGATTTTTGCTATAACAGAGATAACTAAAACACGTAAATTTCGAGTTACCTAGTTCTTGCGTATTATCAGGCAGTACATATCACTTGACGATAAGCCTATGTGTCACAGGAAGAACAATTTGTGTATATCTGAAGTCTGGTTAGTGTAACGTGCAGGTAATCGGCGATGTATGCAATGGAGGGAGAAAGGAACTGGGCACCCTACTGCATTATCTCGTGATCTAGTTGCCTCATAAGTGGTACCATGTCGGTATCACTTGTGAGGTTCAGCTTCTGTGACTCCTACGTTTTTAAAGTTGTGGTGCATAGAATTTTTCAGACAGTGGAGACTGATATTTCCTGTAACTTTATTTTGTTTCGTTGAATTCTTTTCCTTTAAACTACTCTTTGACATGTGAAAAACTCGTTACATAAAATATGATTCAAATTTGTAGCCTTGTCACCTGTTCTGACGCCATTTTTAAGCTCTGGTACACAGGATTTTAAATTATATTGAACTTCGCAGTTTCCTGTAACTTTAACATGTTTGTCACATTCTGCACAAAAAGCTGTATATCTTCGGAACTATTCATGTTACATGCATTATATTTGTTGCACACATACTTTAGATTGTTAGGAAACTTTTCACTGGAATATAAATTTGTTATTTTGTTCCATTAAAAAAATTTGCCTCCATATTTTAACAAAAGCCCCTCCAAAATTCATTCTCAAGATGTAATTCTTTATCTTAAACATTTCAAAAATCAATATAAAAAATTGTGCTTAAGACATTTAAAAAAATGTGTTTTTAAGAGCAAAATGCCATAGAAGTTTAAATGCACATTTAAAAATGACTGAGACATTTCCATTTTAGTGAATTAGGGCCTATTCTTTTGGGTATCTTATTTCAAAATTTCAGCTCCATTTCATCTCATTTTCTACTGGAGTTTCTTTTATTCAGAAAGTAGCCTAAGCCTAATAAGTATCATAGAAAAACATGTATGTATTTATTCACACTGCAATGGGTATATACCCGGTGGCAGTGGTAACTAATTACACTCAATAAAGACAATAATAAACTTATTAATTAAAAATACAATTAATAATAATATTAATAATTAATACTAATAATAATAATAATAATAATAATAATAATAATAATAATAACAGGGAATATCATAAATTAAATGAAGCACGATCACTTAAAATAACACTTAAAATAAATCTAATTTGTATCTTAAACCTAAGTTCGAACTAAAACCCACGAGTATGATATGTTCATATCTGCACAAGTACCTTTCAACATTACACTCATTTCGCTGTCAACTCACTCACTGCACTGGAACTACGACACATTTCACTGATTCTATCCTGATTTCACTAACACTTCAAAAACTTTTCACTGTTCAAATACTTTGCACTGCCACTATAAACTATAAAGCTTCCTGACAGGAACACGTTTCACTTACACATCACACTTCACTGACACAACATAATTCTTCACTGATACAACACACTTCACTGATACAACACACTTCACTGACACAACATAATTCTTCACTGATACAACACTTCAATAACAAAATATCATTTACACCCTTTAAATACTGTGTATAATTACCGTCTATTAGTAAAGTCCTTAAGCCTATTTTTAAATACATTTTTGGTTGTTGGTAAAGCCTTTAGTAAGTCTGCAGGTAAAGCATTCCAGTCCCTGATAGTACGATTGAAAAGAAAACTTTCCAGTGTCCGTCCTCTGCCTTCTTTCCCTCAATTTATATGAGTGGTCGTTCCTTGAAGAGTAATTTGGCGGCTGCAACCTATTTTTTATTTCTCTCCAGGCAGGCTCACCTCTGTATGTTTTGAACAGTGCGCATAATCGAATTCGCGTTCTCCTGTCCGTGAGTGTGTCCCATTTTAATGGTGAATTTTTCCGACAACACTTGAGAGCCCGTTTTTAATCTTTTCCAGTGTCTTAATATGTTCTATTCTGTAAGGATCCCAACATGCAGCACCATATTCCATTACTGGACGTACTAGTGATTTATATGCAATCTCTTTGGATTTATCAGAGCCTTTTCTTAGTACCCTCATCACAAAGAGCGTATTCCGAATCTCACCGGTGAGCAATCCGATGGCATAACGGTGTTCCGAATTCCACCGATGACGTCATTGATGCTCCACCGGTGTCGCACCGGTGCACAGTGGGCCAGAATCGACTCAAAATGGGACAAAATTATTTTATGTCTCTATTGTTTTCTTGGATGTATAAAATCAATAGTTAATCAATAATTTTCACTTTTTCTTTATGTTAAAAGCACTTTTAGAACATAATAGTTTCTTTATTGAATATCTGATTCCTCATCATTACATTTTCATTACTGACATTTTCTTCATGAATGACACTTTCTTCTTTTTCCTCACTAGAGTCTTTCAATAGCTGTAATCCTTCCTTCCACAAGGGAGTTTTGTGTTTTATATGTGACTTTCTTGATATTTGAAATGAGAGTATCGGAAGATATGAGAAGGTTGTTGACTAAATCTGTCCTTGTATTTTTACGAGAACTTTTCCTTGTGTGGGGCTCTCGATATATTATTTTAATATCTTTATTATGAGCCTCCTCAGATAACTGTGCATTTGGAAGCAGAGCTCAGTTAATAATCTGAGACCCATGGATGAGAATTTTGTGTACGCTAGCTGGGAGGTTAAACTAGGAATACTTCTGAATGAACAATTTTGCATTTTCTAGCGCATATTGATTGAAAGAATCAACTTTAATGTCTCTTCCACTAGAAATTACTCGAAGAACAATTGCAAAACGTATAATTCTTTATGTATCCCGGTTATGGATATGTTAATTCGGGATTTGAGAAGAATCTTGTAGCAGTATTCCCGTTGTTTGAGGTTCCACACTCTCCTGGTTTAGGTTTGTTCACAAGAAGTCCCGTCTCATTTGGAAACCGACTCTGAATTTCTTCCTTTCTCCTTTTCATAAATACGTCTGGCTATATGATTTAACATACTCTGTAACTTCACTTCTGCACTTATTTCTGTCAGAGTAATATCACATGGATAGCAATGCAGCTTTGCTTCTCGAACTTCGTTATACGCTGGATATAAATCTACATTTCTACATTTTGCTTGTAGTCTCAATAAAGTGTACTGGTACTTAGATAATTTCGTATCCATTATCAGGGCTAAAACGTCGTCACCACTATATTTTGCAACATTTTTGCAGGAACCACTATGCTCGTTATATGCAGTTGGAATTTTTGCCGCACGGTTTGGTGTACTTAAGCAGTTTTCATTAATTTAGCTGCTTCTTTTTACCAGAAGCCTTCAGACTTATCTGAGTAGCAAGAGCAAGCGCAGCAGGATCAGCAGCTTCTCTGAGATGTTCAGTTTTCCTCCTCTTGGTCTTCTAGATGATTCAGAGAACAATTTTCTTGGATGACCAGAATGACTATACAACTATGAACATCCAGCCACATGTTCAACATGAAATTTATTACATGGGAGCAGCTTAAATTCTTGATCCAATGAACTGTCATATTTTTCTTCCTATTTATGTTTCATTCTGTAGCAATTCTGCTATCTTTTATTCAAATTACTGCAGAATGAATTATTTTTTTCTTTAGTTCTGAAGAAAATCTTGTTGACAATTTTCACGTAATCCTAATTATGAAATAACAAACTCATGAACAGCTGTCTTATCATTATTTTGTAGCAAGGTTTCCATGATTTCACGGTGTAAAAACAGCGGTCATCTGGAATAGTAATGAATAATACTGTACGTAGGTATCTGAATTTTCGCACATTAAACAGAAAAGTGCAAGTAGCTGCAGCTGAATACGACTTTTCTGCAATCTATAGGGTCTGTTTAAACCATCGACACAAAAGTTTTCGTAACATCGAGTGACACGCACTTTATAACCCTCTTTAAATATTGAAAACTAAAATATATTAGCTTAAATTGCATCCCTCCGAGTTATCACAAATATTTACACTCTATATAAACCAATTCAAAATTACATGTATTCCTAATAAAACCTACCCTTTGTTCTAACATTCTCAGCCATTGTTATTTCTTTATTCACGAATATGACCACGTAACACACACCACTGTCTCTAGCGCACGGCCTAGGACTGACTGGTGCGCTATCGCCTGGTTACAATAGCTCTCTTTCGAGGCTGTAGCCACAGTTGTTAAAACATGTTATCGATGATGCATCATGAGTTTAGTGCTCACCAGGATCCCTACTATGAGTATACACTGTCGAAAGTATTGTTAAAAAGTTCATTTTTTCAATTTTGTCCCATTTTTACTCAGTCTGGCCCACTGTGCGGTGCCATAAACTTGCAGAGGTGGTGGCAGTCTCCATCAGCCGCCATCAGTGAATCTGATTGGTTCTTGTATAGGGCGGGAATTAGCAGACGAATGACATCGTGCACTGTTGTGTCATGGCGGTGTGTTCTGCTGTATTGTTTGTAATGAGCACAACGTAAAAACAATATGTTAATGGCTTATGAGCGAACATGTCAACGGACCAGTTATTACTACCGGTTCAAGAAATAAGTTGTTTATGATCTCTTTTATTTGAACGGGATGGCAGTACGGAAATTTCGCAAAATTTTGCTAGCGTAGCACAGATAACCTCTTACACAGTCGCCATGACAGCATCGATTCTTCCAGCAGTTTTGTTCCTTATTTTCGTTGCAACGTGACGTCATTTTTATGCCACCGGACCGGTGAGATTCGGAATACGCTGAAAGTGTAACGCTCTCCATGCTTTTCCCGCTGTGTCTGTAACGTGTTCCCCCAGCCGAGATCGCTGCTAAATGTTATTCCGAGGTATTTACATTTGTTAACTTCCGGAATGGTTTCACCCCCTAACGTATACGATGCGACTATTTTATTTCTTTTCCTTGTAAAGCTGATGGCTCTGTAGAGAATTTATTTTCATTTTGTTGGCTATTGCCCAATCGTTTATTCTATTGAGGTCATTCTGGAGAAGAGTAGTATCTTCATGACTTTTTATTTCCTGTATACCATACAATCATCCGCGAATAAGCGAACCCTGGACAAGATATTAACTGGCAGATCATTTACAAAAGCCAGGAATAGAAGAGGCCCCAAGACACTCCCTGTGGGACTCCGGAAGTAATTTCAATTGGGTTCGATAATTCCTCCCCTACCCGTACTCTCTGAGTACAAGAATTCCCAGATTTTCCGCGGCCGGTGTTCTTGCTCTCAAGCAAATATTGCCCATGTTTATTTGTTGACTCGTTTTAAGCAGTTACATCACCTCCACTATTTCTTCTTATCAAGCAATTTATTGCTTGTCAAACATACGAGTTCCTAATGAGGAGCAACATTCTTAGTCACCCACAACAAATTGCAACAAATATTTCGAAGAAATGATATAACCACAATGGAGTTTGTTGCGTGGAAATGGACTGAAGACCGTCCCTGAACTTAATCCTTATGTTGTTTGAAATGCAATTCTCTCATTGAAATATCTTTCACATAACGATTTAATTTACATAACTAGACATGTGTTGTTATTACAAGATAAGAAATTAACTTATTGACGTCATGAAAACTGTAGTTTTATTATTTCTTATTATAATATTGATTATGACCAGTGGCGGTTGTTGCTGATATAGGCCTACTCGTAGGGGAGAGTCGGGTAGTATCGGACATCGGGTAATATCGGACAGTGCGTTTCTTTCATCTACCAACATATCGTAGTACCTGAATGACATGGTTACGTTTCTCTATACGACATCACAGAAACGTAACCATGTCAATCAGGTACTATCATGTGTGGTAGATGAAAGAAACTCACTGTCCGATATTACCGATGTCCGATACTACCCGACTCTCCCCTACTACATTGCCTGCCACGTGCCCTAGGGATGAAATAAAATTCTGCATGTCTTATTTTTGTACTTATTCGTGTGATGGTAGAATAGTGTTTCTCAGCGTTTTTAGCCTCGTGACTCTCCTAAAACAAGGAAAATAAGAATCAAATTAATAGGCTACTTCGCGATTCCCATGAAAAAAACTTATCGTATTAATTATATTTACCACCCTTGTATCGTAATAAACTATAAGGGATACATCGTTTTTTTCTTATTATTATGACTAAAAATATTATAATTAATTTATTATTATTATTATTATTATTATTATTATTATTATTATTATTATTATTATTATTCCATGTAATGTGGGTCCCTATCACCATGGCATGGCGCGTCCTCAGGTTGCGGATCGAGGAGACGGCCTCCAGATATGGAGGGTAGCTGTGAATATATTGAATAAGCAGTCGTGGACAGCCGATGAGGGATGGTCCTCAGCTTGGGGGTTGGGCAAAAGGTTAATAACCCATCACCGTAAAAAACAGCTTGTTACGAATCCTTCAAATAAGCCTCGGCTGTCAAAAAATCTGAAAGTTAGAATTTATGAAACAGTTATATTACCGGTTGTTCTGTATGGTTGTGAAACTTGGACTCTCACTTTGAGAGAGGAACATAGGTTAAGGGTGTTTGAGAATAAGGTGCTAAGGAAATATTTGGGACTTAGAGGGATGAAGTTACAGGAGAATGGAGAAAGTTACACAACACAGAACTGCACGCATTGTATTCTTCACTTGACATAATAAGGAACATTAAATCCAGGCGTTTGAGATGGGCAGGGCATGTAGCACGTATGGGCGAATTCAGAAATGCATATAGAGTGTTAGTTGGGAGGCCGGAGGGAAAAAGACCTTTAGGGAGGCCGAGACGTAGATGGGAGGATAATATTAAAATGTATTTGAGGGAGGTGGGATATGATGGTAGAGACTGGATTAATCTTGCTCAGGATAGGGACCAATGGCGGGCTTATGTGAGGGCGGCAATAAACCTCCGGGTTCCTTAAAAGCCAGTAAATAATAATAATAATAATTATTATTATTATTATTATTATTATTATTATTATTATTACTATCATCACAAACTTCATGCAATGACACACAACCGTGATACACGTTCACAGCATAACCTTGTTCTATCAATTCCATTCCATCATCTACTCTCATCTGTCTACTCTGCTTCCTTCACAATACACACAGCCCGTTCCTGGAATTCCTTGTCACAGGAAATCAGGAACAGTCGGAGTCTAAAATATTTTAAGTACACTTTACTTTTAAGTACTCTCTACTTAGAAATGTTTTTATTGAACAGAAGTAAACTCTTGAGAAAGTTTCTAAACAATTTGCTTTACATGATCGTTATTATTTTTTTCTCTCCTCACTCTTCCTTTCTTTCTCTTCTTTTATTTTTATTATCTTGAATTTTACTCATTGTTTGTATTTATATGCTATATAGTACGTTTTTGCTATTCAACTTTTTATGTCTTGTAACCACATCGAGTTTATCTCGAGCAGTTTATGTCTCATAATTTGTATGTATTCCCCTTATACTATGTAACTGAATTTGATTAGGCCTATATATAATTTTCTACTTTATTTTATATTCTCCTGATATTGTATAACTGATTTTGACTATTTGTAATTTTCTATTATACTAGTGGCCTCTGCAGCAAATGCTGCAAACTAAGTCATTAGACATTCAAATAAAAATTTATCGGATTTATTTTCAATGCAGAATATCGGCATTTTTAAAGTTATTTGGTTCCATAATAATGAAACAAACTCCCTCTGAATGTAACCTACTGCATGGAGAGCTTGAAATGTAGATAGTAAAATCATTTTATCCTGCTAAGAGATCTTGCTGAAATGATCGGGAGATTACAAAATTTTCTGGACCTCTTATTTTATCAGTAAGTAATACCTTTTGGTCTTTCCTTAGGAACTGTAATTTTTCCGCTCTCTCGAGCCAATACTGAAGAGAATGACGCATATAAATATCTACACCACACCGCCATTAAGTATATGGAAAAGACCCAACCCCACTTGATTAATAACTATAAAAATATTTCATTTTTAATAATAATATTATCTTACGTAAGTTTTGTAGTTTTGTATATAACTACAAAACTTACGTATATATCTATATATATAATTTGAACCGGTAATGGAAATTACGGGAAAACGGCTGGACGGATTTTAATAAATGACCCCTCATTTTGAAGCTTGGAACTCAAAGTTTTCCGGAAAAATAGTAGTTTTCAGTGAAGTGTCAATTTTTAAACATAATTTTCCTATTTTCCAAAATCCGTCTGTCGTCAGTTTTGAGAACTATCTAATAGCATTCACGGCCGACTTGATATTCCCTTCGCTTTTTTGTAAAGGAGAAGCGAAGCGAGTATCAAGTCGGCCGTGTTGCATTTCAGAATAAAACAAAGAACACACTACAGTAAACAATATTACACGAAGGCCATGATCTGCAAGAATGCTGACATATTTAGAGCTCAAATTAAATTGGTTATTAAAAACTTAACTTACTAAAAATAATTTACAGGTTCGATTCTGTGGTGTGTAATTTTCTGGGTACAGCTGTTTATTGATATTAAAAACTACAATACTTGAGGTGGTTTGATGACATTATTACCATTAGAAATGATATATTACTGTAGTTAATGCCATGATGTGACTATTTTTCATTAATTATACATATTAATGCTATATTGATGATACGAAAGTGAAACGTTTTGGGGTTATATAAGTAGATGTAGAGAATAACTTAAATTAGATTTTGATTTCTATATTTTACTGAGTGGCGGCTATATAGTATATATAGTATATGTTACTGAAAGCTATAAAACTTACGTAAGATAATAATATTATTAAAAATCATATATTTTTATAATTATTAATCAAGTGGGGTTGGGTCTTTTTCATATATTTAATGGCGGTGTGGAGTAGATATTTATATGCGTGGTTTTTTTTTTTTCAGTATTGGCTCGAGAGAGAGAGTATCTTTCATTATTATGGAAGCAAATAACTTTCAGAATGTCTGGTATTCTTCATTGAAAATAAATCTGAAAAATGTTTATTTGAACGTCTAATGAACTTAGTTTGCAGCATTTGCTGCACAAGCCACTAGTATATATATATATATATATATATATATATATATACACGACATAGCTGCCACTCAGTAACTTATAGCAATGAAGATCTAATTTAAGATATTCTCTGTATCTACCTATATAATCCCAAAACCTTCCACTTTCATGTCATCAATATAGCATTAATATGTATAATTAATGAAAAATAGTCACATCATGGCATTAACTATAATAATATTTAATTTCTGATGGTAATAATGTCATCAAACCTCCTCAAGTTTTGTAGATTTCAATATCCAATACACAGCTGTACCCAGAAAATTACACACCGCAGAATCGAACCTGTAAATTATTTTTAGTAAGTCTTGAAGTTTTAAAAACCAATTGAATTTGAGCTCTAAATATGTCAGCAATCCTGCAGGTCATAATAGTGTAATAGTTTATTGTTTATTGTAGTGTGTGTTTTGTTTTATACTGAAATGCAGTTAGTTCTCAAAACTAACGAATGATGGATGTTTGAAAATAGGAAAATTATGTAGGAAAACTAACGCTTCAGTGAAAGTTACTATTTTTCTGAAAATCCTTGGATCCCAAGCTTCAAAATGACGGGTCATTCATTAAAATCCGTTCAGCCGTTTTCCCGTAATTTCCATTACCAGTTCAAATTATATACATAGATATCGCTATGGTAAGGAAACTTAATTTTATAATAGGCTAATCTCTGAAAGTGTTGACTTGTTTATTTTTATTAGCCTTTTTTGTTCAGGTGAGTACGACGAGGATGTCTGGAGAAGAAAAGGACTTCAAGGTGGAAGAATTGAGAGGTCCTCTTGTAGACAAATTTGTGAAGGCTAATCGCCAAACATACACAGACGGCGTCGTGAGGATCTGGCCATCGGGTGCGACCATGACCCGGGACTTCCCCAACCATATAGCCAGGATCCGACGCCTGGCCGTGCGTCCGGATGACGTCTGGATTGTAACGCATCCCAAGTGCGGTGAGAGCCTTCCGGGCTATTCCTTCTCAAATCGACCGAAATATAGGGGAAATTGACCTTGCGATTTTTAAATACAATGAAACTTTTTCTGTCCGTTCACAACTGTGATACAATGCTTTGTGCAAAGTTTGAGGCATCAGAACTTCATAGTGTTTAAATTAAAAATATTTAAATTTATCGTATTTTCATAAAATTTGCAACTTTAAACTGTTGTGGTTCCGAAACTCTTTCACTCAATGATCAAAATCATGGTTTATTTTGATGCTGAGAAGTTAAAGTTTATATTGACATGTAAACAGTTTTTCTTACTTTTTATAGAAATGGAGAAATTTAGATTTTTCTTCATTAAGACGCCCTTGACCACGAAAAAATATTTTAAAAATATATGGTTACATTCCGCATTGAAAGTACAAATAAACACATATTTTTACTGGTGGTTCGTTGATAAGAAAGTATTGAAAATATCAAATAAAGAAAATAAATAGTACGCGCGTGAACTAACCAGCTGACTGTGAGACGGGAGCTAGCGGAGACAAGCAAGGCCAGGAGACAAACACGTGATGTTTAGTCTAGTAGCGCATAGCTGGGCTATCTTTATCACAAGTTTTCATAAACACAGGGGTAAAATGACGCCCAACGCTCGCTTATCTTCATCTCTCGGCCAGTGCGTGCGGTACTGCGCCGTTCAAGTCTAGGCGTGTGAAAATAATTTATTTAATACCCTCGAAACTTATTGCCGAGCCACTAAGCAAACAATGCCGAATCCCTCTTAATAATGAAAGGTTTTTTCTCAATATTTTTTTACATTTTTACAAATGGGCAAAAAGCCTAAAAGTAAGTAAAATCAGATTATATGTCTCTCTGTATACAATAAAAATAAGGATTACTTCTTAACATAACCTATCAAATGTCAGCTTCAAAATAAGCTCTCGTTCAATGTTCTGCAGTAAATGGTTCCAGAGTTCTGAGCGCTGAAAGAGGCTTGTTTTTATAAAATACGCTAAATTTGTCGCTCAATAATACGAAAACCGTTTGACTTTCGATAGTATATTTTTGAAAATGCACTCTCCTCAGCACCTTGTATAAGTAGGGGAAAAATTAGAGTATTAAAAAATCCGAGGTTTTTTACTGATCGATTCATATGGAATAGCCCATACATAGCGTGGACTGGAATCTGACTGCAAGTTAGCACGAAGAAATAGGTCTACACGATGTTGTTGAACCCAACAGTACCTTAATTCTAATGATATTGATTTGTCCATATCTGATAGTAACTTCTTCGCTGTCTAGCTGTGAGTTACAGAGGAATCTATATCTCAACATTATGCCAGTACAAGGGCCTGGCTTCAATCCTCCATATGTGCTGTTGTTTATTTGCAGCAAAGAATTTATTCATGAAAGAAATTTAGATTTTGTGTTGACGCATTTGTTTAAAATATGTAGGAACAAAATAATGAATTATTCCTTAAGTTTTCGTCCCATAAACATCTTCTTTTACTATTCCACTTGATATAGATATGTGCCTTGATCTGGCTTTATACATGCTGTTTCAAAATACACGTCAAAATTTCAGGGCTATATTCCACATGTGACGATAAAAAATGTTAGTGTATATAAACAGGGATCAGGAAGTTTATAATTATTGAGATATCAGATAATGACGTATGTTAGTGCTGCAAATTAATTGTACAAAATTAACTTAATACAGTACATGTAGCTAGTCGTGGCTGATAAAGATCAGTGCTGAACGGAATATGTTAGCACTCGTAGATGGATTGTAGTAGTTTAATCACAAAATAGGTAGATATGGGTTATTATTATAAAGTTCAGATGGGCTAAACTTTTGTTTTTTTTTTTCGAGGAACAGTTTTGTAAGAGGCATATGTAGATTTGTTGCGATCGATTTCAGTGTACTGATCGAGGTAGCGTACCTGTTTCAAACGGCCATGTTCCGTGTTATAGTTTCGAAAGATTGGGCAAGAAATCCCAACAAACTTCTGAGAAATTCTAATGACAACTGCAACATGTTGAAGCAAGGAATTCCCAAATTTTGAGGTTTTCATTGTTCTTTGGCGTACATCTCAAATCACATTTTATAAGTTCGTGTGTAACTTTCACAGCATGATTTATTTAACATAACATTTACGTTTCAGAAAATTATATACAATAATTGGTTGAAATTCGTAGACAATTTCAATGTTTCTTACCGGTACAATATTTGTTGCCTACATTTTCACGACACCCATTCCAAGTCTTCTAGGTTATGTTGCACAAAAATACGTGCTTGAAAGTTGAAATTACAGTAACCGATTCCTCATATTCGACAAACACAAATACAATTTTTAGTACCTATTTTAAGGTAATTGTCAGTGAGGGAACCATGTACTGAAGTTTTCCCGCATTATTTAACTTACAATAGTATAAACAATATTTAGTGTACGTCTAAATATATGATTAGGCATATGTAATACTGTATTTCTTTATCTGTACCCAATAATTTATTTACAGTACACAATACAATTTTACAATACATATACAATTTTATACACAATACAATAAGAATACACAATACAATTTAACACAATAATAATAAAACATAAATAAAATACCTAATTTTACAATACAACCTACATAATTATGTAGAGGCCCTACATAAGTTTCAATAGTCTTTCACTTTACTCTCATCTCACTCTCTGTAATGGCACTATGACGCATTTCACTGACACTTTAGCACACATTTCACTGACACTGTAACACATTTCACTGACACTATAGAACACATTTCATTGACGATATAAATTATCACTGATCGGAACTGTTCACTGCACTGTAAAACCATAACTTCACTGACTCACCTCGCTTCACTGATACAACAGTTCAAATAAGTCAAATAATTACACCCTTATGCATACTTATAAACAGAACTACATTTAAACTAAACATTTCTAGTCTAAGGCCCTCTTACACGCTATTTTTAAATAATTTACAACTCAAACCAAACGCTGCTGCTTGCTCAGTTTTAAAAGGGCATGAATATAGAAATTATGTCTTTTTTTTAATGATTAATTTCATGAATAAAACTGTGAGGTATAACATTTGCCTCTTTGAAACCAAATCAGTAACAGTAAAAATGACAAAAGGCATGACTTATGCCCTTTCAAAAAATAAAAAATAAAATTATCCATTCATATAAGAATAATCGTATATGATGAGGAGAAGCAGATTATATTTACATCGAAGATGGATTTATTTCTATCAATATTTTCTAAACTGAATAAAAGACATACAAAGCATAACTTCAGGAAAATAAGAGAAGGAATAAATCACAAGAAACATGAAAAGTATAATAGAAATTTACAAATATGGTTGGTACCTAATTTAACTTTGATCGTGATGATTACATGGTTTTAAACAAATAATTTTGTGGTCATAATGAAGCATTATTTACAGAAATAAACATAAAACATGATGCTTAAAGTTCCATCACCATTTTGATTACTATCACGACATGTTTCAGGCTATAATAAGTTTCTATGTTAGAAATCAATTTGAAACCCTCTTTAAATTTATCGGCCCAAGGATGGAGTAAGATAAATCAATTTATTTATAATATCTATAAATGTATTTTGTGCAGGAACGACATGGACGCAGGAGATGGTGTGGCTGTTACTCAACAATCTAGACTATCGGACAGCAAGGACTGTACCACAATATGTCAGATCGCCATTTATGGAGTAAGGGAATTTTTTCCTTGTATGTTTAGGCTATGTATTTTGTTAACTTAAGTATAAATACTTCTACAAGCTATGAAAAAAAGGTTGCATGGTACAAATTCACAAAAAAGAAAGAAAAAAAAAGAAAAGAAAAAGAAAGAAATGAGAAAGACTATAAGTTAAATACTACAGGATAAAAATATCACAAACCTCTTCAAATAAATCCTTGATTTTTGATAAAAAAAATTAGGATATGTACAAAAAAAGATTTTAAAGGAAAACAAGAAGTAAGGCGGCCGTTCAACAATGGAGCACAGATTTACAGTGAGGCAAACTTTGTAGAAATATAATACGCTGCAACAATATGCGAGTTTCATATTTCTTGATTTTTTGCCGTCACAATGATCTAGTGGTAAGAGCGTTGAACGTAATTGACTTTATTCATATGGGTGAATGACGAACAGCAAAATATCCGTCATTAGCAAAAAGAAAATAATAATATTATATATTGTATGATTTGGAGAAGGAATATAATGACGTGTCAAGAAAATTGTTATAGCTAGCGTTAGAAACAGAAAATGTTGACAAATGAGAAATATATCTTATTAGGATCATATAGTAATAATAGGACCAAGTTTATCAGAGAATTCATAAATACAAGGGTGTGCAATGTCACCTAAATTGTTCAGAAAGTTATATTAATGTTGTATGAAGTACGTGAGAGGTCTAAGAAATGTAAACCAATGAGATTGAAACTGACGTATAGGCTGCATCTGCTAGATGCTAATGGAGTCGATGATGCTGATCATGTGGACAGAAAATAGAAAAATAATATTTAAAATGTGCACTAAGAAAGAACCATGAGAAGACAATATATAAGAGTGGATTCCTCTGAAAATTTAAAAATTAGTGACATGAAAATTAAAACAGAACGAAGTTTTGAGTATTTGGGATCAGTTAGTCAAAGAAATGGATTCTCCGATTTAGACATTGAAAGAGATTCACTGACAAAAAATGTATAGTTAATTCAATCTTGTGGAGCAGAAATATTATAACAGTTTATTTATTTATTTATTTATTTATTTGTTTATTTATTTATTTATTAACAAAACACAGAACTTGATGTTATTTATTTATTTACTCATTTACTCATTAACTCATTAACTCATTTACTCATTTATTTATTTATTTATTTATTTACTCATTAACTCATTTAATCATTTACTTACTTATTTATTTTTATTTATTTATTTATCTATTTATTTACTCATTTACTCATTAACTCATTTACTCATTTCCTCATTTATTTATTTATTTATCTATTTATTTATTTACTTACTTAGTTATTTGTTTGCTTGTTTATTTATTTATTTGTTTTTTTATTTATGTATTTATTTATTTATTTACTCATTTACTCATTAACTCATTTACTCATTTATTTATTTACTTATTTATTTATTTATTTATTTATTTATTTATTTATTTATTTACTCATTAACTCATTTACTCATTTATTTATTTATTTATTTACTCATTAACTCATTTAATCATTTACTTATTTATTTATTTATTTATTTATTTATTTATTTATTTATTTATTTATTTATTTATTTATTTATTTATTTATTTATTTATTTATTTATTTATTTATTTATTTATCTATCTATCTATCTATTTATTTACTCATTAACTCATTTACTCATTTTCATTTATTTATTTATCTATTTATTTACTTACTTACTTAGTTGCTTGTTTGTTTATTTATTTATTTATTTATTTATTTATTTATTTATTTATTTATTTATTTACTAGTGTACCGAGTGCGCTCCGCTGCACCCGTTAGAAATAAATATAAAGTAATTATATAATTAAAATAGGACGTTTGATCCAGGGAACATTCGTGTTTGATAGAAGGATAAATCGTTTATTATGTTACTTAATTCAAATTGTATTTGCATAATATTAAAATGCGATCATTTTGATCCAGAAACCACTCATTTGGTCATAAAAATTATTTTAGGAATTACAGGAAACGAATGTACAGAATAGCCTATCAAGTTTTCTGTGCATAAGAAGCTATTTTAATCTTATCTGTCCTCGATTCACTCAGAAGTTACTGTAATAACATTATAGCATTATGTCCATCTAGAGAAACTACACTTTCCAATGGTGAATTAATAATTAATTATACAAATCGGTTAATTTAGCTTCCGATATTACTACATACAAATACAGAAACATTATCTGTAGGCTATCTTTCATAGCTTTCGATTGTTACTGTCCAAGGCCCCTTATAGACGAAGTCATTTGTTTTTTAATTCATTACACGGCCTTAGATGGCATTATTTTAATTATAACTCATTTATCTCATTAAATATCAGTCCTATCAAACTTTTTCAAGGAATAAAACTTATCGGAAAATATTTTTAAATAAACTTTTGTTATGTAATATTTTTCACAAAAATCAATAATAAGCGAGATATTTCGATTTATTTAATTCAGACCCCCTTATAACCCCCCTTTTAAATAATGTATTTTGAATGCCATATAGCCTATAATCTAAGTTACAACGAACTTAATTTATATTCCAATTTTCATCGAAATCGGTTCAGCCATTATCGCGTGAGATTATTTATTTTATTTATTTATTTTATTTTTTATTTATTTATTTATTTATTTAATTTATTTATTTAATTTATTGATTTAATTTTATTCGTTTTTTTTTATTTATTTATTTATTTATTTAGGTGGTAACAAACATACAGACTGACAGACAGACATACAAACAAGAATTTCAAAAAAGCGATTTTCGGTTTCAGGGTGATTAATTATAAATGTTAGGACCAATTATTTTTGGAAAATCGAAAATTACCAGAAAAATTTCGGCTACAGATTTATTATTAGTATAGATTTATTTATTTATTCAATTATTTATTTATTTATTTATTTATTTATTTATTTATTTATTTATTTATTTATTTATTTATTTATTTATTTATTTATTTATTTATTTATTTTCATCAACATTTATACCAGTTATGTTATGGTATACCATCACATTTCTGTATACGAGTTCCACCATAACTTTCTATTACATTTTCCTACAATTTTATTAATATGCAATCTCGACAGTCTGTTTAATAACTCCCGCTATTAATTTAACTCCAAACAGTCAAGTTTTCTTTACTGAGCTTAAATATCCACCATCTGTTAGTTCACTTCGTAGATCACACTTTACTCACGCTCCTTCCTGCATTCTAAACTTACTAGCATAAATTTATATATAATCACGACTTTTCTACATCCCATCTTACTCATAATACTTAAGAAATTAATAAGTTATAACACAAGAGTGAAAGGTAATGAGGGTTAAGCATGCATATTGAAGCAGAAGTATAAAAATAAATTGTTAGTCACAGAAATGGATTATGTAAGACACTGAACAGGAATTTTAAGAATAGATAAAATTAAAAATAATAATAGTAAGGAAAAATTAATGGAAGTTACAAAAATACTGTTCAAGAAATATAAAAACTGCAGCTAAGACGGTATGAACATGTAATGCTAAGAGAAGACAGCAAATTTAGTATAGAAATGAGAGAAATCTTATGTTGGATACCACCTGGAAGGATTCCCGGAATTTTTGTCACAACCAAAGCGTTACACAGGATCTTTGTCACTGACTTTTCGTTATAGGGATACTAGTGGCTTGTGCAGCAAATTCTGCAAACTAAGTTCATTAGACGTTCGAATAAAAATTTTTCAGATTTATTTTCAATGAAGAATACCAGACATTCTGAAAGTTATTTGCTTCCACAATAGCGAAACATACTCCCTCTGAATGATTTTTTTATGACAGATACTTGTTCTTGAACGCGAAAACGCAAGTAACAATGTCAGGACGATCAGTCGGTTTTTCATGTGGGAGTAAAGCAATAGCTATTTCAGGTCATTGTGGATTGTAGGTGAAAGTTAAAAAAAATGTCAGGTTTCCTATGCTTTCGAACAATAGACATAGCATCTTGGTATAGCTGCTGCATGTTTCGTAAACTATCTTGAAATGTAGAGGGTAAAATCATTTTATCCTGCTAAGAGATCTTGCTGAAATGATCGGAAGACTACAAAAGCTTGTAGGCCTCTTATTTTATTAATAAGTAATACTTTTTGGTCTTTCCTTAGGAACTGTAATTTTTGCGCTCTCTTGAGCCAATACTGAAGAGAATCACGCATATAAATATCTACACCACACTGCCATTAAGTATATGAAAAGGACCCAACCCCACTTGATTAATAACTACAAAAATATTTAATTTTTAATAACAATATTATTATCTTATGTAAGTTTTATAGTTTTCAGTAATATATCTACTATATATACTATATAGCCGCCACTCAGTAAATTGTAGAAATGAAGATCTAATTTAAGATATTCTCTACATCTACTTATATAACCCCAAAACGTTTCACTTTCATATCATCAATATAGCATTAATAATTAATGAAAAATAGTCACAGCATGCCGTTAACTATAATAATATTTCATTTCTAATGGTAATAATGTCATCAAACCACCTCAAGTTTTGTAGTTTTTAATATTCAATACACAGCTGTACTCAGAAAATTACACACCACAGAATCAGACATGTAAATTATTTTTAGTAAGTCTTGAAGTTTTTAATAACCAATTGAATTTGAGCTCTAAATATGCCAGCATTGTTGCAGATCATGGCCTTCGTGTAATATTGTTTACTGTAGTGTGTGTTTTGTTTTATTCTGAAATGCAATTAGTGACGACAGATAGATTTTAGGAAATAGGAAAATTCTGTTGAAAAATTGACATTTCACTGAAAACTACTATTTTTCTGAAAAACTTTGGGTTCCAAGCTTCAAAATGAGGAGTCATTTATTATAATCCGTTCAGCCGTTTTCTCGTAATTTCCATTACCAGTTCAAATTATATATATAGATTATGTCATATCGTAATCGGCGTCACAAGTAACATTTGTCATTGTATGTCCTTTGTCACTCCATGTCACACGAAATTAATGTCACACAATATCTTACGATGTCTAATGACTTGATTTATGTCACACGAAAAAAAAAATCGCATATCTTACACTGTTAATCACTTTATAAAATAATTTTAAAATCGTTACATATGATGAATAGGAAGAAATATATTCTGGGCTGTTCAGAATGTACCTTAGAAATTGTGTGCAAGAGCTTGCAGGTACTGCGTAATTCTGTTTTTATTTCCATATTCTTGATAGGCCTATCTGCCAACGACCCTTCAACCCGTTGCGCTTGTCCAGCTCCGAGTATTTTTTTTTTCACCGGTGAGTCACCGCATTCTAACCTTTTAATATCGCGATAATTTATGCGGCTTCATTCTCAGAATGTTCCAGTAACTGGCTTCTTGATTTGTCCCTTGACCCAGCCAAGCGCATGGTTATGTTCGTTTGTGACAAAACTTCTCTTCCGTTATTGACAATAATGGAGATAATTACTACAGTTGTCTGAACACTATTTATTGATAAAATAAATAAAATAATAAAAGTGGTTAGAAACCATACATGTTTCGGGGGCTATGCTCCCCCATCTTCAGTGGTTGTACCACGACTGCGGTATAGATGTTCTACCGCGTTTCGTATCTTAAAGAGGACTATTTATGTGAACATCAAACCTAATACTAATTCTCGAAGTGCTAGACACATAGATAAATTCTGCACAAGAACTTGGTTAACAAATGAAATTAAATCAATTTTTATACAGAAAGATGAAATTTATCTAAAATTATATAAGTGTCACCTTAATATACTCAACACCATACATCTCATAAAATGGGAATTAATTCAAAAAGAAATTTTTATACGTATTAGCAATAAAGTTAGATTTCAATTTCTCAAATTACGCAGAAAACTACAAAATCTTCGAGCTTCACAAAAACCTAAGAGACAAGAACCCAATAATAGCTCTTCAGTTCAACACTCTTTTCAAGAACGAATAGTGAATTTATCACATGTTACTTTTGACAACAAAGAAACACAATTGTTAAAGAATTGACAAAAGTACAATTTGGATGTAAATCGAAAAAAAAAAAAAAGAAAAGAAAAAAAAGAGTCCTCTTTAAGATACGAAACGCGGTAGAACATCTACATCGTAGTCGTGTACAACCACTGAAGATGGGGGAGCATAGCCCCCGAAACATGTACGGTTTCTAACCACTTTTATTATTTTATTTATTTTATAAATAAATAGTGTTCAGACAACTGTAGTAATTATCTCCATTATTGTCAATCTTCACTTATGAACACTGTTGTATTTTGACCTTTTAAGTATTTTCTCTTCCGTTACTTTCACTCGATGCTGGAATCATTGTTGAACATCGGTCTCTGTCAATACATTTCCATCTGATACCATTATTAGAGAACCTATACTTTAGACACACACACATGCGTAATACTCGCCGGCGAGACCACGTCATGCCATGTTTCCAAATGTTATCGTGGTTGCGTTGAAAGGGGCGCCGTCAGATACGTAATCTATCACTATTATTCGAAATACTGCGTTCCTCTACTCCTTAGTGCCTTGCCTTACGTTTCGAAATATTGTAATTCTCAACAGTAAGTGATTTTGCTGTGCTTCTGATCTCCCAACAGAGAAACTCTGCATATTCTTTATCATTTAGTGTTGCACTTTCCAGACTTTGGAATTCTCTCCCGCGTGAGATCAGAGACTGTCTGACCATAATTGAGGAGTGTTTTTGCAAAAGTCGATAGATGCAGAAATCAAGATTTTACAGAAATTACACTAAGTGACAGGATCTATCGAGTTTTGAAAAAAAACTGGAAGGTTTCGTAGTCTCTACTTACGGTATCAACCAAGTTTTAGTAAATCTGATTTCATAGATCGATTCCGGAGGTAGAAAACATACGATATCCATATGTAATTCACTTTCTAAAATTTCTGCATCTATCGACTTTTGCAAAAACACTCTTCAATTACATTTCAGAATAAGCTTAGAAAATTGTTATTAGATAGTAGCTAGACATGTCAATTATATTTATTTATGCTCGACCATGCCGAAATGTAGTAATTATACACCTGGTAGCAGACCTCATTAAAGTACACCTATTCATTAAAGTTCAGGTGTTCCACCAATCAGAAAACACCATTCTAGCAATATGAAAGCGCAAGTATCGATTATTCTCGGATATGCAATCGAAAGACAACTAGCGAAACGTCACGGAGGCTGGAAATCCAATACTGTCGCATAAGATTATGTTCTGTTACTATAATAATTAGCGTTAATTGTAATTAATATTCAAATAAATTCAATTTGTCATCTCGTTTTTCAATGTCTAAATCAATTTCCAGGTTATATCAAGATTAATGTTCATTTCACTCTCTAGATTATATCAAGGTCAATGTCGACATTTGTTCCTCGGAAAAAATCAATACTTTCGCGTCTGCGCACATCTCACAATTTACGAGGTATCGCACAAAGTCAGTTCCGCTCCCCAGTCAGATAAGGATAACATGAATACTTATGAATAATTTCAAGTTAGAAATATGGTCGAGCATAAAAAGTCGTATGAAACTTGCCTATAATGGTAATTAAGACGCTCGTATGAAAATTATAAAACTTGCTTGCGCTCGTTTCATAAACATATATGCGTCTTAATTACTACCATTATAGGCTCGTTGCATAATGTACTAATCTATATGTAAGCTAGTGTTCCATATTAAACTTAGTATCTTTCTTTTGTTCGTTAAGAATTTAGCTTAAGATTTATTCTTATTTGTAATATTGTTTCGTTAACTCTCTGTACGTTATTTTCTTATTACTACTGTATTTAGCATTCTATAAAATAAAATTAGAGCTTTTTTTTAGGTTCTAAAGTAGCATTTCAGGCGTCTAAAATTCTCTTAGTTTCCTTTATTTAGATTCTAAAATCAAGTACTTTAGCAACGAGCCTAAATAATGGTAGAAATTAAACGCAGAATATGTTTGTTTATTAAACGAGCGCAAGCGAGTTTTGTCATCTTTCATAAAAAGCGTCTGAAAGTTAGAATTTATAAAACAGTTTATTACGGTTGTTTTATGCTCGACCATATTTCTAAGGGTGTTTGAAATTATTAGGAAAATATTTTCATACTACAGGAGTTATGAGAAAGTGAGGAACGGAACTGACCTAAATTATGAGATGTGCGCAGACGCAAAAGTATTGATTTTTTCCCAGGAACGAATGTGTCATTGACCTTGATATAATATTAAAATGGATTTGGAGAATATGATAAACATTAATTTTGATATAACCATATTGAAAATTGATTTATTGAAGGTACAAAACTTAATAATATAACAAAAGATCTATAAACAAAAACGAGATAACAATAATTTATTGGTTCAAAAATTGAATTTATTTGAATATTATTTACAATTAATTGTAATTAAGGTCTTATTAATAGTAACAGAACATAACCTTCAGATGTCGACAGTAATTGGATTTCCAACCTCCGTGACGTTTTAGTTGTCTTTCGATATATCTTGTCAGCAGAAATAATCGAAAACCTGAACTTTAATGAATGGGTGTACTTTAATGACATGCATTAAAGGACTTACATTATTGTGTGTATAATTACTACGTTTCGGCATGGTCATTTATTAAAATGCATTAAAAAATAGGCTTTTTTGTTAAAGAATGTCACTAGTATAAGAGTGTTTTTCATTCACCAGTCACATTTCTAAAATAGTTTTCTTCACAGTAGATGATCAGCAACTATTGTGGCTATTGTGTAACTCACTGCTGTACTTACAAATGGTGAGAAAAAAGGAAGGATTTGTTATCTGTCTTGGAATGTAAGAGAATGCTTTTTCGGGTACAACCCAGCGAGTTTGTGTTAAATTGATGACAGACAGAGGAAGATACGATAATAATAATAATAATAATAATAATAATAATAATAATAATAATAATAATAATAATAATAATTTGTCCGCAGAAGTTCTTTTACATGTCAGTAAATCTACAGACATGAGCTTGTCGTATTTAAGCACACTTAAATGTCATTGACTTGGGCCGGGATCGAACCCGCAACCTCGAGCACAGAAGGCCAGCGCTACCCAGGCCGACTGAAAGTTGGAATTTTAGGATTGAAAGATTGTAAGAATGAGAAGGGGTGGCCTGGAGGTATTCCTCTGTTGTGATGTTCAATGCTAGGCGGGAGTTATTGTTATCCATCCGTCTTGAAATGTAAACGGTACAGGATGTTAAGCAAAAGAGTAAACAGTTACGAAAAATTATGCAAAAATTAAAAAAAAAACTTATAAATAGGCACTAACGTCGAAATAGGCATTTTAGGCACTATAAAACCCTTTTATTTATAACTATATTTCTATGAAAAATTACCTGTATTTCCATGAAAAATGTAAACATTAAATCTTAAGCCTGTATGTATCAAGGAAGAAAATAGGTTTTTGCCTTAATTCCGCTCTCTAATTATGATGTTATATAAATATAATACAAATTTAGCTTCCCTTATGAAAAGGTTGCCAGATTTGACAAAGCGTATTATGATACATATAATTTGGAAACACACCTAAAAGGCAAAATGATATACATTTGAAACGGTTAGGGAATTGAATATACAAAATGTCAGAAAAATTTACACCTAAATAGTGTTTGTGCCCATTTACATTTAAGAAAGGGGGGGGGGATATCATCAGATATGTTAGAATGATATGAATGCCATATACCGCGAGAAAAATAATAATAGTACGGATTGATTGGCATTGATATCTAAACCAATCAACAGCCATCGGTTAAGATTAACTTGAAATTTCCATTATCACTCCCATACAAATGATTTCTCAATATTTGAACCGATCCTTTGAGGGCACTAATGGCACTAGACTATTAACATCTGTGGCATGTATCATTATCTAATCTTATTAAATGTAATAAGTTTATTATGTTGTATGAATTACCTTGTACCCCAGGTTGATTTATAGTGAAATGAAAGAGAAGTCTGATGGTCTTAACTTCACTTTAATGAATAACTCTAAGTCAAATATATATCGTATATCAGCTTTTTTACTCTCCTTGCATGTAGGAATGAATTTTGTAACAGACATTTCAAATTTAAATTGCCTTGCCAAAAAACAAGAACTCACTGTTGCTAAGAAACTGACAACAAAACAGTGACGTCTTAAAATGTGACATATGGCAACTTTCTTTTCGTGACGTGATGTCCTTGTGACTTTGTGTAAGAGTGTGACATGGAATGCGTGTTATGTTATGTTATGTTTTTGTTGTTACAAAAGTCCTGATGCGATGTAGGCCTGCACGACTGAAAGAAGAAAGCGTAGAAGATCACAACTTACATAAGTGACGGAAAAAGGGAAAGCATGCGGAAAAGAGACACAAGATTAAGATTGTTTGGATCGCGAAATTTTGGTAAAGTAAACTGTATTTTTTGGTTGAGAAAATCTGTGTATAACACAGAAACATACCTATAAATAAATACTAAATAAGAACAACCTAGAGGTATTTTCTTAAGGTGAGAGGATGGTATCTTTTGGTGAAAAATGTGTAAATTAAAAAAAAAAAATCTTTAAAATATTCTGTGATATGTGTGGAATGCAGAGCATAACATTTTGTGGGTATTTGTGTCCTTATCGGATGTTGAGTCGCCATTTTTAAACTTCCAGCGTTATGGATTTTTAAATCACTCGCCCACTTTTATTGTTGTTCCCGGTAAATTAAATTTTCAAAAACATTTTTTTTCTTTAAATTACTCTTTGATAGGTGTAGAATGCATTGCATAACATTTTGTGGGTAGGCCTATTTGTGCCCTTATCGGATGTTGACACCTCATTTTTAAACTTCCTGCGCTATGGATTTTTAAATCACACTGCCACTTTTATCGGTTTCGAGTAACTTCATTTTTTTTTTTTGCTACATTGCCAGACAAAAATGGATATAATTTCTGAAATATTAAAGATACATGCGTGAAATTTAGAACACACATTCTTTAGACTATTAGGAAACTTTTCTCTATAACAGAATTTTGTTAATTGATATCATTTCAAAAATACGTCCGTTTGTTTGCAAGAAAGGAAATCAGAAAATTGTTATTGAATTTTAATTGTTTATTTTACAAACGTAGGGACTAATATCAAAATTCTGTTACAGACAGTTTGTACAACATGCGTTTGCAAATACATTGCAAAAAACTGTTTGAATCTATCTTTAAAAACGGTTTAGCTATATAGGTTTTAGTACAATCCTGCATTGGGTATATTTTTTTCAAATTTGGGCCCCCAAATAATTTTTTTTTCAAAATATTTATATTTGGTTGAGTTGCTACAGCTATGAGCTCTCTACATACAAAAAAATTAATATTTTACATCAAATAGGAAAAAAGTAAAAAAAAAAAAATACCATCCTCTCCCCTTAAGTAGGCCTATGATTCAATCATAAGGCAAAATGGAAAGTTTAAAAAGTTTTTGAACTATTGTTTTCTTCTTGAAAGACACCCCATAACACGAAAGGTTTATAGAAACCGAAAAAGTTTGAATCCAGGATACGAGGAAGAACTTAACAGCTAAGAAGTGCACGACGTAAAAAAAAATGTAAATCGATTTATTTTTAAAGTCTCATCTAAACGTCTTGCATTTCAGATTCGGATGTCGTGATCCCCCAAGTGAGCGTGCTGAGCTTCAAATTGGAGACACTGTGCAGGATGTGGAAAACCTCAAGTCCCCACGCTGCGTAAAGACTCATTTATATCCACAACTACTTCCACAACAGATTTGGACAGTCAAACCGAAGGTACACACTCCAAAATATCTTTCCTTATGTTGTATAATAAGAGGATTTAGGAAATAAGTTTGTTTAAAGGTGCGTTTAGAAGCGTAAATTTTAATGAATAATTAACCGAAGATAACTGTTCATGTGTTATATTGATAATACAGGCTCTTTAATATATATGGCTACCGTAGCACGGGATCTAGCTCCCGGGCGATAGGTCCAGCATCAGCCGGCAAAGTACAGCCTACAACGGCGGAAGCTTGATATCGCGAGAATATGTTGCCATTCACTGAAATATCGACTGAAATATCTTGTTATTTCATGCTCAATATTAACCTAGATATACTCTAATGTGCGCGATTTGTGAGAAATGATTTGTTTTTCAAATTATCCCGTAAGTAGGAAAATTAATAAATTCAGAAAGAAGGAAAAATGAAGACAAAGAAATAAATAAATTACTCTAGGAAGGAAGGAAAATAAAAATAAAAATAAAAAGTAGAGAAATCGGTAAATGTACAAATAAAACAAAGATGAAAAGAAAAAAGAAGAAATAGAGTAATCAAGAAATGGAAAAAGAAATGGAAAACCTAATAAGAAAAGAATAAATAGAAAAATCAAGAAATATAGCAAGAAAGAAGAAATAAAACGTGAAAAAGAAGAAATAGAGCTATCAATAAATCAAGAAATAAAGAGAAAAAAATAAATAAATAAATAAATAAATAAATAAATAAATAAATAAATAAATAAATAAATAAATATGGAGAAAGCCGGTGGGGCATGTTACCTGGTTGAGGTTTTTTCCGGGGTTTTCCCTCAACCCAACATGAGCAAATGCTAAGTAACTTTCGGTGCTGGACCCCGGACTCATTTCACCGGCATTATCACCTTCATCTCATTCAGACGCTAAATAACCTAAGCTGTTGATAAAGCGTCGTAAAATAACCTACTAAAATATATGGAGAAAGGGAAAATGAAAAGAAAAAACAAGAAATACAGGAATCAAGAAATGGAGAAGGAAAGGAAATGCCAGAAGAGAAAAGAAAAGAAATCAGAGAAATTGAAGAAGGGCAGGAAGAAAAGAAAATCAAAAGAGAAAAGAAGAAATAGAGCTATCAATAAATGAAGAAATAAAGGAGAAAATAAAATAGAAAATAATGAACAAATAAATAAATAAATAAATAAATGGAGAAAGGGAAAATGAAAAGAAAAAAAAAAAAAGCAATCAAGAAATGGAGAAGGAAAGGAAACAGAAGAGAAAAGAATAAATAGAGAAATCAAGAAATGAAGAAAGGAAGGAAACAGAAAAAAGAAATGGAGAAATGCGGAGAAAAGAAAATCAAAAGAGAAAAGAAGAAAAGAGAATAAAGGAGAAAAGAAAATAGAGCAAGAAAATCAAATGAATAAATAAATGGAGAAAGAAAAATGAAAAGAAAAAAGAAAAATACGGAAATACGCAATCAAGAAATGGAGAAGGAAAGGAAATGCCAAAAGAAAGAGAATAAATAGAGAAATCAAGAAATGAAGAAAGGAAGGGAAAAAATAAATAGAGAAATGAA
This sequence comes from Periplaneta americana, assembly GCA_025594305.2. Lineage (NCBI taxonomy): Eukaryota > Metazoa > Arthropoda > Insecta > Blattodea > Blattidae > Periplaneta > Periplaneta americana. Next base: position 8,150,998 of record JAJSOF020000001.1, read on the forward strand.
AAAGAAAAGAAAATCAAAAGGGAAAAGAAAAATAAGCTATCAAAATGAAGAAATAAAGGAGAAAAAGAATAAACAAATAAATAAATAAATGGAGAAAGGGAAAATGAAAAGAAAAAAAAGAAGAAATACGGAAATACGCAATCAAGAAATGGAGAAGGAAAGGAAATGCCAAAAGAAAAGAGAATAAATAGAGAAATCAAGAAATGAAGAAAGGAAGGAAACACGAAAAAATAAATAGGGAAATGAAGAAGGAAGGAAAAGAGGAAAACAAAAGAGAAAATAAGAAATAGAGAAATCAAGAAATGATGGAAGATATTGAAAACGAACAAAGGAAAGAAGTAATGCTTAGTGAAATAACGAAAAGGCGGAAAAACTCGAAGGAGTAGAGTAGGGAAGATCGCGTATCAAGACTACTGGTCAGTGCATAGTCATTGCCCAGGACTCTGTAGATTGGTAAATTGTAGATTTCATAAATAAGAATTATTCCCTAAACAGATATTATTACGTACATTCAGTATAGACTGGATAATTCTTTACAGTCTGTTAAAAATGTGATCAGTAAGGTTAATTTTCAGAGTATAAACACTCGCAGACACTTTTCTTGTCTTGTACCTTTAACGTAATATTGTTTCTGTGACAGCTGATATACGTGGCACGAAATCCAAAGGATGTGGTTGTGTCTTGGTATCACCATCACCGTCTGTTGAATGGTTACACGGGATCATGTGAAGAATTTGTGGAAGCATTCATGGCAGGAATTGGTAAGTTTTATTACCAGAAACATTTCTCTTTTTGAAAATAATCATGATTTAGTATCTGTAGATTAGACAAAGTAATTTCTACTTAGTTTAGAGAGATAATTTTCAATAAATTATAATTTTAATGCGTAATCCTTTTTAGACGTTACAAAGCTACCTTTACACTCATATACAAAGCCATACTAAATAAATTGATTGATTATTTATTTACTTACTTACTGGCTTTTAAGGAACCGAAAGTTCATTGCCGCCTTCACATAAGCCCGCCATTGGTCCCTATCCTGAGCAAGATTAATCCAGTCTCTATCATCATATCCCACCTCCCCAAATCCATTTGAATATTATCCTCCCATCTACGTCTCGGCCTCCCCAAAGGTCTTTTCCCCCGGCCTCCCAACTAACTATAACACTCTATATGCATTTCTGGATTCGCCCATACGTGCTACATGCCCTGCCCATCTCAAACGTCTGGATTTAATTTTCCCAATTATGTCAGGTGAAGAATACAATGCGTGCAGTTCTGTGTTGTGTAACTTTCTCCATTCTCCTGTAACTTCATTTCTCTTAGCCCCAAATATTTTCCTAAGCACCTTATTCTCAAACATCCTTAACCTATGTTCCTCTCTCAAAGTGAGAGTCCAAGTTTCACAACCATACAGAAGAACCGGTAATATAACTGTTTTATAAATTCTAACTTTCAGATTTTTGACAGCAGACTGGATGATAAAAGCTTCTCAACCGAATAATAACAGGCATTTCCCATATTTATTCACCCTATCCCATTATCTCCTGGCCTAGTTGCCTCATAAATGGTGCCTTTTTGGTATCACTTGTGAGGTTTAGACCTGTCTCGGGACAGTTGACTAAAAACGACATGTTATTTATTCACGAATATTTTTCTCATCAACTTTGTTTAACGCGTTAATATGGCCTAATATCACGTTTGTATATGTAAAAATATTCTCTATTTATGATAAGTAAATGTACTTAAATCAAATTGAACATTCACTTACGTACATAGATGCTGAAATAAATGATACAAGAGTATTATATTATCTTTCTTGTCTCTCTTGTCCTGTCACCTGATGACTCACTTTCAGATTCACGTTGTTAGGCAACGATATTTTCTTCATTTGTTTATTGTCTATCAATAATTTGTTGAATTTGGCGTTGATTTAAAACATAACTCTTCTTTATAGTATTTTGCAATTTCTGAGTATCCCATTTAACTGAACTATTCTTGAATGATTAAGTACCAGAGATTTTGTGGCCTTCAATTCGTAATTTTATTAATTTCAAACCTAAAATATTATATCAGTAATGTTTTCCATGGAAATGAATATTAATTGTTACAAGTTGTTTATTGCTATGTAACAGTCTTCCCTATAAGCAGTGATTTCGATTTTACTCACGACTGGTAAATATATCTGAAAAAATGAGTCAGAAATTAATGTATTAGTGCCCTACTTCTTGTTAAAAGAAACGTTATTGGACAAAAATATGTTGACAGAATTTCTGCGGTGTCTAATAATATTTCAGTTGATGTAATTTAAAATGGTTTAAATTATATGCAAAAAATTATGGACAATAATATATATCTATGCAAAAAAAAATCGTGGACGAATCGTGTATATACCTAAGGTGTTGGATAATTTGTCCCGGAAGTATGAAATCATCTGTATCAAATGCTAATCTGAATAAAACGCACTATTTATAATAGAGAACTTATTGTAATATAAAATTCCTTATATGTTATTTCTGTAAATTTTATTACAATTTACACAAAAGTTTTAGGATAATAATCATCAGCAGTATTGTCATAATCACAAGGATTAGTAAAGTTGTGTCTTTTTCAGTCTATTGTCACCCACACATCTATCTCCGTTAGATATGTATTTGTATGTAGCATTTGAAATTAATAAACTTGAGCTCGTTTTATTATAATATCAGAGCTTTTCACAGATGTTAGCAGGGTGCGAATTAACGGGAGATGGGGGGGATTTCCCCCTGTTGGAAAGTTATTCCCCTCTCATACATTCATAATAACATCCCTGCCAGGGATAACTTATATCGCCTCATAAAATATAATTGTTTTAATACGAGTATACTTTATAAAGTACAGTATAAAGTAACCAAAGAAAATAATATTGATTTATTTATCATTACCGGCCAGCTGACACTACCCATCTATAAAAAGAAACGTGCAGTAGGCATTTCTTGACATATTTTCAAAATTGTTAATTGAATCCTATACATTCAAAGTCTCCTATCTCCACTTCACAAATTGAAGAATTTTGACAGTAACTAATGGCAAATACAGGGACAGGGACACATAATAGTGACTTTTAACAAACCTTTTGCTTTAAATTTATTGATTTTTGAATTCAAATTATATAAATCACTAGAATTCATTCTTAGCAAAAAAATATGTGGGGCATAACTCGGTTGTGAAGAAAATGGTCTTTAGGGGGTTTTGAATCTAGTGGATTCAAATGCTGACTTTTTGTAATTAAACTAAAAAAAAATTGTTCCTTATTGTATAAAATTGTAACTTTCGGAAAATGAAGCGTAAAGTTTATAATTATGAAAAAGAGTGGTGTGGCACCATGGCATTTCATAATTATTTTTGTGTTTCTTCTTGATGTAACTTCGAAATAAAATTTTGGCAGCCTATCAAAGAATAAAATAAAAATAAAATAAAAAATTCGAGTTTTTTTTTACAATTTTAACCTTATATCTCCCCTTAAGAGTTAGTTCTTAACCAACGACCACATATCCAAGGACGCTTGGTATTTGCAAATGTCAACGTTGTTGATTCAAAATTTCCGAGACTGAGGACGAGCAACAGATCAGTCTTTGAAAATAATTGTTGATTACAGTGACAAGGACAACGATGATACATAACGATGATGTTTGTTTTAAATTGATATTTTAGTTGAATTCGGTCCTTTCTGGGAGCATGTTTTGGAGTTCTGGAAGATACGCGACGAACCGAATGTTTTGTTCAATACCTATGAAGAGATGAAAAAAGTAAGTAATTCGACTGTTAGCGGTTTGTAATTTTGAAGTTTTATAAATGTGAAATGTAACGAAATTACTTTACTTATATATTGAATCAAAAATTGGGATAAACTACGTATCTACAAAGAACCAGACGAACTTAATTAAGTTATTAATTTGGGGTATTTCGAGGTGAATTTAATTGTCCATATTTTCTACACAGTTTTATTACACGACAAGTGAGATTTTTTGCATCACCATGACAACGAGTTTGCTTGTTTTTTATTGCTCTGGTGGTCGTGTTATCAGTAGGAACTTTCATGTAACTTGGCCTGCAAGATCACCAGACAGCAGATATTCCAGAACACGAACTCATAGCTGTTGTATACAGCAGGCTGTTACTTGTACAAGAACAAAATGGTGGACACATACATTTACGATGAGTTATGGAAATGGATGACGATGCAAAAGAATCCCATTTCTCGTGTGATATACCAGTGCCACAATTTTTTAGAGTATGTAGAAAATGAAGAAAATATGATGAATTAAAATTATTTCTCACTTCTCAAAACCTCTGTACTTTAAGATGTTTTGCATGAGAGTATGAATGAAACAAATCAAATAAAATTCATAATTTTAATATGAAACCGTAATTTAAGGACAAAAATCTTGGATAATGTTATTTTAGGAGTCGTAAAATGTGAACAATGGTGATAATACATGTTCATAAAACTATGAAATTATAGCATATATGGATAGGACGCAGTTACATAGTTGTTTAAAACGGTCTTACTAATAAACCGTGCATAGTTTTTATACGAGGCTTATGCGGAGTTGAGACAGAAAACGTTACTAATAAACTATGCATAAGCTATGGATGTATAAACAGCCTGTAACTATACAATGGGAATTGCTTTGCAGTAGTTATATACACGAAACCCTTGTTTAAGCGTTGTATATAGAGAAAAATTGCCGCCCCTCTAACAGCTGTTCGTATCGACTGTCATTTTATTATGATGGTTGCCTAGTAACCAAAGAAGAACAAACCAAAGAGCACAGAATAATTAGAATAATATTGCTACAGCTTGTACTCTTTGACCAAAATATAGTGTGGTAATCGATCAGAGCCGGTTGTATTATCGATACTTAACACGGCACGCTAGAGCGCTCTACCAGATGCAATAGAGAACCTTTCGTAATGAAGTAATGACGAAAGTATGACGTAGCTCTGAGCGTATTCCGAATATCACCGGTGAGCAATCCGATGGCATCACGGTTTTCCGACTTCCACCGATGAAATGCTCCAATCGCATTGTGCCATCAAGAGGTGGTGGAGTCTCCATAGCCGCCATCAGTGAATCTGATTGGTTCTTGTATAGGGCGGGAATTAAGACGAATAACATCGTGCACTGTTGTGTCATGGCGGTGTGTTCTGCTGTATTGTTTGTAATGAGCACAACGTAAAAACAATATGTTAATGGCTTATGAGCGAACATTTCAACGGACCAGTTATTACTACCGGTTCAAGAAATAAATTGTTTATGATATCTTTTCTTTGAACGAGATGGGAGTACGAAAATTTCGCAAAATTTTGCTAGCGTAGCACAGACAACAACTTGTACAGTCGCCATGACAGCCACCGATGTTTTCAGTAGTTTTGTTCCTTATTTCGCTGCAACGTGACGTCATTGATGGCATCAGACCAGTGAGATTCGGGATACCTGCATGTTTACTGTTATACACGACGTATATATGATTATTAGTAAGGATTTTACAAACGACTTATAAACGAGCTACTCATTGATAGTTAAACGTCTGTATACAGAGTTTTTATTAGTAAGACCGTTAATGTATAAGTTAACACATTTTTCTTCAGCTTTAATATATCATGGAAATTGTTATCCGTTTTGTTCTTAATGAACTCGATGCTTTTTTTTCCTTTGCATATTCTACGTCAAATATTTATGGGAGTTCTCGCTCTTCCTCTGTTTTATGTCCGTTTATATGTTTGTCTAATATTTCTGTGCTTACATTTTGTTATGTCTAATTTGTTTGCGAGTTTTCTCCTTTATTTACATTACACATAATATTTATATTTTTTCGTTACTTCCAGTACTATATTTACGAAAGTTTTCACCTTATTTTTATTTTGCATAAAATTATGAAAAATATAGAAACAAAAAACTAGACTACTTTGTGAGAAAAAATTATTTAACATATGGAAAATGTAGAAGAAGCGACTCACAGTAATTGGTATTATATTTTCTTATGTAACTGTGCATTTGAAAACCAATAAGAAACTTTAAATGATTGAATGTGTACAAACTATACATAAATTTCAGAATCTAATGCTGAATGTAATTATTTATAAACTGAATGCGATTAAGTTAATTATTTTTTGTGTTTTGATTCCTTAAGTGTAAAATTTCGGTTTCACTCGAAGGTGTTTGTTGTTCAATACATCGTAAGGAACAGTAACTTGAATCAACTGCTAAATTAAGAAAAATTATCTGTCCTGTGATGGATGGATGGATGGATGGATGTCAATATAGATAGGATTTTTCCTCATTGAAAACCTGTCCTTCCAAAGGACAAAGTGCCAATGTTTTAAATTTCATTATCTTCAATCTAAAGGAGATATTTATTTATTTATTTATTTATTTATTTATTTATATATTTATTTATTCATTCATTTATTTATTTATTCATTTATTCAATCATTTATTTATTGATTTATTTATTCATTCATTCATTCATTCATTTATTAATTTATTCATTTATTTATTAATTAATTTATTCATTTATTCATTTGTTTATTCATTTATTTATTTATTCATTTATTTATTCATTTACTCATTTATTCATTTATTAATTCATTTATTCATTCAATCATTCACTCATTCATTCATTTATTCATTCATTTATTTATCATTCATTTATTTATTCATTTATTTATTTACTCATTTATTTATTTATTTATTTATTCATTTATGTATTCATTTACTCATTTATTCATTTATTTATTCATTTATTCATTCCTTCGTTTATTCATTGATTTATTCTTTCATTTATTTATTCATTTATTTTATTTATTCACTTATTTATTTATTTACTTATTTACTTATTTATTTATTTATTTATTTACTTAATTATTTATTTACTTTATTTATTTATTTATTTACTTTCTTACTTACTTTCTTACTTATTTATTTATTTATTTATTTATTCATTTATTTATTGATTTATTTATTTATTTATTTTTTTATTCATTTATTCATTCATTCGTTTATTTATTGATTGATTCATTAATTTATTTACTGATTTATTCACTTATTTATTCACTTATTTATTTATTTATTTATTTATTTATTTATTTATTTATTTATTTATTTATTTATTTATTTATTTATTTATTTATTCATTCATTCATTTATGTATTGATTTATTCACTTATTTATTCACTTATTTATTTATTTATTTACTTAATTATTTATTTACTTTATTTATTTATTTATTTATTGACTTTCTTACTTTCTTACTTATTTATTTATTTATTTATTTATTTATTTATTTATTTATTTATTTATTTATTTATTGACTTTCTTACTTATTTATTTATTTATTCATTTATTTATTCATTTATTCATTCATTTATTTATTGATTTATTTATTCATTTATTTATTAATTTATTAATTAATTTATTTATTAATTTATTCATTTGTTTATTCATTTATTTATTTATTCATTTAGTCATTTATTATTCATTTATTTATTGATTTATTAATTTATTAATTCATTTATTCATTCAATCATTCACTCATTCATTCATTTATTCATTCAATCATTCACTCATTCATTCATTTATTCATTTATTTATTTATTCATTCATTTATTTATTCATTTATTTATTTACTCATTTATTCATTTATTTATTTATTTATTTATTTATTCATTTATGTATTCATTTACTCATTTATTCATTTATTTATTCATTTATTCATTCCTTCGTTTATTCATTTATTTATTTATTTATTTATTTATTTATTTATTCATTTATGTATTCATTTACTCATTTATTCATTTATTTATTCATTTATTCATTCCTTCGTTTATTCATTGATTTATTCTTTCATTTATTTATTTATTTATTCACTTATTTATTCACTTATTTACTTATTTATTTATTTATTTATTTATTTATTTATTTATTTATTTATTTATTTATTTATTTATTTATTTACTTAATTATTTATTTACTTTATTTATTTATTTATTTATTTATTTATTTATTTACTTTCTTACTTACTTTCTTACTTATTTATTTATTTATTTATTTATTCATTTATTTATTGATTTATTTATCGATTTATTTATTTATTTATTTATTTATTCATTTACTCATTTATTCATTTATTCATTCATTCGTTTATTTATTGATTCATTCATTCATTTATTTATTGATTTATTCACTTATTTATTCACTTATTTATTCACTTATTTATTTATTTATTTATTTATTCATTCATTCATTCATTCATTTATGTATTGATTTATTCACTTATTTATTCACTTATTTATTTATTTACTTAATTATTTATTTACTTTATTTATTTATTTATTTATTTATTTATTTATTTATTTATTTATTTATTTATTTATTTATTTATTTATTTATTTATTTATTTATTTATTTATATTATTTGTTATTGAACATAACAGGCAAAGCCCAATTACAATGTTCAAGACTGACAAACTAATTTATAAAACATAAACAAGGAAAAGGAAACATACTCTTATTAAAAACTGAAACAGAATATAAATAAGAGAAAGAAAAAAAAGAGAAATTGAAATAAGGCGTGAAAGTAGCTTCAAATTAACTAACAACAATATTCTGTAAAATATGATAACAAATAATTCTGAATCTAGAGAAATTCATATTGAAAATATAAACATTCGGATGAGGATGTAATTTATTGTATAACTGTAACATTTGGAAAACTGGGGGATTTTTGTGGGATTCAGTATTTGTCCTTGGTATGTAAAATAAATTTCGAAATTTTGTATTAAGCTTAGGTGCATATAATGTTACATAATAAAATAAACCAACACAGTCCAACTTATTGTTAATAATTTTATAAAGAAAATTTAAAGATTGACAATTTCGTCTAATTTGCAAACTAGTAAAATGGAAATGTTGAAGCATAACTCTCATATATCCATATGAGCATTATCATGCTAAATGAGCACTATCATATACTCATTCGTGTGCTAAAAATGGTGTTGCATGTATCTCAACATGCGTTTGACAGTGTATTTTACTCAATATCTCAGAAAGTTGTTTTTGGCTGTTAGCTCTTTTGGAAAGACCTATGTCTCTTCAATTAATGAGCTACCCAATCATTCACAGAATGGAGGTGGTAAGCACAATAAGCCTCAGGCTGCAGTGCAAGCCTTCGAGTCCCTCTTCCGTACAAGGAAAAAAGGGGGATTAGTAGTGAATTGATATTAGATCGCTCGAACCGCATCTGTTCGTCAGGGGTTGGTGATAATGAAGTTTGGATGGAGAACAAGTTTGCAAATGCCAACGGCACTCTCTCAACATGTTTTCAACAACAATTCAATTTGGAATAGCAGTTATTTTTATCTAGATCAGGCCTGCACAAACAGCGCTCAACGAGCGCGCGCGCTCCTTCTGAGCGGGAGAGCGGTGTTTACCGCTCGCCGAAACGGAGAGGAAGATACATCAGAATGACATAGACTTGCTTTAGGTAGAGGAGAGGAAAACGACCACTCAGTTATCTAGTGGAGTGCAGTGTGTCGGCCTATTCTCAGTAACTGTTTCACGTTGCTTACCTACTGCTACAGTACAGTATGGAGGAATCTAAAAGACGGAACATAACATTTAACATTTAACGATTTACAGCTCGAACTTATTGATATTCAATGAGATCTAAGGGCTAAAGATCGTTTGAATAATACTACTAGCCTGGTTGAGTTTTACAAGACTAAACATTAGCAATAATATCCACGACTACACAGGCTGGCTGTGAAAATGATTGATATGTTTGGCTCAACATTTATATTTGTGAGCAACTGTTTTCTACAATCAGCTTTAATAAAGGCAGACATCGAACATCTGTAACTGATGTTTCATTATGATCAGTAGGCTACTGTTCCTTTCAGCTGCCAACAGCATAAAACCTCGTTTTGATGTACTGATAAATAAAAATATAACAAAATGATGTTGTACATTTAAGTAGCTATAGAATTTATATTATTTCTGTAAAATAAATATTTCTTTATTAATTAATAATAGTCCAAGATAGTTTTGCAAACACTGAACGGGAATTCATTTCATAAACACTCGTAATAGTACTTCCTTTTGTGTACATTTTGTACGAGATCACCCCATCTTCCAGTCAACCCTTATACAGAGCGCAGCTAATATCTGCATTCCGCTCACGAGCTGTGAGCCGGCTCGGAGAGCGCAAACCTTGTGCAGGCCTGATCTAGATCTAATAAAGATCATATATTCAGTTATGTATGTTGTGTGGTGTTTAGGATCTGGCCGGAGTTATACTTAGAACTGCCAAGTTCCTGAACTGCACGCTGGATTCTGACCAACTCAAAGATCTCTGCGAACACTTGAGTTTCGAATCAATGAGAAATAACCCGTGCGTGGTCAATCAAGACGACCTCAATTTGCGCAAACATAAGGATGTGATCGGCGATGTTCAGCCACTTATAAGAAAGGGAAAAGTGGGAGGATGGAAGGAAGATATGACGCCCTATTTGGCAAATGAGATGGATAGATGGACAATGGAAAAATTGAAGGGCACAGACTTCGTTGTTCCTTCTTAGGTAGTATTGTGAAGCTGAAATATTTTACAGAACATCTCGTAGTATTGTCATTAATTTTGATATTTATTTCATAACTAACAACTCTAGCTTTAAATAAAATTAGATGCAGAGAAATTTTAACGACATCGTAACATCGACTGTACCGGTTTTAAGAAAAATGTTGGATGGTTCAGATTTGAAGCGATCTTACAATTTTATTCTTAAGTATGTGTGACGTAAAAGCAGCAAAAGATTGTTAATTAAAATTATAATTCAATTCAAAGTTTGCAGGAAAACACCTTTTAATATTAAGTTTAATCGATTTTTCTTCTAGTCTCTAACTTACTATGTGTAACGAAAAACCTAGGTAAAACCTCAGGTATAGATTTCTCATATACGTACACAAGAAAAAATGGTTATATCAAGATGGGTCCGGATGCTTGGTTTCTGAGTAGGACTTGCAAGTATGATCGTAGTGCACTCCAGTAGGTTTGTTTGCTGGAATTATTACATTTTCCTTAGATGAACTATTCAAAATGTCCACCTCCTGCATGAATACAGGCCGCAGTTCGTCGTGTCATTTAGACCCGAACATGATTGGCCTCCATGCTTACCAGATTTCAACTTAAAGTCGTTGATGTATTCCACTTCTGTATTCAAGTAGGAGGTGGACATTTTGAACAGTTTATGTAAGACATTGGTGTGCGCAAAATTTTGTTAAGGGGTTTCATTATTAAAATTGTTTACAATTTACATTATCGGTAATTTAAATTTTGTGTATTATTATTATTATTATTATTATTATTATTATTATTATTATTATTATTATTATTATTATTATTATCAGCTGAGTTTTCAGAGGGGGATGTGAGACTGGTTCCAAGTAAACAATGCACCAACTCATTAGATTGTTGAAGTTTTCAAGATTTGTATGTAGATCTAGTATTTAATTTCAAAATCTCAAAAGCTTCATAGTATAAAATATGCATTTTCCTATATGTCCGAAATCAAATTCATAATATTACAATATTGCCACTATACTTCAGAGTACCACATAAGTACTTATGTACTTACTGTGCAAATTAACACACCTATTTTTATTGATGGCATAAGGATAGATAAATAAATAAGTACATAAAAAATATGTCCTCTGGACGAAACAATATATCATTCAATAGAGCAATAACGACATAAGTACTTACGCTGTATTCTGAAGTGAATTGAATACCGAAACTTTTTAAAATGCTTGACTTAAATTAAGTAATTATAAATATTAGAATATCGAAAGTCATTTTCAGAAATAGGATGGCCTATATCCAAGGAAAAGTAAACTTCTGGCCACCAGATTTATCTAAATGCATATTTCTATAATTAATATCATGTGTAATTCTGGAGAAAGTTGTTCTTTATCGTACAGATAAGAACAATAATTGTGAATACTATGTTATCTTGTTTGTTTGTTACTTTTTTATATGCATGTATGTAAAAAGTGCGAATTTTGTTACTGCTGTTTATGTCTGTTCTTTGTTATTGTATCGAGATGTGTTGCTTTGTGACTTAAAATATATCGTTATATCAATTGTTCAACTTGTTTCTACCCAACAAAGAATATATACTTCCTTTTCTTTCCTTCAGTTATCAGTATTTTTACTATAGTTTCAAGAATTATCATAAGTTAAAATTAAGAAAACACTAACGGTAAGTTACTACATTTTACCGTATAATTAAATACGTGTAGTTAGGGTGACCAGACGTTCTCTTTTTTCCAGACATGCCCTCCATTTTAGACCTTTGTCCGGAGTCCGGACGGATTTTTAAAAAATCAAGAAATGCCCCCCTTTTCGTAACTTGTATGTCTGACATTTTTTAATTATCTGATTTGACTCCTTTTTCCAGTAAATTGTCTGTAGGTGGCAGCAGCATCGACGGAATATACTCTTTGCCAACGCTCATAACTCTCTTTGCTCCTCCTTGTTATGATCGTTGCACAGAGGTTCGAGAGATCGAGGTGCGAATGTAAAAATCTAAATAGATATTTCTGTCCTTTTTAATAATTATATTATAGTTTCCTTGACTGTCATAGCTACGTAACTGTAAAATCATTATTATCAAGTTTTTTCATGATTATTTTCTAATAAAACAGATATTAACATGCTTTTAAGTATGATATAAAATCTGTACTATAAATATTCTGTAATAGATATTAACGTAATTTAAAGTGTAATATAGCCCTATATCTAAGTACATATTTTCTGTCCTCTTTTTTTGAAACTTTGTGGCCTCTCTTTTATCGATGTGAATCTGGTCACTCTACATATAGCTGACAGTCCAAGGAGTATCATGACCCTTGTGCTTGTTTATAATACAATCCATATAAGACTTTACCATTTTATTGTGTTATAATTTCTCTTTGGGAGATAGTATAAACTTGGAATTAAATATTATGATCTCTGTGATGCTGGGAGAATTTATATTGGTACCCCTGACAGAATTGTTGTCCATTGTTGATATTGATATTGGTTATTATTGCAGAACGTATCTAGTGATTTGTTCGCCATAATATCGAAAACGTGCAGTATTCACTTCCACAGCGTGTTTTTGTACTCAAAACGTACTGGATGACAAATTCTCTGGTTAACAGAGATTTTGAATAGAATTGGGTGTGCGCAATGTTCCGACCAAGCCAACAATTTTTCGATAGTGAGGAAGCTGGAGGCAACTGGGTCTCTTCTTAGCGAGAGTAGGAAAACAGATATTTAAGATAGGTACTCATATGGCACATGTCAGAGAACAGCAAAGAAATCGCGTTTTCGAGCTTATCGAGTGCATGTAGTGCAGAAATTGAAGGAACCAAACTTCCAAAAGCTCGCCAGGCAGTGTTGTTAGCAGAATGTTAGTCCATTACGTTTTCGTCCATTCGTAATTTGGTTCTAATTTTACGTTTATCCAGTTATATGTTCGTCATGCATCAAATTTTGTCCATAAATCTTTCGTCCATGTCATTTTACATAGTATTATGTGACATTTCGTCCTATATCTATTTTGTCCTTACCTGATTTAATCCAAATTTACTTGACATTTTCGTTGCTGTGTTTATTACAAAAAAAAGAATCACTGAAATAAAACATGAGACTTATTTTCAGTTATTTCAAAAACAAAATCATGCATTCATTGCAGCTATTTCTTAGGGAGTGTAATTTCCTTCTGTAATTTCCGTCTTCGGTGTTCTGCGGGTTGCCGTGTAATTTCATTACAGGTTGACCGATTCTCCATCGCCAATATAGCCTATCCTGGTTCGATCCTTATTATAAGAGTGGTGTTGATAACAGTAGCCGTCCTTTATGAGCAGGGGTTTGTACCTTTTTGAAGTAATTACTTTGGGATCCATACCTGATAATTTTAAGTAAAATCGTATACATTTCCCTAGCAACACCTGTCCATTTTTGAGTTCTCCATTATTTGATATTATATTGTTGGCATCTGTTTAAAATGTGCTTCTAGTACCTGAATATCCAAAATCAATCACGATTAGACAATATGTATATTGGGCTAAATTTTTGTTGACTAAAAAATTTCTGGACAAAATTTACTATTGGACGAAAATGCTATGGACTGGACTTAAATGTGTTGGTCGTAGAAATTTTGACGAAATGTTGTATTGGACGAAAATGTTTGGAAAAACGTTCCTGAAAGCACCCCGGTATACGCACCATATGACCTGGACAATATGTCGTAATTCCACGTCAAAATGTAGGGGAAAGCATCGACAAGAGAGGCACTGTAAGTTTCAGCTGACACGATATTTGTAAGTAGTTCACCCAAACTTGCTCTGTGTCGATTATATGCCTAAACTAAAAAGACAATGCCTACAAACTTTGATCACCGTGACAGACTGATAAATTACCGAACACCCAATTTACCACGTATTGAGAACGTAGCAATTTTCTTTCTGTGAAAGTAGAACATCAATTCATATCTTTTGAATCTTTTTCCGAGCACATATTTTTCAGGACCTGCGAGGTGTTGTGCAGCGCACAGCAAAGTTCCTGAACCGGCCGCTAAAATATGAAGAGTTGAGATGTCTCTGCGATCACTTATATTTTGACTCCATGAAGATCAACCCATCAGTCAACGTGGATGTACCAGTGCACAAAGATTTGGAAGGCGAGATTCAGCCGTTTATGAGAAAAGGCATTGTGGGAAGTTGGAAAGACGACTTATCAACAGAGATGGCTGACAGGATAGATCGTTGGACAGAGGAGAAACTGAAAGGCACAGGTTACGTTGTCGTACAGTAAATAATTATTCAAATCTTCTGTTCATTTGTTCTGGATTTATCAGAAAGAAAGTTTATTAGTCTTCAGTATTTTGTAATGAAACACAAATTTATGTCGTAGCTATCCGGTGTTGGGCTCTATATACCCCATTGCCCCATTTCATATTATTCAAACTCTAGAATTCACATGTATGTATTCTTGGTATCTCCTTCAATCTATCATTTTAGAAGATTCATAGGAACCAATTATTTGTAAACATTTGCTATTTTTTATTCGTTTTACCCCATATCACATAATATAGATTGCTCATTCCTACGTTAAAATTGGTTGCACTTTGAAGAGAACAACCGCCAGGATCGCCACCAGTCCGCCGTAAACGAACACGAGATTGCAGTACAATCGCTAATGCAATTCAAATGGAAGGTATGACGTGACTCCTTATGTAACAACTAGATGGCAGCATAGTAAACCTGACAAAAGTTGTTACCGTCAAAGCCTATAATGCAGAGCAATCTGGGTATATATGATCTAGGGTTTCACATATTAAGCTTCCTTTATACAGGAGTGGTCATAAATAGACCATGGATTTATGCACTAAAACTGCCAAAATATTCATGCAACTATGCACTAAAATGTTAGGAATATGCACTTAAATATGCACTAAAATTTAAAAACGAGCTAACTTAGCAACGTTACGCTCCAAGCCTGAAAGATTGAGTGATGCCTCTGAGGCAAAAGGTGGCTACACTATTGATGTGGAATATGTGTAAAAATTAATAATAATTAAAGAAGTTATAATAGCGAAGGATGTTTATATGAGTTTGCTTTTACATAGGAGCCCTATGCAAAGATTATGAAGTTTTGACCAGGTCCTTAGGCTATATCAATCCCAACATCCTGGCATTACCCAGAGATAGCAAGTTCTGCAGAACGTTATGTTATGACTGCCCATATTGTCCTACCTCCATACTTATCAACCTCATCATAAAAATCATTGTCATTTTAATTAAATTCATGTTCATGTTTCATAAGCTACTAGGCAAACCCATCTTTTATAAACTAATATGCGTTTTCTATTACGTTTTCAGGTTGGCAACATAATCATGTGATCTATCTATTCCTTCTATTGTATGACTATTATGTTTTGAATTTAAAATAAAATAAAATGCCAAATGCAATTCAGTATATCCATTTCCTTGCAATTTATTAATTTACATGAAATTAGATAAGAACAGGATAAAAATAAATTTGACAGTATTTGTTCGTGTAAGTGTGGCTTCTGTAGTTATTACTCCTATGAATAGATGGCGGAGGCAACAGTCAGCGTCGCCAATACATAACTATACCCGCATTATGGAATTCAAAATCTTATACCCCTATAATGATTGTAAAAAGTATTAGGTTTAGCAAAAATCCGCTTGATACTCTCAATTATGAGAATAATTTATACTCAATATTCTACATCACTCATAAAACGTCTCTGACATCATTATTTTCTCCAATATCTGTTACCTGTCCCAATAATTGTGCTACCTATTGAGAACTAACGGAACTATGTCAAAGTTTCTCAATTTGTTGTACATGTCTTTGCTTCGCTTACACGATCAGAATATTGGATATCATATATTAATTTTTAAGCTATCAACAGTAATTTCCTTTTTAAGACATTTAAAACTTTAATACCAAAATTCTACATCATAAATTCTTATTGCGCCTATTTCAGTATTATATTATCATATAACATTTATATTTGGGGAAATAGCAGTAGCATATCCAAGATTCTCATACTACAAAAAAAGGTTTACGCTTTTTAACAGAGTCTGCATAATATGACGCTCACTGTAGACCACTACTTATTTAACAAAAAATTTTAACCGTCATAAATCTATATATATAATTTGAACTGGTAATGGAAATTACGGGAAAACGGCTGAACGGATTTTAATAAATGACCCCTCATTTTGAAGCTTGAAACCCAAAGTTTTTCGGAAAAGTAGTAGTTTTCAGTGAAATGTCAATTTTCCTGCATTATTTTCCTTTTTTCCAAAATCCATCTTTCGTCAGTTTTGAGAACTAATTAATTGCATTCACGGCCGACTTGATTTAATTTCAGAACAAAACACACACTACAATAAACAATAGGCTATTACACGAAGGCCATGACCTGCAGGATTGCCGACATATTTAGAGCTCAATTCAATTTGTTATTAAAAACTGATTCTGCAGTGTATAATTTTCTGAGTACAGCTGTGTATTGGATATTCAAATCTACGAAACTTGAGGTGGTTTGATGACATTATTACCATTAGAAATTAAATATTATTGTAGTTAATATCATTATGCATCTATTTTTCATTAATTGTACATAATATTGATGCTATATTGATGACATGAAAGTGAAACGTTTTGTGGTTATGTAAGTAAATGTAGAAAATATTTTAATTTAAATCTTCATTTCTATAATTTACTGAGTGGCTGCTATATATAACTACAAAACTTAAGTAAGATAATAATATTGTTATTAAAAATCAAATATTTTTATATTTATTAACCCAGTGGGGTTGGGTCTTTTTCATATACTTAATGGCGGTGTAGTGTAGATATTGATATGTGTCATTGTCTTCAGTATTGGCTAGAGAGAGCGCAAAAATTACAGTTCCCAAGGAAAGATCAAAAGGTATTACTTACTGATAAAATAAGAGGCCTAGAAAATGTTGTAGTCTCCACATCATTTCTGCAAGATCTCTTAGTAGGATAAAATGATTTTACGCTCTACATTTCAAGTTCTACATGCAGCAGCTATACGAAAATGCTATTGTTCGAAAGTTTAGCAAACCTGATATTTTTTTAACTTTTGCCTACAATCCACAATGACCTGAAATAGCTACTGCTATCGTCCTGACATTGATACTTGCGTTTTCGCGTTGAAACTCAAAAACTGAAGTTGGATAGGTTCAAGAAAGAGTATTTGGCCTAAAAAAATCCATTCAGAGGGAGTATGTTTCATTATTATGGAAGCAAATAACTATCAAAAAGACAAGTATTCTTCATTGAAAATAAATCTGAAAAATTTTTATTTGAACGTCTAATGAACTTAGTTTGCAACAGTATTTGCTGCACAAGCCACTAGTTTATATATATTCCAATGTCTAATAAAAATTAAGAAAAACCTAATTACTTATCATCCTAAAACAGAAGTTCACCACTATAATACAAGATACAATATTATTGGCTTTCAGAACCTAGAGTTAGATTAAGTAAGTCAAAAAATTGTTCAATTCTATTGCTATGACATTGTTTAATAAGTTACCACAAAAGGCACTTGATGCAAGACATACAATTTAAATCTGTTTTGTATAACTGATTAATCAACCATCCATTCTATAATATTGGTGAATTTCTTGACACCACGGTAAATGTATTCTAAATTTCTGAGCTGCATTGCTCTGTATTATTACGATTATTATTAGTATTTGTTTTTTTTTTTCGTTGTTGGTAACTCTATAGCATCTATTAGATGCTTTATGGTTGTGCTAACAGATGGAGTTACTTGTCAACAATGTGACGCTGAAACGTGTGTTCAGGTTACTGCCCAGCGACAGTCCTGATGTATATTAGTATTTGTTGTTGTTATTATTATTATTATTATTATTATTATTATTATTATTATTATTTCATTAATTTGTATTGTTTGTATTCATTTGTTTCACATTTTAATTCAAATATTGTTTATCTCTTGTAACTTAGTATATTTTATGTCTATTGCAACGAACTGTTGCTCATGACATTAATCACGGCCTACTTGATTGAAAGGCCACCGCACTGAATGTGGCAACGCCGCTACAATGCATGATTGGGGGCCGACATCTGTCACGTTAGTCTGCTTGGATGTAAAATGTTTCTAAATTCTGTCATGAAATAAAAGTAGATTCTCAAATTTTGTTGGATACATATTCATAAAACATTAATCATGTTGTATCAGTGAGCGAATTAAAGACGATTTCAGTACATAGGTCTCACAATTCAGGAAATAAACCAGTTTTTATTGCTATGTAGGATCGATATTATTCTTCATTACTATTGCCTGAAATAATTTTGTTAGAAGCTGTAGAAATAATAATAATAATAATAATAATAATAATAATAATAATAATAATAATAATAATAATAATAATAATAATAATAATACAAAATTGAGGTAGCACAAGTCATTTTATTGTCTAAATCTTCTCAGGGCAGGCCTGCAGACTGAACTTGAAAACATCACATTAATTTATTCAAAATAAAAGGCATTACCCGTAATGCTTACATGTTTATTCAATAGGGATATGCAATGTATCATGGAATTCTACACAATGTTTCTAATTTCCTCTTCTTCCCAGAGCTGCTAGTACTTGCAAGATCATTTTTAATTTTACTGTAATTGTTGAGTAGTATGTTAGACAAGGTAGATACAATTTGTTTACAAATATCGAACACTGGTTTGCCACAAGGGCAGACATCTGAAACGAATATACTAAGATTGTCATCCTCATGTGATCCTTGTTCCACCAATTTTGTTAGCAGTAATTTTTGACTGCCACAACAAAGGAACATACTCTCATACTCTTGAGACACTAATTTCTGCATAATAGCACACACAAACAAACCTAAATACAACACAAAATCTGAAGGCACAGTTAACCCACCTCGATTGAGATTATTGAAATATTCATCATTTACATGGTCACCAGTGAGAAATGCTATGCATAATTCGCAACTCAATTTTTTACAGCTTTGTGAGCTGAATAACCAGTAACATAAATTAGTACATTTTCATTCAAATTCACAGGCTCTGAATATATATCAATTAAAATACTAGAGTACTGTTCTAGATTAAGATCGGTGTCATTATTACAATTTGAAGATACATCATCAGAAAATATGCCACAGTGAAATTTAAGCTGCCCATATTTTGCTGAACGTATGCCTAACAAACTCATTACTCTCAACTTTTTTTCAGATTCCAAGACTTGAGCAACTGAAATATTATAATTCCCTCCTGATAACTGTCGATAACAAGAAAAGCGAGATTCTAATTTGTCTGTTTGGAGTTTACCGGGTAGAACAAATTGTACGTCATTACATTCCAGTGATAATTTGATGAATTCAGAGATGACGTATGTACTTTGATACAAAGCTGCATGAGTGTTAGCTGTTAGTTTTCCATGAACAGAATTGACAGATTTCCATCTTTCCAACCAATTCAAGAATTTGGTGAAAAATTAAATCTGTCATCATTCAAATCTGTAAAAGGATAACAGAGCTCATTTCTTTTAGCAATTCCTTTGGAGCAACTCTTTATATTCATTATACTCCACCACTTCACAATGATATCAATGAAAGCAACTGTACCAGAGTTTTCACCATATTCTGTCCTCATAGCAGACAGAGTTGTTTCATTGAATATATCCATCACTAATTTCACCTTTTGTCGCTCCAAGTTAGAAGGATGGATGCTTTTGAAAGAAAGCCGTGGAGCAGTTTTCAACAATTGGTTTGTTTCTTTCCTGTAAAGTACCTCTACATCTGAAAATTGTGCACTTAAAATTTCATCTGAATCATCAACAAAAGAAGGAAACAGAAATGTTTTGTTGGAATCTTTTTGGTTCAATCAATTATTTCTGATATTTTTTAATATATGCACAGTATCATACATGAGAAAAATTGGAAAATGTAGATACTGAAACATATGATGATTATCAGAATTCTTGGTCAAACACGAAAAAAGCTGCCTGTTAAGTACACTGTTGTCAGTTATTATAGTCACAACAGTTAAGCCACACTTAAACACAATGTCAAGAACATGTTTACATATTTCATAAAACTCAGTACCTGTTAACTGTCTTACTGGTGTTAGTGATACTACTTCTTTGAAACTGCCATAAACAGAGGACACCATAAATGCTAAAATTGTTTTGGCATGTACTGAGACATCGTTATTAGCATAACCAACAATTGTCCCACCCTTATAATGAATTCCTGCCTTGATGTAAATTTCATCTATCTGTAAAGCTACATATTTCTCTCTTTCCGTTAATTTATCTACTGAACACTTTACAAAATGATGGTTCTGAGTAACATCATTTGGAGATACCGTAAAAGATGATGACAACTTTTGTAAATGTTTTTCATGTGGTAAAATCAATAAACTATTACGTCTTAAGACTGAATAACATGAAGGCGACTGGTAATAAATCATGAATACGTAAATCAACATATTCACAGAATAACGTCGTTTTTGGTAACACATAATTCAATCTGTTCGAGTAGAAAGAGCAAACTTTTACCAAGATCTTGATCAGCATCTACAATGATATTTCTAAGTAAGACAATACTTTTCTTAATTGTTTCTACAACTGAATTAGGTGAAACTATATGTTCATTACAATCTCCATATTTGTCCAAAACACACTGCAGCTGGGATCATCTCTCTAGTGTCATGCTTTGAGGTAGAATTTCCTTCAATTCCTCTTGCAAAATTATATACCCATTCATAAAAACACAGACCACCATTTTATCATTCACTTGCACACTCACACTTACTTTTGGAATATCCAAGAAGTCTACAATATAGAAAAATATTCTGTCATCTTTCAGTTCAATTTTCCATGTGTTCCTAATAACAGTTTGTTGTAATTTGAGCATAGGTCACTAAAGTTTTTAATTAAATCTTCATTTTTCAACTGTTGAGCTCTTTTTTCTTTTTCCTCACATATTTTATTTCTTCTAACCTCTGGATCTGTTCTTGCTGGTGTTAATGGTTTTGTGAGGTAAGAAGGCAAAGACGGAAATATCCTTGGTACTGCCCCTGGTAAAAGAATTGGCCTGCTGCGAGAAATTTCTTTAGTAACGCCTTCTCCATCTTTGTATATTTCAGTTCGGGATATAGAAGTTTCATCAAAATGCTTTTCACATACAACACTGTCTTTAGAAGGAACCCATTCAGCACGTGGTATATATTTCAGCCATAATTTTTTTTTGTTTCTTCGTCTGAAGGAAATCTAAATACACTTACATAACCAGTGGTTTTATTTGAATCATAGTTGCCTTTGCAACCAGGTACGGAGCATTTTTTTGGCATCTGTAGACAATAAAACATAGTTTTAGTATGTCTAATCACTTCAAGAAAATGATATTCTCGAGAAGTGTAGTAAATATATAATATAGTATATACCGTAATTTAAAGTACACTTACCTTTCGTTAAAATATCAACATGTCTAAAATGACATTTAGAATTATGTATGCGAAATTATCACTACAAAAATATTTCAGATAAACATAAATATTACTGATAACTGTTAACTTCTTCAAGCAATCTCCCAATCTGTCACAAAACTGAGCCCCCAAGTAACGTTGCCACAATTACAGCGCGGTGGCCTTTCAATCAAGTAGGCCGTGGACATTAATAAACTAACCGTACTCCTTCAGCGCCATCACGTGGCAGGCTTTGGAAGTACACAATATACTCTCTGGCTCAGTATACCAACTTAATCACAGAGTTGTTTATTTGGATTGATATTGTTGGCAGTAGTGAGCATTTTATTAATGTAGGTTGGATTTGTTACAAGTTGTCAAAATAAAATACAGAAATATATTGTTTTATTTATACAAATTAATAGTAGACCGCCAAGTGAAGAAATTCGCTAAGATTTCTTTTTGTGTACAAGTGTAAATAAAGGCGTCAAAATTTGTCGAAAGAAAGCAGAAAAGGCCATGCCTATGGTATGTCAAACTTTGATTTTATCAGATTTTATCTACATGTCGTGCCTTGTATTTATTTTTATAACTGAAAATCATTTTTGTTACTCTGTAGCCCCACACTGGCATAATCCAAGGGAAGGTAATATATATTTTTGTACAATGTGTATAAAAAGTGAAACAATTCATATCAAGTTTGATCATGGTTATATTGACCCTAACGTTTGTTTTTCAGAACCACACAAGTACGACCCCACTGGAAGATATGGCTGCTGCACGAGCAGTCAATACTAATAACCAGTGTTTGAAAGTGTTTGTGCAACGAGATTATAGTGAAGGAACCTTAGTGAAATTCCAGACTCGATTTCCAACGGAACTGGAGGATAGGGTGGGTAGTACAAAAGTGTTTAAGGAATTATTTAATTTTTAAGTGTACAGCACTTCAAGATTTGTGTTCTCACAGGACCAGTTTCTAGTTTGAAAGGTACAAACACAACTAGAGTAAATGTAAGTTAACAAGCCATTTCAGTTCTTTTCAGAAGTCAGAAGTGAAATGAAAATTTGAAATGTGCTGTCCAAGAGTAAATTTATTTATTTATTTACAGCGTCTTAAAATAACTTGTGATATACCCTGCTTAGGTACATAAGCTTTTTGAGAACTATAACCACACAATCAGAGAGAATAATTTAATATTTTGTAGGAGAAAAATTCGCTCCGGCGCCGGGGATCGAACCCGGGTCCTTGGTTCTACGTACCAATCGCTCTGACCACTGAGCTACGCCGAATTCAATCCATAGCACCGGATCGAATTCTCCTCCTTCAATGATTCCCTTTGTGGCCTGACTCCAAGTTAGGCATATATATGTTGACGTGTATCCAATATATATCCCATTATACCATTATACTAGGAGCGCACTCAGCTGAGTGACTTGTTGGCCGGGAATCCGCAGTTGACATTGGATACACGTCATTGGATATGGGAACTTATACATTCTATATTTAATACACTCCCAGAGATTAAGTTTGGCGGTCGAGGTGGCAATAGATTTTTATTTATTAATTTGTTATTAAAGACGTATATCTTACTGCCTGCAGTAGTGTTACGAATGAATTTTCATTCACTGTGTATATTGCTTACGATCAAGACCTGTGATAACACAGGATATACTGGGCTTAAGCAGTCCTAAGGGAGAGAGTTAAATTTCCTGCTCAGTTTCACATTCGGTACAAACGAAAATTTCTTTTGTGGCCACTGTATGATAGAAATGCATGTTACTTGATTTACTGTAAAACATTGAGAGTTTATGTTTCTAATGTGTTCACTAACTCTGCAAAGAATGTTTGTGCGAGATCGTGCGTATTTGCTTGGTTTCTGCACAAAACCAATCCGTGGTAAGTCTAAAATTCCACATTCAGTATTCCCAATCTAACACACATAACAATTTCCCTCTTCTTACCGTCTCAGTGAATATTGATTTTACTGCTTTAGGCTTTTAACATATTATTTTTAGAGACGTTTAACATAGTAATAATTATAAATTGAAACTTACCACTGCAATTTCACCTAAATTGCACTGTTAATTATTGTTTTTAAATATTTGCAAAAATTAGGTAAACTCTACAACTCCACTAAAGTTACTGAATTCGTGATGCATGTAACATTAAGGAAGCCGTTTGTTTTAAGTTCGCATTTCTAGACTGGAGGAAAAAAAAAAAAAAGACAGACGTATATCACGGCCTGCTGGAGTGTAGTAAACACAGAAAACATTTTAAAGCAACAATGTTGAAGATAGATATTTTTGTTTTGCAAATTTGCCGTCATTGAACAGAAACCAAGATGGAGATTTCATTGCAACTAATTAGAAATTCCTCTTTCAGGTATGTAATGAATGATCTTTACAAAATAATGTACGATACACAGAGCAGTATGTTTTATTTCATTCTGAGAAATTAAAAAGCTCAACTACGTTTGAGATTTTCAAACTTTTCCTCGAACATCCAAAATTTCAACATAGAGTGTTGCTCTTGGGAGGCTATTGTAGCTCTGAACAATTTTTCAGGCTTATTCTTAGTTGTCCTACACTGGGTAATCTTTGTTAGAAAAAAAAGACTGACAGTGTGCAAAACAAAAGACGTATAAAAAGGCGTCGTATTTTGTCTCATGAAATCTTAGACATTACATGAAGAATGGTTTTAAGTAAAACGTTGCCTTTTACTTTCATTTTTAATGTATAGTAGAATGTTGATTATCCAAAGTAATTGGGATCAGCTATAGTTCAGATATTCTAGTGTTCGAATAACTGGATCTACAAACCATAGAGTGCATAAAATTGGAAGGTTTTTGTAGCTATTTTGTTTCATTTGACTGGCAGATGCACCATGAACTTGACAGGGTTTGTCCTTCAATCTGCAACTCCCTTGTGCCATGCTGCGACTTAAAATCTTTAACCAGCCAGTCTGAAATCTGAAGAGCCATCCAATTTATTATTAAGCTGTACAACCATTTTATTTATTGACTCACCACTAGATAGCCCATATGGAATTACTAGTTCACAGATTTCACTTTCACTTAAAGCCAATTAAAAATTTTATTCATTTAAAGGGTTTTTACAAGCTGAACTAAAGGGAGGGGCTACTCATCAATTAGCACTGGTCAGCTTGATGAGTTATTGACTGAATTTGCTATAATTTTCCTCTATTCACTACCTAATTCCCTCTTTACCCTTTCCTACCCAGTCCTCTGACTGAACTCTTACTTTCTTCGACCCCGATGGCATTAGAGCATTCGAGGCCTAGGGGTTCATTTCCCTTTCCTCCCTCCTCTTTCTACTTTTCTGTTCCTAGTGCAGACCTGCTATGGCACTAAAATCGTCCTCCAGTGGCTTAAGGAGGGAAAGCTGGTGATCAACAAGATCTCCCAGCTAGATCCAATGGACCCGTCGACCAACAGCAGGTGTGGCCCTCCAGACATTCTGGGGGTTGTGTGTGAATGAAGTAGCCACCAAAACATTAAAATATGGTGTTCACTTAAATCGGCTACAACTTGCCATTTGTCACTGTTTTGCCAAACACCTGCATAGAATTGGAATATATCAGTCCCCTAACTTCCCATTGTGCAACTCAAACCAAGCAATGGATTCGGAACACCTCAAAATCTGTGCTTCAGTGGCTGACCATGATAATATCTTTGAAAAATATTGGAGTGCAAGAGTTCAAATGACTTTATTGTCAAACGCCTGGCATTAGAAAACAACAACAACATTTTTCAAGCTATGTCCTTGATATTTTAATAAAATTTATATATGTTTATTTTATTACATTATTAGACATACCTGAAAATATAAAATGAATTGTAAATTCCTTGATATTTTGTACACATAATCACAGTGTGATAGATAATGATGTGATGAAGTTTCATTTCTGAGAGTCAATTAGTTTCTGAGTTACTAATAAAAATATTCTGAAAAATTAGCATATTTCGAAATGAAATGTGTTGCTCAGTTTTGAGTAAAATGTTTGATTTGTTTTTTTTTTTTTTTTTTGCATGACTAGTGGTATATTTGGAAAAAGATCACACATTACTTTTCCTGTATCTTTACTACAAAAGGGGGAAAACATTTTTATAACCACTGCATACCTGAAAATATAAATTTTTCTTTGCTACTATAAATATTTAATTTTTTATTTCAAAAAGTATTCATAAAACGCATGCGCTATTTTGTTAACCATCGGTGTATAGAACATGCAGTAAAATTTGATGTTCCTAGCATCAATGTTGTAAGAGCCTTTACATTTCGAACCTGACGAAATATGCTTTTGAGCACTGCAAAGCATTCAAACTTGCTCTCAACATATAAATGAGAGATTGCTGATTAATTTTTTTTGAAAGAAAACGAAAATGCGATTTTTGACTGAAAATGACCAATATTTCACCCATTACCCCCCCCCCCCCCTTAATGCAACAGATGAAATTTCCAGTGACTTCTCAACACGTCTTTTCTTTTTAAGAAAAGTAAACAGTGTCTCTTGTTTTGCCATTGTCCCCTGAAATGTTTATGTATATGGTACAACTATTTTAATAAACAAAACTAGCATTGAAAACTACGCCAATAAAATCACAGCACACCTGACTTCTTTAACAGTAATAATCAAGGCTGAAAATTCATAAGGTGTCAATTTCAACCAATCACGATCAGCTGGTAGCTATGTAAATTGTGTTGCCACCTAGTTTTTTCTGAAAATCTCCTACATTAAAGAAAGACAGAAAAAACAAACTTCAAGAAAACAACTACTACCTGAAGATCTACACAACAGAATTTATTTTAATTACTGAAAAGTCATGTCAACTTGAAATATAATGTTGTCTAAATTATACTTTTAGTTTAAAAAATCTGAAATCTCTGGAAAGGACATCTTGGAATCCGGAGGGGGGATTCCCCCTCCCCCCACGACACCCCCTGAATTCATCACTGCATTGGACGTCTTGTAGCTTTCAATGTTTTCCAAAATATATTAAAAATTGAAGCTACATCGTTCCTTTTATGTAAAAACAAATTACACTAGTGGTTTTTTGTGTACAGTTTAAAAAGAGAAAATTCATCTTGTTATTTGTGTGTGTAGTAGATGATTTCATTCATGCATTTCTTTTGATTGATAATAATAATCCTTGGCTGGACAACTCATAGAGGACCAGTTGGCTTTTGAGCTCATGTCCACATGCTTTAGCAGAGGTGAATGATCATTCATCCAAAATATCCCTTTCAGTTCTTCGGTAAAAATCTTGGCATTCACATGGATAATAATCTCAACTGGGACATGCAAATCACAGAAACCTGCAGAAAAGTATATTCTATTATCCATGTGCTAAAAAGGATAAATGTTCATCTTCCCTCTTGCTTAAAAAGTCCCTTGTGCAGACCCTTGTATTTCCCTATTTTGACTATGCTGACATTTTACTGACTGACCTTTCCAGCGACAACAAAACGAAACTTCAACGTGCTCATAATTTGTGTGTACGTTTTGTAAGCAATGTTCGTAAATATGATCATATTACCCCATCCCTGGAAGCAGTAGGTTGGCTTAAACTAGATAAGAAAAGAAATTTACATTCACTTCTCCTTCTCTTCGAAATCTTGAACTCTTCTATTCCTTCGTACCTGTCGTCTCACTTCACTTACCTTTCTTCCCACCACAATCTGAACACACGCTCTCGCCATGAAACAATACTAACAATACCATCCCATCGCACCTCCTCATACTCATCCTCTTTCACAATAGCCCTGCCAAGACTCTGGAATTCGTTACCTGCTAGCATCAGGGACTGTCGAAATAAAATTCAATTCAAACGCAAACTTACTAGGCACTTGGTCAGCAATTGAGACTCGTTCAGACATGGTTTCTTGTAAATTGTTCTCTTAATCTATCACAAAATATTTCAATATCCGGTAATTTCATCACTATAGAATTTTGTTATTGTAGGTTTAATTTGTAATTCAGTAAATACAAAAATATTCTTTGTTCTTAACTTCTATGATAAAATGTCTAGCTTTCGTTAATCAGGTAATCTTGTCGTACTTTAATTTTTATTGTAATTGTAAATTTAATATTAATTGTAATTTTATTGTTCATGTTATAGTTGTAATCCCCTGGTAGAGGGGCAGAGAAGGCCTGATGGCCTTATCTCTACCAGGTTAAATAAATACTACTACTACTAAATATTATGAAAAATTTCTTTCCTCATGAGAACACGAATCAGTACTCATTCTGTAACACTTGTCATACCTGTATTGTAATATCATTCGCATTTTTCTTGTGATGTTCATTTTTATTCTTGTTTCCAGAGGTTTTTAATAAAATGCGAAGTATAGTAAAAATTATGTTTGTTCTTATTTTAATTAAATGACTGTCTCTTATATTTCAGATAGAACGGCAAGCATTTGAATACACAGTAAATCAGTTGAATGCAATATATGCAGAAGCAGAGAAGGCTGGTTGCAGTACATACTGTGAAGGGTGCATGGCATGTCTCACAGCGTACCTCATCTACATTTGTACAGAAACACATTATGAGAAGGTAATTCATTCTTAAAAATGCGATGTTCTGAACATTTGCTACAAACTGTACAAATGCACTGTTTAACATGTTTTACAAAGTTTTTATTCTCAAACTAAATTTCCACTAGGAAACTTTTCTGCCTAGATCATATATGTAACAGATAATTCATCGCTATGTTAAAATTGACAGCACTTTGAAGAGAACAACCTCCAGGATCGCCACCCGTCTGCTGTAAACGAACACGAGATGACAGTACAGTCGCTATTGCAATTCAAATGGGAATTATGACGTGACTCCTTATGTAACAACTAGATGGCAGCATAGTAAACCTGACAAAAGTTATTAACCTCAAAGCCTGTAAGGCCGACCTATCTGGGTATATATGATCTAGGCTAATACACATCAAATCATTCCCTTACAGTGACAGACACTTTTCATTTTTGTTGTTCCAAATTGTTCAGCAATGCGATAATAGAGTAACTTAAAAATATAGAATTTACACAACAAAATACATAAAAACGTGTACAATCTTATTATAAAACAGAATCACTTTGCCATATGCTGCGGTACAGATCAATCAATCTTCTTAATGTATCCAGCTGTTTGCTGACAACATAAAGTCCACTGTAGTCTATTCAGTTGTTGTTTTTCACGAGAAATCAGGGGTATTTTGATTGGTGTTCATTATAGATGCCTGTTGCTAGTAGCCAGAGCTGGGGTGTAGTCAATATATAGGGGAGACTGTTGTAGCTTCAGCATAGTGTACCTTTGAACATTTTTTTGTTTTTTAATTTTTGCTACTATCTAGAGGACTCAAACTGAAGTAGATTGTAGGGAAAGCCACTAAGTAGCTCTGGTCGCAGTTTTGGTTTGATTTATTGTAAAATGTGAGTTCTGTGAACAAAAGAATTTTTTTAGTACCAAAAGTAAACATTTCGTTCATTGATATATGTTATCTAACATAAAACCAGATTGTATTTGTTACTATCCATTAAGTACAATGTGTTCCCTATCATCTGGTGAGTAATAACATATTTTAATTTCCATGATTTATTCTAATTTCTAGTTTTGGGAGCCATATTTGTTTAAACGTGCACCCTCTTGTACCTTTGAATACAGAACATCTTGTACCATGGAACACAAGGTATACAATACTATTGGTTTTTGTCTTTCTTTCATTTTAAGATCATGTTGCGAAGTAAGTCTGAAATTAAGAAGTCCCCCAGTTGATCCGGATGCCTTGAAGAAAGCTGTTGAAGCAATTCTTGCTCCTCCAGGAAATAAAATCTCAATCAGAGAAGCCTGCTCTGGTTTATGATTGCAAATAAATTTTAAATATGATTGTCAGTTCTTACAACTATATTCCCCCCTATATGCCATGTGTTGCAACTTACAAGAGGGTATGTTCTAAGGTACATGAACCTGTTGTATTTTTTCCATCCTTAATAGATGTGTAGAACAGGAAAATATATACACGAAGTTGCAAAGGAATCTTCATTAATTATTTAAATTATTTTTTAATTTATAAAATATGATTTCCCAAAATTAAAAAGAAATAAAATGTGAAAAGTGTTTAAAAGTACAACAGTCTCCCCTACTGCAGGACTGTGTCTTCTGCAGCTGCGGTACAGATAAAAATATTTAATTAAAATAATTATCCATGTACTTTTTTTGCACACTATAACAGTTTTTATTTAACAAAAGTGTTGTAACATTGTGTTTGAAAGTCTTCAGATTTTTAATTCTCTTAATATTTTTAGGGAGTTTACTAAATTTCCAAAATAATATGACTATCCAACATTTTATTTAATCTGCACTTTGGAACAACTAAATTAATGTTGAATCTTTCGTACACTACTTTTAACACTTGAATATAAATAATTGATTAAATCGAGGCACGTTAACTGGTTGATCTTACTGGACCCCGGACTCATTTCACCGGCATTATCATCTTCATATCATTCAGATGCTAAATAAGCATGTTGATACAGCGTTAAAATAACAGTTAAAACACCGTGTTAATTAGTAAGATCAAGTAAGATCGCCATTTAATCAATTATTAATTAAATTCAAAATTACCTCTCGTATTGTAATTGTGGTCTGGCTCATCATATGAGAAAACTTGAGCCACCCTTCACTATAAGAGGCCCTTGCCCTTCAGGGATTATGTGGGCTCATATCATCATCGCAATTGTGAACGTCAATCACATCTACTCCCATATCAGACAAGAACACAGAGAGAATAGAGTGTTAATATCTTTAAATCTTTAAAAATTCGTTTACAGTGTTCTCTAGGACCACAGCCATTAATGATATGCAATTTCTTCTTTTTAAGTATAAAAATATCTTTAACACCAATACTATTACCCGTAGAAGTACACCATAGTTCAAGTGAGTCTGAAAAGAAGCATATTATGAGTTTAATAAAAGACAGCATAAGCTTTTTCAAGAACAGTTGGAAGAAGATCAGTTTGGTTTCAGGAAGGGAAAAGGTGCGAGAGATGCAATTGGACTGCTACAAACAATCGGCGAAAGATACCTAGAGAAGAATAAAGAAGTCTAGGTAGTATTTGTGGACCTAGAATAGGCTTTTGACAGAGTGGTTTGGAATAAATTGATGGGGATTCTAAATGAAATAAGAGTGGATTGGAAAGAGAGGAGGCTGTTCAGTAACCTTTATATGAAACGAGTCAAAGTCAGGATAGGAGAAGAAATGTCAGAAGGAAGTGAAATTGGGAGAGGAGTACGTCGAGGATGACCTTTATCACCTACCCTGTTCAACATCTACTTGGAGGATTTAGTGAAGAACTGTTTTCAGAACATGGGAGGAGTGATAGTAGGAGGAAGAAGAATAAAATGCATAAGATTTGCTGCTGATACGGCGTTGTTAGCAGAAGAGGAGATGATACTGAGGGATATGCTACTAGAGCCTTTTCGACATATGAAGTTCAAATTTGATATGATAGCACTTGTTAACTGTGTCAGAATATAATCAAAATTTGATAAAGGTTGCTTCAAAAATATCAAAGATGAAAATTTCAGCCCTCATTCATTCAGTGTTCTCAAATGATCCATATATTTTAATATTGTCTTATCATCTGAATACTTCTTCTGCTCCGAACTCTTCTCCCGTTCACCATTCCTTCCAGTGCATCCTTCAGTAGGCAGTTTCTTCTCAACCAGTGACCCAACCAATTCCTTTTCCTCTTCCTGATCAGTTTCAGCATCATTCTTTCTTCACCCACTCTTTCTAGCATGGATTCATTTCTTATTTTGTCTGTTCATTTCACATGCTCCATTCATCCATATTTCAAATGCTTCTAACCAATTCTCTTCACTTCATAACAGGACATCTAGCACACCAAGTATATCATGTGAACTTCAATTTAATCTATGTTGTGCATTTTCTGTGTTTCATAAAACTTTGGGAATACACTGGAGACTACATGAAGGAGAAGAAAGTTTCATATCCCATTGATTAAATCTCTCTCAGTTACTTCTTATGATATGCTTTGACTCATTGCAATGCTTTATTTTTCTTATAGTGCCTGCGGAAAGTAGCAAAGTTCATAGTGGAACAAAATGAGCGAGTATACGCACCCCGGGGTCTTCTCATCACAGATCCAACTGAGAGAGGTCTTAGAGTTGTATCCTTTTCATGAAACTGTACGTGGTTATCCTTTTTGTGAAATTAATTTGATATTTCGATGATGATGATGGTTATTATTATTATTATTATTATTATTATTATTATTATTATTATTATTATTATTATTATTATTATCAAGTAAAGCAATCGGTTTGGAAGTAAATCCCGAAAAGACAAAGTATATGATTATGTCTCGTGACCAGAATATTGTACGAAATGGAAATATAAAAATTGGAGATTTATCCTTCGAAAAGGTGGAAAAATTCAAATATCTTGGAGCAACAGTAACAAATATAAATGACACTCGGGAGGAAATTAAACGCAGAATAAATATGGGAAATGCCTGTTATTATTCGGTTGAGAACCTCTTATCATCCAGTCTGCTGTCCAAATATCTGAAAGTTAGAATTTATAAAACAGTTATATTACCGGTTCTTCTGTATGGCTGTGAAACTTGGACTCTCACTTTGAGAGAGGAACATAGGTTAAGGGTGTTTGAGAGTAAGGTGCTTAGGAAAATATTTGGGGCTAAGCGGAATGAAGTTACAGGAGAATGGAGAAAATTACACAACACAGAACTGCACGCATTGTATTCTTCACCTGACATAATTAGGAACATTAAATCCAGATGTTTGAGATGGGCAGGGCATGTAGCATGTATGGGCGAATCCAGAAATGCATATAGAGTGTTAGTTGGGGGACCGGAGGGAAAAAGACCTTTAGGGAGGCCGAGACGTAGATGGGAGGATAATATTAAAATGGATTTGAGGGAGGTGGGATATGATGATAGAGACTGGATTAATCTTGCACAGAATAGGGACCGCTGGCGGACTTGTGTGAGGGCGGCAATGAACCTTCGGGTTCTTTAAAAGCCATTTGTAAGTAAGTAAGTATTATTATTATTATTATCGGCGTTTTTTTCAGCCGAACACTTCCGGTAAACTTTTTGTCATTAGAAATTCCGAGATATATTTTATAAGCGAAATTGAAAATTATTAAAATTGCCACCACTGCCGAGTCCAAGAGTTTACATTTTCTCATTATTATCGTTGGTGCAAAAGTAACTCATGCAATCTAGTGCTGCCATCTTCCGTTATTGATCCTGAAACTATAGCTCGAAATCGCAAAATTTCCGTTATTTTTATAATCGATGAGCTCCATTTGGAACTTGTTGTAATATAAGGTAGCCAATGTAGGCCTAATATTTTTAAACCTACGTTTTTGTTGTATAATGTGATCGAGTGATAGAGTTCTGGTAAACTTTTTCCAGAAAAAAGCACTGATGATTATTATTATTAGGGCTAGGATTTTGATGACCTATAAATCATGAAAAATGTCCTAAAAATGCATTTATGACCTAAAAATCTTTCAAAAATGCCCTAAAAATTGATCTTACATAATTGGCTTAGTAGGAAAAGAGGTTTTGCACTACTTAATACTTAGACTAGTAATTAAATTAAATTTTACATAATTTTTTCTAAGTAATACACTTTAATTAATTATTTTACCTAATGTAGTTTCCATGTATGATCGTTCACCTCTGCTTCGGCATATGGACGTGAGGTCAGCAGTCAGCTGGTTGGTCTTGGCCCTTCATGGGCTGTAGCGCCATGAATTTACTTTACTTTTAGTTTCCATGTAGTCTACCACAAGGCCACTCTTATCCGGAACTAGCAGGTATAGAGGAGTCTATATTGAAGGGGTGGTTGGACTGATCCATTACATGGGGTGTACTACAACGATTAAAATAATATACAAAATAATGGGTATTAATGGACAAAATATGTAAAGAAAATATCTAAGAAAATAAATATTATTTTACATTAATATTGGGGATTTACGGCCAAAATTAAATGAAAATGCCTAAAAATGACCGAATAAAACAAAAGATGCTCTTGAGTTGAAACAGGCAAAAATGGAAAAAGATGCCCTAATAAATATGTCTTAAAACACTCAGTTTATCACATAACATAAATACTAAAGCAGCTATGTTTCTGGCTTACTATAAAAAAGATGCAATTTCATCAAAATCCTAGCCCTAATTATTATTATTATTATTATTATTATTATTATTATTATTATTATTATTATTATTATTATTATTATTCTCTACTTCAGAAGATGACCTACAGAGGGCAGCACATTACAGCATGAAGATTTCTCTTAGAAAAATAAGAACTATGGATAAGCATGTGTGGGAAAAATTTAAGAAGGGTCAAAATAGAATTGGAAGGAAAAATTATCGAACAAGTATCTCAATTTAAATATCCTGGTCACCTAATTTCCGATATAAAATATAATGACGTAGATATAAAACTATACAAATACAATGAAATCAATGGAATTATCAAACGGCATTTTTGAAAACAATGTCCACACATACATAACTATGATTTCATAATATTGTATCAGAAGCTTCCTCGAAATATAATAGTGAAAGTTGGATCGTGTATTTCAAGTATGAATCGGAACTATGAGCAACCTAAATGAGATTTCCAGTCCCTTTTAGATTTAAACAGACTTGATAAAATTAGGAATACAGACATTAGAGAGAAATTTGAAGTTTCAAACACAGTGGAAGATACTGTGTGCACATATATTAAAGCAACTAGTTATATGAAATACAAACTGCTGAGCCATTTATACCCGAACCCACGCTTTCAGAAGTCGAAATTGCGATAGAAAATCTGAAAAAGTACAAGTCTCCAGGTATCGATCAAATTCCAGCAGAATTAATACAAGACGGTGGAAGTGCATTATATAGCGAAATTTATAAACTTGTAGTTGCTATTTGGGAAAAGGAAATTGTACCAGAACAATGGAAGGAGTCCATAATTGTACCTATTTTTAAAAAGGGGGACAAAACCAACTGTGGTAACTTTCGAGGAATATCACTTTTGTTGACGTCATACAAAATTTTGTCGAATATTCTTTTGAGAAGATTAACTCCGTACGTATACGAAATTATTGGGGATCATCAGTGCAGTTTTCGGCGTAATAGATCGACTATTGATCAGATTTTTTGTATTCGACAGATAATGGAGAAAAAATGGGAGTATAAGGGTACAGTACATCAGTTATTCATAGATTTCAAAAAGGCTTATGACTCGGTTAAGAGGAAGTATTATATGGTATTCTTATTGAATTTTGTATTCCCAAGAAACTAGTTCGATTAATTAAAATGTGTCTCAGTGAAACATACAGCAGAGTCCGTATAGGTCAGTTTCTATCTGATGCTTTTCCAATTCACTGCGGGCTAAAGCAGGGAGATGCACTATCACCTTTACTTTTTAACTTCGCTTTAGAATATGCCATTAGGAAAGTCCAGGATAACAGACAGGGTTTGGAATTGAATGGGTTACATCAGCTTCTTGTCTATGCGGATGACGTGAATATGTTAGGAGAAAATACACAAACGATTAGGAAAACACGGAAATTTTACTTGAAGCAAGTAAAGCGATCGGTTTGGAAGTAAATCCCGAAAAGGCAAAGTATATGATTATGTCTCGTGACCAGAATATATGGAATATGTGGAACTATAAAAATTGGAGATTTATCGTTCGAAGAGGTGGAAAATTCAAATATCTTGGAGCAACAGTAACAAATATAAATGACACCCGGGAGGAAATTAAACGCAGAATAAATATGGGAAATGCGTGTTATTATTCGGTTGAGAAGCTCTTATCATCCAGTCTGCTGTCCAAAAATCTGAAAGTTAGAATTTATAAAACAGTTATATTACGGTTGTTCTGTATGGTTGTGAAACTTGGACTCTCACTCTGAGAGAGGAACACAGGTTAAGGGTGTTTGAGTATAAGGTGCTTAGGAAAATGTTTGGGGCTAAGCGGGATGAAGTTACAGGAGAATGGAGAAAGTTACACAACGCAGAGCTGCACGCATTGTATTCTTCACCTGACATAATTAGGAACATTAAATCCAGACGTATGAGATGGGCAGGGCATGTAGCACGTATGGGCGAATCCAGAAATGCATATAGAGTGTTAGTTGGGAGACCGGAGGGAAAAAGACCTTTAGGAGGCCGAGACGTAGATGGGAGGATAATATTAAAATGGATTTGAGGGAGGTGGGATATGATGATAGAGACTGGATTAATCTTGCATAGGATAGGGACCGCTGGCGGACTTGTGTGAGGGCGGCAATGAACCTTCGGGTTCCTTAAAAGCCATTTGTAAGTAAGTAAGTTATATCACGTACAAAGAATGGAATCAACTTGTTTACTAAAGAAGACATTCCAGATCAGCCCAAAGGACATTGAGCAAAGGAAGACATAAATACCTCCGGTCACATCAAGAGCATCTTGTATTGTATTGTATTTATTAACATTCCGTGGTATTCATACATGCTTACAGCTAGAATATGGAACAAGTCAAAAACTTAATACTATTATAAAATCTTAATTTATAGTCACAGTCTAGATGAAATATATACAGACGAGATTTACGATATAGTCTACTAGTACAACACAAAGTTTTAGTATCAATTTCATGAAGCGTTAGAGAATGTCATGAATTCACCTACAGAATAGAAGGCGTGAGAAATTAGGTACTTCTTTAATTTGGCCCTAAATAATCTTATGTTTTGAGTTTCATTTTTTATATCGATAGGGAGGCTATTAAAAATTTTTACTGCCATATAACGCACTCCTTTTTGATAGCACGATAGACTTGCCGATGGAGTATGAAAGTCATTTTTTGATGTGTATTTATGCTATGAACTGTTGAATTAGTTACAAAGTTTTCACGATTACATACGAGGAAGATTATTAATGAAAAGATATACTGACAAGCCATGGGCATTGTTTGTAGTTTTTTAAAATAGTCCTACACGATTCCCTAGATTTGGCACCTACTATTATTCTGATTACTCTTTTTTGTAATAGAAATATATTGTTACTATCTGTGGAATTTCCCAGAATATTATTCCAAAACTCATTACCGAGTGGAAGTATGCAAAGTATATTGTTTTTAAGGTATTGATATTTACTATCTTTTGCATAGATGTAATAGCAAAACAAGCTGAATTTAGTTTGGGGTATTTTCTTTAATATGATGTTTCCAATTTAACACATTATCGATTTTTAAGCCAAGAAATTTGGTTGTTGTTGTTGTTGTTTCTAATAGGGATCTATTATTAATTATTGCACCAAAAATTTGCGACGTTGAATTTGGACAGGATTTAAATTGAATTATGTTAGTTTTGTTACAATTTAATACTAATTTATTGACTGAGAACCAGTCACATATTTTGAAGAGAATTTCCTCTGTTGAAGATTGGAATGTGTTGGAGTTATTGGGTGTAATTACTATACTTGTATCATCTGCAAATACGAGGGGGATCCAGGAAATAACGATCATTTTGTTGTAATAATTAAAAATATATATAATTATTTGAAAAATAAAGTCTGTTACATAACTGAAGCTTCCTCTACTTCTCTACATAATCACCACCTACATTTAAACATTTGTCGTATCTGTTCACTAGCTTTAGAATTCCCGTGTTATACTCCTCTGCCGCCAGTTCATTAAGCCAGGTGTTCACTGTCTTCTTCAACTCTTCATCACTTCCAAAACGCGTACCACACAGAAAGTCTTTCAGCTTAGTGAAAAGGTGAAAATCGCTAGGAGCAAGGTCTGGACTATAGGGCGGATGATCAAAGGTTTCCCAACCGAATTGATTCAGCAATTCTCGAGTTGAAGCAGCAGTGTGCACAGATTTTGTGGTAGCCAAGATGTTGCGACACAATTTCACCAAGCAAAGAACGAGAAATGTCAGGAAAGGCAATATGCAATTCGTCGAGTGATGTGCGCCTGTCTTGCAAGATTCTGTCGTTCACTTTAGTCTTCAGGTCTTCTGTGATGAGTGATGGGCGTCCGGGTCGAGTTTCATCGTGGACATTTCGCCCATTGTTGAACATTTCGCACCATTTTCTCACATTTCTTTCATTCATTACAGTATCACCATACACTTCTTTCAATTCCGGTAAATTTCTGCAGGTTTCAAATGTCGGGCATTCAAAAATCAAATCACACTCCTCACCTCACAGTCGGCGGGATTATCAATCACGTCGTTCATTTTGAAGTAACACAAAATGCACAATGGCGACTTGTTACAACCAGTACTCACAACATTATGAGAACACATGTTAAGGAAACCAGTTGACCTTCAAACAAGGAAGGGGAGTCAGCTGCGCGGCGGGTATGTGCGAACGGTCGTTATTTCCTGGATCCCCCTCGTAATATGGGATGACCTACATCTTTTATTAGGGGGCAAGATCATTTGAGACAGAAACAGGCTCAACTGTACCTAAACCTAAACTGTTCGTGATTATTATTATTATTATTATTATTATTATTATTATTATTATTATTATTATTATTATACTTAACCTCCACATCATCATCATCATCATCATCATCATCATCACCATAGAATAAATAATAATGACAGATTCTTTCCCTTTAATATGAATAATAATGTATGTTCGCTAATATGTTTTCGCGGGATATCAGCCGAGTTAAGATTTTGAATGCTCCAAGCTTTCGACTGCTATCTCTGCAGCCATCTTCAGGGAAGTGATGTCCGAACAGAAAGTCGAAAGGTTATATAGATGTTAGGCTGTCTCAGGTGAAACGGGATTGGTTGGCGGATCGGCCAATCCGGGGCCGGGAATTGTCATCCCTCGTAAGCTCCGCCCATCCCGGGATTGCTGTGTGAAGTTTGGCGGGCGGCGAGCCCTGTTCCGCCGGTTGGAATCGGTTGCCGTCCTCGGTCCGTGATCTTCATGACCTTGATTGTAAGAGGGCCTGAGTTGGTCTAAGGCCGGTGTCCATGCCTGACTGAGCTGGAGTCCACTGTCTCTGTTAAAGTTGTTTTTCTCCAGCTTGATCTCTATGGCCTCCTTGATTGTACGATCCCAGTAGTGGCTTGATTTGTTAATGACCTTGGTGTGTGGTCAAACAATTGGATGACAATTCCCGGCCCCGGATTGGCCGATCTGCCAACCAATCCTGTTTCACCTGAGACAGCCACATCTATATAACCTTTCGACTTTCTGTTCGGACATCACTTCCCTGAAGATGGCTGCAGAGATAGCAGTCGAAAGCTTGGAGCATTCCAAAATCTTAACTCGGCTGATATCCCGCAAAATTGTATTAGCGAACCAACGCTGAGAAAGCCTCAAATCATACATAATGTATGTTATTTCTGGATAGTCTGTTAGCCTTAACTTTTGCACAGATAGAAATTTCAATACTAAATGAACCGGCTGCTACTCGGACGTGACTCTCCCTTTCTGAGTCTACAGAAGAATTTTTCATGTGAAATATGTGTGTTGTTCTAAGCCTTTACAACAGAGACATGACATTGTGCTAATAATATGCCCGAGCTCCTTTGTAAGAAGCTCCAGATTCTGTCATGAAAATGGGATATCTGTATTACACCCTTATCCAGAAAATGGAAAAAAAAAAAAAGAAAAAAAAAGAAACAAAAATATTGATACTGAAAACTTAATATCTGATTTAAGACCTCCAGTTTGGTCCCAGACAAGAAGTGTATCTTTAGAATTTGCCTGAATGATACTTTCGAAAAGAAATTTTAGGAATTGTTTAATATTCTTCTTCAGAAATGTGAATGAATGCCAATCTTATGTAATCATTTGAGTTTGTAACTACGTGGAAAAATTGAATGGGGGGGGGAAAAAAAACAAACAAACTTGTGTTCATTTTAATGTTACTATCAATGGCATTTTGAACGTCCTTGTCTGTTTTTACATAAGTCCAGCACATTTATAAAAAAAAATAAACATCTACTTAAATTTATCGAAAGCCTCAAAATGTCTCTACTGGAAACCTTGGAAAACAGGGATGAGAGGTGAAAGTTTGCTTCAGGAAATGTAATGTTAAATACATGAGGAAGGTGTGTGACGTGATTGTAACTATGCCTCCTCTTTTTTGTACCTCAAGGTTGACTGATGCTATGAAATGTGTTTAGATGTCAAATAATACTGTGTATGGTTGTAGTTACTTGAGCAGTGCAATCATTTCTTAGCACAACCAGGCACTGTTGAACGTAAGATGAAGTCTTAGTTGTATTGAACAAGTTGCACATGTGAAGAAGTTGTATGTGGAGTAAGAAGTTTGGTAGATGTAACCTTCAGGGTTTTAATTTTTTGAGCTTTCGTTGAGGAAAATGTTGTATTTTACTAAGCTAACTCTATTACTCGAAGCTTAGTTTTATTCCCTCCAGCATTTTTGTAACATATCAGTTTGGAAACTTAAAACTGAAGTTATACTTTTTTTGTGACAAACTTGTTTATTTTAACCGAGAATCAGCCTCTCTTTGTATTTACATTGAAAGTCTGTTATAGCAAAGATGGTTTATAGTGTGAAGTTTTCCGGTAAATTAGGTGAAATATTTTTACATACTTTTTACTAATGGTGGGTACTTGATTGTTCATCGTTCACCCATAAGAAGTCAGTTCTGTAGAACAATTTACTGACTGAGTCGTTGCCCAAGGTGCGCCATAGGAGGCTGGTCTGCACTATACCTGTGATGAGATGAGATGATAGAGATTTATTGGGATGCCACGGGGGAACCAGAGCTCCAGAGAAAACCCCTGTGTTTCCTGGATTTTGAGCTTCCCCAACACAAGATACAAATCGGGAGCACACCGGACATCGAACACAGATCCACAAGATTATAAGTCCAGCGCTCTAGCCACTAGGCCACTGTGGTGGCTCATACGATTCTTATATTTATTTTAAATTTGTAACAATATTTATTAACAGAAAATTACTCTAATTTTTATCTTAAAAAATAAGTAAATTAATGTTGTGAAGTTCAAAGATGTTATTTTTTTATTTTACAGAAATATGTATATTTGCATTCTTTGTGCTTCTTTTGAATGTCATAATATGTGTTGAGATTTAGTTAATTATCAGAATTTTTGTATTTTATTTTTAAATGACCTTTGCTAATGTATACAGTTTCATGGAGTTTATTATTGTAAAACTTTGCTCAGAAAATGATTTCTGTTCATTTATCTTTTATCTTTCCACTTCAGATCAATAATATTTAGAATATAATCCAAAAACATGTTTCAATTTCGTGTTGGAACATTCCATTAGTGAAAAAAACCTGTCTAGACAAAAATATTGTAAAACAATAAATAATAATCGAGTAATATTCCTTTGATATAAATTTATAAAATGCAATATGAGAAATACAATTTCAGATCACAGAATATGCATTAATTTTAATGTATTTTAAAAACAAATTTAAATATTCCTTGAAGATTTGCGTAAGATGATAGGTTTAGTTCTTAGTCTTTAGACAGGCAAACAGTGTGCCACAATTGCCATATACCAGAAGTGTTAGCCTAAATTAATTCTAATATTACTAAGTCATTGTTAATTTTTTCTCTGAAATCGTGAAATTTGTAGGGATGTTTTTAACAATACATGAGAAGTTACTCCAGTGTGAACAGAAAACTAAACTGGAATAATGTACGAAGATTTATTAGATACTTAAGTACAATTGTTAACGTGTAACTATTTGGAAAAAAAAAAAAATTGCGTCAATAAGATCGAGGAATTAAATTTATTTGATCTTGAATATCTTCATTTATCATCCATTGGCCATTGGCATAAGCTTGGGGTATTGAGTGGGACTCTTGACCCGAGACTGAATTTGAGCATGGGTTACAGTTCTGTTTGAGTCCATTTCTTAGTTTTTTTTTTTTTTTCAGAGGTTTTCCACCTGTAAGATGAATGTCTGTTAATCCTATGGCGAATCAGCCTCATGTTGCCAAATACATCATTATCACAAATTCAATTAATGCTAAATAACCTAGTAGTTGATACATCATGATGTGGTGTTTAGAAGCTTGCATTAGTGCCTGACATTTTTCAGGAATAAAGCTACTATAAATCGAAAACTAAATAAAATAGAACTTTTGTTTGTGTGGGCATTTTTGCCTGTTTTGAAGTGTTTCGTAAAGATGCAGGTGTCAAGTTTTGTGGAGGACTGATTGAAATGTATCATTTCAACTAGCATAGCTACATTATAAAACTACATGTTGCTCTTAAATGATTACCCTGATTTCAGATTGTTATTGCTTTCCACTGATTTCTGATTTTCCTTCATAAGTGATGTGTCACACTCTTTTAAAGTTTTGGTGGATATGTGCTTTAGTTTCCAATTCCGCTGCTAGGAGTGCTGTAGCTCCTGCATATATGAAATGGCTTCGCTACAAGAAATGGTACAGTGTGTGCTGTACAGATGTCACGAAAGGATCCCTGCGAGTTCAGGACTATCAGCCTGATATCACACTTGGCGAAGATTCTCCTGCAAGTACTGATTCTAAGACGGAAGGACAGTTGGAAGAAGAGTAGTTTTACTTCAGGAAGGGAAAAGGTACGAGCGATGCAATTGGATTGCTACAAACAGCAAAAGATACCTAGAGAAGAATAAAGAAGTGTATGTAGTATTTGGAGATCCTAAAGAAAATTGGTGTGGATTGGAAAGAGAAGGCTTTATAAGAAAACGAGTCAAAGTCAGGACAGAAGAAGAAATGTCGAAAGAAAGTGAAATAAGGAGAGGAGTACTACAAGAATGATCTTTACCATCTACCCTGTTCAACATCTACTTGGAGGATTTAATGAAAAAAAAAAACTGTTTTCAAAACATGGGAGGGATGATAGTAGGAGGAAGAAGAATAAAATATATAAGATTTGCTGCTGATATGGCGTTGTTAGCAGAAGAAGAGATGATACTAAGAAATATGCTACTAGAGCTAAATGACAGCTGTGAGCAGTATGGGATGAAGATAAATGCAAATAAGACGATGGCCATGATCATAGGAAGAAAAATAAAGAAGGTAAACGTGCGAATTCTAAATGAGACAGTAGAGCAAGTGGACAGCTTCAAATACTTGGGGTGTACTATAAGCAGTAACATGAGCTGCTGCCAGGAAGTCAAAAAGAGGATAGCAATGGCCAACAAAGCTTTTAATGGAAAAAGGAGCATCTTCTGCGGACTTCTGGAAAAAGAAGTAAGGAAGAGAGTAGTGAAGTGCTTTGTGTGGAGTGTGGCATTGTACAGAACAAAAACATGGATAGTATGACGAAGTGAAGAGGAGCATTTTAAAGAGAAGAATGGAGCATGTGAAATGGACAGACAGAAAAGAAATGAGGCTGTGTTGGAAAGAGTGGGTGAAGAAAGAATGATGCTGAAACTGATCAGGAAGAGGAACAGGAATTGGTTGGGTCACTGGCTGAGAAGAAACTGCCTGCTGAAAGATGCACTGGAAGAAATGGAGATT
The DNA here is from genome assembly GCA_025594305.2 of Periplaneta americana. Lineage (NCBI taxonomy): Eukaryota > Metazoa > Arthropoda > Insecta > Blattodea > Blattidae > Periplaneta > Periplaneta americana. Next base: position 8,194,661 of record JAJSOF020000001.1, read on the forward strand.
GTGGGTTCGGTGCTGACCCAGGTCGATGGCATTTAAGTGTGTTTAAATGCGACAGGGTCATGTCAGTAGATTTACTGGCATGTAAAAGTACTCTTATGGAAGAAAATTCTGGTACACCGGCGATGCTGATATAATCTTGGTAGTTGCGAGTGTCGTTAAATAAACTATAATTTCTTTTTTTTTTTTTTTTTTACAAAGAGAAATCAGAAACCAGTGACCAAAGCAATTAAAGTCCGAAATCAGGGTAATAATTTCGGGACACTGCATATGCTATATTTCATCATCTTGGTGTCACAGGTATTGAAAATAAACAAAAATTGTCACTTCACTGAAACAATATTTTCTCATTAGAAGTAACATAGCTGCCATCATTAGTGTTATTAACGGCATGGAACTCAGTTTGGTATTTAAGGCATTGTGCCTTGTGAATATTCGTTTCACAAACGTTTTAAGTATGGATTCCAGACTTGAATTATGGGCCATAAATAAGATTTATAGATCATTTCACTCATAAAGATGTCAGTCATGCTGATATATTTCAATAACATTAACATTACAATAAAGATTGCTTTCACTGTAATTGTCATTTCTAAAATGCATAGGGAGGCAAGGCACTTTCTGCCCCCTCAGCTTATACAGCCAGGGGTGTCGACCTACCAATGAAATTAATAGAGGAACCTCGCCCCTCCAAATGAACCGGGGATTGCAGAAACAGCTCATGTTACTTAAGTGTGGCATATTGACATGTGCTATTTCTGCAATCCTCGATTCAAATAATTTGAAGAGAAATTCCTCGTAATAAAAAAAAAAATAATTTGTTTGAAAGATAACGAGGATATAAGCCAAAAAGGATTATTTCAATTCCGTAGAGGGAATCAGTGAACATGTTAGTGATGCAACTCACAATGTCCCCTCCCTTCCTTTCCTTCTGCATTTCAGATCGGTGAATCCCCATACGATGCAACTTTGTCTATGATCCACAGTAGTTCAAATCCAACAGTAACAGTCATACATATTACCAAGCGGAAATAATAATAATACGTTACCAGCTCATTTAACAGTGGATTTGACTGTATTTTTGCCTAATATCAGTTAACAAATTATTAATATTTAACATTTTTTCATAAACAATTAAATTTACGGAATTTAAAAGTACGGTACTCACACAGTCTACTATATACAGTCACGAAGCTTGAGTTTTGAGGGTGCTAGGAACAATAGACTGTGCCGGTTCTATTTTGCATTGCCTGTAATGATGCGATATTAGCGATCCCAGTGGTGAGCAACTATCTAATGTTTGCATATTTACTATGTATTGAGCTTCGTGACTGTATATACTAGACTGTGGTACTCATCAGCATTCAGTTTCCATGATCGTTTTTGTGATGATGATCATCACACATATGTGCTTGTTGTGCGATCAGTAATTGAAATGTAACTATTGATAATGGTTCAATTCTTAAATAATGGTGAAAAATTAAAAAAATACATTTTTTTTTTTTTATATTCTTAATTATATTTTATGCTCGATCATGCCGAAATGTAGTAATTATACACCTGGTAGCAGTCCTTTAATGCATGTCATTAAAGTACACCTATTCATTAAAGTACAGGTTTTCGATTATTCTCGGATATGCAATCGAAAGACGAGGGAAACGTCACGGAGGCTGGAAATCCAATACTGTCCTATGTTATGTTCTGTTACTATAATAATTAGCGTTATTTGTAAATAATCTATACTAATAATAAATCTGTAGCCGAAATTTTTCTGGTAATTTTCGATTTTCCAAAAATAATTGGTCCTAACATATATAATTAACCACCCTGAAACCGAAAATCGCTTTTTGAAATTTTTGTTTGTATGTCTGTCTGTCTGTCTGTCTGTGTATGTTTGTTACCTTTTCACGCGATAATGGCTGAACGGATTTCGATGAAAATTGCAATATAAATTAAGTTCGTTGTAACTTAGATTTTAGGCTATATGGCATTCAAAATACATTATTTAAAAGGGGGCCTGAATTAAATAAATCGAAATATCTCGCTTATTATTGATTTTTGTGAAAAATGTTACATAACAAAAGTTTCTTTAAAAATGATTTCTGATAAGTTTTATTCTTTGAAAAATTTTGATAGGACTGATATTTAATGAGATAAATGGGTTTTAAAATTAAAATAACTGCCATCTAAGGCGGTGTACTGAAATAAAAAACAAATGACTTCGTCTATAAGGGGCCTTGGACACAACAATCGAAAGCTATGAAATATAGCCTACAGATAATGTTTCTGTGTTTTATGAAGTAATATCAGAAGCTAAATTAACCGATTTGTATAATTAATTATTATTTCATCCTTGGAAAGTGTAGTTTCTCTAGATGGACATAATGCAAAAATGTTATTACAGTAACTTGTGAGTGAATTGAGGACAGGTAAGATTAAAATAGCTTCTTATGCACAGAAAACTTGATAGGTTATTCTGTATATTCATTTCCTGTATTTCTGAAAATAATGTTTATAAACATATTCAGTTTTATCTCAGAGAATTAACGAACAACGAGAGTGTATTGATTTAGTATGCAGTAATAGTACATTAGCTTAGCAATCCATTATTTTATAATTCAAATTTTAACTATGCTCAATTGAATCGTGTTAAAATACATAAAATATATATGCAATAAATGCAATGCAAAAAAATTGGGTAATGAGCCAAGCAGATTATGTTGCGCTGTTGTAAAAGCTGTTCCTCCTGAGATTCAAGAGCTCCCACAACAAATTAAAAACTTTCTAATTCGAGTACATCCGTTATCAACACACTTTTTACATAATATAATATAATATAAACATAATAATAAATCTGTAGCCAAAATTTTTCTGTTAATTTTCGCTTTTCCAAATATAATTGATAATAACAATTAATAACATGTTAAAGGAATTGTCATTGCACCAAATGAGTGGTCTCTGGATCAAAATGATCGCGTTTTAATATTTTAAATACAATTTAAATTAAGTAACATATTAAACGATTTATCCTTCTATCAAACACGAATGTTCCCTGGATCAAATGTCCTATTTTAATTATGTAATTACTTTATATTTATTTCTAACGGGTGCAGCGGAGCGCACGGGTATGGCTAATATTCAAATAAATTCAATTTGTCATCTCGTTTTTCAATTCTAAATCAATTTCCAGATTATACATTCTCTGCATTACATCAAGGTCAATGACATTATTGTTCCTCGGAAAAATCAATACTTTCGCGTCTGCGCACATCTCACAATTCAAGAGCTATGAACAAGGTCACTTCCGATCTTGTCAGATTCAAATAAAAGGTATACTTCTGAATAATTTCAAGTTAGAAATATGGTCGAGCATAAAAAGTCGTATGAAACTTGCCTATAATGGTAATTAAGACGCTCGTATGAAAATTATGAAACTCGCGCTCGTTTCATAAACAAACATACTTGTGTCTTAATTACTATCATTATGGGCTCATTGCATAATGTATTATTATGCTCGACCATGCCGAAATGTAGTAATTATACACCTGGTAGCAGCCCTTTAATGGACCTCATTAAAGTACACCTATTCATTAAAGTTCAGGTGTTCCACCAATCAGAAAATACCATTGTAGCAATATGAAAGTGCAAGTATCGATTATTCTCGGATATGCAATCGAAAGACTAGTTCTGTTACTATAATAATTAGCGTTAATTGTAAATAATATTCAAATAAATTTAATTTGTCATCTCGTTTTTCAATGTCTAATTCAATTTCAAGGTTATATCAAGATTAATGCTTATTTTACTCTCTAGATTATATCAAGGTCAATGTCGACATTTGTTTCTCGGAAAAAATCAATACTTTCGCGTCTGCGCACATCTCACAATTTACGAGGTATTGCACAAGGTCAGTTCCGCTCCCCAGTCAGATAAGAATAACATGAATACTTATGAATAATTTCAAGTTAAAAATATGGTCGAGCATAAAAAGTCGTATGAAACTTGACTATAATGGTAATTAAGACGCTTGTATGAAAATTATGAAACTCACTTGCGCTTGTTTCAGAAACATACTCGCGTCTTAATTACTACCATTATAGGCTCGTTGCATAATTAACTATTAACCTTCTAGTTTCATTTTATGGTTTCATTTCCTATTTGAGACCTTCAAACTGTGTCACATGAATTATATATATATTTTAATAGAGAAAAAGAAATTGCGAAAAAAATTACAAAATGCTCCCTCTTGCTAGACAGACGAACCCCATCCTAATCCAAAACCTTCACTGTTCTAAGATACCATCCCATGTAATCAAATGTGGCCAAACTTACGTTGTGTGAAAGAGTTGAGACAAATGTCTTCTTGAATATAGGAAAGCTCCTTGCACAACAGTTATTGTCAGATTGATCTGAGACTTCTCACAGAAATCAATTAAGTGTTGCTAAATAAAATTTAATTACTATTTGTATGAAATATTAATATTAACTAGTCGACCTGGTTAGTGAGTTGATATAGCGCTGGCTTTCTATGCCCAAATTTGCGGGTTCGATCCCGGGCCAGGTCGATGGTATTTAAGTGTGCTTAAATGCGACAGGCTCATGTCAGTAGATTTACTGGCATGTAAAAGAACTCCTGCGGGACAAAATTCCGGCACATCCAGCGACGCTGATATAACCTCCGGCAGTTGCGAGCGTCGTTAAATAAAACATAACATTTATTTTATTTATATTAAGTTCCTTTGGGACATATTCATATTGCACTTAGATTAAAATATGCTGTAATGGCAAATTCATGAAATTGAAAAATTATTGTGACTCTCTGTTTAGGCTGGACTCAAGAAGGTAATTTTTATTCCGATTACTATTCTCATGCTTTTGAGCAAATATGAACCGAAAATTTTGAAAACTTTGTCATTGCAAGAAGCCTTTTTACTGCCGTCAATATAAAATATATCTAAAAATATATAATTTCAAAACTATTATCCACAATGGCACCAAATTTTGTACAGATGATAGTATTGTAGGTATGTTTATATAGTTTAAATTTTGAATGAAAATTGTAGAAGTTTTAGAAGTGTTCCCTTAATAAAGTGAACTGTCCAAAATAAAACTGCAATGAATGGGAACAGAATGTTTTCGGTTGTTGTAGTTGCTGTCAAACTAATAGCTCATGTTCAACTTCGCTGCAGGATCAACAAAGGCTGAACAAAGCAGCGAAAGCAAAAAGGTGGCACATAAGGGCCATAGTTTTCAACAATCTTGGGTTAAGCAGTTTTCATAGGTATTATATGAAAATTCAAACGATGTTATTTTCTGTAAAATAAGTAAGGAATTTTTTTTGAAACAGCAGTTGAAGTTTTTTTTCCTACTTTTGCTAAGAGTCCTGTCTCTGCCCCCATCCCCATTATTTCAAAGAAGTCGGTGCTTAATATGTATTCAGTCGTAAACTTCATAGCCTCTTCCTTAATATGGCATATAAGACCAGAGGTCTGTTTATGAAAGCTACAGTGTGTGTGAAAAAAATAGTGCTATCAAGTTTATTAATGTGACACCTGTTCAAGACGGAAGTGACACGGTCCTAATTTTTTTTCCGTTGTGGACAGGTTTCTGTGTTATTCAGGTGTGAAGTGTGAAGTTAAAATGGAATATTTTATAATTTGTATAAATGAAAAACAAAATGGAATGCCGCAAATCATAGGAATTACAAAATATTCCGTTTAACACTGCAGACATTAAATCAGCTTCATATCGCTTATTTAATTGGTGAATGATCTTGATGAAAATCTCATTTCCTGTATAAATTGTATCGTAACTCACTCATTAAACGCTATAAATTTAATTAATTACACTAAATTTAATATCTAACACAATAATACTGTAATATATATCACAGCACATTCTTTAATTGGGCTAGGAGCCTAGAAGCCTTGAATTCTGGATTATCTAATTTATTTGCCAGCTCAAGGTTTGCTTTGCAGAATAGGTCCAGAAATTGGCATGATCTTTGAAAGGGCAAGAAGAATCCACTCCCACAACAGTTCATTTATTTCTGTGTGACCAGACCCTTAGATACAAGAAAGGCAAATATCACGCTGTCTTCATTGACTATAGGAAAGCGTTCTGACTTAGTCAATCGGAACATCCTCATAAACAAGCTAAAACAGATGCTGGGAGACACACACCCCCAGCCATTATGATTGAGGCTCTTCTGACATATAACCACATTATTATTAACGACGGCGCAGTCCTATCCGAAAAGGTCAGACAGACACGCGGCGTACCGCAGGGCGACCCTATGAGCCCCCTGCTGTTCAACATCTTAACAGCAGACATCATAGACATAGTTAAGGACCTACCCACAGTGAAGTTAATAATGTATGCAGACGACATGGCTCTAGGGTCGCACTGCAAGAGCGATCTGCAAACAGCACTCGAGAGGCTCGAACAGTGGGCCTGCAAAAACAGGAGATCAACAAAGAAAAACAGTGCATATGGTTTTCAGAAAGGGAGGAAAACCAGCAAAAGACGAGAAATTTACCTTGCAAGGAGATATGCTGGAGACCGTGAACACCTTTCGTTACCTAGGTGTATACTTGCAACCGACAATGACTTCCTACAGGATACATATCCAGGAAAGAGCAACGGCAGCCACGAAAGCCATAAACAGAATTCAGAACATCGGCAAACTCTCCCTGACCACAGCTATGTCATTATTTCATGCAGTCATAACACCGATTGCCTCCTATGGAATAGAATTAATATGGGAGAAACTGACGAACAACGACCTTGCAAAGTTAGAAAATGTGAAGGCAAGGTTCCTGAAGAGAGCCCTAGGAGTAGGAAAGCAGTCCCCTACCAGGATCGTCTACGTGCTGGCCAAAGAGAGTTTCTTCATAGAGGACCTCAGGCTGGAACTAATGCTACCATCAACAGGCCCATATCAAGCACACCTGGAGACACGGCGAGGAAGCAAGAAGACATCGACCCGGACTTCTATTGTACAACCGCAATGACGGACCGGAAGTGGACAGAGACGTGCCAGGACCAAAGACACGTGGTAACCAGACTCGCTATCCACGGCTTCCACCACAAGATATGTAGGACGCAAAGATTCCACCATCCAGACGACGACTGCATTTGCTCACTGTGCGACCGAAAGTGCGAACGCTATCACATTATAATGTGTGGAAAAAGAACAAAATCCATAACAGACTACAGTGACTAATGTGACAGTGACAAGATCAACATATATAAAAGTCATACTTAATACTCTTTCGAGTGCTCCTTATATGTATTAAATATCACGAAATCACTAATACACTTGCGTTCTACCCAGCTACGACAGTATACAGGAGTGAAGCATTGAACATCTTTGAAGGGACTCGTCTGCCTAGTCAATAGGGTAATAAAATTTATCACCCTCAGGCCAACACACCCTCTCACTCTCAAAAATTTTTCAAAGAAAACTTGTTTTTATCTTAGTGACCTACATATTTTGTACATTCCTTGAAACCACATACTGTTTCAAAATATAGTTTACATTAAAGTAGTGTGTCCAAAATATTATTTCCGTTTTGAACAGTAGCAGACAGTTTCCGTTTTATTCAGAAAAAATTACACACAACACACATGAATTTCGCCAGGACCAATAAATTGTTCCGAAATAGACAGGATTTCGGATTATTCAGGTTCCAATTTGAACAGGTTTCACTGTAGTAGCATAAGCCGAAATTAATAAAGTTATGGAAGACGTTGTGACATGTAAGTTGGTAACAGTGTGAGCTCATGTTATAGCAGACTTTTACTGTATGCAAATGAGGCTGTCTTGTGGATAACATTCACTTGTTCTGTTTCAGACGCACAATATATTGTCGTTTGATATGTCGTCAGCTTAATTGAAATTGTAACAATTATCCATTGATATATTCATTGACACGTTGCTGTATTACATTCAGTGTAATATAAGCTTGATGGTGAAGGTTGGAGCTCCAGTTGTGGATGTATTCTATTGTAGAGAAATTGATATACAGGTATCAGGATGATGATTTAGGCATTCTGCCAGTTGCCTTGTTAGTTGGAACAGCTTGTTTCTTACATGTACACGGCTTTCTTCAACTAATGGGTGCATATTTTCTATGAAGACTTTTTTTTTTAATATAAACATCTTTAATTGTGAATTATGTATACAGACATTCTGTGTTTAATTTGAAAAACTCCTAATGGATATTTAATTTTTTTAACTGAAAGTTATTCTGTTAAGCATGTAAGAAGTGTATGACATAGGTTGTATGGAATTGACGTAATCCTAATATACATTTTTTAATGTCTAAACAAGATTGTTGTTATTTATCTTTTGAAAATGTTCCCTGCATGCATATATCCTCATAAATGCAAAACCTCACTACTGGTTTTACACGTATTCTTTTTTTTTTTTCTTTCATTGATTTATAACATACCATAGAATGGGAATACTTGCAATAATGTGAAGGTATATTTAATTTCTTATGTTTGTCAACATTTATTACTTTCAACCTTAACTTTTTCATCTGTCATTTGTTTAGCAGAGTGTGTTCTGGCTCAAATCTGTTGTTTCAGGTGGCAATTCTGATTTTTATGAGATTATTTGTAAACTTAAAAGCCATTGTTGTGAAGTGGTGAAACTCAAATTATGATAAACTTCTGCTGTGTATACTTAAGAGTACGCCTGGAGAGCATTTATGAGGTAATAATGGCTGAAATATATTGTAAAGAAATTTTTCTTGTATTTGTGTTGAATAATGAGGTACCATTTTTTTCTGTAAATTTACAGTTTTATGGATTACTGCTGCTGATGGGGTAACTTGCAACACTGTCACACCCAGTTTCTTAGCATTTAAAAAGTAACAAACACAGCTTTCATTGAGAGTTTTACCATAATAATGCATGTTGTAATATGGAAGTGTTATTAATTTTATATAAGGCTTACGTTTTTACATTAGGATGCCAAAGAAACATAAAAGCATTCCAGTTTCACTGTACAAATTCTATGAACTTATCATGCTGTGAAATTTTGTGTTTTTTCATTATTCACTGTTGCATAAATATAAAAAAGGTATTAAGTGTTGCAAGTGACATAATTTAGCTGCTAATTTGACATTACAGTATTATTTAATTACTTTTGCAAGTTACTTCACCAGCAGGGCATCTTGCAACATTCATGTTTTTCCCTTATTTCTAAAAAACCAAAATGAAGAAACAAAATTTGTATATATCGTATTATTCTACTGATATGGACTAAACTTTGGGTATGTAGACTTTTTTTTAAAACTAGTTCCAGTTTTGTGTAACATGCTGTTGAATCTTACATCTGTTATAAGCATCCCCATTCTACGGTAACCTTTATAGACATTCTATTTTATGAGAACACAGTAACTTATTCGTAAGATCTACTGGTTTCTTTGGTTATGCCTACTCTTCTCAAAATTTTTTTTCGAGAAATATTTATTTACGTTTGTCGTAGGAAGAAGGGATTTGTATTTGCAAGAGTTTTCATTTTTTTTTCTTTTTCGTCTTCAGCTATAGCCCATTTCAGTTTCATATCGTTTTTCGTATTTGATTTTGATGCAATTTGTTGTGATGTAATACCATTGAAATGACATTTTAAAATCACGTGTAAAATTTTTGTTATGTTTTATTTTCAGTTTAATTTTTAAAAATTAGAAAAGTAAAAGACAACTCTTGTGTCAATACTATACCATTACGTTCATTATTGACGAGATTATTTTCAGTCCTAGTGTGCTTCCAGGATACATTTAACAGTACATTTTTAAAAAATCCCACCATCTCAAGGAGAGTGTTTTAAATTTTGTTGAAACTAGTTCAACCAAATTAAATTGCGTGATCAGGGATACCAGCAGTGTTTATAACTTACCAAGTTCGTAGCTAGGTCTAGTAGGTTTTTTAGTTATCTATTTAACTACTACAATCAGGGTTTCCAGATTGAGTGATTTGTCACATTTTAGGCAACATGAGAGGGGCAGTCAGTGAGTAATACAATTGTGTTTTCACCGTGTCGCCCTTTAGGCTAATTCAGAAATCGAATGAGCGAAATTAGGCTAAATGTTATTTCCTTTTGCTTGTTTACAATATATTTTTCAAATGTTTTCAGACCATTCTTTAAAATCTTGTTCACTGTTGACAGTATCTTTGCAGTATCGTTCATCTGCGACACATCAGACAAACACCCAAAAATTAAATTAAATTAATACTGGAATATGTTCTGTACAGTGCATTTTAAATAATTGGAAATTACTTCAAAATTATAACACACTGTAGTCACTGACAGAGGTATAGGCAACAGTTCTGTATAGTCACAACACTTCATACTGGATAATTAGCAAAGTAACATATTTAGCATGACTTGTGGCTTTTGGGCCATCCCAATCCCCGATCTCCGCTACACGTGTGCGAGTCTTTATATGCTGCATTAGTTATGGACTACAATTATGGTAACAATATGTATCTCAGCCATAATAACCTCATACAATAGGAAATGAAACTATAAAGTAATTACATAATTAAAATATGACATTTGATTTAGGAAGCATCTGTTTCTGGTACAAGGATAAATCGTTTAACATGTTTCTTACTTGTTATTGTATTTAAATAATTAAAATACATACTTCTAAAGGGCACAAAATCAAAAACTAACATCGGAATATGAAAATATAGTGTATAAAGATAATAAAAAACAAATTTTCATTTTTTCTTCAGTTTTGTTAAAAAATTTCACCTCTGCTTCCCCTTAAGGGTACTTGTATGTGAAAATCTCGAAAAAAAAACAATCCTTTCTGTACAGAAATATATATAGTTTATATAACTTTAAAGCCATATTCGCCTAGTATTTAGGTTTTTTAAAAATGGTGTCATCTGGTCATGCCCCCTTTTCATGTCAAACTCAAAGATAATACTTTCTCGGGTCCTAGGTACATGTTTTGAAAGAGGTAAACATGTATTTTCGTGTTGCCTAACCTGTGAGAGTGCTGGCTGCATGCATTGTACAGCAGATAGCTATTTCCTTTATAGTTTTGGCGGCAAAAATTGTCTGAATAACTTCTAAACAGTTTGTTGTGAATTTGCAGTGTGAATTTAAAGTTATTTTTCAGAGTTTATTTTCTGCATTGAGTATGGGTAGGTCTCCCAGATTCGGTGTAGGTAATCGTAAATTCTATGGAAACCGGTTTGCAAGGGGAGTGAAAGATAATGAGCCTGCAACTTCAAATAATTCAACTATAATTGTGCTTATGGCGATTAGACCATGTGCATCCAAGAAGAAACTGAAATATTTAGATGATAAATCCTTAGATTATCTGAATGACAATGTAAATAGTGATAGTGATAGTGTTTATGTAAGTGGTTGTGTAGTGTTTGAGTTGCCAGCTTTGACTAAACTTATAAACAAAAGTGCAAGGAGTGTGGAGAAAATGGAAATCTTGAGTTGGTTGAGGACATAAATGGAAGGAAGGGAATTGCATCAAAATTAATCGTCAAATGCAATTCTTGTAGGATGAATGAATCAGGTTATTCATCAGGGCTAACCAAGAAGAGAATCTACAACACAAATGTGTGGTTAGCGTATGCTATGAGATGTATCGGAAAGGGTCACAAAGCTGCACAAACCTTCTGTGCTGTCATGGACTTGCCACCACCCCCACGGTTTGACAGGTACAATAAAACCTTACTTGAAAGCTTGTTAGAAGTTGGCAATAAGAGCATGAAAAACGCTGTTCAAGAATCTGTGAACATTAATGGTGGTGACTGTAATAATATAAGTGTTGCATTGGATGCTTCTTGGCAAAAAAGAGGACACACCTCACTCAATGGTGTGGTCACTGCCACATCTGTAGACACTGGCAAGGTAATTGACATGGAGTGTCTATCAAAATACTGTCCTGGTTGTAACTTGGGAAATAATACTCATGAGTGCATGAAAAACTTCAATGGTTTCAGTGGTGGAGTGGAATCAGAGGGGGCATTGAAAATATTTCAGAGGTCAGAGGAGAAGTATGGTGTGAAATATACACAGTATCTCGGGGATGGGGATTCCAAAGCCTACAAAACTGTGTGCGAAGCCAAACCCTATGGTGAGATCAAAATAGAAAAAATTGAATGTGTAGGCCACGTCCAGAAGAGATTAGGCACACGTTTGAGAAAACTGAAAAAAGATCTCAAAGGAAAAAAGCTTCCAGATGGCAAATTTATTGGTGGACGTGGCCGGCTTACCGACGATGAAATAGATAGGCTGCAATATTATTATGGTCTAGTCATAAGAAGAAACCCTGGTAATCTGGAATCAATGCATAAAGCCTTATGGGCTACTTTTCTTCACAAAGCATCCACTGATAAATATCCACAACATCAATTTTGTCCAAAGGAACCCGACACTTGGTGCAAATACAACAAGGCACAGAGTGAAGGTACTGAGTACAAACATCAACATTCTCTATCAAATGATATTTTGGAAGCTATTAAGCCTATATATAGAGATCTAAGTGATAGAAGATTGTTAGTGAAGTGTTTGCATGGAAGAACACAAAACTGTAATGAAAGTTTCAATCACTGTATCTGGGAGAGGATACCAAAAACTGTTTTAGTAGGCCTACTTACACTTAAAATAGGGGTTCTGGATACTGTCATATGCTTTAATGAAGGAGTTGTGTCCAGATGCGAAGTTCTAGAACTGTTAGGTGTGCCTTGTGATGTGAACATGGAAAGGGGACTAGTCACTATTGATCGAAGAAGGGTCAGCGATGGTGAAAAAGCAGTGATGGACTCCACCAAGGAAGGAAGGATAAGAAGAAGGGCCCAAAAAAGGAGGAGGGAGGATCAGGATTTGGAACACAAGATGAATATGGGCCAGGAATGCATTAAGTGTAGCTCAGGTCAGAAAAAATCAAAGATTTATCTTGAAAAAATAACAATGAAAAATGAAAATTAACGTGGCATATAAACATTTATTTGATTAATGTTTACTTTGAATTTTCGGTTTCTGTAAACTAATTTTTTTCCTAGAAAGGTGCACGTATCTCAAAAACTATTTGAGTTAGAGGGCTCAAATTTTCAACACTGGTTTATATGTTTGTTTTGATCAAAGTAGACTATTATTATCGTCCATTTCTAAAAATTTCATTTTTTTTATTGTAAAATTTATATAAATAAATGATAATTTTAAGTTCTCAAGAAAAAAATTAATAATTCACAAATATTTGAGAAATGAAAGGCTGAAAATAGTCTACTTTGAACGTATGGTTGTCTAGAGCATGCAGTAAAGAGGACAAGCTTCTAAATTTGATAAATTTTGTGTTCTATGCACCAAAACGTTTGCATGTAAAAAATAAATTTTGAGAGTGTATTTGTTCAAATAGCTCTAGGACAGACAGTATGATACGTTAGGTGAATTTTTCTGAGCTCAAAATACTCCCATTGATATCCTCAAAATAACCTGTAAATTTCATTTTGATACAGTTAAAACTTTGGATGTGGGAGGAATGAGAACTTTGGTAAATTTGCTATATTACATATCGCCACTCACGTAAAAGTACCCTTAAATCTAGCTTAAATTACGCGGGTTTTGAACTGATCACGTAGTAGAGCCTTCACGGTTTTGGTTTGCAGTGTTGCCAACTGAATGGAAATTCCGTCAAAACTGACGGAATTTCAACGTAACGGACGGGAAAAGAATGGCTTTGACGGGTGACGGATTTTATGACGGAAATTACGATTTACACGGTATTTTGACTTTTTTAGCTGCTGTCATTTTTAATTGCTTAATTTTTGGGGGAACGCAGACCAACCCAGCACATCAACTGCAGATGATGTGGATGAATTATTATTTCAATCAGGATTGGTAAGTAAGTTGTGTTAAAATGTGTTTTTTATTTATATATAGATATGAGTGGGTATTTTTTTTTTTATTTTGACGGGTTCTGATGGATTTTCAGGTGTTAGACTGATGGGGATACAATTTATGTGTTGGCAACACTGTCGGTTTCAACAACAAAGATGTCAGGTTCTATAATTTGAAATCGTGTGTTTGTTTGTGTGAAGTTTGGCTGATAATTTCAGTGTGAAAATGGGTTCTAGTAGTCGAAATGGAAGAAAGAGAAAGATAAGTTTTCATGGTAATCGGTTTACGACGAAAACTGAAACTGTAAATAGTAATATTACTGTACATATTAGCGATAGTACTGTAAATAATAGTTCTAGTATAGGCATAAATAATAGTAGTATAAGTGAGATCTGTGGTTCTTTCCACTCTAAAATTTCGAGTGTGACATAGATAATAGCATTGTTAGTGATAATTATAATGTGATTTTCGATTCAGACTGCCTTCAAAATTTAATATCAGTGTTAGCTTGCCCCGGTTGTTTGACATGTGGATCTGTGACTGTGAATATTTGTGAACGACAAAGATTTGGTTGGGAACTACAGCATTTTCTAACTTGTAGACATTGTGGCTACAAAGCAAAATTCTTCCCAACTTCAAAAAGGCAGGGGCAAGTTCCAGAAATAAACGGAAGATTGGTATATGCCATGAGGTCTGTAGGCTGTGGACATAGTGAGGCTGTTAGATTTTCGTCCATCATGAATTTACCTGCTCCTCCCAATGTGACACCATATCATGAACATACTAAAGCTCTTGCTACTGCCACCACAGAACTTGCAACTGAAAGCATGAAATCTGCTGCTGAAGAAGTGAGAAAATTAAAAGGTATGGAGTGTGGCAGCAATTTCTGTTGACAGTGGTAAAGTGGTAGATGTTGAAGTCATGTCAAGAAGCTGCGTGGGATGTAAATTCACTCCCATGAAGATAAAACATCACCAGCTTATCTTGCATGGAAAGCAGACCACAACAGGAACTGTGCCAAAGTTATAGTGGTTCAGCACCCAATATGGAACCAGAGGAGGCCAAAAAAATTTTTCTCCTCTCTGAAGAAGAGAGAGGGCTCCAGTATGTGGATTTTTATTGTGATAGAGACTCAAAACGTTATAGGGTAGTGGTAGAAGCAAATCCATACAATGGAAAAACTATGAACAAATTAGAGTGTGTTGGACACTATCGGAAGAGATTAGGGACGGCTCTCCAAAAACTAGCTAAAGAGAAAAAGTTGGGAGGGAAGGGGAAACTTACGAGCAGCCTCATCGATAAGTTGCAAAATTAGCTACTTTGGCATAGCCTTGCGAGAAAATACCACTAGTGTGCAAGCTACGTCCAAAGCAATATCGGCAACATTTTTTCATCTGTCAGCAAATAAGAACCAGCCTTTCCATAGCAAGTGTCCAGAGAGTGTTGACATCTGGTGTTCTTTCAATCAGGCCAAAGCAAAATAGTACATTATGCAACGAGCCTATAATGGTAGTAATTAAGACGCGACTATGTTTATGAAACGAGTGCAAGCGAGTTTCATAATTTTCATACGAGCATCTTAATTACCATTATAGGCAAGTTTCATACGACTTTTTATGCTTGTATAAATTCTGAATTATAGACATCAGCTCAAAGAATTTCTAACTTGAAATTATTCATAAGTATTCATGTTATTCTTATCTGACTGGGGAGCGGAACTGACCTTATGCAATATCTCGTAAATTGTGAGACGTGCGCAGACGCGAAAGTATTGATTTTTTCCGAGAAACCATTGTCATTGACCTTGATATAATCTAGAGAGTAAATGAAACATTAATCTCGATATAACCTTGAAATTGATTTTGACATTGAAAAACGAGATGACAAATTGAATTTATTTGAATATTATTTACAGTTAATGCTAATTATTATAGTAACAGAACATAACCTTCTGCGACATTATTGGATTTCCAGCCTCCGTGACGTTTCGCTAGTTGTCTTTCGATTGCATATCCGAGAATAATCGATACTTGCGCTTTCATATTGCTAGAATGGTGTTTTCTGATTGGTGGAACACCTGAACTTTAATGAATAGGTGTATTTTAATGAGGTCCATTAAAGGGGCTGCTACCAGGTGTATAATTACTACATTTCGGCATGACGTTTCGCTAGTTGTCTTTCGATTGCATATCCGAGAAGAATCGATACTTGCGCTTTCATATTGCTACAATGGTGTTTCTGATTGGTGGAACACCTGTCATTAAGGGCTGCTACCAGGTGTTTACATTTCGGCAATGAGCATAAAATTAATTGCATTTGTATAAGCATAAGCCAGGGTTGCCCATTGAAATTATGAGAGCAATCAAGTCTGTTTATGAAAGGCCGACAGATCAGAAAATGTTGTCCAAATGTCTCCCTGGCGTGACTCAGAATTGCAACGAATCATTGAATGGCATGATATGGTGAAGGTGTCCAAAGGATACATATGTAAGCCTCGATACCCTGAGATTAGGAGTAATGGACGACGTTTGCCATTTCAACTATGGCAACAAAACACAGGTTAATATTCTCAGGAAATTTAATATTAGTCCTGGGAAATATTCTGTTGCTGTTGTAGCTAGGAGAATTGTGAGAATAAGAAAGTGCAAGATTCAAAGTACACCGAAGCAGAAGAATTGGCAGAGAAAACTCAGGGCAGTGAAGAAAACTTGCAAAGAAGGTACTACATATGTAGCAGTAGGATTCTGAAACCATGGGGCAGCATGGGGCATGGGTATGTTGAAATTTCACAAATTTTAATTTTTTTTAAATCCGCTACAATTTTTCCTCTAATTAACTGAAAATATAAACAAACAATTTAGTTACAACTTAATTTTTAAGAAAATTGAAGTTTAAAGTAAATAATAATGCTATATTTTGCAAAAAGTTACCTACTCTTAAAATAAGTGATCACATATTAAGACTTTGTCTCAAAGCTCAAATCCACAATACACATTAGTAACTAGCAACTGGATGACTTGTAAACTACACACTAGGGAGCTTTGAACATGTATGCTGGAAACACGGCCTTCTTCATAGATTATTTTTCTAAAAACCATGACATCACGGTGCAGCACTAAATTAAGAAGGCAGTGTCCTAATGCAGTTTCATTACGAGTTATGTGGAAAAGATGAGGGCTTAATATATTACAGTAATGTTTAAAACATTGTACAGAAGGTACTAACAATATCAGTGTTCAAAGTTAACGTGTTGTTCTACATTATATTTACATTATTTCACTTCCAAAGCATTTTCAGATTTCATAACCCCAATTTAAAATTATATTAGACTAGATATAAATCCTGAAGAACAGTTCGCCATTAATTGACATTACGAGTGTGATATTGAAAGAAAATCGTTTAAGTGCTTCTATCGACAATAACCAATATTTAGAATAACAAATCCTTTATATTTCTGCTTCCAAATTGTTTCAAATTGACCAATGATTTTAAAAGAAATTTTGAAGCTACCGTTCTCAACGCAAGGACTACATGAAGTATCTACCAAATTTATTTATGGTCAGTATTCGTTAATCCACTCTGCAACAACATAAAATGGATTTTGTGTTATAATACTTTTGGAGAGTTTAAATTGATTTAAAATTTCATAGTAAGGCTATCAAACAGTTATAATAATTGTCTTGTTTCTTTGTTCTTGAATACACTCTTTTAGCACTTATTATTCTGTTCACCATGTAGGAACACGAGTTGCTGCACTGAGAGAAACCATCCAAGGCGAGTGAGCACCCAGCGGTTCTGCAAACTAAACTGTTTACCTGCTATGATTGTGAGTACATTCGTGTTACCTCTATATTCCTGCTGCCAGGGCTGGACAAAATACCGACATCCAAATACAAATACAGAATAATTAAAAAAATTGTATTTGAAATACAAATACAAAATACTTTTGAAAAATTAAACAAAATACATTTGTATTTCAAATATCGATACAATATATAGACCTAAAGATATAAGAATATTACTGAAAATCTAAAATATTATTTTAACATTAAAAGTATTTTTACCTCGAAGTTTTATATAAACACTGTAATTGAACATTCTTCCTTTATCCAGACAGCAATGAAATTGTTACATATGAATAATTACTGCTCCCTTTCAAAAAAACCAGTTTCTCAAGAAGTTTATCAGATTAGGATCCCCTTGCTTGTGAAAGACTACATCCTGCAAAACAGAACAGTCTTTCTACAGACGCAGAGGAACAGAAACTTGTATTATACTTTATAAAAGCTTGTTTCACTGTTGAGTAATTCTCTAGAGAGCACAGGGTTGTCTCTTTGCCATTGAAGAATTGTATGAGCTCATACTCCACAGCAGACAAGTTCTTTTCTTTTTGCTTTTCAAAGTCTGTTGTACTTGAGTTGAAAACATAAAAATTGTTTTCGTCTGAACTGACGAAAGGTATAGCAGACAACTGCTCAGCTGATTTACACACATATTCTGTATCCTCTTCTTATCATTTGATGAGGCAGTGTCAGGCAGCCATCTCATCTTCAATGATGGGTGGAAGCAAGCTGCCAAAATAGCTCAATTTGCTTCTGGGGTCAGATCAAACATCGCTTTAATTCTTGATGAAAGCGAAATTACTAGGATTGAAGTTACTTGGAATAGATGGCGTAGACTGCTAGATAACAGAATATGTAATCTGTTTTTGAGGGAAATTAATGTGGGCAAAAGTTGGCCGTAACAGCACGTCTTCTCATTTTATATTAAATCAAGGGCTACAGCAATGGGTTTCAGAACTGTACAATATTCTTCAAGGTACTGAAACTCAACATCTTTGAAGGTTGACAATCCCAGTTTTTCACATATACTGTTTATATCATGTTTGAATTCAATATTTGAGAGATTGAGTCATAAAGAGAATTCCATCGAGTTGGGCAAGGAAACTTTAATTAATATTTCAAGACATCTGATCTAATTTCTGAGTATTTGAGTCTCCTAGACACATTCCATAATGCTGAACATGTAGCAAGTGTTGGGTGATGGATCCTTGATGCTGTTGGAGATTTCTTCATGGCATTAAGGAAATCAGTTGTGACAAGAAACTAAGTGTATGGCTATCACATCTGAAATGGGTAGGCAAATAAGACAAAAGTTCATTCTTCAAATTCAAATCCAAAACTTGAAGGACAAGAAGAAAAAAAAAATTATTTTGAGTATTTGAAATACAAAATACATCAATTTTATGTATTTAAATACAAAATACTTTCGAAAATCCCTACGAATTACAAAATACAAAATACAAATGTATTTCAAATACTGCCCAGCCCTGCCTGCTGCCAAGTTGTTTCAAATTGACCGATGATTTTAAAAGAAATTATGAAACTACAGTCCTGAACACAAGAACTAGATTAAGTACCTACCAAATTCGGTGTTTGTTGATTCCCTCTGCAAAAACATAAAATAATAATAATAATAATAATAATAATAATAATAATAATGATAATAATAATAATAATAATAATGATTTATTTAACCTGGCAGAGTTAAGGCCATACGGCCTTCTCTAACACTCAACCAGGATTTTGTGTTATAATAACTTTTGGAGAGTTTAAATTTATTTAAAATTGCATAGTAAGGCTATTAAACATTTATAATTTATTTCGGAATATATATGATAAGAACTTTCTTGTGTTAAATTTTAACATACCTTGTTAACATGTTTCGACCTATTTTCGGTCATCTTCGGAACTGGTCGTTGTTGGTATTGGCGCCTCTTGTACGTTAAAAATTTAACACAAAGTTCTTATCATATATATTCTGAAGTGATACAGTGTTAAAAGTTGTGTAATCAAGAAGTATAATTTATTGTCTTGATTCTTCATTCTTGAATACACTCTTTTAACACTTTTTATTCTGTTCACCATGTAGGAATGTGAGTTGCCGCACTGAGAGAAACCATCCAAGGCGAGTGAGCACCCAGTGGTTCTGCGAACTAAACTGTTTACCTGCTGTGATTGTGAGTACATTCGTGTTACCTCTATATTCCTAAGTAATGGATTTAATAAACACATCGTGTATATTGAGTATTGTGAGTATATTGTATTCCTGCTACCAAGTTGTTTCAAATTGACCGATGATTTTAAAAGAAATTTTGAAGCTACCGTTCTCAACGCAAGGACTAGATTATGTACCTACCAAATTTATTTATGGTTGGTATTCGTTGATTTCCTCTGCAATAATATAAAATGGATTTTGTGTTATAATAACTTTTGGAGAGTTTAAATTCATTTAAAATTTCATAGTAAGGCTATTAAACAGTTATAATTTATTGCCTTGAGTCTTCATTCTTGAATACACTCTTTTAACACTTATTATTCTGTTCACCATGTAGGAATGTGAGTTGCTGCACTGAGAGAACCCGTCCAAGGCGGGTGAGCACCCAGTGGTTCTGCGAACTAAACTGTTTACCTGCTGCAATTGTGCGTACATTCGTGTTACCTCTATATTTCTGCTGCCTATTATTTCAAATTGACCGATGATTTTAAAAGAAATTATGAAACTATCATTCTCAACGCAAGACCTAGATTAAGTACCTGCCAAATTTATTTATGGTCGGTGTTCGTTGATTCACTCTGCAACAACATAAAATAGATTTTGTGTTATAACTACTTTTGGAGAGTTTAAATTAATTCAAAATTCCATAGTAAGGCTTATTAAACAGCTATAATAATTGTCTTGATTCTTCATTCTTGAATACACTTTTTTAACACTTATTATTCTGTTCACCGTGTAGGAACGCGAGTTGCCACACTGAGAGAACCCGTGTTGCCACACTGAGAGAACCCGTCCAAGGCGAGTGAACACCCGGCGGTTCTGCGAACTAAGCTATTTACCTGCTGCAATTGTGAGTACATTTGTGTTCCTCTCAGTTGGTCTGTACACTAGGGCGTATCGAAAAAAATCCGAAATTGAAAACATAAGAATGTACAAAAGTTATTTTGTACTCTATACTATAACCAGTAAAAGAACTACGTCTTTGATTACATTTTTCACCAGAGTCGCAGAAGGTCTAAAGATTATCATATAGGCCGACATAAAGTAAAATTTGTGTTAATTTTTTTATTTCCATAATTTTTAGTTGCATGGTCAATGGAGCTCAAGTCACTTCTTTTCTACAATTTTTAGTTTCTGAAAAGCTATTAAAAAGAAAAACGTGAGTGTTCATTTGGTATCATCGACTTGTGTCTTGGTGGAATAATACAGTAAAATGAGCATTTTGCCTTAAATCTTATTTTCTAACATTTTGTCGGTATTAACGGTTTATGTCGACATATGCCCTTAGTATTATCATTTATCAGTATATAATGAATTGGAGGAATAGTCTATTATGTTGACCATTCAAGATTTTTATGCGTCTGTACTTAAACTAACAGATGTCAACACTGTATTAATGAGGAAGCTTGTAAGATTTATATCTCCATTGTTGTTACTTTCTAGAATATGAAAGAACAGCATTAACAAGTTACTGAAAGTGTTGTTAAGATGTTCTATTGTAGAAAGAAAAAGGTTACTTTTGTTGTTGTTGTTTTCTAATGCCAGGCGTTTGACAGTAAAGTCATTTGACCTCTTGCACTTCAATATTTGAAAATGGCAAGTTGTAGCCGATTTAAGTGAATACAATATTTTAACGTTTTGGTGGCTACTTCATTCACACACAACCCCCAGAATGTCTGGAGGACCACACCTGCTGTTGGTCGATGGGTCCATTGGACCTAGCTGGGAGATCTTGTTGATCACCAGCTTTTCCTCTTTAAGCCACTGGAGGACGATTTTAGTTCCATAGCAGGTCAGCACTAGGAACAGAAAAATAGAAAGAGGAGGAAGAAAAGGGAAATGAACCCCTAGGCCTCGAATGCTCTAATGCCGTCGGGGTCGAAGAAAGTAAGAGTTCAGTCAGAGGACTGGATAGGAAAGGGTAAAGAGGGAATTAGGTATTGAATAGAGGAAAATTATACCAAATTCAGTTATTGACTCATCAAACTGACCAGTGCTAATTGATGAGTAGCCCCTCCCTTTAGTTCAGCTTGTAAAGTTATGCTTACTAACAGCTGCACCACGGGAAGGTAGGGATGGGCCACTGGGTATTTGTCCAGATTGGTTCCTTAAGGCCTTCAATAGGAAGGATTAATGGCTCTCCCCCCTGTATCTGACAGATACCCTTTCGCAGCCTTTTTGTACAAAAGCAATAAAAGCATGTAAATGTTTCTAATAGGAGTATTTTCTGAAAGTATTTCTATTTATAAGATAAAATAAGCAAATTGACTCGCTCTATAGATTTGAATCAAAGTCAAATCATGATCTTTAGTGACTGATATTATTATTATTATTATTATTATTATTACTTGCTTACAAATGACTTTTAAGGAACCCGAAGGTTCATTGCCACCCTCACATAAGCCCGCCAGCGGTCCCTACCCTGTGCAAGATTAATCCAGTCTCTATCATCATACCCCACCTCCCTCAAATCCACTTTAATATTATCTTCCCATCTACGTCTCGGCTCCCTAAAGGTCTTTATCCCTCCGGCCTCCCAACTAACTCTCAGGGCCGCATCCCATTCCTCGGTATGGCCATTATTTCCGGAATTAGAGACTCAAATATTTCAGGTACCCAAAAATTAAGGCTAGAAAAAAGTGCGGCGGATTTGCGGGATTTTTGCGGTGATTACTGGGGAAGATGCGAGGATGCTATAGTTAAAAGGGCGGGCCCCTGAGCCGCTTCGTTTTCCTTGTGTAGAAAAAAGTCTGGTTTGGAAGCCAAAATGACCATTTTTTGAAATTTTGCCGGCCTCTCCCGTCCTAACGCAAAGGGAATAGAGAGTTGTCCTTTATACTGGAGATAGAGTTCGACGAGCTGTATTCAACGCATTCATCGGGTTTGTTGTGACCACAAGTACTGCGGAGTTATGGCCGCCAGAAAGTCGGCGGAAGGGTGGTTTAAACCCTTCCCCTTTTTTTCTCGAAAATCAGAAAGTGTTCGCGATTGCCATTTTGATGCTATCGTGTAATAAGTAAGTCAAGGGGGAATACAGGGCCGCATCCCGTTCCTCGGTATGGCCATTATTTCCGGAATTAGAGACTCAAATATTTCAGGTACCCAAAAATTAAGGCTAGAAAAAAGTGCGGCGGATTTGCGGGATTTTTGCGGTGATTACTGGGGAAGATGCGAGGATGCTACAGTTAAAAGGGCGGGCCCCTGAACCGCTTCGTTTTCCTTGTGTAGAAAAAAGTCTGTTTTGGAAGCCAAAATGACCATTTTTTGAAATTTTGCCGGCCTCTCCCGTCCTAACGCAAAGGGAATAGAGAGTTGTCCTTTATACTGGAGATAGAGTTCGACGAGCTGTATTCAACGCATTCATCGGGTTTGTTGTGACCACAAGTACTGCGGAGTTATGGCCGCCAGAAAGTCGGCGGAAGGGGTGGTTTAAACCCTTCCCCTTTTTTCTCGAAAATCAGAAAGTGTTCGCGATTGCCATTTTGATGCTATCGTGTAATAAGTAAGTCAAGGGGAATACAGGGCCGCATCCCGTTCCTCGGTATGGCCATTATTTCCGGAATTAGAGACTCAAATATTTCAGGTACCCAAAAATTAAGGCTAGAAAAAAGTGCGGCGGATTTGCGGGATTTTTGCGGTGATTACTGGGGAAGATGCGAGGATGCTATAGTTAAAAGGGCGGGCCCCTGAGCCGCTTCGTTTTCCTTGTGTAGAAAAAGTCTGTTTTGGAAGGTCAAAATGACCATTTTTGAATTTTGCCGGCCTCTCCCGTCCAAACGCAGGGGAATAGAGAGTTGTCCTTTATACTGGAGATAGAGTTCGACGAGCTGTATTCAACGCACTCATCGGCTTTGTTGTGACCACAAGTACTGCGGAGTTATGGCCGCCAGAAAGTCGGCGGAAGGGTGGTTTAAACCCTTCCCCTTTTTTTCTCGAAAATCAGAAAGTGTTCGCGATTGCCATTTTGATGCTATCGTGTAATAAGTAAGTCAACGGGGAATACAGGGCCGCATCCCGTTCCTCGGTATGGCCATTATTTCCGGAACTAGAGACTCAAATATTTCAGGTCCCCAAAAATTAAGGCTAGAAAAAAGTGCGGCGGATTTGCGGGATTTTTGCGGTGATTACTGGGGAAGATGCGAGGATGCTACAGTTAAAAGGGCGGGCCCCTGAGCCGCTTCGTTTTCCTTGTGTAGAAAAAAGTCTGTTTTGGAAGCCAAAATGACCATTTTTTGAAATTTTGCCGGCCTCTCCCGTCCTAACGCAAAGGGAATAGAGAGTTGTCCTTTATACTGGAGATAGAGTTCGACGAGCTGTATTCAACGCACTCATCGGCTTTGTTGTGACCACAAGTACTGCGGAGTTATGGCCGCCAGAAAGTCGGCGGAAGGGTGGTTTAAACCCTTCCCCTTTTTTTCTCGAAAATCAGAAAATGTTCGCGATTGCCATTTTGATGCTATCGTGTAATAAGTAAGTCAAGGGGGAATACAGGGCCGCATCCCGTTCCTCGGTATGGCCATTATTTCCGGAATTAGAGACTCAAATATTTCAGGTACCCAAAAATTAAGGCTAGAAAAAAGTGCGGCGGATTTGCGGGATTTTTGCGGTGATTACTGGGGAAGATGCGAGGATGCTACAGTTAACAGGGCGGGCCCTGAGCCGCTTCGTTTTCCTTGTGTAGAAAAAAGTCTGTTTTGGAAGGTCAAAATGACCATTTTTGAAATTTTGCCGGCCTCTCCGTCCAAACGCAGGGGAATAGAGAGTTGTCCTTTATACTGGAGATAGAGTTCGACGAGCTGTATTCAACGCACTCATCGGCTTTGTTGTGACCACAAGTACTGCGGAGTTATGGCCGCCAAAGTCGGCGGAAGGGTGGTTTAAACCCTTCCCCTTTTTTCTCGAAAATCAGAAAGTGTTCGCGATTGCCATTTTGATGCTATCGTGTAATAAGTAAGTCAAGGGGAATACAGGGCCGCATCCCGTTCCTCGGTATGGCCATTATTTCCGGAATTAGAGACTCAAATATTTCAGGTACCCAAAAATTAAGGCTAGAAAAAAGTGCGGCGGATTTGCGGGATTTTTGCGGTGATTACTGGGGAAGATGCGAGGATGCTACAGTTAAAAGGGCGGGCCCTGAGCCGCTTCGTTTTCCTTGTGTAGAAAAAGTCTGTTTTGGAAGGTCAAAATGACCATTTTTGAAATTTTGCCGGCCTCTCCCGTCCAAACGCAGGGGAATAGAGAGTTGTCCTTTATACTGGAGATAGAGTTCGACGAGCTGTATTCAACGCACTCATCGGCTTTGTTGTGACCACAAGTACTGCGGAGTTATGGCCGCCAGAAAGTCGGCGGAAGGGTGGTTTAAACCCTTCCCCTTTTTTCTCGAAAATCAGAAAGTGTTCGCGATTGCCATTTTGATGCTATCGTGTAATAAGTAAGTCAAGGGGAATACAGGGCCGCATCCCGTTCTCGGTATGGCCATTATTTCCGGAATTAGAGACTCAAATATTTCAGGTACCCAAAAATTAAGGCTAGAAAAAGTGCGGCGGATTTGCGGGATTTTTGCGGTGATTACTGGGGAAGATGCGAGGATGCTACAGTTAAAAGGGCGGGCCCCTGAGCCGCTTCGTTTTCCTTGTGTAGAAAAAGTCTGTTTTGGAAGGTCAAAATGACCATTTTTGAAATTTTGCCGGCCTCTCCCGTCCAAACGCAGGGGAATAGAGAGTTGTCCTTTATACTGGAGATAGAGTTCGACGAGCTGTATTCAACGCACTCATCGGCTTTGTTGTGACCACAAGTACTGCGGAGTTATGGCCGCCAGAAAGTCGGCGGAAGGGTGGTTTAAACCCTTCCCCTTTTTTTCTCGAAAATCAGAAAGTGTTCGCGATTGCCATTTTGATGCTATCGTGTAATAAGTAAGTCAAGGGGGAATACAGGGCCGCATCCCGTTCCTCGGTATGGCCATTATTTCCGGAATTAGAGACTCAAATATTTCAGGTACCCAAAAATTAAGGCTAGAAAAAGTGCGGCGGATTTCCTTGTGTAGAAAAAGTCTGTTTTGGAAGGGATTTTTGCGGTGATTACTGGGGAAGATGCGAGGATGCTACAGTTGAAAAGGCGGGCCCCAGAATGTCGGCGGGCCCTGAGCCGCTTCGTTTTCCTTGTGTAGAAAAAAGTCTGTTTTGGAAGGTCAAAATGACCATTTTTTGAAATTTTGCCGGCCTCTCCCGTCCAAACGCAGGGGAATAGAGAGTTGTCCTTTATACTGGAGATAGAGTTCGACGAGCTGTATTCAACGCACTCATCGGCTTTGTTGTGACCACAAGTACTGCGGAGTTATGGCCGCCAGAAAGTCGGCGGAAGGGTGGTTTAAACCCTTCCCCTTTTTTCTCGAAAATCAGAAAGTGTTCGCGATTGCCATTTTGATGCTATCGTGTAATAAGTAAGTCAAGGGGAATACAGGGCCGCATCCCGTTCCTCGGTATGGCCATTATTTCCGGAATTAGAGACTCAAATATTTCAGGTACCCAAAAATTAAGGCTAGAAAAAGTGCGGCGGATTTGCGGGATTTTGCGGTGATTACTGGGGAAGATGCGAGGATGCTACAGTTAAAAGGGCGGGCCCCTGAGCCGCTTCGTTTTCCTTGTGTAGAAAAAGTCTGTTTTGGAAGGTCAAAATGACCATTTTTGAAATTTTGCCGGCCTCTCCCGTCCAAACGCAGGGGAATAGAGAGTTGTCCTTTATACTGGAGATAGAGTTCGACGAGCTGTATTCAACGCACTCATCGGCTTTGTTGTGACCACAAGTACTGCGGAGTTATGGCCGCCAGAAAGTCGGCGGAAGGGTGGTTTAAACCCTTCCCCTTTTTTTCTCGAAAATCAGAAAGTGTTCGCGATTGCCATTTTGATGCTATCGTGTAATAAGTAAGTCAAGGGGAATACAGGGCCGCATCCCGTTCCTCGGTATGGCCATTATTTCCGGAATTAGAGACTCAAATATTTCAGGTACCCAAAAATTAAGGCTAGAAAAAAGTGCGGCGGATTTTGGGATTTTTGCGGTGATTACTGGGGAAGATGCGAGGATGCTACAGTTAAAAGGGCGGGCCCCTGAGCCGCTTCGTTTTCCTTGTGTAGAAAAAGTCTGTTTTGGAAGGTCAAAATGACCATTTTTGAAATTTTGCCGGCCTCTCCCGTCCAAACGCAGGGGAATAGAGAGTTGTCCTTTATACTGGAGATAGAGTTCGACGAGCTGTATTCAACGCACTCATCGGCTTTGTTGTGACCACAAGTACTGCGGAGTTATGGCCGCCAGAAAGTCGGCGGAAGGGTGGTTTAAACCCTTCCCCTTTTTTCTCGAAAATCAGAAAGTGTTCGCGATTGCCATTTTGATGCTATCGTGTAATAAGTAAGTCAAGGGGGAATACAGGGCCGCATCCCGTTCCTCGGTATGGCCATTATTTCCGGAATTAGAGACTCAAATATTTCAGGTACCCAAAAATTAAGGCTAGAAAAAAGTGCGGCGGATTTGCGGGATTTTTGCGGTGATTACTGGGGAAGATGCGAGGATGCTACAGTTAAAAGGGCGGGCCCCTGAGCCGCTTCGTTTTCCTTGTGTAGAAAAAAGTCTGTTTTGGAAGGTCAAAATGACCATTTTTGAAATTTTGCCGGCCTCTCCCGTCCAAACGCAGGGGAATAGAGAGTTGTCCTTTATACTGGAGATAGAGTTCGACGAGCTGTATTCAACGCACTCATCGGCTTTGTTGTGACCACAAGTACTGCGGAGTTATGGCCGCAAGAAAGTCGGCGGAAGGGTTGTTTTTACCTTTCCCTTTTTTTCTCGAAAATCGGAAAGTGTTCGCGATTGCCATTTTGATGCTATCGTGTAATAAGTAAGTCAAGGGGGAATACAGGGCCGCATCCCGTTCCTCGGTATGGCCATTATTTCAGGAATTAGAGACTCAAATATTTCAGGTACCCAAAAATTAAGGCTAGAAAAAGTGCGGCGGATTTGCGGGATTTTTGCGGTGATTACTGGGGAAGATGCGAGGATGCTATAGTTAAAAGGGCGGGCCCCTGAGCCGCTTCGTTTTCCTTGTGTAGAAAAAGTCTGTTTTGGAAGGTCAAAATGACCATTTTTTGAAATTTTGCCGGCCTCTCCCGTCCAAACGCAGGGGAATAGAGAGTTGTCCTTTATACTGGAGATAGAGTTCGACGAGCTGTATTCAACGCACTCATCGGCTTTGTTGTGACCACAAGTACTGCGGAGTTATGGCCGCCAGAAAGTCGGCGGAAGGGTGGTTTAAACCCTTCCCCTTTTTTCTCGAAAATCAGAAAGTGTTCGCGATTGCCATTTTGATGCTATCGTGTAATAAGTAAGTCAAGGGGGAATACAGGGCCGCATCCCGTTCCTCGGTATGGCCATTATTTCCGGAATTAGAGACTCAAATATTTCAGGTACCCAAAAATTAAGGCTAGAAAAAAGTGCGGCGGATTTGCGGGATTTTTGCGGTGATTACTGGGGAAGATGCGAGGATGCTACAGTTAAAAGGGCGGGCCCCTGAGCCGCTTCGTTTTCCTTGTGTAGAAAAAAGTCTGTTTTGGAAGGTCAAAATGACCATTTTTTGAAATTTTGCCCGCCCTCTCCCGTCCAAACGCAGGGGAATAGAGAGTTGTCCTTTATACTGGAGATAGAGTTCGACGAGCTGTATTCAACGCACTCATCGGCTTTGTTGTGACCACAAGTACTGCGGAGTTATGGCCGCCAGAAAGTCGGCGGAAGGGTGGTTCCCCTTTTTTTCTCGAAAATCAGAAAGTGTTCGCGATTGCCATTTTGATGCTATCGTGTAATAAGTAAGTCAAGGGGGAATACAGGGCCGCATCCCGTTCCTCGGTATGGCCATTATTTCCGGAATTAGAGACTCAAATATTTCAGGTACCCAAAAATTAAGGCTAGAAAAAAGTGCGGCGGATTTGCGGGATTTTTGCGGTGATTACTGGGGAAGATGCGAGGATGCTACAGTTAAAAGGGCGGGCCCCTGAGCCGCTTCGTTTTCCTTGTGTAGAAAAAGTCTGTTTTGGAAGGTCAAAATGACCATTTTTTGAAATTTTGCCGGCCTCTCCCGTCCAAACGCAGGGGAATAGAGAGTTGTCCTTTATACTGGAGATAGAGTTCGACGAGCTGTATTCAACGCACTCATCGGCTTTGTTGTGACCACAAGTACTGCGGAGTTATGGCCGCCAGAAAGTCGGCGGAAGGGTGGTTTAAACCCTTCCCCTTTTTTCTCGAAAATCAGAAAGTGTTCGCGATTGCCATTTTGATGCTATCGTGTAAGAAGTAAGTCAAGGGGGAATACAGGGCCGCATCCCGTTCCTCGGTATGGCCATTATTTCCGGAATTAGAGACTCAAATATTTCAGGTACCCAAAAATTAAGGCTAGAAAAAAGTGCGGCGGATTTGCGGGATTTTTGCGGTGATTACTGGGGAAGATGCGAGGATGCTACAGTTAAAAGGGCGGGCCCCTGAGCCGCTTCGTTTTCCTTGTGTAGAAAAAAGTCTGTTTTGGAAGGTCAAAATGACCATTTTTTGAAATTTTGCCGGCCTCTCCCGTCCAAACGCAGGGGAATAGAGAGTTGTCCTTTATACTGGAGATAGAGTTCGACGAGCTGTATTCAACGCACTCATCGGCTTTGTTGTGACCACAAGTACTGCGGAGTTATGGCCGCCAGAAAGTCGGCGGAAGGGTGGTTTAAACCCTTCCCCTTTTTTTCTCGAAAATCAGAAAGTGTTCGCGATTGCCATTTTGATGCTATCGTGTAATAAGTAAGTCAAGGGGGAATACAGGGCCGCATCCCGTTCCTCGGTATGGCCATTATTTCCGGAATTAGAGACTCAAATATTTCAGGTACCCAAAAATTAAGGCTAGAAAAAAGTGCGGCGGATTTGCGGGATTTTTGCGGTGATTACTGGGGAAGATGCGAGGATGCTACAGTTAAAAGGGCGGGCCCCTGAGCCGCTTCGTTTTCCTTGTGTAGAAAAAAGTCTGTTTTGGAAGGTCAAAATGACCAAATTTTTGAAATTTTGCCGGCCCTCTCCCGTCCAAACGCAGGGGAATAGAGAGTTGTCCTTTATACTGGAGATAGAGTTCGACGAGCTGTATTCAACGCACTCATCGGCTTTGTTGTGACCACAAGTACTGCGGAGTTATGGCCGCCAGAAAGTCGGCGGAAGGGTGGTTTAAACCCTTCCCTTTTTTCTCGAAAATCAGAAAGTGTTCGCGATTGCCATTTTGATGCTATCGTGTAATAAGTAAGTCAAGGGGGAATACAGGGCCGCATCCCGTTCCTCGGTATGGCCATTATTTCCGGAATTAGAGACTCAAATATTTCAGGTACCCAAAAATTAAGGCTAGAAAAAAGTGCGGCGGATTTGCGGGATTTTTGCGGTGATTACTGGGGAAGATGCGAGGATGCTACAGTTAAAGGGCGGGCCCCTGAGCCGCTTCGTTTTCCTTGTGTAGAAAAAGTCTGTTTTGGAAGGTCAAAATGACCATTTTTTGAAATTTTGCCGGCCTCTCCCGTCCAAACGCAGGGGAATAGAGAGTTGTCCTTTATACTGGAGATAGAGTTCGACGAGCTGTATTCAACGCACTCATCGGCTTTGTTGTGACCACAAGTACTGCGGAGTTATGGCCGCCAGAAAGTCGGCGGAAGGGTGGTTTAAACCCTTCCCCTTTTTTCTCGAAAATCAGAAAGTGTTCGCGATTGCCATTTTGATGCTATCGTGTAATAAGTAAGTCAAGGGGAATACAGGGCCGCATCCCGTTCCTCGGTATGGCCATTATTTCCGGAATTAGAGACTCAAATATTTCAGGTACCCAAAAATTAAGGCTAGAAAAAGTGCGGCGGATTTGCGGGATTTTTGCGGTGATTACTGGGGAAGATGCGAGGATGCTACAGTTAAAGGGCGGGCCCCTGAGCCGCTTCGTTTTCCTTGTGTAGAAAAAGTCTGTTTTGGAAGGTCAAAATGACCATTTTTTTGAAATTTTGCCGGCCTCTCCCGTCCAAACGCAGGGGAATAGAGAGTTGTCCTTTATACTGGAGATAGAGTTCGACGAGCTGTATTCAACGCACTCATCGGCTTTGTTGTGACCACAAGTACTGCGGAGTTATGGCCGCCAGAAAGTCGGCGGAAGGGTGGTTTAAACCCTTCCCCTTTTTTTCTCGAAAATCAGAAAGTGTTCGCGATTGCCATTTTGATGCTATCGTGTAATAAGTAAGTCAAGGGGAATACAGGGCCGCATCCCGTTCCTCGGTATGGCCATTATTTCCGGAATTAGAGACTCAAATATTTCAGGTACCCAAAAATTAAGGCTAGAAAAAGTGCGGCGGATTTGCGGGATTTTTGCGGTGATTACTGGGGAAGATGCGAGGATGCTACAGTTAACAGGGCGGGCCCTGAGCCGCTTCGTTTTCCTTGTGTAGAAAAAAGTCTGTTTTGGAAGGTCAAAATGACCATTTTTTGAAATTTTGCCGGCCTCTCCCGTCCAAAAGCAGGGGAATAGAGACTTGTCCTTTATACTGGAGATAGAGTTCGACGAGCTGTATTCAACGCACTCATCGGCTTTGTTGTGACCACAAGTACTGCGGAGTTATGGCCGCCAGAAAGTCGGCGGAAGGGTGGTTTAAACCCTTCCCCTTTTTTTCTCGAAAATCAGAAAATGTTCGCGATTGCCATTTTGATGCTATCGTGTAATAAGTAAGTCAAGGGGGAATACAGGGCCGCATCCCGTTCCTCGGTATGGCCATTATTTCCGGAATTAGAGACTCAAATATTTCAGGTACCCAAAAATTAAGGCTAGAAAAAAGTGCGGCGGATTTGCGGGATTTTTGCGGTGATTACTGGGGAAGATGCGAGGATGCTACAGTTAAAGGGCGGGCCCCTGAGCCGCTTCGTTTTCCTTGTGTAGAAAAAGTCTGTTTTGGAAGGTCAAAATGACCATTTTTGAAATTTTGCCGGCCTCTCCCGTCCAAACGCAGGGGAATAGAGAGTTGTCCTTTATACTGGAGATAGAGTTCGACGAGCTGTATTCAACGCACTCATCGGCTTTGTTGTGACCACAAGTACTGCGGAGTTATGGCCGCCAGAAAGTCGGCGGAAGGGTGGTTTAAACCCTTCCCCTTTTTTCTCGAAAATCAGAAAGTGTTCGCGATTGCCATTTTGATGCTATCGTGTAATAAGTAAGTCAAGGGGAATACAGGGCCGCATCCCGTTCCTCGGTATGGCCATTATTTCCGGAATTAGAGACTCAAATATTTCAGGTACCCAAAAATTAAGGCTAGAAAAAAAGTGCGGCGGATTTGGGATTTTGCGGTGATTACTGGGGAAGATGAGGATGCTACAGTTAAAAGGGCGGGCCCCTGAGCCGCTTCGTTTTCCTTGTGTAGAAAAAGTCTGTTTTGGAAGGTCAAAATGACCATTTTTGAAATTTTGCCGGCCTCTCCCGTCCAAACGCAGGGGAATAGAGAGTTGTCCTTTATACTGGAGATAGAGTTCGACGAGCTGTATTCAACGCACTCATCGGCTTTGTTGTGACCACAAGTACTGCGGAGTTATGGCCGCCAGAAAGTCGGCGGAAGGGTGGTTTAAACCCTTCCCCTTTTTTTCTCGAAAATCAGAAAGTGTTCGCGATTGCCATTTTGATGCTATCGTGTATAAGTAAGTCAAGGGGAATACAGGGCCGCATCCCGTTCCTCGGTATGGCCATTATTTCCGGAATTAGAGACTCAAATATTTCAGGTACCCAAAAATTAAGGCTAGAAAAAAGTGCGGCGGATTTGCGGGATTTTTGCGGTGATTACTGGGGAAGATGCGAGGATGCTACAGTTAAAAGGGGGGCCCTGAGCCGCTTCGTTTTCCTTGTGTAGAAAAAGTCTGTTTTGGAAGGTCAAAATGACCATTTTTTGAAATTTTGCCGGCCTCTCCCGTCCAAACGCAGGGGAATAGAGAGTTGTCCTTTATACTGGAGATAGAGTTCGACGAGCTGTATTCAACGCACTCATCGGCTTTGTTGTGACCACAAGTACTGCGGAGTTATGGCCGCCAGAAAGTCGGCGGAAGGGTGGTTTAAACCCTTCCCTTTTTTTCTCGAAAATCAGAAAGTGTTCGCGATTGCCATTTTGATGCTATCGTGTAAGAAGTAAGTCAAGGGGAATACAGGCCGCATCCCGTTCCTCGGTATGGCCATTATTTCCGGAATTAGAGACTCAAATATTTCAGGTACCCAAAAATTAAGGCTAGAAAAAAGTGCGGCGGATTTGGGATTTTTGCGGTGATTACTGGGGAAGATGCGAGGATGCTACAGTTAAAAGGGCGGGCCCCTGAGCCGCTTCGTTTTCCTTGTGTAGAAAAAGTCTGTTTTGGAAGGTCAAAATGACCATTTTTTTGAAATTTTGCCGGCCTCTCCCGTCCAAACGCAGGGGAATAGAGAG
The DNA here is from genome assembly GCA_025594305.2 of Periplaneta americana. Taxonomy (NCBI): domain Eukaryota; kingdom Metazoa; phylum Arthropoda; class Insecta; order Blattodea; family Blattidae; genus Periplaneta; species Periplaneta americana. The sequence goes on from JAJSOF020000001.1 coordinate 8,228,084, forward strand.
TTGTCCTTTATACTGGAGATAGAGTTCGACGAGCTGTATTCAACGCACTCATCGGCTTTGTTGTGACCACAAGTACTGCGGAGTTATGGCCGCCAGAAAGTCGGCGGAAGGGTGGTTTAAACCCTTCCCTTTTTTCTCGAAAATCAGAAAGTGTTCGCGATTGCCATTTTGATGCTATCGTGTAATAAGTAAGTCAAGGGGGAATACAGGGCCGCATCCCGTTCCTCGGTATGGCCATTATTTCGGAATTAGAGACTCAAATATTTCAGGTACCCAAAAATTAAGGCTAGAAAAAAAGTGCGGCGGATTTGCGGGATTTTGCGGTGATTACTGGGGAAGATGCGAGGATGCTACAGTTAAAAGGGCGGGCCCTGAGCCGCTTCGTTTTCCTTGTGTAGAAAAAGTCTGTTTTGGAAGGTCAAAATGACCATTTTTTGAAATTTTGCGGCCTCTCCCGTCCAAACGCAGGGGAATAGAGAGTTGTCCTTTATACTGGAGATAGAGTTCGACGAGCTGTATTCAACGCACTCATCGGCTTTGTTGTGACCACAAGTACTGCGGAGTTATGGCCGCCAGAAAGTCGGCGGAAGGGTGGTTTAAACCCTTCCCCTTTTTTCTCGAAAATCAGAAAGTGTTCGCGATTGCCATTTTGATGCTATCGTGTAATAAGTAAGTCAAGGGGAATACAGGGCCGCATCCCGTTCCTCGGTATGGCCATTATTTCCGGAATTAGAGACTCAAATATTTCAGGTACCCAAAAATTAAGGCTAGAAAAAAGTGCGGCGGATTTGCGGGATTTTTGCGGTGATTACTGGGGAAGATGCGAGGATGCTACAGTAAAAGGGCGGGCCCCTGAGCCGCTTCGTTTTCCTTGTGTAGAAAAAGTCTGTTTTGGAAGGTCAAAATGACCATTTTTTGAAATTTTGCCGGCCTCTCCCGTCCAAACGCAGGGGAATAGAGAGTTGTCCTTTATACTGGAGATAGAGTTCGACGAGCTGTATTCAACGCACTCATCGGCTTTGCTTTGTTGTGACCACAAGTACTGCGGAGTTATGGCCGCCAGAAAGTCGGCGGAAGGGTGGTTTAAAACCCTTCCCCTTTTTTCTCGAAAATCAGAAAGTGTTCGCGATTGCCATTTTGATGCTATCGTGTAATAAGTAAGTCAAGGGGAATACAGGGCCGCATCCCGTTCCTCGGTATGGCCATTATTTCCGGAATTAGAGACTCAAATATTTCAGGTACCCAAAAATTAAGGCTAGAAAAAGTGCGGCGGATTTGCGGGATTTTTGCGGTGATTACTGGGGAAGATGCGAGGATGCTACAGTTAAAAAAAGGGCGGGCCCCTGAGCCGCTTCGTTTTCCTTGTGTAGAAAAAAGTCTGTTTTGGAAGGTCAAAATGACCATTTTTTGAAATTTTGCCGGCCTCTCCCGTCCAAACGCAGGGAATAGAGAGTTGTCCTTTATACTGGAGATAGAGTTCGACGAGCTGTATTCAACGCACTCATCGGCTTTGTTGTGACCACAAGTACTGCGGAGTTATGGCCGCCAGAAAGTCGGCGGAAGGGTGGTTTAAACCCTTCCCCTTTTTTTCTCGAAAATCAGAAAATGTTCGCGATTGCCATTTTGATGCTATCGTGTAAGAAGTAAGTCAAGGGGGAATACAGGGCCGCATCCCGTTCCTCGGTATGGCCATTATTTCCGGAATTAGAGACTCAAATATTTCAGGTACCCAAAAATTAAGGCTAGAAAAAGTGCGGCGGATTTGCGGGATTTTTGCGGTGATTACTGGGGAAGATGCGAGGATGCTATAGTTAAAAGGGCGGGCCCCTGAGCCGCTTCGTTTTCCTTGTGTAGAAAAATGTCTGTTTTGGAAGGTGAAAATGACCATTTTTTGAAATTTTTGCCGGCCTCTCCGTCCAAACGCAGGGGAATAGAGAGTTGTCCTTTATACTGGAGATAGAGTTCGACGAGCTGTATTCAACGCACTCATCGGCTTTGTTGTGACCACAAGTACTGCGGAGTTATGGCCGCCAGAAAGTCGGCGGAAGGGTGGTTTAAACCCTTCCCCTTTTTTTTCTCGAAAATCAGAAAGTGTTCGCGATTGCCATTTTGATGCTATCGTGTAATAAGTAAGTCAACGGGGAATACAGGGCCGCATCCCGTTCCTCGGTATGGCCATTATTTCCGGAATTAGAGACTCAAATATTTCAGGTACCCAAAAATTAAGGCTAGAAAAAGTGCGGCGGATTTGCGGGATTTTTGCGGTGATTACTGGGGAAGATGCGAGGATGCTACAGTTAGGGCGGGCCCTGAGGGCGGGCCCTGAGCCGCTTCGTTTTCCTTGTGTAGAAAAAAGTCTGTTTTGGAAGGTCAAAATGACCATTTTTTGAAATTTTGCCGGCCTCTCCCGTCCAAAAGCAGGGGAATAGAGAGTTGTCCTTTATACTGGAGATAGAGTTCGACGAGCTGTATTCAACGCACTCATCGGCTTTGTTGTGACCACAAGTACTGCGGAGTTATGGCCGCCAGAAAGTCGGCGGAAGGGTGGTTTAAACCCTTCCCCTTTTTTTCTCGAAAATCAGAAAGTGTTCGCGATTGCCATTTTGATGCTATCGTGTAAGAAGTAAGTCAAGGGGAATACAGGGCCGCATCCCGTTCCTCGGTATGGCCATTATTTCCGGAATTAGAGACTCAAATATTTCAGGTACCCAAAAATTAAGGCTAGAAAAAGTGCGGCGGATTTGCGGGATTTTGCGGTGATTACTGGGGAAGATGCGAGGATGCTACAGTTAAAAGGGCGGGCCCCTGAGCCGCTTCGTTTTCCTTGTGTAGAAAAAAGTCTGTTTTGGAAGGTCAAAATGACCATTTTTTGAAATTTTGCCGGCCTCTCCCGTCCAAACGCAGGGGAATAGAGAGTTGTCCTTTATACTGGAGATAGAGTTCGACGAGCTGTATTCAACGCACTCATCGGCTTTGTTGTGACCACAAGTACTGCGGAGTTATGGCCGCCAGAAAGTCGGCGGAAGGGTGGTTTAAACCCTTCCCCTTTTTTCTCGAAAATCAGAAAGTGTTCGCGATTGCCATTTTGATGCTATCGTGTAATAAGTAAGTCAAGGGGAATACAGGGCCGCATCCGTTCCTCGGTACGGCCATTATTTCCGGAATTAGAGACTCAAAAAATTTTGCCGGCCTCTCCCGTCAAACGCTGGGGAATAGAGAGTTGTCCTTTATACTGGAGATAGAGTTCGACGAGCTGTATTCAGCACTCATCGGCTTTGTTGTGACCACAAGTACTGCGGGTTATGGCCGCCAGAAAG
>JAJSOF020000001.1:8231500-8250924 GCA_025594305.2 Periplaneta americana
TATTCATGAAATTAATCATTAAAAAAACGACATAATTTCTATATTCATGCCCTTTTAAAACTGAGCAAGCAGTAGCGTTTGGTTTGAATTGTAAATTATTTAAAAATAGCGTGTAAGAGGGCCTTAGACTAGAAATGTTTAGTTTAAATGTAGTTCTGTTTATAAGTATGCATAAGGGTGTAATTATTTGACTTTTTTTGAACTGTTGTATCAGTGAAGCGAGGTGAGTCAGTGAAGTTATGGTTTTACAGTGCAGTGAACAGTTCCGATCAGTGATAATTTATAGCGTCAATGAAATGTGTTCTATAGTGTCAGTGAAATGTGTTACAGTGTCAGTGAAATATGTGCTAAAGTGTCAGTGAAATGCGTCATAGTGCCATTACAGAGAGTGAGATGAGAGTAAAGTGAAAGACTACTGAAACTTATGTAGGGCCTCTACATAATTATGTAGGTTGTATTGTAAAATTAGGTATTTTATTTATGTTTTATTATTATTGTGTTAAATTGTATTGTGTATTCTTATTGTATTGTGTATAAAATTGTATATGTATTGTAAAATTGTATTGTGTACTGTAAATAAATTATTGGGTACAGATAAAGAAATACAGTATTACATATGCCTAATCATATATTTAGACGTACACTAAATATTGTTTATACTATTGTAAGTTAAATAATGCGGAAAACTTCAGTACATGGTTCCCTCACTGACAACTACCTTAAAATAGGTACTAAAAATTGTATTTGTGTTTGTCGAATATGAGGAATCGGTTAATGTAATTTCAACTTTCAAGCACGTATTTTTGTGCAACATAACCTAGAAGACTTGGAATGGGTGTCGAAAATGTAGGCAACAAATATTGTACCGGTAAGAAACATTGAAATTGTCTACGAATTTCAACCAATTATTGTATATAATTTTCTGAAACGTAAATGTTATGTTAAATAAATCATGCTGTGAAAGTTACACACGAACTTATAAAATGTTATTTGAGATATACGCCAAAGAACAATGAAAACCTCAAAATTTGGGAATTCCTTGCTTCAACATGTTGCAGTTGTCATTAGAATTTCTCAGAAGTTTGTTGGGATTTCTTGCCCAATCTTTCGAAACTATAACACGGAACATGGCCGTTTGAAACAGGTACGCTACCTCGATCAGTGCACTGAAATCGATCGCAACAAATCTACACATGCCTCTTACAAAACTGTTCTTTCTGGAACTGTTATTTTGGAACAGTTCCTTTGTCGAAAAAAAAAACGAAAGTTTAGCCCATCTGAACTTTATAATAATAACCCATATCTACCTATTTTGTGATTAAACTACTACAATCCATCTACGAGTGCTAACATATTCCGTTCAACACTGATCTTTGTCAGCCACGACTAGCTACATGTACTGTATTAAGTTAATTTTGTACAATTAATTTGCAGCACTAACATACGTTATTATCTGATATCTCAATAATTATCAACTTCCTGATCCCTGTTTATATAGACTAACATTTTTTATCGTCACATGTGGAATATAGCCCTGAAATTTTGACGTGTATTTTGAAACAGCATGTATAAAGCCAGATCAAGGCACATATCTATATCAAGAGGAATAGTAAAAGAAGATGTTTATGGGACGAGAACTTAAGGAATAATTCATTATTTTGTTCCTACATATTTTAAACAAATGCGTCAACACAAAATCTAAATTTCTTTCATGAATAAATTCTTTGCTGCAAATAAACAACAGCACATATTGGAGGATTGAAGCCAAGCCCTTGTACTAGCATAATGTTGAGATATAGATTCCTCTGTAACTCACAGCTAGACAGCGAAGAAGTTACTATCAGATACGGACAAATCAAGATCATTAGAATTAAGGTACTGTTGGGTTCAACAACATCGTGTAGACCTATTTCTTCGTGCTAACTTGCAGTCACATTCCAGTCCAAGCTGTATAAGGGCTATTCCATATGAAATCGATCAGTAAAAATCCTCGCATTTTTTAATACTCTAATTTTTCCCCTACTTATACAAGATACTGAGGAGAGTGCATTTTCAAAAATATACTATCGAAAGTCAAACGGTTTTCGTATTATTGAGCGACAAATTTAGCGTATTTTATAAAAACAAGCCTCTTTCAGCGCTCAGAACTCTGGAACCATTTACTGCAGAACATTGAACGAGAGCTTATTTTGAAGCTGACATTTGATAGGTTATGTTAAGAAGTAATCCTTATTTTTATTGTGTACAGAGAGACATATAATCTGATTTTACTTACTTTTAGGCTTTTGCCCATTTGTAAAAATGTAAAAAAATATTGAGAAAAAAACCTTGCATTATTAAGAGGGATTCGGCATTATTTGCTTAGTGGTTCGGCAATAAGTTTCGAGGGTATTAAATAAATTATTTTCACACGCCTAGACTTGAACGGCGCAGTACCGCACGCACTGGCCGAGAGCTGAAGATAAGTGAGCGCTGGGCGTCATTTTACTCCTGTGTTTATGAAAACTTGTGATAATGATAGTCCAGCTATGCGCTACTAGACTAAACATCACTTGTTTGTCTCCTGGCTTTGCTTGTCTCCGCTAGCTCCCGTCTCACAGTCAGCTGGTTAGTTCACGCGCGTAATATTTATTTTCTTTATTTGATATTTTCAATACTTTCTTATCAACGGTGCACCAGTAAAAATATGTGTTTATTTGTACTTTCAATGCGGAATCTAACCATATATTTTTTAAAATATTTTTTCGTGGTCAAGGGCGTCTTAATGAAGAAAAATCTAAATTTCTCCATTTCCATAAAAGTAAGAAAAACTGTTTACATGTCAATTTGAACTTTAATTTCTCAGCATCAAAATAAACCATGATTTTGATCATTGAGTGAAAGGGTTTCGGAGCCACAAGAGTTTAAAGTTGCTAATTTTATGAAAATTCGATCAATTCCAGCAGAATTAATACAACAGGGTGGAAGTGCATTATATAGCTAAATTTATAAACTTATACTTACTATTTGGGAAAAGCAAATTGTACCAGAACAATGGAAGGAGTCCATAATTGTACCTATTTTAAGAAGGGGGACAAAACCAACTGTGGTAACTTTCGAGGAATATCACTTTTGTTGACGTCGTACAAAATTTTGTCCAATATTCTTTTGAGAAGATTAACTCCGTACGTAGATGAAATTATTGGGGATCATCAGTGCGGTTTTAGGCGTAATAGATCGACTATTGATCAGATTTTTGTATTCGACAGATAATGGAGAAAAAATGGGAGTATAAGGGTACAGCACATCAGTTATTCATAGATTTCAAAAAGGCATATGACTCGGTTAAGAGGGAAGTATTATATGATATGCTTATTGAATTTGGTATTCCCAAGAAACTAGTTCGATTAATTAAAATGTTTCTATCTGATGCTTTTCCAATTCATTGCGGGCTAAAGCAGGGAGATGCACTATCACCTTTACTTTTTAACTTCGCTTTAGAATATGCCATTAGGAAAGTTCAGGATAACAGGCAGGGTTTGGAATTGAACGGGTTACATCAGCTTCTTGTCTATGCGGATGACGTAAATATGTTAGGAGAAAATCCACAAACGATTAGGGAAAACACGGAAATTTTACTTGAATCAAGTAAAGCGATCGGTTTGGAAAAATCCCGAAAAGACAAAGTATATGATTATATCTCGTGACCAGAATATTGTACGAAATGGAAATATAAAAATTGGAGATTTATCCTTCGAAGGGGTGGAAAAATTCAAATATCTTGGAGCAACAGTAACAAATATAAATGATACTCGGGAGGAAATTAAACGCAGAATAAATATGGGAAATGCGTGTTATTATTCGGCTGAGAAGCTTTTATCATCTAGTCTGCTGTCAAAAAATCTGAAAGTTAGAATTTATAAAACAGTTATATTACCGGTTGTTCTATATGGTTGTGAAACTTGGACTCTCACTTTGAGAGAGGAACATAGGTTAAGGGTGTTTGAGAATAAGGTGCTTAGGAAAATATTTGGGGCTAAGAGGGATGAAGTTACAGGAGAATGGAGAAAGTTACACAACACAGAACTGCACGCATTTTATTCTTCACCTGACATAATTAGGAACATTAAATCCAGACGTTTGAGATGGGCAAGGCATGTAGCACGTATTGGGCGAATCCAGAAATGCATATAGAGTGTTAGTTGGGAGACCGGAGGAAAAAGACCTTTGGGGAGCCGAGACGTAGATGGGAGGATAATATTAAAAAGGATTTGAGGGAGGTGGGATATTATGATAGAGACTGGATTAATCTTGCACAGGATAGGGACCGATGGAGGGCTTATGTGAGGGCGGCAATGAACCTTCGGGTTCCTTAAAAGCCATTTGTAAGTAATTTTATGAAAATACGATAAATTTAAATATTTTTAATTTAAACACTATGAAGTTCTGATGCCTCAAACTTTGCACAAAGCATTGTATCACAGTTGTGAACGGAAAGAAAAAGTTTAATTGTATTTAAAAATCGCAAGGTCAATTTTCTCTATATTTCGGTCGATTTGAGATGGAATAGCCTTAAGGCTCTTACCGCACTTGGGATGCGTTACAATCCAGACGTCATCCGGACGCACGGCCAGGCGCCGGATCCTGGCTATATGGCTGGGGAAGTCCCTGGTCATGGTCGCACCCGATGGCCAGATTCTAACGACGCCGTCTGTGTATGTTTGACGATTAGCCTTCACAAATTTGTCTACAAGAGGACCTCTCAATTCTTCCACCTTGAAGTCCTTTTCTTCTCCAGACATCCTCGTCGTACTCACCTGAACAAAAAAGGCTAATAAAAATAAACAAGTCAACACTTTCAGAGATTAGCCTATTATAAAATTAAGTTTCCTTACCATAGCGATATCTATGTATATAATTTGAACTGGTAATGGAAATTACGGGAAAACGGCTGAACGGATTTTAATGAATGACCCGTCATTTTGAAGCTTGGGATCCAAGGATTTTCAGAAAAATAATAACTTTCACTAAGCGTTAGTTTTCCTACATAATTTTCCTATTTTCAAACATCCATCATTCGTTAGTTTTGAGAACTAACTGCATTTCAGTATAAAACAAAACACACACTACAATAAACAATAAACTATTACACGAAGGCCATGACCTGCAGGATTGCTGACATATTTAGAGCTCAAATTCAATTGGTTTTTAAAACTTCGAGACTTACTAAAAATAATTTACAGGTTCGATTCTGCGGTGTGTAATTTTCTGGGTACAGCTGTGTATTGGATATTGAAATCTACAAAACTTGAGGAGGTTTGATGACATTATTACCATCAAAAATTAAATATTATTATAGTTAATGCCATGATGTGACTATTTTTCATTAATTATACATATTAATTCTATATTTATGATATGAAAGTGAAAGGTTTTGGGATTATATAAGTAGATACAGAGAATATCTTAAATTAGATCTTCATTGCTATAAGTTACTGAGTGGCGGCTTTGTCGTGTATATATATATATATATATATATATATATATATATATATATACACGTAAGTTTTGTAGTTATATACAAAATTACAAAACTTACGTAAGATAATATTATTATTAAAAATGAAATATTTTTATACTTATTAATCAAGTGGGGTTGGGGTCATTTTCATATACTTAATGGCGGTGTGGTGTAGATATTTATGTGCGTCATTCTCTTCAGTATTGGCTCGAGAGAGCGCAAAAAAATAAGCAAAATCAGTTCCTAAGGAAAGACCAAAAGGTATTACTTACTGATAAAATAAGACCTCCAGAAAATGTTGTAATCTCCCAATCATTTCAGCAAGATCTCTTAGCAGGATAAAATGATTTTACCCTCTACGTTTCAAGCTCTCCATGCAGTAGGTCACATTCAGAGGGAGTTTGTTTCATTATTATGGAACCAAATAACTTTAAAAATGCCGATATTCTTCATTGAAAATAAATCCGATAAAGTTTTATTTGAACGTCTAATGGACTTAGTTTGCAGCATTTGCTGCAGAGGCCACTAGTATAATAGAAAATTACAAATAGTCAAGATCAGCTATACAATATCAGGAGAATATAAAATAAAGTAGAAAATTATATATAGGCCTAATCAAAATCAGTTACATAGTATAAGGGGAATAGCCTACATACAATTTATGAGACATAAACTGCTGTGGTTACAAGACATAAAAAGTTGAATAGCAAAAACGTACTATATAGCATACAAATACAAACAATGAAGTAAAATTCAAGATAATAAAAATAAAAGAAGAGAAAAAAAGGAAGAGTGAGGAGAGAAAAAATAATAACGATCATGTAAAGCAAATTGTTTAGAAACTTTCGCAAGAGTTTACTTCTGTTCAATAAAAACATTTCTAAGTAGAGAGTACTTAAAAGTAAAGTATACTTAAAAGATTTTAGACTCCGACTGTTCCTGGTTTCCTGTGACAAGGAATTCCAGGAACGGGCTGTGTGTATTGTGAAGGAAGCAGAGTAGAGAGATGTTTGATGGAATGGAATTGATAGAACAAGGTTATGCTGTGAACGTGTATCACGGTTGTGTGTCATTGCATGAAATTTGTGATGATAGTAATAATAATAATAATAATAATAATAATAATAATAATAATAATAATAGTAATAATAATAAATAATAATAATTACTTATTGGCTTTTAAGGAACCCGTAGGTTAATTGCCGCCCTCACATAAGCCCGCCATTGGTCCCTATCCTGAGCAAGATTAATCCATTCTCTATCATCATATCCCACCTCCCTCAAATACATTTTAATATTATCCTCCTATCTACGTCTCGGCCTCCCTAAAGGTCTTTTTCCCTCCGGCCTCCCAACTAACACTCTATATGCATTTCTGAATTCGCCCATACGTGCTACATGCCCTGCCCATCTCAAACGTCTGGATTTAATGTTCCTAATTATGTCAGGTGAAGAATAAAATGCGTGCAGTTCTGTGTTGTGTAACTTTCTCCATTCTCCTGTAACTTCATCCCTCTTAGCCCCAAATATTTTCCTTAGCACCTTATTCTCAAGCAACCTTAACCTATGTTCCTCTCTCAAAGTGAGAGTCCAAGTTTCACAACCATACAGAACAACCGGTAATATAACTGTTTTATAAATTCTAACTTTCAGATTTTTTGACAGCCGAGGCTTATTTGAAGGATTCGTAACAAGCTGTTTTTACGGAGATGGGTTATTAACCTTTTGCCCAACCCCAAGCTGAGGACCATCCCTCATCGGCTGTCCACGACTGCTTATTCAATATATTCGCAGCTACCCTCCATATCTGGAGGCCGTCTCCTCGATCCGCAACCTGAGGACGCGCCATGCCGTGGTGATAGGGACCCACATTACATGGAATAATAATAATAATAATAATAATAATAATAATAATAATAATAATAATAATAATAATAAATTAATTATAATATTTTTAGTCATAATAATAAGAAAAACGATGTATCCCTTATAGTTTATTACGATACAAGGGTGGTAAATATAATTAATACGATAAGTTTTTTCATGGGAATCGCGAAGTAGCCTATTAATTTGATTCTTATTTTCCTTGTTTTAGGAGAGTCACGAGGCTAAAAACGCTGAGAAACACTATTCTACCATCACACGAATAAGTACAAAAATAAGACATGCAGAATTCTTATTTCATCCCTAGGGCACGTGGCAGGCAATGTAGTAGGGAGAGTCGGGTAGTATCGGACATCGGGTAATATCGGACAGTGAGTTTCTTTCATCTACCACACATGATAGTACCTGATTGACATGGTTACGTTTCTGTGATGTCGTATAGAGAAACGTAATCATGTCATTCAGATACTACGATATGTTGGTAGATGAAAGAAACGCACTGTCCGATATTACCCGATGTCCGATACTACCCGACTCTCCCCTACGAGTATGCCTATATCAGCAACAACCGCCACTGGTCATAATCAATATTATAATAAGAAATAATAAAAACTACAGTTTTCATGACGTCAATAAGTTAATTTCTTATCTTGTAATAACAACACATGTCTAGTTATGTAAATTAAATCGTTATGTGAAAGATATTTCAATGAGAGAATTGCATTTCAAACAACATAAGGATTAAGTTCAGGGACGGTCTTCAGTCCATTTCCACGCAACAAACTCCATTGTGGTTATATCATTTCTTCGAAATATTTGTTGCAATTTGTTGTGGGTGACTAAGAATGTTGCTCCTCATTAGGAACTCGTATGTTTGACAAGCAATAAATTGCTTGATAAGAAGAAATAGTGGAGGTGATGTAACTGCTTAAAACGAGTCAACAAATAAACATGGGCAATATTTGCTTGAGAGCAAGAACACCGGCCGCGGAAAACTGTGGAATTCTTGTACTCAGGTTTCTATGTACTCAGAGAGTACGGATAGGGGAGGAATTATCGAACCCAATTGAAATTACTTCCGGAGTCCCACAGGGGAGTGTCTTGGGGCCTCTTCTATTCCTGGCTTTTGTAAATGATCTGCCAGTTAATATCTTGTCTAGGGTTCGCTTATTCGCGGATGATTGTATGTTATACAGGGAAATAAAAAGTTATGAAGATACTACTCTTCTTCAGAATGACCTCAATAGAATAAACGATTGGGCAATAGCCAACAAAATGAAAATAAATTCTCTACAGAGCCATCAGCTTTACAAGGAAAAGAAATAAAATAGTCGCATCGTATACGTTAGGGGGTGAAACCATTCCGGAAGTTAACAAATGTAAATACCTCGGAATAACATTTAGCAGCGATCTCGGCTGGGGGAACACGTTACAGACACAGCGGGAAAAGCATGGAGAGCGTTACACTTTCAGCGTATTCCGAATCTCACCGGTCCGGTGGCATCAATGACGTCACGTTGCAACGAAAATAAGGAACAAAACTGCTGGAAGAATCGATGCTGTCATGGCGACTGTGTAAGAGGTTATCTGTGCTACGCTAGCAAAATTTTGCGAAATTTCCGTACTGCCATCCCGTTCAAATAAAAGAGATCATAAACAACTTATTTCTTGAACCGGTAGTAATAACTGGTCCGTTGACATGTTCGCTCATAAGCCATTAACATATTGTTTTTACGTTGTGCTCATTACAAACAATACAGCAGAACACACCGCCATGGCACAACAGTGCACGATGTCATTCGTCTGCTAATTCCCAATCAGATTCACTGATGGCGGCTGATGGAGACCACCTCTGCAAGTTGATGGCACCGGTGCGACACCGGTGGAGCATCAATGACGTCATCGGTGGAATTCGGAACACCGTGATGCCATCGGATTGCTCACCGGTGAGATTCGGAATACGCTCTTTGTGATGAGGGTACTAAGAAAAGGTTCTGATAAATCCAAAGAGATTGCATATAAATCACTAGTACGTCCAGTAATGGAATATGGTGCTGCATGTTGGGATCCTTACAGATTAGAACATATTAAGACACTGCAAAAGATTAAAAAACGGGCTCTCAAGTGTTGTCGGAAAAATTCACCATTAAAATGGGACACCCTCACGGACAGGAGAACGCGAATTCGATTATGCGCACTGTTCAAAACATACAGAGGTGAGCCTGCCTGGAGAGAAATAAAAAATAGGTTGCAGCCGCCAAATTACTCTTCAAGGAACGACCACTCATATAAAATGAGGGAAAGAAGACAGAGGACGGACACTGGAAAGTTTTCTTTCTTCAATCGTACTATCAGAGACTGGAATGCTTTACCTGCAGACTTACTAAAGGCTTTACCAACAACCAAAAATGTATTTAAAATAGGCTTAAGGACTTTACTAATAGACGGCAATTATACACAGTATTTAAAGAGTGTAAATTATATTTTGTTATTGAAGTGTTGTATCAGTGAAGAATTATGTTGTGCCAGTGAAGTATGTTGTGTCAGTGAAGTGTGTTGTGTAAGTGAAACGTGTTCCTGTCAGTGAAGCTTTATAGTTTATAGTGGCAGTGCAAAGTATTTGAACAGTGAAATGTTTTTGAAGTGTTAGTGAAATCAGGATAGAATCGGTGAAATGTGTCGTAGTTCCAGTGCAGTGAGTGAGTTGACAGCGATATGAGTGTAATGTTGAAAGGTAGACTACTTGTGCAGATATGAACATATCATACTCGTGGGTTTTAGTTCGAACTTAGGTTTAAGATACAAATTAGATTTACTTTAAATGTTATTTTAAGTGATCGTGCTTCATTTAATTTAGGATATTCCTGTTATTATTATTATTATTATTATTATAAATTATTGTTAGTATTAATTATTAGTATTATTATTAATTGTATTTTAATTAATAAGTTTATTATTGTCATTATTGAGTGTAATTAGTTACCACTGCCACCGGGTATATACCCACTGCAGTGTGAATAAATACATACATACATACATACACACATACGTACATACACACGTACATACACACGTACATACATACGTACACACGTACATACACACGTACATACATACGTACATACGTACATACATACATACACACATACATACATACGTACATACATATGTACATACATACATACACACGTACATACATATGTACATACATACATACATACATATGTACATACATACATACATACACACGTACATACATACGTACATACACACGTACATACATACATACATACATACATACATACATACATACATACATACATACATACATACATACATACATACATACATACATACATACATACATACATACATACATACATACATGTTTTTCTATGATACTTATCAGGCTTAGGCTCCGTTCTGAATAAAAGAAACTTCAGTAAGAGAAATGAGATGAAATGGAGCTGAAATTTTGAAAAAAAGATACCCAAAAGAGTAGGCCCTAATTCACTAAAATTGATATATCTCAGTCATTTTTAAATGTGCATTAAAACTTCTATGGCATTTTGCTCTTAAAAACACATTTTTTTAAATGTCTTAAGCACAATTTTTTATATTGATTTTTGAAATGTTTAAGATAAAGAATTACATCTTGAGAATGAATTTTGGAGGTGCTTTTGTTAAAATATGGAGGCAAATCTTTTAATTGAACAAAATAACTAATTTATATTCCAGTGAAAAGTTTCCTAACAACCTAAAGTATGTGTTCAACAGATATAATGCATGTAACATGAATAGTTCCGAAGATATACAGCTTTTTGTGCAGAATGTGACAAACATGTTAAAGTTACAGGAAACTGCGAAGTTCAATATAATTTAAAATCCTGTGTACCAGAGCTTAAAAATGGCGTCAGAACAGGTGATAAGGTTACAAATTTGAATCATAATTTATGTAATGAGTTTTTCATATGTCAAAGAGTAGTTTAAAGGAAAATAATTGAACGAAAAATAAAGTTACAGGACCACAACTTTAAAAAAGTAGGAGTCACAGAAGCTGAACCTCACAAGTGATACCAACATGGCATCACTTATGAGGCAACTAAACCACGAGATAATGGAGTAGAGTGGCCAGTTTCTTTCCCCCTTCATTGCGTACATCGCCGATTACCTGCATGTTACACTAACCAGACTTCAGATATGCACAAATTGTTCTGCCTGTGACACATAGGCTTATCGTCAAGTGATATGTACTGCCTGATAATACGCAAGAACTAGGTAACTCGAAATTTACGTGTTTTAGTTATCTCTGTTATAGCAAAAATCACACAGATTGCAATGCAAGAACTAGGTAACTGATCGAACGATACCAGCGACATTGTTTTCCAATGTAACAAATAGGTAAAAGAAAACGAGACATATTACTTACTTACTTACTGGCTTTTAAGGAACCCGGAGGTTCATTGCCGTCCTCACATAAGCCCGCCATTGCTCCCTATCCTAAGCAAGATTAATCCAATCTCTATCATCATATCCCACCTCCCTCAAATCCATTTTAATATTATCTTCCCATCTACGTCTCGGCCTTCCCAAAAGTCTTTTTCCTCCGGCCTTCCAACTAACACTCTATATGCATTTCTGGATTCGCCCATACATGCTACATGCCCTGCCCATCTCAAACGTCTGGATTTAATGTTCCTAATTATGTCAGGTGAAGAATGCAATGCGTGCAGTTTTGTGTTGTGTATCTTTCTCCATTCTCCTGTAACTTCATCCCTCTTAGCCCCAAATAATTTCCTAAGCACCTTATTCTCAAACACCCTTAACCAATGTTCCTCTCTCAAAGTGAGAATCCAAGTTTCACAACCATACAGAACAACCGGTAATATAACTGTTTTTAAATTATAACTTTCAGATTTTTTTGACAGCAGACTGGATGATAAAGCTTCTCAACCGAATAATAACAGGCATTTCCCATATTTATTCTGTGTTTAATTTCCTCCCGAGTATCATTTATATTTGTTACTGTTGCTCCAAGATATATGAATTTTTCCACGTCTTCAAAAGATAAATGTCCAATTTTTATATTTCTATTTCGTACAATATTCTCGTCACGAGACATAATCATATACTTTGTCTTACTTCCAAACCTATCTCTTTACTTGCTTCAAGTAAAATTCCTGTGTTTTCCCTAATCGGACATATTCCTTAGTGCAATAAATAAGTAAATAGGCAAAATTTCAAAATAGGAAAAATTCAGTTACCTAGTTCTTGCATTCAGGTGAGCAGATGTAGATGTACGTATCAGCCAGAGGTGGACATGGCTATTAATGAGCTTTATAATAATATGTAATATGTTTTCACATTTCAAACATTATTTTAAAGGATTTCTTTTCAAAATCTACAGATTTTTCAACATATTTAACCATTTCCTCCACTTAACAAATAAAAAAAAAAAAAAACAAGTAAAACCTTTTTTAACACGAACACGGTCAACGTACTGTAATGAACACAGCGAATCCTGAATAACACGACTCTTCCTACGCAACTGAGAAACTTCGTGGATCACATACTCTTGCTTAGCACTCGCACAACAAAACTTCCGATGCGTACCCCAGCTGTGAAAACAATGCCGACGCACGTCAGCAGCGTGTGCATTGTTCTGCTAGAGGTAGACATTACTGCATGAAACACAGACTCAAGTATACTTAAAGTGTAATGTAGTTAATTTTTATATAAAAACCCTTACCTAAAGTAGAGAAAATCGGGAGACGCGTCCTGATATTTACAAAGAACCGAAGAGTGCAAAACAAATCTGTGACATCAATGTAATACATAATATTTCATGTAATGAATTAACAAATAATTATTGTAATTGCCCACATCTAACACCTTCCACACAAGTTAGATATTTAGGAATTACGTTGGGTAAACAAATTGATTTCATGTGTACAAGTATAAGAAAGACAATTTATAAATTCATAATACTTCGAAATTTTATCACTAAGGAGGCATTGAGAAAAATAGTTTTAGCTTTGGTACAATCATTAATACAATATGGTATAATAAATTGGGATGGAATAGCATCATCTGTACTTAATCCATTAATTTTATTACACAGAAGATTAATAAAAATTTGTCTGACCAAAAATATGGATTACCCAACAAATTTAATTTATACAGATTTTAAAGTATTGACTATTGAAGAAATTTATAAATACAGTTTACTAACTTACTATCACAGAAATCAACTAAAACATAAATCTAATCGACATGGATATCGTACTCGAAGACAAAAGTCTACTTTCCCATTAATTGAGCCTAAATGTCATACAAGTGCAGCTCTTAAACATGGTCCTAGTTTCGGCCCAAGACTTTATAATAAAATTACAAACCATTTTCCAAATTTGAAATATTTTAAAATTTAAGCTTTTAAAAAAGAAATTTGTAAAATTATCAATGATAGCCCTATATAATATTAACAAATATATTTTTTACCTTTTATTTCTGTCGACTATATTCATGTTTTTATTGAATATCACTGGCTTCTGTCGGATTGTCAATTTATATTAAATGCGTATTTTTCTCTCTTTTTCTCTTTCTTCTTTATTCTTGCTCTTGTGTTGTATTTATTGGTTTAAATTACGTTACTTACTGTATTTAGCAAGCTGTCCTTGTAAATTTTATGTTATATTATTGACTAAGACCACACCGGACACGAGCCTGGCTCTTACGGTAGAAACATTTTTGTTTTATAAATGTAATTTGTACTCACTAGCTAGCTAGTTAAATAAATAAATTAATGTGACAACACCACCTTGTCAATTAAAGGACCGAAATTCCATCTTCAAGTTTGACAATAGATTTGCGAATGTTGATTAAGTAAATAGAAGCTTTTGATAATAGTTAAGAATATTTGATATTCATCAACAGAGTCTGGTGAAGCCAATCTTAAGTGTGCATATGTCGCAGATGACGGAGGTGAGAGGAGTGGCAAATTCTTACGCAAAGATGACCAAGAAGCTGGCTGGGTCGTTTTTATTTCTGTCAATGGCGATTCCGTGATGGGAACATGACGCAGCTCAATAAATTCTTACACTCATGTTTTAGTTACGTTTGTAGCGGTAGAGAAAATTAATTTGATTGTAAAGTTATACGGGTTGCCAGGCGACGACGGTAGGAAACAAATGATGTGAGAACAAATGAGTGAGATGTATAAACAATTGAATACTCCTTCAAATTTAAGTATCATAATTGTTAGGGGTTGTGTCTCAGTGAAACGTACAGCAGAGTTCCTATAGGTCAGATTTTGTCAGATGCGTTTCCAACTCACTGCGGGCTAAAGCAAGGAGATGCACTATCACCTTTACTTTTTAACTTCGCTCTAGAGTATGCCATTAGGAAAGTCCAGGATAACAGAAAGGGTTTGGAATTGAACGGGTTACATCAGCTTCTTGTCTATGCGGATGACGTGAATATGTTAGGAGAAAATCCACAAACGATTAGGGAAAACACGGGAATTTTACTTGAAGCAAGTAAAGAGATAGGTTTGGAAGTAAATCCCGAAAAGACAAAGTATATAATTATGTCTCGTGACGAGAATATTGTACGAAATGGAACTATAAAAATTGGAAATTTATCCTTTGAAGAGGTGGAGAAGTTCAAATATCTTGGAGCAACAGTAACAAATATAAATGATACTCGGGAGGATATTAAACACACAATGAATATGGGAAATGCCTGTTATTATTCGGTTGAGAAGCTTTTATCATCCAGATTGCTGTCAAAAATCTGAAAGTTAGAATTTATAAAACAGTTATATTACCGGTTGTTCTTTATGGTTGTGAAACTTGGACTCTCACTCTGAGAAAGGAACATAGGTTAAGGGTGTTTGAGAATAAGGTGCTTAGGAAAACATTTGGGGCTAAGAGAGCTGAAGTTACAGGAGAATGGAGAAAGTTACACAACACAGAACTGCACGCATTGTATTCTTCACCTGACATAATTAGGAACATTAAATCCAGACGTTTGAGATGGGCAGGACATGTAGCACGTATGGAAGAATCCAGAAATGCATATAGAGTGTTAGTTGGGAGGCCGGAGGAAAAAGACCTTTAGGGAGGCCGAGACGTAGATGGGAAGATAATATTAAAATGGATTTGAGGGAGGTGCGATAAGATGATAGAGACTGGATTAATCTTGCTCAGGATAGGGACCAATGGCGAGCTTTTGTGAGAGCGGCAATGAACCTCCGGGTTCCTTAAAAGCCAGTAAGTAAGTAATTATTAGGGGTACCATTTGATATTTCGAAGGCAGGAAGTGGAGGTGAAAAAGTATGAAAAAAAAATATACAATTTGTATTACACTGTTTGCTTACGTAGTGAAAGTATTCAACACACCTACCTCATCGGCAACCATGCTGGATCACGAAATGCGGTTTTCGATTGTGATGTCAAGAAAGAACAGTATTGCACTGCAGGAAATGTTAAAAGTTTATGTTTATATGCCTGTCAACTCATATTTTTAAAATCCGGTTTCAGGGAGTAGTGTGAGGCACGTTATCAACACTTCAACAAGATTGCAACCAGTGAAAGCTTCTATCGCGGTCTAGTTCAGTTGTACGCTGACCCTTCAAGTTGTATTAGCATGCATTATATCTAATAATCGTATCGTGGTGATTTTGTAACCAAGGAGACAGATTTCGAGGCGAAAATTATTTTAGTGCCACTTTTATTGAACCATAGAGAAAAATTTGTTGTTAGCTGGGATTAACATCGGAATGTCAATTCATATGAAGAGAAAATATAGTATGGTATGAAGGGATGGGCGTGGAGGACAGGGAATATTTTTTATAAAAGGTGGAACAAATACGATAGCCCTCCTATGAAGGGCAAACATCGGCGAAAATCGAACTTCGCCATTCTCTGCAAACTGGAACCGAACATAGCGCCTATAATGCACGACGCTACTATGAACACACTTTCTGCTAATATGGTGACGTCATTAATTATAGTAAGCCTGTAGTTTAAAAGAAAGTAGTTTCGAATCTAGCCAGCTGTGATAAAATATAAAGGAAAGCCGGATGTGACATTGCAATGAATTCATTATTAATCGTACATGGGGAGTGTAAAGATAGAAATAGCTAATTTAACACAGTTTAATTCTAAAGTACTTAATTGTGGTATTGATATCCAAACGAATCCAATTCTGTGTAATGTACTAATGTCATAAATTACACTAGCCTGCGAATTTCAACTTTGTGTTTATTGCCTAAACTAAGTAATGTGATTTTATATAATGTCGATGTGCTGAATCCGAATTTTCAATCCGTTTGCTTCTATCACGTCAGGTTTGTTTGCAAAATCACTTTAAATGTATTGTATAATTACGTGAATTTCATCACAAACTTTTTCATTTCACTTTTTATTTCAAATTCAAAAACAATATTTAAAAGACACAACTTGCTGAAATTATGTGTAGGGTTGTTCATACATGTCACTAGAGTGTTTTTGCTTTGTTTTGTCTTGTTTACTTCACTATTGGATGTATAAATTAGCACAATGTATCACACAAAAAATTACACCACTTGCTTCTTAGTTGAGAAAGTCCTCCTGTTCCTCTTTCTTTTATGTTTCTCTTCAGGTATTTCATGCGTTAACATCCAACAATAATCACCAAGCATACTGATGCAACCACGTCCCTGGCACCTCCTTTCGAACTCCTGCACATCCTTGTGAAATCGTTCATCTTACTCATAGCTGAAAAATCCTACATATAGGCTATGTACATATGTACTTAACACAGCCTCCTTCCTTATTTAAAGCTTTTACAAGCTGTTTCATTAAGACAAGCTCGATGTGGAGAGATGGCAGCACAACTTTAGAAGAACTCACAAGGCTTTGGAGCACAACATTCTTACAACCGACTTCCAAATTTTGTCGAGGTGGCCAGTCCTTCATAGTCCAGTGATCAACTCGTGTCCTACTATCCCACACGCAAAGAATGCATGGAAATTTGGTAAAACCAGATTGTTGACCCAGCAACATAGTAAGAACTTTGAAATCATCACAAACTTGCCAGTTGTGTTCCTATAGTCTAGTCGCAATAACAGCAGTTGCAAATTTGCGTACGATTTTTTGAGGATCACTGAATAGGCAACGGGCACTGAACCAAAAATGTTTCCATTATGAAGGAGGAAATCCTTTAAACTTCGCTTGGAAGCATCAATGAACAGTCTCCATTCACTTAGGTCATAGTTTGGAAGTCCAAGTTTTAGCATAAATTCTTTCACATTACTGCAATATACAAGAGTATCATCTTCGGAGAAAAAGTATTTAAAGCCTATTTCACGTTGTCAGTACCAATAGAATGATGTTTGTTTAAGATTTTCTGGTCGCACAGGGATTGGTACATTAGGCACAGGTAAAATGGCTGACCGAACAACTGAATACACGATTTGATTTTTATGTTTAGAATCGTACCCTTCACATCACACGAACAGAAGTAGCAGTCATTACTATGGTTCGACTGCTCTCTCAAACCATAGGTACTCCGAAAGATAGCAACGGTCTTCTCCAATTGATAAAATGACGAAGTTCTTCAGTGCATACTCTACATACTTTGTGTGGTGCCCAAGCTTTACTTTGGTCTCCAAGTTTGATTCCAAAATAGGTATGGTATGACTTTTTCACAAAATCTGTAATATTACACCTCTGCTTAGGCAATGTGTATACACTACATAAGTTGTATAACAAAAGTGGTCCGGATTATTTAGATATCCTCGATGCAATATGGTAAATTGTTTCTTACTGAACTAAAAACTTTCAACATTCTACTCCACAATAAAGCTTCAAACTGATTTCGTTTCGTTTCCTGATGAAAGGCAGACTAATGAAATGTATGAGAAACTAGACGAGTTGAGTTCAGTCTCTCACCAAGGAGTGGCTGACATTTCTAACTCCCACAAATGAAAATAATGACAAGGCTGCACGTTATTTCGCCCTAACTTCCTTATGTGCTTGCACCCCCTATCTGCTAAGAAACATCCAGTGTCCTTGGTTTTCAATATGAACACCTTAAAAATATGTTGAATACATTTGGTTTTCATATCCTAACATACTAAACCTACATATGTTAAAGTATTACAGTTTAAATAATTACGCTATAGATTGTCGTAATATATTATAAGAAAATTAAAATAACAAAAAATGGTACGTGATACGAACTTTTTTTGGCTTTGAATTTGATTTCAGCATGCTAAAAATACCCTAAAAACATTAAAACTTTGGAGGCAGGAATTTCATCGCAGACTAGTGTTATTAATATCCAATAATTGATTAAATGGCGATCTTACTCGTGTTAATTATGTAAGCATGTGCGGCTTACAGCTGTTTCGGTGTTATTTGACACCATCCTCAGAGCCTACTAGATCTCGGCGCTATCTCAACTTCGCTGCCTGTTGTGTGGGTGCGTTCGTGTGATGAAGAGTTGTGTCAAATAGTGTGTGTGTTCTGAAATTGATCTGTGTGCTGAGAATTTCATTGAAGAAGTGAACTCAATCAAATACATAGCACAAGAAAATGGTTACAACCCAAACATAATAGACAACATCATAAGGTAGACAAAACAAAACTCCACAAACACAAAAACACGCAAAACACAACACAAACACAAGAACACAAGAAATACATCACACTAACATACGAAAACAAAACACACACACAAGATCGCATCCTCATTCAGAAAACAGAAATACAACATAGCATACAGAACAGAAAACACACTACAAAGACATCTCAACACACAAACAACACAAACAAATAAATACAACCACACAGGCGTATACAAACTCACATGCAATAGTAGCGACAGTTTCTACATTGGACAGACAGGCAGATCATTCCAAACTCGATACAAAGAACACATTAAACCAATAACCAGAGGACATAATACATCTACATATGCCGAACACATAACTAATGCTAACCACACATACAATAACATAAATACAGACATGGAAATCCTACACATACAACCCAAA
>JAJSOF020000001.1:8251024-8358524 GCA_025594305.2 Periplaneta americana
AATCATCTTATTTGAACCCCCTTCCGTCAGATAATGCTGAACGTAGTTTCGCATCCTATTTTCTATTCATCCATGGCGATGTTACACAATGCATGTTCTTGTAGAAGCAGTTCCGGAACTATGGTACTAATTCATATCTGCGTCTCATAGACCAGCTGTAGAGTGCTTGCTCAATGAATCGAAGGTTCTGAGTTCGGGCCTTGTTCAAGTTTTCATTTTATTTTTTAATCGTTCTTCAGCGATATAAATAATATTCAAATTATCATTCATATTCTGTTCACGTTCTGTAAGCGATATAATTAATATTCAAGTTATAATTTTTTATATTCTATTTTCGTTCTTTAGCGATATAAATAATATTCACGTTATTTATATTCTGTTATCGTTCTTTAACTGTATAAATAATATTCAAGTAATCATTTACATTCTCTCTTCGTTCTTTAGCGTTATAAATATATTCAATTTACTAGGATTGGTGGACAAGAATATTCCAACAGAAAGTCTTCCTTATCTGGACACTCCGAAATGAGGAGTGATTTTTTGAGTGACGTGGGAGTGTTTAACATTGACTTAGGACTGACAGGAATGATTTGGGAGTAACTTGAGTGTGAATCGAGAGTGACTTAAGAGTGACTCAAGACTGACTTTTTAAAGTGTGACTTGGGAGTGTTGTAAGATTAATTTGGAAGTGATTTGGGAATGAATCGAGATTGACTTCGGAGTGAATGAAGAGTGACTAGGGAGCAAATCGAGAGTGACTTCATAGTAAGTTAGGTAAGAGTGAATCGAGTCATGTGTGTTAACTGATTTATGAGAGTTTTAAAATTGACTTTGGACTTATCGAGAGTGTATTAAGAATGACTTAGGAGTGACAAATATTTGGGAGTGACTAGGCACTGACTTCGGAGTGAATCGAGATTGACTATGGAGTATATCTAGAGCGATTCATGTGCAAATCGAGAATGACTTTTGAGTGACTTAAGAGGGAACCGAGAGTGACAGGGAGTGACTAAAGAGTGAATACGGAGACTTAGGTGTGACTTAAGATCGACTCGACAGTGAATGGAAAGTGACTTAAGAGTGATTTGGGAGTTACTTGCAAGTGTTTAGGATTAACGTGAGAGCGAGTTAAGAGTGACCTGGGTGTGACTAGAGTGAATTGAGAATAAATATTTTTCAAACAGGTTTCAGTACTGTATTTTGTTATATTATTTGTCAAACAAAATCTAATGTGAAGTACTCTGTTTCAAACAAAGTTCGATAATGTAATTTTTCTGTAACTTCAAACTGCATTTCGAATATTTTAAAGCAAGAGAGTACGATGCAATGTTCAATTGTTAGTATCAATGTTACTGTAAGTTCATTACAAAATAATGATCAAAATAAAATGTTGTATTCATAGTGATATGCATCTTATTATGTTTAGATTTATGATTCTATAATAAACCCCATCCAAACTCCAACGATAGACAAGGGCCACAGCGGTCTGATCCATATTGAATAGGTACTACAGCCGTCAGGAGATCTGTAGAGCTCGCGAAATAAAGTGGGATGCTGACAGCCATATAGACTGCCTTCACGCTCAAAAAATATAGATAGCAGACCCTAGGGACCACTCAGGCGCTGGACGTGTTAAGTCCTATTCACACCAGACTGAAATCTAGTCATACACATGTGTAGTTAGCCTCAATTGCAATGTAAGGTATGAACTCAATGACGTATATGCATGTTATGTTAGCTCACTAGTTAAGTATAAAGTGCAGATCGCTTCCAAGCAAAGAGTCCAAGGGAAGCATTCCTGCTTCATGTCACTTTGTAAATACTGACATTACTTTACTGTCATAAAATACAAAGTATACAGGCGTAGTCAACATTTATATTCAAATGTATATTTAAAAATTATCATCAACATTATACAATATACTTCATAAATATATCCTGTTTCTACATTGTTTATAACGCCACTCATGTAATGTTGTAGTCACTACAGTGAAGGTTATGCATTACACATTGCGTCTCCAGAATCTATTCCTTCAACACCTTCTCTTTACGAAACACTAGACATAATGACGTCAACATTTTATACTGTGAGCCTCCTATTAACAGTTGTAATATGTTGGGTACTGAAAATCATTGACAATGAAATTAGCCTTTATGCAGTTTACAGTATATCTCTAATAGTTAAGAATTATTTCTCCTCTATTCCTTTATACATATTACACACACACGTATTTATAGTGCAATTAAGCTGTTTAATACATTTCATGAAATAAACTGGTATTATTTAACTAAACCACTCATTATTTCAAACTTGCCTTCTCAACACATTGCAACTCTTTACGTGTCCAGCTGTAGCAAGTCACGAGGACAGTGCTGCCAATATGACCACACCAGTCTGCGACATGAAGGGAACATCACTGTCAGGCACTCCAGCGACATACTGCCATCTACCCGAGGAATCAGCCTGCAAACATAAGCAAAAGCAATGTTACAGCTCTAATATCTCTATGTTTCAAATCAACAATGCAACAAAGACATCATGAAATACATAAACAAGACAAAACAAATGAAGAATGCCAAAGGAAAAATATTCATAACATATCCCACATTTATATCAGTACAATCATGGAATTCAATAACTACATTCAATTTAAAATAAATAATAATATCGGTTTGCAACATAGCCACAATTTTGAACTTGGACTTGGTATCTCTGTGAAGTTTTTTGCCCTATTTTAAATCTATATTTCGTCCGTTGCAAGGATAATAAATGTCAGAAAATGTGAAATACGAGAAACAGACACTGCAAATGGTGTAAGGTATCCAAAGTACAATGCGATTATTACTACAAAAATGTCCAAATAATTACGAGACTATTTAGATAATGAGTAAAAATTACATATTTTTTTTTAAATATAAAAAAATGAGCTTCCAGATGAGACAAAAAACACTAAATGCCAAAATTTTGAAAAAATCTCACGTTTCATAAGTCGACGCATACCTAATGGCAAACAACAATCGGTTTCAAGAGGAACTATATCACTGCAAGGAATAAAAATGCACAGCTGAAAAGCACGAGCCTACGAAAAAGTGCAAGGGATTTGATCGATTTTATTCGTGAATATTAGTGAATATGCGGGGATGCTACAGTGAAAAGCGCGGGTCTCTGAGCACCTTCGTTCTACTCGTGTAGAGAAAATTCTGTTTTTGGAAGCCCAAAATGACCACTTTTTTTAAATATCACGGTCCCTACCGTCCATATGCCTCGGGACAGAGAGTTGTCTCTTATACTAAAGATAGACTTCGTGAAGATCTATTCGCTGCATTTATCAGCTTTCTTGTCACTAAGTATACGGCGGAGATATGGCGCCGAGAATGTAGGCGCAATAGAAGTTTTAAGCCTTGGTGTTTTTTCTCGATAATCAGTTTGTGTTCGAGATTCCATTTTCATGGTATCGTGTCCGAAGTAAGTCAAGGGGGAAATAGAATACATTCCGTTCCTCGATATGGCCATTATTTCCGGAAATAATGGCCATAACGAGGAACGGGATGCGGCCCTGTATTCCACCTTGACTTACTTCTTACACGATAGCATCAAATTGGCAATCGCGATCACTTTCTGATTTTCGAGAAAAAAAGGGGACGTTCTGGCGGCCATAACTCCGCAGTACTTGTGGTCACAACAAAGCCGTTGAGTGCGTTGAATACAGCTCGTCGAACTCTATCTCCAGTATAAAGGACAACTCTCTATCCCCCTGCGTTTGGACGGGAGAGGTCGGCAAAATTTCAAAAATGGTCATTTTGACCTTCCAAAACAGACTTTTCTCTACACAAGGAAAACAGCGGCTCAGAGGCCCGCCCTTTTAACTGTAGCATCCCGCATCTTCGCCAGTAATCACCGCAAAAATCCGGCAAATCCGCCGCACTTTTTCTAGCCTTAATTTTTGGGTACCTGAAATATTTCAGTCTCTAATTCCGGAAATAATGGCCATAACGAGGAACGGGATGCGGCCCTGTATTCCACCTTGACTTACTTTACACGATAGCATCGAATTGGCAATCGCGAACACTTTCTGATTTTCGAAAAAAAGGGGAAGGGTTTAAACCACCCTTCCGCCGACGTTCTGGCGGCCATAACTCCGCAGTACTTGTGGTCACAACAAAGCCGATGAGTGCGTTGAATACAGCTCGTCGAACTCTATCTCCAGTATAAAGGACAACTCTCTATCCCCCTGCGTTTGGACGGGAGAGGCCGGCAAAATTTCAAAAATGGTCATTTTGACCTTCCAAAACAGACTTTTCTCTACACAAGGAAAACGAAGCGGCTCAGAGGCCCGCCCTTTTAACTGTAGCATCCACGCATCTTCGCCAGTAATCACCGCAAAAATCCGGCAAATCCGCCGCACTTTTTCTAGCCTTAATTTTTGGGTACCTGAAATATTTCAGCCTCTAATTCCGGAAATAATGGCCATAAAGAGGAACGGGATGCGGCCCTGTATTCCACCTTGACTTACTTCTTACACGATAGCATCGAATTGGCAATCGCGAACACTTTCTGATTTTCGAGAAAAAAAAGGTGAAGGGTTTTAAACCACCCTTCCGCCGACGTTCTGGCGGCCATAACTCCGCAGTACTTGTGGTCACAACAAAGCCGATGAGTGCGTTGAATACAGCTCGTCGAACTCTATCTCCAGTATAAAGGACAACTCTCTATCCCCCTGCGTTTGGACGGGAGAGGCCGGCAAATTTTCAAAAAATGGTCATTTTGACCTTCCAAAACAGACTTTTCTCTACACAAGGAAAACGAAGCGGCTCAGAGGCCCGCCCTTTTAACTGTAGCATCCCCGCATCTTCGCCAGTAATCACCGCAAAAATCCGGCAAATCCGCCGCACTTCTATCTAGCCTTAATTTTTGGGTACCTGAAATATTTGAGTCTCTAATTCCGGAAATAATGGCCATAACGAGGAACGGGATGCGGCCCTGTATTCCACCTTGACTTACTTCTTACACGATAGCATCGAATTGGCAATCGCGAACACTTTCTGATTTTCGAGAAAAAAAGGGGAAGGGTTTAAACCACCCTTCCGCCGACGTTCTGGCGGCCATAACTCCGCAGTACTTGTGGTCACAACAAAGCCGATGAGTGCGTTGAATACAGCTCGTCGAACTCTATCTCCAGTATAAAGGACAACTCTCTATCCCCCTGCGTTTGGACGAGAGAGGCCGGCAAAATTTCAAGAAATGGTCATTTTGACCTTCCAAAACAGACTTTTCTCTACACAAGGAAAACAGCGGCTCAGAGGCCCGCCCTTTTAACTGTAGCATCCACGCATCTTCGCCAGTAATCACCGCAAAAATCCGGCAAATCCGCCGCACTTTTTCTAGCCTTAATTTTTGGGTACCTGAAATATTTCAGTCTCTAATTCCGGAAATAATGACCATAACGAGGAACGGGATGCGGCCCTGTATTCCACCTTGACTTACTTCTTACACGATAGCATCGAATTGGCAATCGCGAACACTTTCTGATTTTCGAGAAAAAAAGGGGAAGGGTTTAAACCACCCTTCCGCCGACGTTCTGGCGGCCATAACTCCGCAGTACTTGTGGTCACAACAAAGCCGATGAGTGCGTTGAATACAGCTCGTCGAACTCTATCTCTCAGTATAAAGGACAACTCTCTATCCCCCTGCGTTTGGACAGGAGAGGCCGGCAAAATTTCAAAAATGGTCATTTTGACCTTCCAAAACAGACTTTTCTCTACACAAGGAAAACGAAGCGGCTCAGAGGCCCGCCCTTTTAACTGTAGCATCCCGCATCTTCGCCAGTAATCACCGCAAAAATCCGGCAAATCCGCCGAACTTTTTCTAGCCTTAATTTTTGGGTACCTGAAATATTTCAGTCTCTAATTCCGGAAATAATGGCCATAACGAGGAACGGGATGCGGCCCTGTATTCCACCTTGACTTACTTCTTACACGATAGCATAGAATTGGCAATCGCGAACACTTTCTGATTTTCGAGAAAAAAGGGGAAGGGTTTAAACCACCCTTCCGCCGACGTTCTGGCGGCCATAACTCCGCAGTACTTGTGGTCACAACAAAGCCGATGAGTGCGTTGAATACAGCTCGTCGAACTCTATCTCCAGTATAAAGGACAACTCTCTATCCCCCTGCGTTTGGACGGGAGAGGCCGGCAAAATTTCAAAAATGGTCATTTTGACCTTCCAAAACAGACTTTTCTCTACACAAGGAAAACGAAGCGGCTCAGAGGCCCGCCCTTTTAACTGTAGCATCCCGCATCTTCGCCAGTAATCACCGCAAAAATCCGGCAAATCCGCCGCACTTTTTCTAGCCTTAATTTTTGGGTACCTGAAATATTTCAGTCTCTAATTCCGGAAATAATGGCCATAACGAGGAACGGGATGCGGCCCTGTATTCCACCTTGACTTACTTCTTACACGATAGCATCGAATTGGCAATCGCGAACACTTTCTGATTTTCGAGAAAAAAAGGGAAGGGTTTAAACCACCCTTCCGCCGACGTTCTGGCGGCCATAACTCCGCAGTACTTGTGGTCACAACAAAGCCGATGAGTGCGTTGAATACAGCTCGTCGAACTCTATCTCCAGTATAAAGGACAACTCTCTATCCCCCTGCGTTTGGACGGGAGAGGCCGGCAAAATTTCAAAAATGGTCATTTTGACCTTCCAAAACAGACTTTTCTCTACACAAGGAAAACGAAGCGGCTCAGAGGCCCGCCCTTTTAACTGTAGCATCCCGCATCTTCGCCAGTAATCACCGCAAAAATCCGGCAAATCCGCCGCACTTTTTCTAGCCTTAATTTTTGGGTACCTGAAATATTTCAGTCTCTAATTCCGGAAATAATGGCCATAACGAGGAACGGGATGCGGCCCTGTATTCCACCTTGACTTACTTCTTACACGATAGCATCGAATTGGCAATCGCGAAACACTTTCTGATTTTCGAGAAAAAAAGGGAAGGGTTTAAACCACCCTTCCGCCGACGTTCTGGCGGCCATAACTCCGCAGTACTTGTGGTCACAACAAAGCCGATGAGTGCGTTGAATACAGCTCGTCGAACTCTATCTCCAGTATAAAGGACAACTCTCTATCCCCCTGCGTTTGGACGGGAGAGGCCGGCAAAATTTCAAAAATGGTCATTTTGACCTTCCAAAACAGACTTTTCTCTACACAAGGAAAACGAAGCGGCTCAGAGGCCCGCCCTTTTAACTGTAGCATCCCCGCATCTTCGCCAGTAATCACCGCAAAAATCCGGCAAATCCGCCGCACTTTTTCTAGCCTTAATTTTTGGGTACCTGAAATATTTGAGTCTCTAATTCCGGAAATAAAGGCCATAACGAGGAACGGGATGCGGCCCTGTATTCCACCTTGACTTACTTCTTACACGATAGCATCGAATTGGCAATCGCGAACACTTTCTGATTTTCGAAAAAAAGGGGAAGGGTTTAAACCACCCTTCCGCCGACGTTCTGGCGGCCATAACTCCGCAGTACTTGTGGTCACAACAAAGCCGATGAGTGCGTTGAATACAGCTCGTCGAACTCTATCTCCAGTATAAAGGACAACTCTCTATCCACCTGCGTTTGGAAGGGAGAGGCCGGCAAATTTAAAAAAATGGTCATTTTGACCTTCCAAAACAGACTTTTCTCTACACAAGGAAAACGAAGCGGCTCAGAGGCCCGCCCTTTTAACTGTAGCATCCCCGCATCTTAGCCAGTAATCACCGCAAAAATCCGGCAAATCCGCCGCACTTTTTCTAGCCTTAATTTTTGGGTATCTGAAATATTTGAGTCTCTAATTCCGGAAATAAAGGCCATAACGTGGAACGGGATGCGGCCCTGTATTCCACCTTGACTTACCTCTTACACCATAGCATCGAATTGGCAATCGCGAACACTTTCTGATTTTCGAGAAAAAAGGGGAAGGGTTTAAACCACCCTTCCGCCGACGTTCTGGCGGAAATAACTCCGCAGTACTTGTGGTCACAACAAAGCCGATGAGTGCGTTGAATACAGCTCGTCAAACTCTATCTCCAGTATTAAGGACAACTCTCTATCCCCTGCGTTTGGACGGGAGAGGCCGGCAAAATTTCCAAAAATGGTCATTTTGACCTTCCAAAACAGACTTTTCTCTACACAAGGAAAACAGCGGCTCAGAGGCCCGCCCTTTTAACTGTAGCATCCCGCATCTTCGCCAGTAATCACCGCAAAAATCCGGCAAATCCGCCGCACTTTTTCTAGCCTTAATTTTTGGGTACCTGAAATATTTCAGTCTCTAATTCCGGAAATAATGGCCATAACGAGGAACAGGATGCGGCCCTGTATTCCACCTTGACTTACTTCTTACACGATAGCATCGAATTGGCAATCGCGAACACTTTCTGATTTTCGAGAAAAAAGGGAAGGGTTTAAACCACCCTTCCGCCGACGTTCTGGCGGCCATAACTCCGCAGTACTTGTGGTCACAACAAAGCCGATGAGTGCGTTGAATACAGCTCGTCGAACTCTATCTCCAGTATAAAGGACAACTCTCTATCCCCCTGCGTTTGGACGGGAGAGGCCGGCAAAATTTCAAAATGGTCATTTGACCTTCCAAAACAGACTTTTCTCTACACAAGGAAAACAGCGGCTCAGAGGCCCGCCCTTTTAACTGTAGCATCCCCGCATCTTCGCCAGTAATCACCGCAAAAATCCGGCAAATCCGCCGCACTTTTTCTAGCCTTAATTTTTGGGTACCTGAAATATTTCAGTCTCTAATTCCGGAAATAATGGCCATAACGAGGAACAGGATGCGGCCCTGTATTCCACCTTGACTTACTTCTTACACGATAGCATCGAATTGGCAATCGCGAACACTTTCTGATTTTCGAGAAAAAAAGGGGAAGGGTTTAAACCACCCTTCCGCCGACGTTCTGGCGGCCATAACTCCGCAGTACTTGTGGTCACAACAAAGCCGATGAGTGCGTTGAATACAGCTCGTCGAACTCTATCTCCAGTATAAAGGACAACTCTCTATCCCCCTGCGTTTGGACGGGAGAGGCCGGCAAAATTTCCAAAAAATGGTCATTTTGACCTTCCAAAACAGACTTTTCTCTACACAAGGAAAACAGCGGCTCAGAGGCCCGCCCTTTTAACTGTAGCATCCCGCATCTTCGCCAGTAATCACCGCAAAAATCCGGCAAATCCGCCGCACTTTTTTCTAGCCTTAATTTTTGGGTACCTGAAATATTTGAGTCTGTAATTCCGGAAATAATGACCATAACGAGGAACGGGATGCGGCCCTGTATTCCACCTTGACTTACTTCTTGACGATAGCATCAGAATTGGCAATCGCGAACACTTTCTGATTTTCGAGAGAAAAAAGGGGAAGGGTTTAAACACCCTTCCGCCGACATTCTGGCGGCCATAACTCCGCAGTACTTGTGGTCACAACAAAGCCGATGAGTGCGTTGAATACAGCTCGTCGAACTCTATCTCCAGTATAAAGGACAACTCTCTATCCCCCTGCGTTTGGACGGGAGAGGCCGGCAAAATTTCAAAAAATGGTCATTTTGACCTTCCAAAACAGACTTTTCTCTACACAAGGAAAACGAAGCGGCTCAGAGGCCCGCCCTTTTAACTGTAGCATCCCCGCATCTTCGCCAGTAATCACCGCAAAAATCCGGCAAATCCGCCGCACTTTTATCTAGCCTTAATTTTTGGGTACCTGAAATATTTCAGTCTCTAATTCCGGAAATAATGGCCATAACGAGGAACGGGATGCGGCCCTGTATTCCACCTTGACTTACTTCTTACACGATAGCATCGAATTGGCAATCGCGAACACTTTCTGATTTTCGAGAAAAAAAGGGGAAGGGTTTAAACCACCCTTCCGCCGACGTTCTGGCGGCCATAACTCCGCAGTACTTGTGGTCACAACAAAGCCGATGAGTGCGTTGAATACAGCTCGTCGAACTCTATCTCCAGTATAAAGGATAACTCTATCCCCCTGCGTTTGGACAGGAGAGGCCGGCAAAATTTCAAAAAATGGTCATTTTGACCTTCCAAAACAGACTTTTCTCTACACAAGGAAAACGAAGCGGCTCAGAGGCCCGCCCTTTTAACTGTAGCATCCCCGCATCTTCGCCAGTAATCACCGCAAAAATCCGGCAAATCCGCCGCACTTTTATCTAGCCTTAATTTTTGGGTACCTGAAATATTTGAGTCTCTAATTCCGGAAATAAAGGCCATAACGAGGAACGGGATGCGGCCCTGTATTCCACCTTGACTTACTTCTTACACGATAGCATCGAATTGGCAATCGCGAACACTTTCTGATTTTCGAGAAAAAAAAGGGGAAGGGTTTAAACCACCCTTCCGCCGACGTTCTGGCGGCCATAACTCCGCAGTACTTGTGGTCACAACAAAGCCGATGAGTGCGTTGAATACAGCTCGTCGAACTCTATCTCCAGTAAAGGACAACTCTCTATCCCCCTGCGTTTGGACGGGAGAGGCCGGCAAAATTTCCAAAATGGTCATTTTGACCTTCCAAAACAGACTTTCTCTACACAAGGAAAAAAGCGGCTCAGAGGCCCCGCCCTTTTAACTGTAGCATCCCGCATCTTCGCCAGTAATCACCGCAAAAATCCGGCAAATCCGCCCGCACTTTTTCTAGCCTTAATTTTTGGGTACCTGAAATATTTCAGTCTCTAATTCCGGAAATAATGGCCATAACGAGGAACGGGATGCGGCCCTGTATTCCACCTTGACTTACTTCTTACACGATAGCATCGAATTGGCAATCGCGAACACTTTCTGATTTTCGAGAAAAAAAAGGGAAGGGTTTAAACCACCCTTCCGCCGACGTTCTGGCGGCCATAACTCCGCAGTACTTGTGGTCACAACAAAGCCGATGAGTGCGTTGAATACAGCTCGTCGAACTCTATCTCCAGTATAAAGGACAACTCTCTATCCCCCTGCGTTTGGGGGAGAGGCCGGCAAAATTTCAAAAATGGTCATTTTGACCTTCCAAAACAGACTTTTCTCTACACAAGGAAAACGAAGCGGCTCAGAGGCCCGCCCTTTTAACTGTAGCATCCCCGCATCTTCGCCAGTAATCACCGCAAAAATCCGGCAAATCCGCCGCACTTTTTCTAGCCTTAATTTTTGGGTACCTGAAATATTTCAGTCTCTAATTCCGGAAATAATGGCCATAACGAGGAACGGGATGCGGCCCTGTATTCCCCTTGACTTACTTCTTACACGATAGCATCGAATTGGCAATCGCGAACACTTTCTGATTTTCGAAAAAAAGGGGAAGGGTTTAAACCACCCTTCCGCCGACGTTCTGGCGGCCATAACTCCGCAGTACTTGTGGTCACAACAAAGCCGATGAGTGCGTTGAATACAGCTCGTCGAACTCTATCCAGTATAAAGGACAACTCTCTATCCCCCTGCGTTTGGACGGGAGAGGCCGGCAAAATTTCAAAAATGGTCATTTTGACCTTCCAAAACAGACTTTTCTACACAAGGAAAACGAAGCGGCTCAGAGGCCCGCCCTTTTAACTGTAGCATCCCCGCATCTTCGCCAGTAATCACCGCAAAAATCCGGCAAATCCGCCGCACTTTTTCTAGCCTTAATTTTTGGGTACCTGAAATATTTCAGTCTCTAATTCCGGAAATAATGGCCATAACGAGGAACGGGATGCGGCCCTGTATTCCACCTTGACTTACTTCTTACACGATAGCATCGAATTGGCAATCGCGAACACTTTCTGATTTTCGAAAAAAAGGGGAAGGGTTTAAACCACCCTTCCGCCGACGTTCTGGCGGCCATAACTCCGCAGTACTTGTGGTCACAACAAAGCCGATGAGTGCGTTGAATACAGCTCGTCGAACTCTATCTCCAGTATAAAGGACAACTCTCTATCCCCCTGCGTTTGGAGGAGAGGCCGGCAAAATTTCAAAAATGGTCATTTTGACCTTCCAAAACAGACTTTTCTCTACACAAGGAAAACAGAAGCGGCTCAGAGGCCCGCCCTTTTAACTGTAGCATCCCGCATCTTCGCCAGTAATCACCGCAAAAATCCGGCAAATCCGCCGCACTTTTTCTAGCCTTAATTTTTGGGTACCTGAAATATTTCAGTCTCTAATTCCGGAAATAATGGCCATAACGAGGAACGGGATGCGGCCCTGTATTCCACCTTGACTTACTTCTTACACGATAGCATCGAATTGGCAATCGCGAACACTTTCTGATTTTCGAGAAAAAAAGGGAAGGGTTTAAACCACCCTTCCGCCGACGTTCTGGCGGCCATAACTCCGCAGTACTTGTGGTCACAACAAAGCCGATGAGTGCGTTGAATACAGCTCGTCGAACTCTATCTCCAGTATAAAGGACAACTCTCTATCCCCTGCGTTTGGACGGAGAGGCCGGCAAAATTTCAAAAATGGTCATTTTGACCTTCCAAAACAGACTTTTCTCTACACAAGGAAAACAGAAGCGGCTCAGAGGCCCGCCCTTTTAACTGTAGCATCCCCGCATCTTCGCCAGTAATCACCGCAAAAATCCGGCAAATCCGCCGCACTTTTTCTAGCCTTAATTTTTGGGTACCTGAAATATTTCAGTCTCTAATTCCGGAAATAAAGGCCATAACGAGGAACGGGATGCGGCCCTGTATTCCACCTTGACTTACTTCTTACACGATAGCATCGAATTGGCAATCGCGAACACTTTCTGATTTTCGAGAAAAAAAAGGGGAAGGGTTTAAACCACCCTTCCGCCGACGTTCTGGCGGCCATAACTCCGCAGTACTTGTGGTCACAACAAAGCCGATGAGTGCGTTGAATACAGCTCGTCGAACTCTATCTCAGTATAAAGGACAACTCTCTATCCCCCTGCGTTTGGACGGGAGAGGCCGGCAAAATTTCAAAAATGGTCATTTTGACCTTCCAAAACAGACTTTTCTCTACACAAGGAAAACGAAGCGGCTCAGAGGCCCGCCCTTTTAACTGTAGCATCCCCGCATCTTCGCCAGTAATCACCGCAAAAATCCGGCAAATCCGCCGCACTTTTATCTAGCCTTAATTTTTGGGTACCTGAAATATTTCAGTCTCTAATTCCGGAAATAATGGCCATAACGAGGAACAGGATGCGGCCCTGTATTCCACCTTGACTTACTTCTTACACGATAGCATCAATTGGCAATCGCGAACACTTTCTGATTTTCGAAAAAAAGGGAAGGGTTTAAACCACCCTTCCGCCGACGTTCTGGCGGCCATAACTCCGCAGTACTTGTGGTCACAACAAAGCCGATGAGTGCGTTGAATACAGCTCGTCGAACTCTATCTCAGTATAAAGGACAACTCTCTATCCCCTGCGTTTGGACGGGAGAGGCCGGCAAAATTTCAAAATGGTCATTTTGACCTTCCAAAACAGACTTTTCTCTACACAAGGAAAACAGAAGCGGCTCAGAGGCCCGCCCTTTTTAACTGTAGCATCCCGCATCTTCGCCAGTAATCACCGCAAAAATCCGGCAAATCCGCCGCACTTTTTCTAGCCTTAATTTTTGGGTACCTGAAATATTTCAGTCTCTAATTCCGGAAATAATGGCCATAACGAGGAACGGGATGCGGCCCTGTATTCCACCTTGACTTACTTCTTACACGATAGCATCGAATTGGCAATCGCGAACACTTTCTGATTTTCGAGAAAAAAGGGAAGGGTTTTAAACCACCCTTCCGCCGACGTTCTGGCGGCCATAACTCCCGCAGTACTTGTGGTCACAACAAAGCCGATGAGTGCGTTGAATACAGCTCGTCGAACTCTATCTCAGTATAAAAGGACAACTCTCTATCCCCCTGCGTTTGGACGGGAGAGGCCGGCAAAATTTCAAAAATGGTCATTTTGACCTTCCAAAACAGACTTTTCTCTACACAAGGAAAACGAAGCGGCTCAGAGGCCCGCCCTTTTAACTGTAGCATCCCCGCATCTTCGCCAGTAATCACCGCAAAAATCCGGCAAATCCGCCGCACTTTTTCTAGCCTTAATTTTTGGGTACCTGAAATATTTCAGTCTCTAATTCCGGAAATAATGGCCATAACGAGGAACGGGATGCGGCCCTGTATTCCACCTTGACTTACTTCTTACACGATAGCATCGAATTGGCAATCGCGAACACTTTCTGATTTTCGAGAAAAAAAGGGAAGGGTTTAAACCACCCTTCCGCCGACGTTCTGGCGGCCATAACTCCGCAGTACTTGTGGTCACAACAAAGCCGATGAGTGCGTTGAATACAGCTCGTCGAACTCTATCTCAGTATAAAGGACAACTCTCTATCCCCCTGCGTTTGGACGGGAGAGGCCGGCAAAATTTCAAAAAATGGTCATTTTGACCTTCCAAAACAGACTTTTCTCTACACAAGGAAAACGAAGCGGCTCAGAGGCCCGCCCTTTTAACTGTAGCATCCCGCATCTTCGCCAGTAATCACCGCAAAAATCCGGCAAATCCGCCGCACTTTTTCTAGCCTTAATTTTTGGGTACCTGAAATATTTCAGTCTCTAATTCCGGAAATAATGGCCATAACGAGGAACGGGATGCGGCCCTGTATTCCACCTTGACTTACTTCTTACACGATAGCATCAATTGGCAATCGCGAACACTTTCTGATTTTCGAGAAAAAAAGGGGAAGGGTTTAAACCACCCTTCCGCCGACGTTCTGGCGGCCATAACTCCGCAGTACTTGTGGTCACAACAAAGCCGATGAGTGCGTTGAATACAGCTCGTCGAACTCTATCTCAGTATAAAGGACAACTCTCTATCCCCCTGCGTTTGGACGGGAGAGGCCGGCAAAATTTCAAAAATGGTCATTTTGACCTTCCAAAACAGACTTTTCTCTACACAAGGAAAACGAAGCGGCTCAGAGGCCCGCCCTTTTAACTGTAGCATCCCCGCATCTTCGCCAGTAATCACCGCAAAAATCCGGCAAATCCGCCGCACTTTTTCTAGCCTTAATTTTTGGGTACCTGAAATATTTCAGTCTCTAATTCCGGAAATAATGGCCATAACGAGGAACGGGATGCGGCCCTGTATTCCACCTTGACTTACTTCTTACACGATAGCATCAATTGGCAATCGCGAACACTTTCTGATTTTCGAGAAAAAAAAAGGGAAGGGTTTAAACCACCCTTCCGCCGACGTTCTGGCGGCCATAACTCCGCAGTACTTGTGGTCACAACAAAGCCGATGAGTGCGTTGAATACAGCTCGTCGAACTCTATCTCCAGTATAAAGGACAACTCTCTATCCCCCTGCGTTTGGACGGGAGAGGCCGGCAAAATTTCAAAAAATGGTCATTTTGACCTTCCAAAACAGACTTTTCTCTACACACAAGGAAAACAGAAGGCTCAGAGGCCCGCCCTTTTAACTGTAGCATCCCCGCATCTTCGCCAGTAATCACCGCAAAAATCCGGCAAATCCGCCGCACTTTTTCTAGCCTTAATTTTTGGGTACCTGAAATATTTCAGTCTCTAATTCCGGAAATAATGGCCATAACGAGGAACGGGATGCGGCCCTGTATTCCACCACCTTGACTTCTTTACACGATAGCATCGAATTGGCAATCGCGAACACTTTCTGATTTTCGAGAAAAAAGGGGAAGGGTTTAAACCACCCTTCCGCCGACGTTCTGGCGGCCATAACTCCGCAGTACTTGTGGTCACAACAAAGCCGATGAGTGCGTTGAATACAGCTCGTCGAACTCTATCTCAGTATAAAGGACAACTCTCTATCCCCCTGCGTTTGGACAGGGAGAGGCCGGCAAAATTTCACCGCAAAAAAAATGGTCATTTTGACCTTCCAAAACAGACTTTTCTCTACACAAGGAAAACGAAGCGGCTCAGACGCCCGCCCTTTTAAATGTAGCATTCCCGCATCTTCGCCAGTAATCACCGCAAAAATCCGGCAAATCCGCGCACTTTTATCTAGCCTTAATTTTTGGGTACCTGAAATATTTCAGTCTCTAATTCCGGAAATAATGGCCATAACAGGAACAGGATGCGGCCCTGTATTCCACCTTGACTTACTTCTTACACGATAGCATCGAATTGGCAATCGCGAACACTTTCTGATTTTCGAGAAAAAAGGGAAGGGTTTAAACCACCCTTCCGCCGACGTTCTGGCGGCCATAACTCCGCAGTACTTGTGGTCACAACAAAGCCGATGAGTGCGTTAAATACAGCTAGTCGAACTCTATCTCCAGTATAAAGGACAAATCTATCCCCCTGCGTTTGGACAGGAGAGGCCGGCAAAATTTCAAAAAATGGTCATTTTGACCTTCCAAAACAGACTTTTTTCTACACAAGGAAAACGAAGCGGCTCAGAGGCCCGCCCTTTTAACTGTAGCATCCCCGCATCTTCGCCAGTAATCACCGCAAAAATCCGGCAAATCCGCCGCACTTTTTCTAGCCTTAATTTTTGGGTACCTGAAATATTTCAGTCTCTAATTCCGGAAATAATGGCCATAACGAGGAACGGGATGCGGCCCTGTATTCCACCTTGACTTACTTCTTACACGATAGCATCGAATTGGCAATCGCGAACACTTTCTGATTTTCGAGAAAAAAAAGGGAAGGGTTTAAACCACCCTTCCGCCGACGTTCTGGCGGCCATAACTCCGCAGTACTTGTGGTCACAACAAAGCCGATGAGTGCGTTGAATACAGCTCGTCGAACTCTATCTCCAGTATAAAGGACAACTCTCTATCCCCTTGCGTTTGGACGGGAGAGGCCGGCAAAATTTCAAAAATGGTCATTTTGACCTTCCAAAACAGACTTTTCTCTACACAAGGAAAACGAAGCGGCTCAGAGGCCCGCCCTTTTAACTGTAGCATCCCCGCATCTTCGCCAGTAATCACCGCAAAAATCCGGCAAATCCGCCGCACTTTTTCTAGCCTTAATTTTTGGGTACCTGAAATATTTCAGTCTCTAATTCCGGAAATAATGGCCATAACGAGGAACGGGATGCGGCCCTGTATTCCACCTTGACTTACTTCTTACACGATAGCATCGAATTGGCAATCGCGAACACTTTCTGATTTTCGAGAAAAAAAAGGGAAGGGTTTAAACCACCCTTCCGCCGACGTTCTGGCGGCCATAACTCCGCAGTACTTGTGGTCACAACAAAGCCGATGAGTGCGTTGAATACAGCTCGTCGAACTCTATCTCAGTATAAAGGACAACTCTCTATCCCCCTGCGTTTGGACGGGAGAGGCCGGCAAAATTTCAAAAATGGTCATTTTGACCTTCCAAAACAGACTTTTCTCTACACAAGGAAAACGAAGCGGCTCAGAGGCCCGCCCTTTTAACTGTAGCATCCCCGCATCTTCGCCAGTAATCACCGCAAAAATCCGGCAAATCCGCCGCACTTTTTCTAGCCTTAATGTTTGGGTACCTGAAATATTTCAGTCTCTAATTCCGGAAATAATGGCCATAACGAGGAACGGGATGCGGCCCTGTATTCCACCTTGACTTACTTCTTACACGATAGCATCAATTGGCAATCGCGAACACTTTCTGATTTTCGAGAAAAAAGGGGAAGGGTTTAAACCACTCTTCCGCCGACGTTCTGGCGGGCATAACTCCGCAATACTTGTGGTCACAACAAAGCCGATGAGTGCGTTGAATACAGCTCGTCGAACTCTATCTCCAGTATAAAGGACAACTCTCTATCCCCCTGCGTTTGGACGGGAGAGGCCGGCAAAATTAAAAAAAATGGTCATTTTGACCTTCCAAAACAGACTTTTCTCTACACAAGGAAAACGAAGCGGCTCAGAGGCCCGCCCTTTTAACTGTAGCATCCCCGCATCTTCGCCAGTAATCACCGCAAAAATCCGGCAAATCCGCCGCACTTTTTTCTAGCCTTAATTTTTGGGTACCTGAAATATTTGAGTCTCTAATTCCAGAAATAATGGCCATAACGAGGAACGGGATGCGGCCCTGTATTCCACTTCTTACACGATAGCATCGAATTGGCAATCGCGAACACTTTCTGATTTTCGAAAAAAAAAAGGGGAAGGGTTTAAACCACCCTTCCGCCGACGTTCTGGCGGCCATAACTCCGCAGTACTTGTGGTCACAACAAAGCCGATGAGTGCGTTGAATACAGCTCGTCGAACTCTATCTCCAGTATAAAGGACAACTCTCTATCCCCCTGCGTTTGGACGGGAGAGGCCGGCAAAATTTCAAAAAATGGTCATTTTGACCTTCCAAAACAGACTTTTTTCTACACAAGGAAAACGAAGCGGCTCAGAGGTTCGCCCTTTTAACTGTAGCATCCCCGCATCTTCGCCAGTAATCACCGCAAAAATCCGGCAAATCCGCCGCACTTTTTTCTAGCCTTAATTTTTGGGTACCTGAAATATTTGAGTCTCTAATTCCGGAAATAATGGCCATAACGAGGAACGGGATGCGGCCCTGTATTCCACCTTGACTTACTTCTTACACGATAGCATCAATTGGCAATCGCGAACACTTTCTGATTTTCGAGAAAAAAAAAAGGGAAGGGTTTAAACCACCCTTCCGCCGACGTTCTGGCGGCCATAACTCCGCAGTACTTGTGGTCACAACAAAGCCGATGAGTGCGTTGAATACAGCTCGTCGAACTCTATCTCAGTATAAAGGACAACTCTCTATCCCCTTGCGTTTGGACGGGAGAGGCCGGCAAAATTTCAAAAATTGGTCATTTTGACCTTCCAAAACAGACTTTTTTCTACACAAGGAAAACGAAGCGGCTCAGAGGCCCGCCCTTTTAACTGTAGCATCCCCGCATCTTCGCCAGTAATCACCGCAAAAATCCGGCAAATCCGCCGCACTTTTTCTAGCCTTAATTTTTGGGTACCTGAAATATTTCAGTCTCTAATTCCGGAAATAATGGCCATAACGAGGAACGGGATGCGGCCCTGTATTCCACCTTGACTTACTTCTTACACGATAGCATCGAATTGGCAATCGCGAACACTTTCTGATTTTCGAAAAAAAGGGAAGGGTTTAAACCACCCTTCCGCCGACGTTCTGGCGGCCATAACTCCGCAGTACTTGTGGTCACAACAAAGCCGATGAGTGCGTTGAATACAGCTCGTCGAACTCTATCTCCAGTATAAAGGACAACTCTCTATCCCCTTGCGTTTGGACAGGAGAGGCCGGCAAAATTTCAAAAATGGTCATTTTGACCTTCCAAAACAGACTTTTCTCTACACAAGGAAAACGAAGCGGCTCAGAGGCCCGCCCTTTTAACTGTAGCATCCCCGCATCTTCGCCAGTAATCACCGCAAAAATCCGGCAAATCCGCCGCACTTTTTCTAGCCTTAATTTTTGGGTACCTGAAATATTTGAGTCTGTAATTCCGGAAATAATGACCATAACGAGGAACGGGATGCGGCCCTGTATTCCACCTTGACTTACTTCTTACACGATAGCATCGAATTGGCAATCGCGAACACTTTCTGATTTTCGAGAAAAAAGGGGAAGGGTTTAAACCACCCTTCCGCCGACGTTCTGGCGGCCATAACTCCGCAGTACTTGTGGTCACAACAAAGCCGATGAGTGCGTTGAATACAGCTCGTCGAACTCTATCTCAGTATAAAGGACAACTCTCTATCCCCTTGCGTTTGGACGGGAGAGGCCGGCAAAATTTCAAAAAATGGTCATTTTGACCTTCCAAAACAGACTTTTTTCTACACAAGGAAAACGAAGCGGCTCAGAGGCCCGCCCTTTTAACTGTAGCATCCCCGCATCTTCGCCAGTAATCACCGCAAAAATCCGGCAAATCCGCCGCACTTTTTCTAGCCTTAATTTTTGGGTACCTGAAATATTTCAGTCTCTAATTCCGGAAATAATGGCCATAACGAGGAACAGGATGCGGCCCTGTATTCCACCTTGACTTACTTCTTACACGATAGCATCAATTGGCAATCGCGAACACTTTCTGATTTTCGAGAAAAAAAAGGGAAGGGTTTAAACCACCCTTCCGCCGACGTTCTGGCGGCCATAACTCCGCAGTACTTGTGGTCACAACAAAGCCGATGAGTGCGTTGAATACAGCTCGTCGAACTCTATCTCCAGTATAAAGGACAACTCTCTATCCCCCTGCGTTTGGACAGGGAGAGGCCGGCAAAATTTCCAAAAATGGTCATTTTGACCTTCCAAAACAGACTTTTCTCTACACAAGGAAAACGAAGCGGCTCAGAGGCCCCCCTTTTAACTGTAGCATCCCGCATCTTCGCCAGTAATCACCGCAAAAATCCGGCAAATCCGCCGCACTTTTTTCTAGCCTTAATTTTTGGGTACCTGAAATATTTCAGTCTCTAATTCCGGAAATAATGGCCATAACGAGGAACGGATGCGGCCCTGTATTCCACCTTGACTTACTTCTTACACGATAGCATCGAATTGGCAATCGCGAACACTTTCTGATTTTCGAGAAAAAAGGGGAAGGGTTTAAACCACCCTTCCGCCGACGTTCTGGCGGCCATAACTCCGCAGTACTTGTGGTCACAACAAAGCCGATGAGTGCGTTGAATACAGCTCGTCGAACTCTATCTCCAGTATAAAGGACAACTCTCTATCCCCTTGCGTTTGGACGGGAGAGGCCGGCAAAATTTCAAAAATGGTCATTTTGACCTTCCAAAACAGACTTTTTTCTACACAAGGAAAACGAAGCGGCTCAGAGGCCCGCCCTTTTAACTGTAGCATCCCCGCATCTTCGCCAGTAATCACCGCAAAATCCGGCAAATCCGCCGCACTTTTTCTAGCCTTAATTTTTGGGTACCTGAAATATTTCAGTCTGTAATTCCGGAAATAATGACCATAACGAGGAACGGGATGCGGCCCTGTATTCCACCTTGACTTACTTCTTACACGATAGCATCGAATTGGCAATCGCGAACACTTTCTGATTTTCGAGAAAAAAAGGGGAAGGGTTTAAACCACCCTTCCGCCGACGTTCTGGCGGCCATAACTCCGCAGTACTTGTGGTCACAACAAAGCCGATGAGTGCGTTGAATACAGCTCGTCGAACTCTATCTCCAGTATAAAGGACAACTCTCTATCCCCCTGCGTTTGGACGGGAGAGGCCGGCAAAATTTCAAAAAATGGTCATTTTGACCTTCCAAAACAGACTTTTTTCTACACAAGGAAAACGAAGCGGCTCAGAGGCCCGCCCTTTTAACTGTAGCATCCCCGCATCTTCGCCAGTAATCACCGCAAAAATCCGGCAAATCCGCCGCACTTTTTTCTAGCCTTAATTTTTGGGTACCTGAAATATTTCAGTCTCTAATTCCGGAAATAATGGCCATAACGAGGAACGGGATGCGGCCCTGTATTCCACCTTGACTTACTTCTTACACGATAGCATCGAATTGGCAATCGC
Source organism: Periplaneta americana (assembly GCA_025594305.2). NCBI lineage: Eukaryota > Metazoa > Arthropoda > Insecta > Blattodea > Blattidae > Periplaneta > Periplaneta americana. Next base: position 8,272,466 of record JAJSOF020000001.1, read on the forward strand.
GAACACTTTCTGATTTTCGAAAAAAAGGGAAGGGTTTAAACCACCCTTCCGCCGACGTTCTGGCGGCCATAACTCCGCAGTACTTGTGGTCACAACAAAGCCGATGAGTGCGTTGAATACAGCTCGTCGAACTCTATCTCAGTATAAAGGACAACTCTCTATCCCCCTGCGTTTGGACAGGAGAGGCCGGCAAAATTTCAAAAATGGTCATTTTGACCTTCCAAAACAGACTTTTCTCTACACAAGGAAAACGAAGCGGCTCAGAGGCCCCGCCCTTTTAACTGTAGCATCCCCGCATCTTCGCCAGTAATCACCGCAAAAATCCGGCAAATCCGCCGCACTTTTTCTAGCCTTAATTTTTGGGTACCTGAAATATTTCAGTCTCTAATTCCGGAAATAATGGCCATAACGAGGAACGGGATGCGGCCCTGTATTCCACCTTGACTTACTTCTTACACGATAGCATCGAATTGGCAATCGCGAACACTTTCTGATTTTCGAAAAAAAGGGAAGGGTTTAAACCACCCTTCCGCCGACGTTCTGGCGGCCATAACTCCGCAGTACTTGTGGTCACAACAAAGCCGATGAGTGCGTTGAATACAGCTCGTCGAACTCTATCTCCAGTATAAAGGACAACTCTCTATCCCCTGCGTTTGGACGGGAGAGGCCGGCAAAATTTCAAAAAATGGTCATTTTGACCTTCCAAAACAGACTTTTCTCTACAAGGAAAACGAAGCGGCTCAGAGGCCCGCCCTTTTAACTGTAGCATCCCCGCATCTTCGCCAGTAATCACCGCAAAAATCCGGCAAATCCGCCGCACTTTTTCTAGCCTTAATTTTTGGGTACCTGAAATATTTCAGTCTCTAATTCCGGAAATAATGGCCATAACGAGGAACGGGATGCGGCCCTGTATTCCACCTTGACTTACTTCTTACACGATAGCATCGAATTGGCAATCGCGAACACTTTCTGATTTTCGAAAAAAAAGGGAAGGGGTTTAAACCACCCTTCCGCCGACGTTCTGGCGGCCATAACTCCGCAGTACTTGTGGTCACAACAAAGCCGATGAGTGCGTTGAATACAGCTCGTCGAACTCTATCTCAGTATAAAGGACAACTCTCTATCCCCCTGCGTTTGGACGGGAGAGGCCGGCATTTCGTAAAATTTCAAAAATGGTCATTTTGACCTTCCAAAACAGACTTTTCTCTACACAAGGAAAACGAAGCGGCTCAGAGGCCCGCCCTTTTAACTGTAGCATCCCCGCATCTTCGCCAGTAATCACCGCAAAAATCCGGCAAATCCGCCGCACTTTTTTCTAGCCTTAATTTTTGGGTACCTGAAATATTTCAGTCTCTAATTCCGGAAATAATGGCCATAACGAGGAACGGGATGCGGCCCTGTATTCCACCTTGACTTACTTCTTACACGATAGCATCAAAATTGGCAATCGCGAACACTTTCTGATTTTCGAAAAAAAGGGAAGGGTTTAAACCACCCTTCCGCCGACGTTCTGGCGGCCATAACTCCGCAGTACTTGTGGTCACAACAAAGCCGATGAGTGCGTTGAATACAGCTCGTCGAACTCTATCTCAGTATAAAGGACAACTCTCTATCCCCCTGCGTTTGGACAGGAGAGGCCGGCAAAATTTCAAAAATGGTCATTTGACCTTCCAAAACAGACTTTTCTCTACACAAGGAAAACGAAGCGGCTCAGAGGCCCGCCCTTTTAACTAACTGTAGCATCCCCGCATCTTCGCCAGTAATCACCGCAAAAATCCGGCAAATCCGCCGCACTTTTTTCTAGCCTTAATTTTTGGGTACCTGAAATATTTCAGTCTCTAATTCCGGAAATAATGGCCATAACGAGGAACGGGATGCGGCCCTGTATTCCACCTTGACTTACTTCTTACACGATAGCATCGAATTGGCAATCGCGAACACTTTCTGATTTTCGAGAAAAAAAGGGGAAGGGTTTAAACCACCCTTCCGCCGACGTTCTGGCCATAACTCCGCAGTACTTGTGGTCACAACAAAGCCGATGAGTGCGTTGAATACAGCTCGTCGAACTCTATCTCCAGTATAAAGGACAACTCTCTATCCCCCTGCGTTTGGACGGGAGAGGCCGGCAAAATTTAAAAAAATGGTCATTTTGACCTTCCAAAACAGACTTTCTCTACAAGGAAAACGAAGCGGCTCAGAGGCCCGCCCTTTTAACTGTAGCATCCCCGCATCTTCGCCAGTAATCACCGCAAAAATCCGGCAAATCCGCCGCACTTTTTCTAGCCTTAATTTTTGGGTACCTGAAATATTTCAGTCTCTAATTCCGGAAATAATGGCCATAACGAGGAACAGGATGCGGCCCTGTATTTCCACCTTGACTTACTTCTTACACGATAGCATCGAATTGGCAATCGCGAACACTTTCTGATTTTCGAGAAAAAAGGGAAGGGTTTAAACCACCCTTCCGCCGACGTTCTGGCGGCCATAACTCCGCAGTACTTGTGGTCACAACAAAGCCGATGAGTGCGTTGAATACAGCTCGTCGAACTCTATCTCCAGTATAAAGGACAACTCTCTATCCCCCTGCGTTTGGACAGGAGAGGCCGGCAAAATTTCAAAAATGGTCATTTTGACCTTCCAAAACAGACTTTTCTCTACACAAGGAAAACGAAGCGGCTCAGAGGCCCGCCCTTTTAACTGTAGCATCCCCGCATCTTCGCCAGTAATCACCGCAAAAATCCGGCAAATCCGCCGCACTTTTTCTAGCCTTAATTTTTGGGTACCTGAAATATTTCAGTCTCTAATTCCGGAAATAATGGCCATAACGAGGAACGGGATGCGGCCCTGTATTCCACCTTGACTTACTTCTTACACGATAGCATCGAATTGGCAATCGCGAACACTTTCTGATTTTCGAGAAAAAAAAGGGAAGGTTTAAACCACCCTTCCGCCGACGTTCTGGCGGCCATAACTCCGCAGTACTTGTGGTCACAACAAAGCCGATGAGTGCGTTGAATACAGCTCGTCGAACTCTATCTCAGTATAAAGGACAACTCTCTATCCCCTGCGTTTGGACGGGAGAGGCCGGCAAAATTTCAAAAATGGTCATTTTGACCTTCCAAAACAGACTTTTCTCTACACAAGGAAAACGAAGCGGCTCAGAGGCCCGCCTTTTAACTGTAGCATCCCCGCATCTTCGCCAGTAATCACCGCAAAAATCCGGCAAATCCGCCGCACTTTTTCTAGCCTTAATTTTTGGGTACCTGAAATATTTCAGTCTCTAATTCCGGAAATAATGGCCATAACGAGGAACGGGATGCGGCCCTGTATTCCACCTTGACTTACTTCTTACACGATAGCATCGAATTGGCAATCGCGAACACTTTCTGATTTTCGAGAAAAAAAAGGGAAGGGTTTAAACCACCCTTCCGCCGACGTTCTGGCGGCCATAACTCCGCAGTACTTGTGGTCACAACAAAGCCGATGAGTGCGTTGAATACAGCTCGTCGAACTCTATCTCAGTATAAAGGACAACTCTCTATCCCCCTGCGTTTGGACGGGAGAGGCCGGCAAAATTTCAAAAATGGTCATTTTGACCTTCCAAAACAGACTTTTCTCTACACAAAGGAAAACGAAGCGGCTCAGAGGCCCGCCCTTTTAACTGTAGCATCCCGCATCTTCGCCAGTAATCACCGCAAAAATCCGGCAAATCCGCCGCACTTTTTCTAGCCTTAATTTTTGGGTACCTGAAATATTTCAGTCTCTAATTCCGGAAATAATGGCCATAACGAGGAACGGGATGCGGCCCTGTATTCCACCTTGACTTACTTCTTACACGATAGCATCGAATTGGCAATCGCGAACACTTTCTGATTTTCGAAAAAAAGGGAAGGGTTTAAACCACCCTTCCGCCGACGTTCTGGCGGCCATAACTCCGCAGTACTTGTGGTCACAACAAAGCCGATGAGTGCGTTGAATACAGCTCGTCGAACTCTATCTCCAGTATAAAGGACAACTCTCTATCCCCTTGCGTTTGGACGGGAGAGGCCGGCAAAATTTCAAAAAATGGTCATTTTGACCTTCAAAACAGACTTTTCTCTACACAAGGAAAACGAAGCGGCTCAGAGGCCCGCCCTTTTAACTGTAGCATCCCCGCATCTTCGCCAGTAATCACCGCAAAAATCCGGCAAATCCGCCGCACTTTTTTCTAGCCTTAATTTTTGGGTACCTGAAATATTTGAGTCTCTAATTCCGGAAATAATGGCCATAACGAGGAACGGGATGCGGCCCTGTATTCCACCTTGACTTACTTCTTACACGATAGCATCAATTGGCAATCGCGAACACTTTCTGATTTTCAAGAAAAAAGGGGAAGGTTTAAACCACCCTTCCGCCGACGTTCTGGCGGCCATAACTCCGCAGTACTTGTGGTCACAACAAAGCCGATGAGTGCGTTGAATACAGCTCGTCGAACTCTATCTCCAGTATAAAGGACAACTCTCTATCCCCCTGCGTTTGGACGGGAGAGGCCGGCAAAATTTAAAAAAATGGTCATTTTGACCTTCCAAAACAGACTTTTCTCTACACAAGGAAAACGAAGCGGCTCAGAGGCCCGCCCTTTTAACTGTAGCATCCCCGCATCTTCGCCAGTAATCACCGCAAAAATCCGGCAAATCCGCCGCACTTTTATCTAGCCTTAATTTTTGGGTACCTGAAATATTTGAGTCTCTAATTCCGGAAATAATGGCCATAACGAGGAACGGGATGCGGCCCTGTATTCCACCTTGACTTACTTCTTACACGATAGCATCGAATTGGCAATCGCGAACACTTTCTGATTTTCGAGAAAACCACCCTTCCGCCGACGTTCTGGCGGCCATAACTCCGCAGTACTTGTGGTCACAACAAAGCCGATGAGTGCGTTGAATACAGCTCGTCGAACTCTATCTCAGTATAAAGGACAACTCTCTATCCCCCTGCGTTTGGACGGGAGAGGCCGGCAAAATTTCAAAAAATGGTCATTTTGACCTTCCAAAACAGACTTTTCTCTACACAAGGAAAACGAAGCGGCTCAGAGGCCCGCCCTTTTAACTGTAGCATCCCCGCATCTTCGCCAGTAATCACCGCAAAAATCCGGCAAATCCGCCGCACGTTTATCTAGCCTTAATTTTTGGGTACCTGAAATATTTGAGTCTCTAATTCCGGAAATAATGGCCATAACGAGGAACGGGATGCGGCCCTGTATTCCACCTTGACTTACTTCTTACACGATAGCATCGATTGGCAATCGCGAACACTTTCTGATTTTCGAGAAAAAAAAGGGAAGGGTTTAAACCACCCTTCCGCCGACGTTCTGGCGGCCATAACTCCGCAGTACTTGTGGTCACAACAAAGCCGATGAGTGCGTTGAATATAGCTCGTCGAACTCTATCTCCAGTAGAAAGGACACCTCTCTATCCCCCTGCGTTTGGACAGGAGAGGCCGGCAAAATTAAAAAAAATGGTCATTTTGACTTTTCAAAACAGACTTTTCTCTACACAAGGAAAACAGAAGCGGCTCAGAGGCCCGCCCTTTTAACTGTAGCATCCCCGCATCTTCGCCAGTAATCACCGCAAAAATCCGGCAAATCCGCCGCACTTTTTCTAGCCTTAATTTTTGGGTACCTGAAATATTTCAGTCTCTAATTCCGGAAATAATGGCCATAACGAGGAACGGGATGCGGCCCTGTATTCCACCTTGACTTACTTCTTACACGATAGCATCGATTGGCAATCGCGAACACTTTCTGATTTTCGAGAAAAAAAAGGGAAGGGTTTAAACCACCCTTCCGCCGACGTTCTGGCGGCCATAACTCCGCAGTACTTGTGGTCACAACAAAGCCGATGAGTGCGTTGAATACAGCTCGTCGAACTCTATCTCCAGTATAAAGGACAACTCTCTATCCCCCTGCGTTTGGACGGGAGAGGCCGGCAAAATTTAAAAAATGGTCATTTTGACCTTCCAAAACAGACTTTTCTCTACACAAGGAAAACAGAAGCGGCTCAGAGGCCCGCCCTTTTAACTGTAGCATCCCCGCATCTTCGCCAGTAATCACCGCAAAAATCCGGCAAATCCGCCGCACTTTTTCTAGCCTTAATTTTTGGGTACCTGAAATATTTCAGTCTCTAATTCCGGAAATAATGGCCATAACGAGGAACGGGATGCGGCCCTGTATTCCACCTTGACTTACTTCTTACACGATAGCATCGAATTGGCAATCGCGAACACTTTCTGATTTTCGAAAAAAAGGGGAAGGGTTTAAACCACCCTTCCGCCGACGTTCTGGCGGCCATAACTCCGCAGTACTTGTGGTCACAACAAAGCCGATGAGTGCGTTGAATACAGCTCGTCGAACTCTATCTCCAGTATAAAGGACAACTCTCTATCCCCTGCGTTTGGACGGGAGAGGCCGGCAAAATTTCAAAAATGGTCATTTTGACCTTCCAAAACAGACTTTTCTCTACACAAAGGAAAACGAAGCGGCTCAGAGGCCCGCCCTTTTAACTGTAGCATCCCCGCATCTTCGCCAGTAATCACCGCAAAAATCCGGCAAATCCGCCGCACTTTTTCTAGCCTTAATTTTTGGGTACCTGAAATATTTCAGTCTCTAATTCCGGAAATAATGACCATAACGAGGAACGGGATGCGGCCCTGTATTCCACCTTGACTTACTTCTTACACGATAGCATCGAATTGGCAATCGCGAACACTTTCTGATTTTCGAGAAAAAAGGGGAAGGGTTTAAACCACCCTTCCGCCGACGTTCTGGCGGCCATAACTCCGCAGTACTTGTGGTCACAACAAAGCCGATGAGTGCGTTGAATACAGCTCGTCGAACTCTATCTCCAGTATAAAGGACAACTCTCTATCCCCCTGCGTTTGGACGGGAGGAGAGGCCGGCAAAATTTCAAAAAATGGTCATTTGACCTTCCAAACAGACTTTTCTCTACACAAGGAAAACGAAGCGGCTCAGAGGCCCGCCCTTTTAACTGTAGCATCCCCGCATCTTCGCCAGTAATCACCGCAAAAATCCGGCAAATCCGCCGCACTTTTTTCTAGCCTTAATTTTTGGGTACCTGAAATATTTGAGTCTGTAATTCCGGAAATAATGACCATAACGAGGAACGGGATGCGGCCCTGTATTCCACCTTGACTTACTTCTTACACGATAGCATCGAATTGGCAATCGCGAACACTTTCTGATTTTCGAAAAAAAGGGGAAGGGTTTAAACCACCCTTCCGCCGACGTTCTGGCGGCCATAACTCCGCAGTACTTGTGGTCACAACAAAGCCGATGAGTGCGTTGAATACAGCTCGTCGAACTCTATCTCCAGTATAAAGGACAACTCTCTATCCCCTTGCGTTTGGACGGGAGAGGCCGGCAAAATTTCAAAAAATGGTCATTTTGACCTTCCAAAACAGACTTTTTTCTACACAAGGAAAACGAAGCGGCTCAGAGGCCCGCCCTTTTAACTGTAGCATCCCCGCATCTTCGCCAGTAATCACCGCAAAAATCCGGCAAATCCGCCGCACTTTTTTCTAGCCTTAATTTTTGGGTACCTGAAATATTTCAGTCTCTAATTCCGGAAATAATGGCCATAACGAGGAACGGGATGCGGCCCTGTATTCCACCTTGACTTACTTCTTACACGATAGCATCGAATTGGCAATCGCGAACACTTTCTGATTTTCGAGAAAAAAGGGGAAAGGGTTTAAACCACCCTTCCGCCGACGTTCTGGCGGCCATAACTCCGCAGTACTTGTGGTCACAACAAAGCCGATGAGTGCGTTGAATACAGCTCGTCGAACTCTATCTCCAGTATAAAGGACAACTCTCTATCCCCCTGCGTTTGGACGGGAGAGGCCGGCAAAATTTCAAAAAATGGTCATTTTGACCTTCCAAAACAGACTTTTCTCTACACAAGGAAAACGAAGCGGCTCAGAGGCCCGCCCTTTTAACTGTAGCATCCCCGCATCTTCGCCAGTAATCACCGCAAAAATCCGGCAAATCCGCCGCACTTTTATCTAGCCTTAATTTTTGGGTACCTGAAATATTTGAGTCTCTAATTCCGGAAATAAAGGCCATAACGAGGAACGGGATGCGGCCCTGTATTCCACCTTGACTTACTTCTTACACGATAGCATCGAATTGGCAATCGCGAACACTTTCTGATTTTCCGCCGACGTTCTGGCGGCCATAACTCCGCAGTACTTGTGGTCACAACAAAGCCGATGAGTGCGTTGAATACAGCTCGTCGAACTCTATCTCCAGTATAAAGGACAACTCTCTATCCCCCTGCGTTTGGACGGGAGAGGCCGGCAAAATTTAAAAAAATGGTCATTTTGACCTTCCAAAACAGACTTTTCTCTACACAAGGAAAACGAAGCGGCTCAGAGGCCCGCCCTTTTAACTGTAGCATCCCCGCATCTTCGCCAGTAATCACCGCAAAAATCCGGCAAATCCGCCGCACTTTTTCTAGCCTTAATTTTTGGGTACCTGAAATATTTGAGTCTCTAATTCCGGAAATAATGGCCATAACGAGGAACGGGATGCGGCCCTGTATTCCACCTTGACTTACTTCTTACACGATAGCATCGAATTGGCAATCGCGAACACTTTCTGATTTTCGAGAAAAAAAAGGGAAGGGTTTAAACCACCATTCCGCCGACGTTCTGGCGGCCATAACTCCGCAGTACTTGTGGTCACAACAAAGCCGATGAGTGCGTTGAATACAGCTCGCCGAACTCTATCTCCAGTATAAAGGATAACTCTCTATCCCCCTACGTGTGGACGGGAGAGGCCGGCAAAATTAAAAAAATGGTCATTTTGACCTTCCAAATCAGACTTTTCTCTACACAAGGAAAACGAAGCGGCTCAGACGCCCGCCCTTTTAACAGCAGCATCCCCGCATCTTCCCCAGTAAACACCGCAAAAATCCGGCAAATCAGCCGCACTTTTTTCTAGCCTTAATTTTTGGGTACCTGAAATATTTGAGTCTAATTCCGGAAATAATGGCCATAACGAGGAACGGGATGCGGCCTTGTATTCCACCTTGACTTACTTCTCACACGATAGCATCAAAATGGCAATCGCGAACACTTTCTGATTTTCGAGAAAAAAGGGAAGGGTTTAAACCACTATTTCGCCGACATTATTGCTTCCATAATTCCGCAGTACTTGTGGTCACAACAAAGCCGATGAGTGCGGAAACCAGAAAAACAATAAACTTGAAATATGCCTGTCGGATATGCCGGGGACGCCCCAGACCAGAAAACACGGCAAACGGAAAAAACGAAAAACTAGAGACATGCCTTGGGGCTCTGCAGGAGCTGCCCCCGCAGTGGAAAGCTTGGCAACCGGAAAAACGCAACAACCGGAAAAATGAGAGGCTTGAAACACGATTTGGGGCTCTGCGGGGACTCTCCAATGCGTGTAAAGGCGGATCCGGAAAATCGAGAAACTTCAAACATGCCTCGGTGCTCTGCAGTTGCCACGAAACCAGTTATCTCTTTCCCCACGACGAAAGCAAAAGCCAAAAGTAACAGGGGGCGGCCCGTCCTTGTGTGCTACAGTGCTACAGCACAATGATAATTTTGCTCAAATAAAGTGTTTGGAATACCATAATATCTGATCTGCCATTTGACAATTTCCCGTGGTTATGTTCATGACGCATTATCGAGTGTTTAGTCTTCGCTCTTCGCTCTTTGGTGCCTCAGGGGGTTCGGTGTGCTACTCAAAACTCCACATGAGAATGTAGACAGTTAATGCGCATGTGCGAAGCTGAAATAACTGCTCTGATTGGCTATTTTTACGCGGGGAAGTGCTGTACAGCGTATTCCGAATCTCACCGGTCCGGTGGCATCAATGACGTCACGTTGCAGCGAAATAAGGAAGAAAACTGCTGGAAGGATCGATGCTGTCATGGCGACTGTACAAGTTGTTTTTTGTGCTACGCTAGCAAAATTTTGCGAAATTTTCGTACTCCCATCTCGTTCAAAGAAAAGAGAGCATAAACAATTTATTTCTTGAACCAGTAGTAATAACTGGTCCGTTGACATGTCCGCTCATAAGCCATTAACATGTTGTTTTTACGTTGTGCTCATTACAAACAATACAGCAGAACTAAAGCAGAACACACCGCTATGACACAACAGTGCACGATGTTATTCGTCTGCTAATTCCCGCCCTATACAAGAACCAATCAGATTCACTGATGGCGGCTGATGGAGACTGCCACCACCTCTGCAAGTTGATGGCACCGGTGCGACACCGGTGGAGCATCAATGACGTCATCGGTGGAATTCGGAACACCGTGATGCCATCGGATTGCTCACCGGTGAGATTCGGAATACGCTCGTAGTGAGCTTCAGCACAACACAGCTTGGAGATTGCAAAAGTAAAGCGTAACGAAAGAATGCTTGTTTGTGGAGGAACTCGGAACTATGTACAATGTATTTGGTAATTCAAATGTTCTACTGCTGCTGCCATCTACCAGTTTTTTTAGGTTCCTCCTGAATCAGTCAGCAAGCGACGGAAAATTGAATCCCAGAAAATTGATGCCAAGGAGGTATGTAACCATATAATTCAGGAAACTACTCGTCGTTTCCAATCTTTAAGCTACCTAGACGCAACAAAATTGTTAAACAGCGAATTTTTTGACAATTTTTTGCATAATTTTCCTGAACGCGAACTTGAAGTTGCTGTCAACAGCTATACTGTACTGAACAAAAGAATGTTAAACACACAACTTGGAGTTCTATACGGAAGATCCGACTTCCGAAATATAGATGGCTGTTCAATTGTTACAAAACATAGTCTCCAACAATTCACGGGATCCATTCTGTGAAGTAACGAAGTTGTTAAACATTTTGGTTACAACACCAATGACCACTGCTGAGCCAGAAAGATGTTTTTCTTGCTTGAAACGCATAAAAACGTTTTTAAGGAACACTATGTCCCAGGATCGCCTCACTGCTCTTGCAATACTGTCAATAGAAAAGAGTATAAGGTCCAGGATGGAGGGATTTAACGTTTAACACCAGGGTAATTGACAAGTTCTGCAGTAGGAAGGAATTCCATATTTCGTCACTAGGCGAGTCTCAAATTAAGATAAATACATATAAGTGTTTACAGTAGGCCGATATAGAGATTGTAGCACACTCATTATTTTGACCACCAGCCGCTACTGAAAAGTAACAAAGCGACTAAAGCAAGACCACTCCGGTAACCACATCCCAAACTTCGTACCAAGGCTTGAGCAAAACCCCGAAAGTCGAAAAAGGTATACACACAATGCCTAAATATACATGAGCAATAACCGATGCCCCAAGTTGACAACATCACGCAAAACCCAAGTAGATCTCCGCACAAAATAGGTAGAAAAAGACAAAAATAAGTAAACCAACTAACCTAAAAATACAAAATAGCTAATACACAACTCAATAACTGCACAAAAATAAAGCATAAATATATCTACTTGCCGACACAACGTGATGTAATGCGGGCCGAAACTCGCCTTGCCAATGTTGACGAACCCAATATAACCAAACAGGCACGCGATCCATGGACTTCCGGGTTGTGAACCAAGACACTTCACCGCGATGATTCCAACTTGCTCTCAGCTCATGCACAAACTCCGCAGCAAGGGCGTAAAACCCGCAACAAATCAGGCTCAACATGAAACAAGATTTCAAAGAATGAATAATACATAAAAAAAAAACAAACTCCTTACCCACGAGATGTCAAACACTAATCACAACCACGGTCCTAGCTAACGCTGTGACGTAGTCCCTCTTCCCCGCCGTACATCGTTGGATAAGGTTGACTATCCCGTTGGGTGAGGGAGAATGAAATGAACACCTTAACAATTACAATTTACCTGATAACATTTATTAACTAAAAATCAGGTAATAACTATAATAAACTATATTCAAAAATCAACAAGAATAGAAAAAATATAAATGTATATCTATACTAATAATAAATCTGTAGCCAAAATTTTTCTGGTAATTTTCGATTTTCTAAAAATAATTGGTGTTAATATGTATAATTAACCATCCTGAAACCGAAAATAGCTTTTTTGAAATTTTTGTTTGTATGTCTGTCTGTCTGGTTGTTTGTTACCTTTTCACGCGATAATGGCTGAACTGATTTATATGAAAATTGGAATATAATTAAGTTCGCTGTAACTTAGATTTTAGGCCATATGGCATTCAAAATACTTTATTTAAAAGGGGGATTATAAGGAGGGCTGAATTACATAAATCGAAATATCTTGCTTATTATTGATTTTCATGAAAAATATTACATAACAAAAGTTTCTTTAAAAATAATTTCCGATAAGTTTTATTCTATACAAAATTTTCATAAGACTGATATTTAATGAGATAAATGAGTTTTAAAATTACAATAACAACGCCATCTAAGGTGCTGTACTGAAATAAAAACAAATGACTTCGTCTATAAGGGGCCTTGAACAACAACAATCGAAAGCTATTAAACATAGCCTAAGAGAATGTTTCTGTGTTTGTATGAAGTAATATCGGAAGCTAATTAATTGTTTAATTATTATTTCACCATTGGAAAGTGTAGTTTCTCTAGATGGACATAATTCTACAATGTTATTACAGTAACTTCTGAAACATATAGCAAGTAATATAAAGTATACACATTAAAACTAAATGATATGTCAATCTTCATTAAACTATGGTTACATGTAATAACAATTATTAAGAAACATGTTAAAGGAATTGTCATTGCAACAAATGATTGCTCTCTGGACCAAAATTACCGCATTTTAATTATTTAAATACAATTTATCAACGATTTATCCTTTTATCAAACACGAATGTTCCCTGGATCAAACGTCCTATTTTAATTATCTAATTACTTTATATAATTATTTCTAACGGGTGCAGCGGAGCGCACGGGTACGGCTAGTAATATAATATTAAAGTAATAAATATAAATGAAGTGACTAGAATTAGAATAGAATCGGAAAAATGGAACGCTCAAAGAACCATAAATAACTGAATGAAACCAGACACAAACAGAAATACCAATCTACTACAAAATTACTATCCCTCTGGAAAATGACTTGCCGAGTCATGTGGACCTCGCTGACATCTGCCATTACAAGTAACAAACTCAATAACAGGCTTTTTACAAATCTCATATTAAGTTTAATGAATCCTCAATTCTGCTATCAACTAAGCCAGAATAAACTGAACACTAAATGAAACAAATGAATAAGTAGCAGATAATTTTAAGGTAATGAGTAGGGAGCGGATTTTTACGTGCTAAAAAATTTAAATATATTTATTTTTTATGTGCTAAAAAGTACGAAAATATTTGCTAAAAACAAAAAAATATTTGTTTTAAATATGACAAAAATACCTTACTTAGCTTGGAAAAAAAAATGTTACTAGGTACTCACCAACCACACTTAAGTGCTAGTAGTTGACCGAGAATTGCAGTGAACAACAAAGGTCATCTCCAAATTCTCCATCACAAATGCATGCCGATTATCTCTGAACAACGACTTATATTGTGAAAACGATCTTTCCGCATCACAGGACGTCAGACATGCATATTTAAAGAGAGGAATGTCACAAACACATACACAGTCAATTTTACCTACAGGCACATCCTCCAATACTTGAGCAACTTTACACATTTTTTTATATCCACTGTTTTTCCCAAACACATTCTGGAATTTGTCCCTTAGTAATTGTGCTTCTGAACCTGGTAGTGAGTCTAGTTTAATTTCCATGGCACACACCTCCCTGTTTCAGACAACAGGTTTTTGGATGTTTCGAATTTTTTTTATGGTGTCACACAAAAAGCTTAGATTTGCTAATAGGAAAGCCATATCGTTTTTTAAATAATCATCTTTCAGTATATCTTGAAGGATATCGATTGATGAAGCCCGATAACAGGGAATCACAACAAGACATAGGTCTACTTACTTCATGGACATGAGCGAGAGGCGAGAGATTTGTTTAAATTAAATAATGTTCATATCCGAGCTCTTATCTGTTGTGTTTCAAAAAGTGTGGAATGAAATCATCTTCAGCAACAATAAACATTCCTAATTATGTGTTGCAAGATCTCTCCTCCTTGTCCATGTTAATTTATTCACTAATAATAACACTGATATGCTGCCTAGCAGTTCTCAGAACTTGAGGCGATACTATTACGAAAATGGATCACGGATACACCACACAGCGCTTAGAAACTCGAAGCAACCAAGAATTCTTAAAAAGATAACGTACTTCTGAGTGTCATAATTGATTTAGTTTTAAAATGTTTAAAAGTTCTTGTAAAAAAATTATTTAAGTAAAAAAACTCAAGATTTATGTGTTTATAATAGATTTCCTGAAAATATGTATTTACATAATTTTTTTTGTGACAATATGTGTTTTTATGTGAAATAAAATTCGGGTTTTAAACTTGAAACATCATGTTCGGAATTTTTAACTTTGTTAATTCTGTTTTATCACACGCAAAAATAATATTTAATTACATAGAAATCCGCTCCTTAGTAATGAGTGTCAGCGGAAATTTGTAGGCAAAGGAAAATTTAAAGAAAAATTAAATTTAGGAAAAATATATATTAACAAACAGTCTCATAAATTGTCAGATCCAACGCGTAGTCCTCGACATGGCAGTTTTCGGATCCTCTTGAACTCGTGTTCGTAATGAAGCCAATCTCTTCCAGCATCACGTCGGTTGAAGTACACCACAACCGAAAACCCCATCGTCAGGCAGTAGTGCAAAGTTCCAAATCCCTGGATCAGGCCGCGCCTGCCCATACCAAGTCACTATGCCAGGTCGTAATGTAGGGGAGACTGTTGTACCTTTGAACATTTTTCACATTTTATTTTTTTTTAATTTTGGGAAATGACATTTTTTAAAGCTTTTATTGATTTTGTGAAAGCTTTTGATAAAATCCGAAGAGACCTTTTATTCGACATATTACAAGAAAAAAATATTCCAAATTTGCTATTGCAAAATATAATAGAAATCTACACAGACAGCAAAATAAGTGTCAAAATAAATAACTGTATATCCGAAAGAAAATTAGTTAATAATGGAGTTCGACAAGGTTGTCCACTATCACCAACTTTATTTAATATTTATATAAATGAAATTATTTTAAAATGGAACCAAATCTACACATCAGGAATCAAAATAACCAGTGCTCTAACATTAAATACCTTACTCTATGCCGATGATCAAGTCATAATTTCCAATTCAGAGGATAATTTACAAAGAGGATTGTATACATTAAATAAAATATTAAAAGATTTTGGGATGGAAATTTCAGCACAAAAATCAAAAGTAATGGCATTTTTAGGACAAGACCCAGTCAGAAGTAAGATAATACACAATAACCAATGCCTGGAACAAGTGCAAAATTTCAATTATCTGGGTTGTGAAATATCTTATCAAAATGAAAAAGATGTGAACAAGAAAATTACCAAATTTACACAAATTCTAGGAATAATAAACAATATATTAAAAGCTAAATTAGTACAAAAATCTACAAGAATAAAAATATATAATACACTAGCATTACCCCCTTTTATACGGAAGCGAGATTTGGACATTAAAGAAAAAGACATGAACAGAATCAAAGCAACGGAAATGAAATTTTTCAGGACAGCAGGATATACTCTTTTAGACCGAAAAAGGAATGAAGAAATTTTAGAACAATTAGAAGTAGAGTCAGTAGAAGAAAAAAATCAGCAGATACAAATTCAATTGGCTAGATCATGTAAGAAGAATGGAAAATTCAAGAACCCCAAAAATTATGATGCAATATAAACCTAGAGGACATCGTCGACCAGGAAGGCCTTTTAAGAAGACTGCTAGATGGGGCCGAAACAGGTCTACAGAGGCCTAATTCGTGAAGGATGATGATGATGATGATGATATTTTTAAATTAAAAAAATGCTTTAAATAATTATTGAAGATTCTTTCACAGCTTTCTGTATGTATTTTCCTGTTCTACACATCTATTAAGGCTGGAAAAAATAAAATGTAATATGTTCAAAGGTACAACAGGTTCACGTACCTTAGAACATACCCTCTTGTAAGTTGAAACACATGGAATATAGGTGGGAATACAGTTGTAAGAACTGACAATCAAATGTAAAATGTATTTGCCATCATAAACCACAGCAGGCTTCTCTGATTTAGATTATATTTCCTGGAGGAGCAAGAATTGCTTCAACAGCTTTCTTCAAGGCATCCGGATCAATTGGGAGCCTCTTAACTCCAGACTTACTTCGTGACATGATCTTAAAATAAAAGAAAGACAAAAACCGATAGTATCGTGCACCTTGGAAGATTCCATAGTACAAGATGTTCTATGTTCAAAGGTACAAGAGGGTGCACGTTTAAACAAATATGGCTCCCAAAACTAGAGATTCGAATAAATCATGGAAATTAAAATATGTTATTACTCACCAGATGATAGGGAACACACCGTACTTGAATGATATTAACAAATGCAATCTGGTTTTGTGTTAGAAAACATATATCAATGAACGAAATGTTTACTTTTGGTACTAAAAAAGATTTTGTTCACAGAACTCACACTTTGCAATAAATCAAACCGAAACTACGATCAGAGCTACTTAGCAGCTTTCTCTACAATTTACTTCAGTTTGAGTCCTCTAGGTAGTAACAAAAAATTAAAAACAAAACATGTTCAAAGGTACACTATGCTAAAGGTACAACAGTCTTCCCTATGTCAGCGGACAACTCCGCTGCAATGATGTCCCTCAAGCTAAGTTCCAACTTTCACGTTCGGGTGCCGGTCAGTTACTCTCTCTGGCTGACTTACTCCGGCTACTTCCCATAGCTGATCACCAACATGCTCCTTCAAGCCCCGATGAGTCACTGCCCCTTGTCACTCCCCATCCTGTCCAGCAGAGAAGACGATCGTAACCGACAAATTTTAAAAGCATTCAGAACCAATGAGAAGCAAGATTAGAATAAGCACCAATGAAAAAATAGTTATTAAAGTAATAAACTGGCTCTTTATATAAGCAAGAAGTTCAACAGAAAATGGCGGATAAGAAAATGCCATCTGTTGAAAAAAAATAAAAACTAAAACAAGGAAGTGAAGGGAATATGGGAAAGGAGAAAAAAATCAATAGACAAACAGGGTGCCGAAAAATAAACGGCACACTATTACTATTATTATTAGATGTCACTATCTCTACTCCTTCTTTATTACCATTTCTTTTATCTCCATACACTCAATCTTCGTTTCCTTTCTCTATCTACTACTACTACTACTACTACTACGTCGTAATTTGTGCATTGCATCCATATCTAATATGTATTTTTTTATATATATTGAAATATTTTACCTTTTGGGATGCGAGGAGACTTGAACCTACGAAGTTGGGTTTATAGGATTTAGTAATTTAATAACAACACGCCTTAGTCAACTGAGCTAAACAGACATGATGATTAATTACGTTTTAATATTTCTCTTAAGTTTACAGAAGTAAAATGTGAAATTATTTTAATCACATTAGTCCCGTGAACACTTCTAAATAATCCCTGAAAATTCAAAAAGATGAAAATACACGTTTAAAATGAAAAAATATATATATTAAAATTATATAACTAATTATAATTTGTTATTTATCCGTCGTCTTGGATACCATTCTTCACAATTCATGGCCTCCTATACCATGACCTACCTAGTACACGTATTGATTCTAAAATCCATGCCATGGTATCTGATTATATGAGGACTTATTTTCAACATACTTGGGATGTACTATAAGCAGTAACATGAGCTACAGCTAGGAAGTCAAAAGAGGATAGCAATGGAAAAGGAGGCTTTTAATAGAAAAAAAGAGCATCTTCTGCGGACCTCTGGAAAAAGAACTCAGGAAGAGACTAATGAAATGCTTTGTGTGGAGTGTGGCACTGTATGTGAATGAAACGTGGACATTACGACGAAATGAAGAGAAACGAATGGAAGCATTTGAAATGTGGGTATGGAGAAGAATAGAGCATGTGAAGTGGACAGACAGAATAAGAAATGAAGTTCTGTTGGAAAGAGTGGGTGAAGAAAGAATGATGCTGAAACTAATCAGATAGAGAAAAAGGAATTGGTTGGGTCACTGGCTGAGAAGAAACTGTCTACTGAAGGATGCACTGGAAGGAATGGGAGAAGAGTTTTGTCTAAAAGAAGATATCAGATGATAGACGAATTAAGATCATGTACAGAGACTAAGTATATATTTTTAATACTCTTTAATTTTTATTTCATTTCAATTTAATTTATAGTTTATTTAGGTTTATTTAATTTTTACTTAAATGACATTAGTATGTCTTACAAGTTACGAAATGAAACTCTGTGGATGAAAAGCTTAATTACTTCACATGATTTTGGCATTTCTAAAGCATAAAGACAGCTTTCTGTTCCTAATTGAGGACCGTTTTTGCAAAACTTGCTAACTGAAAAAACTAAATTTTACAGGAGAGACAAAACACTATAGTAAGCAAGTTTTGTTGTATCTCTCACTTATAGCAGAAAGCAAGTTTTGAAAAAACGATCACACTTTGACACACTACAATGAAGAGAAATAACCCAATTTTACTAAGACGCTTTGAACATCATGTAGAGGCCCGCCTTATGTTAACGAATCCATCAAAATCTCAATTTTGCAAATTTTGCTGTTAGCAAGTTTTGCAAAAACGGTCCTCAATTAAACCTATATACTGGTACCACCTAATGTGAAGCAAAAGAAGGATATAGAAAGTGATCTTGAAGGTTGATTCTACTCATTACACTGAATATAAACGTACCAATATTCTATTAACAACCATATTTTTATTCTTACAAATGTAACACATCACATGTATTCAAGTACATAATATTACATGAAAAGTTATCCTTTTTCGAAGTACATCTTGCCCTCTACTAAGCCCTTGGAAGATAGCACAGCCTCCTGCAAACTCTAACAAAATACACAAAGAAAAGCAGTAACTTCGTATAAACAATGGAAACTACAATGTTATCCTCCTGGATTATTTCATACTATCGACGTGTGAACGTGACGTGTTATTACTAGGGGACAGATGTTGTTGAAAAGTCATCATCTTATTTTTCACATTAAGAACGATGCTTATTAATATAGAAATCCTTTCTATGTTAATATCAACGTAAAAAATTAATTTCTTATATTGCATTTTTGACGTTTTTGAACTAGTAGGTTATTTTTATATTTTTTTGGAATTTTTGGTGGTCATTTTTAACACTTTAAAGAACTTTTAGATCATTTGGAATGCATTTTACTGTCTTCTTTACAGATAGGCCTGTTAAATCTTTTTCTAAGCAAATAGATTAGTAGTAATTACCTACTGAATAAGTGAATAACAGTAAAGTTTGAGTTTTATAGTTTGGAACAAATTCTAAAGTCCATCCCTCATTCCACTGAAGGCTTCACTTCACACAACGGAAGTAATATAAAATGCTTGACAGCAGCTTAGTTTAAGTGAGGACTTTGACAGCTACTGTTCTTTTGTCTTTACGAGGGTGTCTTTAGAATTTATGTTTGGAAGGGGGGAAAACTTTCACAGTTTCCTGGAGAATAGGATGTTGTGTCCCCAATATGGTTCAGAAGGGATGTACTACAGTAGACAGTATTTTTAACACAAAGATTGCAAGAATGTACGCTGTGCCCACAATTTGCTTTGTCATTCACACTCTCTCATTTGGAAGATCTAGTATAGTCCGACCATCGGATCTGTGCCCCCGTAAGATATGCGAACTGAACCTTAATTCCTTTTCAGCCTCGGCAATTCATTTCTCTCCCTGTATTCCTATTTCTCTCTTTTCTATCTCTCTCTCTTTCTCCCCCACTACTCACAATTTTGAGCCTTCTTGCGGGACAGTTTACTTGCACTTGCAGTCCAGTGTTGTCAACTCAACATGAACACTGTAGCACGGAGTGGTGAAAGAAATATTATTAAGCAAGTAATGGCATTTTGCATAAGTCAATCAGCATCATTAGACCTACTTAAATTAAATTATGAATAAGTAATAATTGAGTACCTCAGTGGAAAAACGGCAGATCCCAACTGAAAGCAATTGTGAGATAATTGCAGTTAAAGTTTATTTTAAATTACTACTGATGTATAGGACATACATATAACAAACCTGGTTTAGAGGAAAGAAGACAAATGTACAAATACGACTGCAAATCGGTAGTGCCATAGATATAAACATAGTGTATCAGTATTTATTCAAAATTGAAGATAGCATTACAGGCATATATATGACTACTCAAACTCTGCCTCATCATCAATAAATTCGATGTTTTCACCCGTACTTGTGTTATTTACAGTCTTAAAATTTCTGTAAACAGGAGGAATCAGTGGTAAGAGTTTCATTAGGTCATTATACTTCGACAGCAGTGGCCACTTGGGTACCCGAGGTTGAAAGTGATCACTGTGCTTGCTTGTCGACATCTTCTTTTTGTGTTTACTTTTATCCACTCATCTTGATTGCCATACATGTAACTGAGTCCAATAATCTCAGGCTCATCTTTACAAAGTGACGTTCATACAAATTAAACATTTCCTGAATAGAGTGGACACTTGAAATGTACGCCTTATTTGGGGTTCTTGACCTGCTGTAATGTGATTGGTACTTTGGAAATGACCCTATGTGTTTCCAGGTCTCTTCTTTGTCCTCATCTTTGATTTTGTGTGGCCGACTTGTATGCCTAACTCGCTGATCTTGCGAAGGTGTGAGACATGCCGTCTTTGGAGACGTTGGTGTCGTATTAATGTTTCACGTAGAACGGGGAAACCGCGTAAAACTCACACAGGAAACACGTACCATCATAATAATAATAATAATAATAATAATAATAATAATAATAATAATAATAATAATAATAATAATAGGCGTACCTCGTATTGTTCACAGTCTCCATACTGTCACACAAAATATTGATAACAGGGCTTCCTGGCACACAGAAACTCGCTGATTGTTAATAGGATCACAGTACCCGTAAGTCCAGTTTCTTTGCGAATAGTGTGGATTCACTCTGTATTTTTTATAAGCCTTCCACTTCGTACATTTTTCAATAAGGTCAAAAAGGTAGGTGTTCTGTATCTTGTAGTACCCCATATCATAAAACTCCATAAAGAGCGTGTCTTTTTGTTCGGTGGTAAAGCTACTGTACTGACATACCGACTCGGGCACTTGTGTGATGCATTTATATATTACTCCTTTCAATTTCTACATATTTTTCGTTTATTCTTCATCTTCATTCGTGATTGTTTCACAGGTTTCACAGAAGCAACTTAGCACTCCACTCGTTACGGACGCCATTCTGAAACTGGTTGGGATATGCCGATCTTCCACTAGGCTAGAGCGCTGCAAGCAGTTTTGCAGAAGCAAAGAATACAGATTACAGCCAAACGACATGTCACAACACAGCAAATCGTTTCTCAACAGGTTACTACATCATAGCAATGTACAATTTTTATGAAATATGCATTTTGACGGCGGGTTGGGATCTGCCGTTTTTCCACTGAGGTACTCAATTAACCTTACATTATTATAAGCAATATTCAAGGGACATGACACTGTTTGACGGAAGTTTGGCAACATCCCTATTCGGCAAGTTTCGTGGCCTGCTGTTTGACGTAGTGGGAGAGAAACGGGTGGAATGGGGTGAGTAGAGGCGTTAACTTTTCCAAGAACGACGACAGCGCTGAAGGGGCATAGATCTGATGGTCCAACAATAACAAAAGTGAAGAGTGGAAAGAGGAGGAGACGGAGAATGAAGGAACTGACAATGACCACCTCTGATTGAAACACACTGTAAGCCTTCATTAAAATCTGTAGTTTTCCCTTAAAATCTTCATTTTGTTGCCTTTATCTTAGTCAAATTCCAGAAAGTTGCCTCTCTTCGAGATCTGCAGGGCAGTCATTGCAACAAGGTAACTAATTTCCAAGACGTTGTGTTGCGAGTACTTTGAATAATATTTAAATATCAGTTTCTTTTAATTTCATGTCATTTTCACATTATTTTACAGGCATTTTA
This sequence comes from Periplaneta americana, assembly GCA_025594305.2. Taxonomy (NCBI): domain Eukaryota; kingdom Metazoa; phylum Arthropoda; class Insecta; order Blattodea; family Blattidae; genus Periplaneta; species Periplaneta americana. The sequence continues at coordinate 8,294,600 of JAJSOF020000001.1, forward strand.
TTGACCATTTTAAGTAGATTTTTAGGTCATCAACATCTGCTCCCTAGTCATTACATTGTAACACAGCAGTATTATGATCACTGCATCATGAGACTTGTGGTGTACAGTATTTTAACTTTGAACGTTTTTGACATTTGAAGGGTGGGTAGTTCATTAGTTGAGAGTTGGACTAGGGGCAGGACATTCTGTTGAGTATTACTTGGTTCAGTTTAGCTCATATTTTCAGTGTGGAGAGTTGTTTTATTTTTTGAAGCCTATATGGAATTTTTCTATCGTAGTGTGTGAAAGCATGTGTAGTTTCTGGAGCAAAGTATAAGATATAGATATGCAAGCGATCTAAGAAATGTAATTATTATCTCTACGGATTTATTTGTGGAAAGAGGGCAGCTATTACGGAAAATAAGTAAATAGTTTTATTGTTGTAAGTTTTCTATTCAACAGAATATTGCATTGATTTAAATATTATGACAGTCTGTGATTTTGAATTTTGTTGTGGGTAAGCAATATTTTTTGTGTGAGATCGTGCGTATTTGCTTGGTTTCCGCACAAAACCAATCCGCAGAAAGTCTAAAATTCCACATTCAGTATTCCCAACCTAACACACATAACAATTTCCCTCTTCTTACCGCTTAAGGGACATATCGATTTTACTGCTTTAGGCTTTTAACATATTATTTTTAGAGACGTTCAATATAGTAATAATTATAAATTGGAAACTTACCACTGCAATTTCACCTAAATTGCACTGTTAATTATTGTTTTTAAATATTTGCAAAAATTAAGTAAACTCTACAACTCCACTAAAGTTACTCCATTCGTGATGCAAGTAACATTGAGGAAGCCGTTAAAAATATCAACAAGATTCCAGACTCATCATAGACTGGGAAAAAAAAAGACAGACGTATATCACGGCCTGCTGGAGTATAGTAAACACAGAAAACATTTTAAAGCAACAATGTTGAAGATAGATATTTTTGTTTTCCAAATTAGCAGTCATTGAACAGAAACCAAGATGGAGATTTCATTGCAGCTAATTGAACAGAAACCAAGAGAAATTCAGCATTCCTTTCAGGTATGTAATAAACGATCTTCAGCACAAAAATAATTTTGTTTTCCAAATTTGCCGATACAGAAACCAAGATGGAGATTTCATTGCAGCTAATTAGAAATTCCTCTTTCAGGTATGTTTCTTTCAAAATAATTCTCGGAAATTAAAAAAGCTCAACTATGTTTTGCTTTTTCAAACTTTTCCTCGATCATGAAAACTTCAACATACCGCTCTTGTAAAGCATATTACTATTTTTACACGTAAAGTTCCACACCGGCGTTCCACACACATACACTGCACTTTCAGTGTCTGATTTTTGACATGCCTGGTATATATGATGACGACAATGATATCTGTGAAAATAACATCCCGTGGCTCCCCATATCAAAGGCAACAATGATCAAAGCCATCATACAGTTTATTTATAGACTAGATATGATGTAGCTGAATCTGCCATACCACAGGGAGTTCACATATAGGAACTGTTGGAATATAACACAAAAGCAAGAGTTTCTGTATCAGATTCATTAAATTATGGTTATTCTAAAATATATGCTCTCTTATAATGTTAAACCTGCAGGCCGAACATGGCAATAAAACCATTACTCTCTTGCTCTTCAATATTTTTCACACACATTACATGTATATAAAACTTATTTTTTAAGTTTACTATATCCCTTTTCATGCGACATAGTTCTTTTAGCCATCGAGAACAACGCAAGCCATTTCACACTTAAGCAACGTTGCCTGCTTGTAATGTTAAGACTCAGTCTCTGTTAGTTATGGTGAGTTAAATATTACACGTGCCCAGACAAAATATTTTAGCCACAAAGAAGATGAGAGAGATGTATGAACTAGATGTGTATGAAGATGTGAATTATTTCCAAGGATACTTTCTGTTTATATCAGTTTATTTGTTACTGTAAACTAATGTGACCAGATACTTCATTTTGAACAGGACTATCCTGTCTTTAGACCTTGCGTCTCAATGTCCCAACAATTCTTGTTAGGAGATCTGTTAGTTCCAATTTGTTGGAAAATGCAAAAAAGAATCTTGCTGAATAAAGTCCCAAAATACATTAGTGTCCAAAAGTTAAGCATAATTCGTAAAACAGAGAAATGAAAGGGAAAACGGTGAGCAATCACTATAAAACTTTATCACAGTGTGTGCCGCATCGTACTTGTGCTCTGTGCATAGGGAGGGGGTACCTCAACCTCCGCCAACCCTCCGAATAAACACGTGTTTCGAAGGTAAGCAAACAGACCCAGTGCGACTCATTCATTCTTGTTCTCTCATTGTGAACAGAGGGTAGTTTCTTATCACAGTGTATACAGGACAGCACCAACATGCCACAGAGACGCCAACTGGACCCTGGTTTGAAGGGTAGAATAATCGGACGTCTGGGAGCAGGTTAGACACAGATCGAAGTCTCTCGAGCCCTGAGTGTGGCACAAAGTGTCATTTCCAGGCTTTGGCGACGGTTCGAAGACACAGGAGATGTTCGTCGTATGCCTGTACAAGGTTGCCCATGGGTCACAACGCCGCAAGAGGACCGATATTTGACCTTAACAGCACGACATAATCAGACGATGCCTGCAAGACAACTGTCTTCGGAGCTTGCAGCCACCTCAGGCGTTCGAGTTTCCAGGCAAACTGTATACCGGAGGCTCAGAGCAGGCGGTCTGTGCCAGACGACCAGCAGTGTGTGTCCAGCTCACTCGAGTACACATAAGGAACCGTTTACAGTGGAGTCGGCAACATCAACATTGGACCTTGGATGAATGGAGGAACGTGCTGTTTACAGACAAGTCCAGATTTAGTTTGACCAATGATTCCCATCGCACAATAATCTGGAGGAACGTGGAACCAGGTTTCATCCCACAAAAATCGTGGAAAAACGCCCATTTTGTGGTGGTGGCGTACTCGTGCAGGCAGGCATAATGTTCAATACACGTACAGATCTGCACTTCTTCGCAGCTGGTGCTGTGAATGCCCAGAGGCACAGAGACGAGGTATTGGAACGACATGTGCAACTTTTCAGAGGTGCAGTTGGTCCACACTTCATCTTTATGGATTTCAATGCACGTCCCCATACAGCCAACCTGGTTGACGAGTATCATGAGGGGGAAGATATCCAGCGCATGGACTGGCCAGCGATGTCCCCGGATCTGAACTCTATAGAGCATGCCTGGGATGCATTAGGAAGACGAGTTGCAGCCCACCAACCTCCATCGAGGACGCTTTCAACCCTCCGCAATGCTCTTCGTCAGGAATGGAAACAGCTGTCTGCAGAGCTCTTGAACCACCTGATAGAGGGCATGCCACGGCACTGCGATGCCTGTATAGCCATAAGAAATAACCATACCCCATATTAACCGCTCAGCACCATCATTTTTGTGGAAGTGAGAGTCAGATTTTGTACCGTAATTGTGTAAAATGGTCCCTATGCGACAATAAAAAAAAAAATGCTGATATATGTTACTCTGTTACATACCAGATCCTGTGTGATTAATTTCTACAAGTTTGGTGCCATTCTGATAGGTTGGGAACAAAATATTGAATTATGCTTAACTTTTGGACACTAGTGTAGAATGATGTTGAAATGTGTATACATATCATTACAAATGTTGTTGGCGATTCCAACATTGATGACAAAACCATGTTCAATCAATCTGTGAAGCAATTTGCTAGTGCATACAGTCACCCAATGGAACAGAGAGGAAAAAGGAGGGAACAACTGGATAATACCCACGGCAAGCAATGTCGATAGTCGACGTTACTCGCTGGCCACTAGTCACCGGGCCGTACCAAGCCGTGTTAAACAAAAGAGAATCGAAATGGTGGTAGTAAAATTCGCGACTATATTCTTAAATAAATCACTCTGTTAGTCAAGTGCAAGATTTATGCAGTACAACAGCGGTGTTTTGAATGCACTAAAATAAAATGCATATGCAGTAAGATCTTAAAGTAGGTGGAAAGGAAAAAGGTAAAGAGGAAAAAGGTGTGGTTCACGGAATATCATTTAAATAAAGCATTAAGTACATAATTATGACCGCATTGCAGTTTTATTTGTGGCCTAGTCAAAATACCTAGCCTATTACGAAAAAAAAAACTTTTAGGGGCCATGAAATTATTCACCACTTTAATTATATTACCGTCTATCAATATTACGAAACAAAAACTGTCATAAAGGCCATGACCGACTAGAAACATCCATACCGAAGAGATAAATCCATTTGGCCGTGATGAAACAAAAGAAAATGCAAGAGAGATTTTAGTTCGAGATAAAATGGACACACAATTTTGATGACCATACTGTTAGTAACTGGAGATCGCTTGTAAGATCTGTCTTAATCTTCTATGTAGAAATGTCGTCCAAGCAAATTGGAAAATCATTGCAATAGGTGAGAGTAACAGTGGTGCTATCTCTCAGTAATGTTCAGAACGAAGGAGGTAGAGAGAAAAACAATTTTCTCCTTCTGATGACACCACAGACCAAAACCATGTTCTTATGCTGGCAACATTGTGTAGGTAGTTAAATTTGGTGGTAAACGTAACGGCACGGTTCAAAGCTACCGTGGTAATTCTCCAGTATAGCGGAAAGGAGTCCATATGTAATGGATAGAAATGGTGGAGCATTTCTCTTTTCAACAATTTTAGTGCCACTCAGAGACATTGCTAATTGTTAATCAAATACATTTTCCATGTATTTATTTTTTTTATTGAAACTTCTTATGGAAGTTCATTCACCAGAAAAACATGTCCAATAGAAGTGTTATGAGCACGCTGTAGTGTTCACGAGTAATGTCATTTCGTTCTTTTTTTGTAATTTTGTTTTAGATATGATAAAATCTTAAACAGTTCATGTCAACATTATGTTTTAATTTCTATTTGTGGTACAGCTAGGAGAGGGAGTTTTTTTTTTTTTTTTTGCAAAGCTGTAGTACAGTACTAGTAGTCCTGTTTTGAGCTTCAGAAATTCTGGCCACAATATGTAAACTGAACATTCACTCATTCAGTTTAATAAATAACTCATTTTCTTTGTGGAATTATATGAAAATACTCAGCTAATAAGATGAAGACCATTATTAATTGAGTCTGGCTACAGTGCATAAGCATAAAACAATATTAAAGGACTAATGGAGCCCCATATCTGTCCTGAGAACTGAGCCCAGGTATGCTGGATTACAGTTCTAAACACTATATTAATACAACAGAAATTTCTATCTCTTATCCGATTCATGTCAGTCCTTACAAAATCACTTTTCTGAGCAGTGGTTAACAGTTAACAGACATATTTGTGTGTAGATAAACGACCGTTTCATGCACGACAGAGGAACAGCACTATCAAACAGCGTTTCTGAACTCTCTATTTGATGTAAAGGTACGATCGCATGTTGCTACTTTTGCAGCGCTGCAGTACAAAAAACTGCACAACTCTCATACTGCGACGTGTGAACAACGGTGCAACCTGAAAAGTAACGGCTGCTGAACCTGCTGCCCGCTACTTTTTCATGCTGCGCGCAGCTTAGAAGTAGCAACATGTGAACAGGGTTCTCAGGGTTGCAGCCGCAGCATTTTTGATATCAGTTTTGTTGAAACTTTTGCTGCGGTTGCGACCAGTGTTACCACCAAAATGTGTCAATGTTACTTTTATTGTTTGGATATATTTTAATGTTACATGTGATGAAAATAAATTATTTGTAACAGTTATTAAATGCACAACACAGTCTGAGTATACTTGCTGACGATATAATTCATTTTTTTTATTTTCCGTAGCATAGTTTCAAACAGGAGAGTTGCCAACATTGATTACGTGAATATGCTGTTGGTTATCATTTAAGTATATAGGCGTTTTTAATAGCTTCATAGTAAAAATAATGCCAATTTCTGAATACTAGTTAGGACAGAAAAGCAAATAATAGATAAATAAGCTATCGCATGAGTTTCATAATAATGCAAACATAACCACAAAATGTATATTGAGAAGTCAACACGGAGATGGAAACCTGCAGCATGACTGCGGCTGCAAAAGTAGCGCCTTGTGTGTGAACAGACTCGCAACCTCCAGTTGCAACTTTTGCTGCACTCGGGTTGCGCAGCACGAAAAGTAGCGTGCAGCGCACTACTTTTGGCTTACGTGTGAACATGACACGCAACTTTTGCAGTTGCAGTACAAAAGTTGCACAGCAAAAGTAGCGACGTGTGACCGTACCTTAAGATTCATCTCATGTAAAATAAATTTACAATCTAGAAATAGTTGTGCCGTGTTAATAACAAGTTTTCTTGGCATGTCATAAGGCCTAAGAAGTGTAGCTGGACTTACTCCACTGCTGGTCAGATTTAAAGTAGACCCTAACTATGTCAAAATATTAACTGTAATCTGTTACAATGCAGGTTTATTTTTTCTGAAATAAATTAAATACAAAGTCTCAGTTTTGGATATGTAATGCGTTGTTATGTCCCTTTCTGGATTCAAGAAGAAACTGAAAAATGTGTTCTAGTCTCATGATCAACCCTTCAACTTTAATAATATTAGTATACTATTACAGTATAATGCCTTTTCACTGGTATGTGTATTCTGATGAAATATGACTAAATTAAATAAAATAATTAAACTTTTAACCCGTATATAAAGATTATTGCCAGACCAATGTCAAATTAAGTACACACGTATGTAGCAGAATTTAATATACACGCTAACAAATAAAGCAAACTACCGAATTCCATTATGCATTTGCGTTTCCAGTCCCTGGCACCAAGTTGCTTAATGAATGTCCAACACAGTTTGAGGAACTCATCTAGTGTGTCATTGGGTAAACTTAATAACGATCTTTCAAATGAAGACTGACGAGGCCCAGAATGGGAGCTCCAGTAGCATCATGTGGCACATCACCTGATGAAGCAGCTATGTCAATATGGGAGTAGTTCAAAGGTATCTTGGATTCTGATCCGTGCTGTAACAGAAACAGAAATTAATTTCATTTACTTTTTCTTTGTGTATACTACAGAGTGATTTATATAGAACTGACACATTTCTTTCTTTAATTATTCCGTTGGAAATTCATTCAATGACCCAATCTTAGCACCAAATTAATCAGAATATTCTGGAGTTTCGATTCCTTGTCACTAAATGCGCAGATGTTTATGTTTTATTCCTATTGTTGGCAGCTGTTTTCGACATTTTGTGTCAACGTGAAAATGCAGTACACATTAAATCAACGACTCTTCCTTGTGAAGCAATACTGGATTACGAATTCAATTACAGCTACTCAAAGGGCATACCAGAGAATTATATAAAGAATTTGGTGTTCGCAATCCTCCCAAAAGAAACACAATACTGGGACTGGTAAACAAATTGGAAACAACTGGATCTCTAGTGAGTGAAAAGGGCAAGCATCATTCATCTACGCTTGAAAAGGGCAAGCATCCATCGGTTGTTGTTGACGTAAGAGCACGACTGGAGCAGTCACCCAAAAAATCATTAAGACGTTTGTCGCAGGAGACAGGGTACACCTACTCAATGTGTCAGAGAGCCTAAAGCCATATAGGGTTACGGTTGTTCATCAGCTACAGGAACCAGATAAGGATAAAAGATTGAATTATTGTCGTTGGTTTCAGACGTTCATTGTGCAAAATCCTGCCATATTGTCCATCACATGGTTCACAGATGAAGCATGGTTCCATTTATCCGGTTATGTGACGACCGAATAATTTCCAGGAACCTGTGGCCACCGAGAGCTCCGGATTTGACAACGCCGGACAACATTTGCTATAGAGGTAAATAATCTCCCAAAATTCCTCTACATTTTAGGTATAATAAGTTGTCGCTAGCACAATTCGTTTTGAAACAATTAATGAAAGAAATGTGTCAGTTCTATATAAATCACTCTGTATTTTATGCATACAGAAGAATACTGATAAAAGATCATATGCATTCTCTTACCTTATCGAGTCCAGAAACCAGAATCAGGAATCCAGCTGGACCTTGATGCCCACGAGGTGTTCGAGAAGATGGGAGATTGTTAGCTTGGTATATGTCATCAAACATTCCCTTTCCTTAAAACCAGAAATATCATTAATATTAACCGAAATATCAAAACAATTTATTTATTTATTTATTTATTGTCAGGTTTTGCAATGTTCTAAGAAATCTTCCTGCACCCATTTTCAGGATTCTTCTCTATTCTCCCATGCCCAATATTTCAATTCCCCTTCTCTCATTGTTCTAATTATTCCCCGTTTTGGTCTTCCCTCTTCTTGTTTTCCATTAGACTCCGTTCATACACTTTTTTCAGCAATCTGCCTCTTGCCATCCTCTTCATAAGACCAAATCATTTTGTTTTGTTTTGATAAGTTCTACAAGAGATCCTTGTACTTTCACTTCTTCTCTTATAACATTACAGCAGACTAGGGCATGCATTTTCCGGGCTGAGAGGCCATGGTCTACTCTATATATTATTTTAATGTACTGAAGTACATATGATATTTCCATGCAGATATTCTGCGTCATCATACGATGAAAGAGTAATGGAACAGAGAAAAATTCTCTCCGGTGCCGGGATTTGAACCCGGGTTTTCAGCTCTACGTGCTGATGCTTTATCCACTAAGCCACACCGGATACCACCCCGGCGTCGGACAGAATCGTCTCAGTTTAAGTTCCAACTCTTGGGTTCCCTCTAGTGGCCGCCCTCTGCACTACGTCATAGATGTCTATGAACGTAGGACTAAAGTCCACACATGTGCTGAGGTGCACTCATTATGAGTAACTAGTTGGCCGGGATCTGACGGAATACGCGCCATCTTAAATCAAGAAGTGATTTACGCATATCATATATATTATTTTAATGTACCGAAGTACATATGATATTTCCATGCAAATATTCTGCGTCATCATACAATGAAAGAGTAATGGAACGGAGAAAAATTCCGTCCAGCGCCTCCAGCACATGTGTGGACTTCAGTCCTACGTTCATAGACATCTATGACGTAGTGCAGAGGGCATCCACTAGAGGGAACCCAAGAGTTGGAACTTAAACTGAGACGATTCTGTTAGACACTGGGGTGGGTATCCGGTGTGGCTTAGTGGATAAAGCATCAGCACGTAGAGCTGAAAACCCGGGTTCAAATCCCGGCGCCGGAGGGAATTTTTCTCCGTTCCATTACTCTTTCATCGCATGGTCTACTGGTAGTGTTGCTACCAGATGTTTCATCTACTTTAGTAGCGAGGTAAATGTAGGCACATATGCCCCTGGTACGTTGAGATCACTTTGCCCACATCTGCCACAGCAGTAGATGAAACATCTGGTAGCAACACCACCAGTACATCATGGCCTCTCAGCCCGGAAAATCCTTCCATTGATGTCGGTCGTGAAAGCCTACATGCTATGAGTGCCGGATTACTGAGAATGATTAAAATGTCATTCAATGTAATGTTATAAGCTGCGCCAACCACTCCACTAGAATGCTCCACATATGACCAGTGTATGTACATTATAAGGTTATCTCGAAAGTAAGTTCCCATTTTGAAACAGTTGTATTTTCTGTACATATCAGCAGTTCGGTTTCATATAGGTACCATTACTGTTTAGAATGCAATACACAATATGCATATGCATTGAGAAGATATCGAATGTTACATGGATTGAGAAATGGACAGATGAGGCACATTTCGAATTGAATGGAAGTGTTAACACTCATAATTGCAGGAAATGGGCAGAAGATAATCCGAAGACAATTTTACAGCAAGGATTACATGATATCGAGGTTACTGTCTGGTGTGGTTTTACATCACATTTCATAATAGGACCGTATTTATATGGAGAAATTGAAAATAGACAAAAAAAAACAGTGACGGTAACTGGGCAGCGACATTCAAATATCTTGGAGAACAGTAACAAATATAAATGACACTGGAGGAAATTAAACGCAAAATATATATGGGAAATGCCTATTATTATTCGGTTGAAAAGCTTTTATCATCCAGTCCACTCTCAAAAAATCTGAAAGTTAGAATTTATATCACCAGTTGTTCTTTATGGTTATGAAACTTGGACTCTCACTTTGAGAGAGGAACAGAGGTTAAGGGTGTTTGAGAATAAGATGCTTAGAAAAATTTTTAGGGCTAAGAGGGATGACGTTACAGAAGAATGGAGAAAGTTACACAACACAGAACTGCACGCATTGTATTCTTCACCTGACATAATTAGGAACATTAAATCCAGACGTTTAAGATGGGCAAGACATGTAGCATATATGGCGAATCCAGAAATGCATATAGAATGTTAGTTGGGAGGCCGGAGAGAAGAAAGACCTTTGGGGAGGCCGAGACATAGATGAGAGGATAGTATTAAAATGGATTTGAGGGAGGTGGGATATGATTGTAGAGGCAATGAACCTCCGGGTTCCTTAAAAGCCATAAGTAAGCAAGTAAGAGAAAGGAGAATGGTTTTGGTTAACTTAAATGAAGTTCCTCTAGCACCTAGAGTCCTTTCACTTCCCATGTATTAATATTCATTTTTATCTCTCACTAAAGTGAGGAATACAGGGATTGTAAATAGACTTCTTTTCATCGTTAACGTTATTGGCTTGTTGATCATCCTTCTCAAAACGGACAGTGGGGTCAAGAATGAGGCTTCTTTGATTCCGGCGATCGATGGCTATAATGTCTGCTCTTCTCGTTGACCCATTCTCAGCCAAGCAGTGCACTTCTTCGTAAACCTCCCACTTTGCCTTCTGAAGAGTGATTGCGATGGAGCTTCTTACTTTATGGTGGCGATTGTTCCTTGGTAGTCCTCCTTTAGGGCAATAATCCAAAACATGCTCAAAACATGCGACAGTTTTGATCTTGGAAGGAACGACTGGCACGGATCGTACTGCTGCCATGTTTGTGGACATCTTTATAGCATTGGTCCACTCTGAGGATGATATCCCTCTTCTATTATTAATCAAAGAGTTGTTTTTCGGATCTTCACTGAAAGTCTGCACTCCTTTATCTTTTCGTGATCACCCTATTGACAATTATGCGTAATTAAATTTGTCTGGATGCAGTTAGTACATGACTGAAACTATAAGTTACTTAGTATGTACGTATTTTTATACTACAGTTATATATACTTACCACCATGTAAGAGATATTGTTTCTATATATTAATCTGATGATACCAAAGAAAAAAAGGCAAAGACGAAAACGTTAATTCATAAACACTTAAGGCTCATTCACAATGAAAATTAAACATAATGAAAGCATTAACTTAACGTTACAGTAAAATCAAGAAGTCATACCATCATTCACGATAGGAACATAAACATAACAGCAAACATACTTGGTAACCATGGAAACATAACAACGACGTCATTTCCTCATATTCTGTCGTATATTTCAGTGCTCCACGATTGTGTTCTGTTTGCAAATCACGTAAGCATAAGCATGAAAGTTTGGAGTTTGCAAACTTTCATGTTAACATCTTACAGTAATGTTTATGCCAATGCTTATGTTTAATTTTCATTGTGAACGGGCCTTCATGACAATAAATGTTTGTATTTTATTGATTCAGTTCAACAAATAGATACGTTTCAGGGTGAAAATAAAATTGTATGTGATTAAGCAATATAACTTATCTCGGAACATTAAATGTGATATTGTAAAAAAGAAGTAAGAAAAGAAAAAGATATTAAGCATATTCAGGTGATGATCCTGAGGGGGATAGACGAGGTGCTAGGAAAATCTCTACTTCTTCTCAGGATGTTTTCACTTCAGGATGGGGTCCGGATCTACTAGTACTGTGAGAATCTGGACTTCTGCAATTGGCTCCAGAAAAATCTCAATGAGTTCAACTTAGGGCCAGCCGTGTCTTAAAGGTGGTGGAGTCTAAAGACCTTTCTAAGCCAGTTAAGGTGGTAGTTAGGACCCAGGATTTAACAACTAGCGATCCCAAAGTGTTCCTTAAATTTACACAACTGTTTAGCCAGAGGCTCCATACACAGCACTGGAAAGTAGTTGACAGGCAATCTGATTCTATGGGATGGTGACTAATCTTTTTGATTCGCCAAAAATTAGATGCTAAAATTACCAATAGTGGCCTGACTGCCTTTACCGGTGTGGACAAGGGTCTCTTTAAGATCCTATCCAGCCCAGAGAGAACAGGAGGCAGCAGCTGAGAATAAGGATGCTCCAGTGTCCATTATATCAGGACTTCTGGGGAGGCTTCATCATAAGACACTAACTACTGTCTAAGGTAAGTATTGTAACTAGGCAACCGTGAAAATAGTACAAATAATTTTACTACAGCATATTGGAAAGCAATTTCTCCCATATTGAGCAAGAAGCTATCTGAGGAAAACATAAACAAATCTCTCATTCAAGAACCTTGGATATACAAGGGCTCTATCAGAGGAGTTAACTCTACTGGGGGCTTACTCTATAACCCCAATACCGAAAATCCAAGAACTTGCATTTATGTTAGAAACTAGATTTTGCTTTGCTCCAAATGAAGTTCTGTTCCAGGGATGTTGTTGTTGTTTAGTCAACTGTCCAAAGACAGGTTTGAACCTCATAAGTAACACCAACAAGGCATCACTTATGATGCAACTAGACCAGGAGATAAGGAGTAGGGTGTCCAGTACCTTTCCCCCCTCCAATGCATGCATCGCCAATTAGCTACATATTCCACTAATCAGACTTCAGATCCATACAAACAATTGTTCTTAAAATAATTATGGTTTATTTAACGACGCTCGCAACTGCAGAGGTTATATCAGCATCACCGGTGTGCCAGAATTTTGTCTCGCAGTAGTTCTTTTACATGCCAGTAAATCTACTGACATGAGCCTGTCGCATTTAAACACATTTAAATGCCATCGACCTGGGCCGAGATCGAACCTGCAACCTCGAGCATAGAAGGCCAGCGCTATACCAACTATGCTACTGAGGCTGACACATATCATCAAGTGAGATGTAGTGTCTGATAATAGATATACTTATCAGCCAAAATTTCAATCAGAAATATTCAGCGATGTGACAATTAAAATATCATTAACAGAGGGAGGAGGGGCAAAAGAGAACCCTTATTGTTCCCATCTGCATACTTTCCATATGATGAACCCAATCACCATCAGAGACAGTGAGAAAATTAATCGCCTGTTGTAATGAGACGGGCAAGGAGATCATCTCAGGGACTCATGCCAATGCTCACTATGTGCTGTGAGGAAGCACTGACATCAATCCAAGAGGCAGAATATCTGGTAAGTACTGATTTAAATGTGGCCCTATGCTCCCCATAGGGAGACACAGGATTGTATGTATGTACAGTGACCTAAATATTCTTAACAAAGGTAAGGAACCAACTTTTCTACTTCACAGAGAAGAGAAGTTATCAACAGTAATCTCAGTAGAGGTTTTGATTTATCTAGAGAAAATCAAAACTCGAGTGAGATTTAATTGACTATTACACGATTAGAAGAAAGTATATAAAGATTAGAAGTAAAGAAGTACTCCAATACAATAAAATATTAATTGATTTGCGAAAATACAAAACTGTCTTCAAATTTGTACCATCTCAACATTATAAATATTACGCTAGTAGATGGCAGTAGTGTGTTATGAATAGCTGTTTTCTTATCAGTTGTGCCAACTATGGAATCTTCATTGAACTCTGTGGACGGTTACTTGTCAAGAAGGCTTTGTTGATTCAGTTTCATTTTTATTAAAACAGTTGCATTCCACTTCAATTATCCGGATCCCAGTAATCAACGTCACTTGACAGATGATTTTCAATAAATCTTAGTATTAAACAATCTCTGATACGTGACTATTCATAATATCATATAGCAGAAGCTATAACATAACCTAAATAATATAAACGAGTGTTAGAACAGTTTTAATTAGGGATGATAAAATAAACAAGAAACATTTTAATTAACAATGATGAAATAAAAAGTAAACATGAATAATTTTAAAAGAAACAATTATTGAAAGTAGGTACAATTTTCAAATTTGAATGTTTTAGTGGTTGGTGGTTCAGTTGATGTTATATTGGACGTGTGCGTAAAAGTGAACTCGGTGATGTACATGGTGTATTCCTCAACTTATTCAGGATTTCCGAATGGTGCTCTTCATTTATTTGTAAATAGGGTTTCAGGGAAGATGCATAGCTATGACCAGTGATCTTTATTAATTCTTGTTCTTGAATGCCAATGCGAGTCATATTTGAAAGTGCTGTGCATCGACTGGAGTGGTTTGTAATTTTCTGTTTTTTGACGTCCAGACCAGTGCAGTTTGAAATGTTGGCAAACAAATGCTAGGGTAGTGATAAAAATAAACAAATGCTAGGGATGCAATAAAATTAAACAAATGCTAGGGACGCGATAAAATTAAACAAATGCTAGGGACGCGATAAAATTGTGCGATAAGCAGCCATGATTGGTTAACAGACATCCTTTCGTACCGTTTATTGGTCAAAAGTAGTGTGACGTGGTAAAAGTATAATAGTCAACATAATGCTAGAGACTAAAAAATTACCAAGCTGAGAACCTAGTTTCAAACTGACATGTATCGTCGGACACATCAGCATCCGATCATGGATACATCTACTTCAGAATTCATTAAGAAGGTATATATAAGTCGTGAAAAATGGAAATATAAAAGCAGAAGCATTTACAGTCAGTCCGCATTTTATCGCTCACCATCCCTACTAATAGGTAAAAGTTTTCCCTCCTCTCCAATCCACAATCACATCCTTCTGAATTCAGAACAATGACCACCGCGAGGTAATGAATTTCACCACATGTTTAACAAGGAGAAAGGAATCAGGTTAGTAAAGGCGTAATGAAGTCTGTTACAGCATGCTGAAAAATCCAAGAATCAGCTAACCAGATTTCTACCCCAAAAAAAAGAAAGAAGCAAAGACTTACATTAGTATATATGCTGTTCTTGCAATACCAATTTCAGTTTCGTACAAAATTTAAATTTAGGACCTGTGTTTATTAGACTTTATACTACCACCTCTCAGGATAATGAATATTTTTTTTTAATGTAAATCACATTGAGCATCTCCAATGATGTTGATGAACAAGTACTCATATCTCGGAAGATATTATTAATTTTAGGACCCATGTTTATCAGAATTTGTTTTCTTGTTTTGATGAATACTAGTGCCTCTCAAAACATTGAATGCCAGTTTTTTTAACACTCTGTATTGCGTGTTCAGTTCAAAGTGTGTCGTGGCTCGCTGTATGCCGTCATGTGGCTAGTCGTTGAGCCTAGAGAATTCAATCTTCCTACATTTCCGCAGAGGCGTATTACCTATGTGCCAGAGAAGTTGCCTGGTAAGTACGGCGTTCATTCTGAAGAGCACTTACCGTTGCATATGGTAACGCTGGTAGTGGCAGGAATGTGAACTGTTTGGAAACACTTACTGAGGTGAGTTTTTTTCTTACTGTCGGGATATGGGGAGAGGGTTAAGACGTTTACTTATGTATTTGTTGACATTAACATCGACGGTCAACATGGACACGGAACATTTGATTTGTGTTGTGGAATGTTGCCGTACGCATCCGAAGATAAAAAGTACTCTGCGTACGACTTCCCACGCAAAACACAGTTCAAATGAAGTTATGGTAGCACACAGACCATACATACCGCCATCTGTTGCTACGACGTTCAAGTTATACCGTACACATTCTCAAGTTCAGATCGAACGCCTTGATTAATAGGCAACTTCTCTGATATAAAAGCTGAAACTCGCTTCAAATTGCTGACTCATAACAGTAACGTTATGACACAATTTGAAATGAACACCAGTATGCACAAAATTGTAAGAGGAAATTCAATCTACAACAAGTTCCTTTTCTGAATATTTTGCATTTGAAAACCACTGCATTTAACTAAGATTCTGCCAACAGTATTGAATGATTTAGACTCTGGAGGCCAGAAGGCTAGATAAAATGGATTTTAGTTCTGAATTTCTAAGCTTTACTTTAGTACCGAGATCTTGAAAGCACCTCTACCTCCATGTCCCCATATGCCTCCATGGTATCTAACAAGGGACATAATTTTCCTTTACTTTCACCCACTTGTACACTGATAATTCCCCAAAAATTCTTGTTTTTATTTTTTATCCACGTTTTACCCCAGGCAAACACCCAATTCTTTACCGCATGCAGTGACGTACCTTCGCTGTCATCAGTGGTGTCACTTTTTTCTAATAAAACCAGCACTCCGGCATTGCTGGAACAAACTGAACCACACCTCACTTTCAAGATCGTTTTACAAAGTATTTCGTAAAATAATTTTCTTTAGCATAAATATTTTATATCATCGTTATTTGCATAAATTCTCAATGGTTGCATGCTACAGATCCGTCACACATTTTTGCATCCTCAATAACCCAGAATTTCAGCATTTAGTGCAATCAACATGCAGCAGACAGAACCAGCAACACGTGTCAACAACTTACTTAAACCATTCACCAAGAACCACTCCCTGGGTTAGGGTTCCCATATTTAATCTGGGACGCTGCTTTTATTTTTAAAATGTGTAAAATGAAAAAGTGGCAAAAATACATTAATGTCTTGTGTTTCATGGTGTAGTAAATATAAAATAACCTACAACTAAAAAATCAAAGTACTTAAAAAAAAAGCTCTATTGTTATATATAAATACATTTACTCTGAAAACCACGTCTCTGGGAGCAAGTGAAATACATTGTCAATGTTGCAAACAGGAAAAGTTGAAAAAGTTTCAATCAAAATTGCTTAGTAACACAACAAATTTATATGTGGGATATAAAACAAAACACAACCTTTAAAGTCATAATTTTCTGTTTTATCAATATTAGTGATATTCTATTTTGATTACTGGGATTCTCTCTTGACAAATATAACTGTCAATTTAATTGAAAGACTACAGTGTTCATAATGTGTGTGTCCACTTCATCTGCAATATTCGTAAATTTGACCATATAACGCCAATTTACAATTCGACATTTGCCTTCGTGACTGAGGAAAACCATGAAAAACTCAACTATAGGGATTTGCAACTGCAAGTCTCACATGTTACCGTCTAAGCCAACTTGCTCAGTTGTAGCAGTTTTAATTAACGAGTTCTTACTGACTGTCCCATGCATAGACAACAATTTGCACCCAAATATTTTGCATTTTTATTACTAGGTTCTCTCACCAAACTATTTACAACCAATTTTTTCTTCATCTGAAATCATTACAACAGAATTTAACACAAAAATAAAACCAAATAAAAATTTGAAAACCCCAAACTTAACCACATTAAGAACACATGTCAAACATAAAACAAATGCATGAATTTTTCTGGATCTTTGGGGAAAGTGAACGAAATGCAATTCTGGATTTCGTTCTTTGTTGTTGCTGCAATTTACAGCTGAACAATAAGGTCCTTTCAGAATCCCCTCATTCGTCTAAGAAATCTTTTGCTTCTGTATCATCACAGCTGACTTTTTCAGTACTGTTACTTATCTGCTGCTTGGATCACTAGCATGTCTAGTCTGGCAGGAAAAATGGTCAAGTTTCTTTACTTCATTAATACTTATACTGTGATAATACCGAAAACAATAACTGTACCAAAACTTCAGCAAATCCTTTGTCCTTGACATACTGTACCAATGAATGAAACAGATGTTTCATTCAATATCAATCAATCTTCTTAATGTATCCAGCTGTTTGCTGACAACATAAAGTCCACTTTAGTCTATTCAGTTGTTGTTTTTCACGAGAAATGAGGGGTATTTTGAATGAATTCAATATGAATGTAGTAGAATTGTTAATTTAAATCCAATGTTGTAGGTCTATATATTCATCAAGTTCATTATTTTTAACCCTTTTGAGCTGCTGTGCGCATAAATCTATACTAATAATAAATCTGTAGCCGAAATTTTTCTGGTAATTTTCGCTTTTCCAAAAATAATTGGTCCCAAAACGTATAATTAACCATCCTGAAACCGAATATCGCTTTTTTGAAATTTTTGTTTGTCTGTCTGTCTGGATGTTTGTTACCTTTTCATGCGATAATGGCTGAACCGATTTTTATATAAATTAAGTTCGTTGTAACTTAGATTTTAGGATATATAGCATTCAAAATACCTTATTTAAAAGGGGGATTGTAAGGGGGGTTGAATTAAATAAATCAAAATATCTCCCTTATTATTAATTTTCATGAAAAATGTTACATAACAAAAGTTTCTTTAAAAATGATTTCCGATAAGTTTTATTCTATACATAATTTTGATAGGACTGATATTTAATGAGATAAATGGGTTTTAAAATTAAGATAACGCCATCTAAGGCGCTGTAATGAAATAAAAACAAGTGACATCGTCTATAAGGGGCCTTGGACAACAACAATCGAAAGCTATTAAACATAGCCTACAGAGAATGTTTCTGTGTTTGTATGAAGTAATATCGGAAGCTAATTAATTACTAAATGATATGTCAATCTTCATTAAACTATGGTTGCATGTAATAACAATTAACAAACATGTTAAAGGAATTGTCATTGCACCAAATGAGTGTCTCTGGACCAAAATAATCGCATTTTAATTATTTAAATACAATTTAAATTAAGTAACATATTAAACGATTTATCCTTCTATTAAACACGAATGTTCCCTGGATCAAACGTCCTATTTTAATTATGTAATTACTTTATATTTATTTCTAACGGGTGCAGCAGAGCGCACGGGTATGGTTAGTTGAAGATAATGAAATTGTGTAAAAAGAAAGCAAACAGTAATTACTTTTTTCTTGTTCAGTGAAAACTAGGACATTTACCTATTTTCGATCTCAAAGTATGTCAACTCTACTCTAGATACAGTTCAACTCACCTTTATGGAACGCAATGTCCTCTCTGCGAATGGTACTGATCTCCAGCATGTCTCCCAGCTCCTCGCCTGCAGCTTGCAAAAGCTGTGCATGTGAAGCTTTTCTTGCGGGCCCATTGTCCATCACTATCTAGAAACAAGAAAAGGCATGAATACATAAGGATGTTTGTCATTTGTTGGTTGGTGGATTGTTTAGCTGTAAATTTATAAGTAGTTTCACGAAACATGTTACATAAGCACAATGTTGGAGATTGATATTACCAGTCTATGAATTCAGGAGGTGACTAAATTCAAGGTTTTCTATAAAAACTTTCCAGATTAAGACACTAGGAGCTGAAATACGATAAAAAAATGTTGCTGAGGTTAACTTTGGATATGTCTTATGATATGATATAGATATATGATATAGATATGATATGATATATGATATGATATATGATATATGATAAAAATATGATATTTGATACGATACGATATGACAAACGTTTAATGGAACATATATAATTCTCAAAATCTAAAATCTTGGTCTTGCTGGTCCTTCACATTTCTGTATTCGGGCCAGCATTCCCTTTGCACTATTTACAATTTTAAACAAGAAACTTGAAGCCTGTGCTATGTCTTTCATGTCCCTTCACTTTTACTTTATCCATTACTATTCTACTTCCTTCTCTTTTCTCAGTTCCCTTAAAAATCATTCCTACCTTCATAACTAACTTAATACTTTGAATAACAATACATATAACTTATTTAAATAATTCCTAACCCTTTTGACTATTGCACTAAAAACTTGAACTATTATTATATTCACTATCTAAACTCTTCCACAACACATGTTCTGCTCGTATCCTAGCAACATTGCTTTTACAATTTATTTAAACACTATTTAACACTGAAAAAAGTGCAACAGTTCACTTGATTTATCCATTACCTAGCTTAACTTACTATTATTTCAACCCACTGATACCATTTCTCAAAAATATATAGACAGGTTTTAATCACTATTGCTCTTTTGCACAACTGCACGCTTTACACACTCAATATCCCCTCTCTTAGAGATTATTATTATTATTACTATTCATTATTATTTTATTATTATTCAGCATTTATTATTCCCCTTCTAGAAAACTTGCCTTTCTCCACTTCTGTTGCCATCTGATACATGCTTGTTCTTGCATTATGACGTCATTACTGGTTCTCTGTTTATAATAATTCACAGTGGAGATTTGTGGCGATGGGTTCTTTCGACAAACAAAATGAGTCACTGCCCTCATGTCTTGGAAAAAAAAAAAAACTTTACCTTTTTATTATTACATTTTAACAATCTTTCTAATTTGTCTCCTTTATCTCTAATCTTTTACTTTCGTCAATATTCTCTCCATTTTCCAATTCAAGTTTTCCAAAAAAATTCAACATCAAATAATGTTAATTTTCAATTTGTCCTTAATTAATTTTGCATAATGTCCATTATTCCTAGCTGCTTTCATAAACGGCACTAACATTTCCTTCTACACCTCACCTCGTATTCAAAATTTTCATCATACCAGGGATGTCAAAACGCCTGTATTACGTGCTGATACTACAAGCAATGCAAATCCAACAAGGTTCACTTTTCAGCAAGATAAAGTACAATCATCGCTCTTAAGGAAATGTTGTACGGGTTCTTGAATGCACACAGTGTAGGCATTTTGACATCCCTGATCTATACTAATGCTCGAGTCTTTCAATGCTTTCTTACAATCCATGATTTTCTCTTTAATCATCCAGTTTACAGGATCGACCAATATGGGCCTATTTTCCCCATGCCCCATTCCAAAATCTTTCACTTGACCATTTAATGTCAACTGACCACTCCCAGCAAATTCACTAAAACTGTACATGTCCATAGACTGTTCTTTTTGTTCTTCAATAAAAAAATTAAGTTGTTCCTCTTTTTCTCTTCTTCTAAGTATTTCATTTTTTTAAATATTGTTTTCCTTTATAGATCTTCCAATTTTTTGTTAATACTATCGATGGTCCCTTTAGACTTGTGGTATCCATTCTCCACAGATCTTTGCCTCAAATTACTCACCATGAAACGTTTCCGTATACTGCTGCACTTTGGTTTTCAAAAAGGTTGCTTGCTCATTGAGAACTGAGTAACTTTGGATAAATAAAATCAAGGTACAGATCCAGCAAATGATGGGGGAATACTGTATTAAAAAAATAACAAAAATAAAAGATGTACAAGATATACAGGACTTAAGAATCATTGAAACTGATGCCTTCAAAAGAATTTACCAGGCCATGGTTTTAAAAAGGTTCAGAAACATTGATCTACAGAAATGTACAAACTAACAGCCTCCACGAAAATGTGAAGGGCAACATAATGCTATTCTTTTATATAGTAGAGATTAATTAATTTATTTAAGAATAAGGTAAAGTTACCTTTTTATAATAATTCAAAGTTAGTTTGAAAAATCCGAACACGGGATTTTCAAGAAAAGCATGAAAATGTATTCTCACAAGTCTGCCTGGTTGGGATGTCAAAAATTAAAAATTAAATTGAAGTACAAAAGTGTGCATGTGTATGTTAAAAATTTAATTGGGGTCAGAGGTCAAGGTCAGTTATTGAAATAAGATTCATATTTGTACATCTTCCTCTAAAAATTGTGCTGTGTTAACAAAATAGGTTGCCTTCACATTGTAGTGAATACCTCAGAAAGTGACCTCAGTGTCTAAGGTTTAGAATAGTTGTTTCTTTTTGTACATTAAATGTCACTGGTTCTATGTTGTAGGGTAATATATTTGACTGTTATTCCGAGCTGGAACATTTCAAGTGAAATATCGTTTTAGTGTGACAGACATTTATGAAGACAAATGGAAAACGGACAGACTGGGAGTGACAATTCTAAGGAGCATTCACATGTTTTGAAAAGTATTTCAGCTTTTGTACAGAAACTTTGAAAAGGCTTTGAAAGTAACTTAAATGGTAATTCAAGCTGCCTCACAGGTCACAGATGGGCTGGGCTAGTCATAATTTATCCGGATTTGTATGCCCTAATTGTTGTTCACAATTCTTATGTTTCGAAGGAAACATGTACCATGTCACATAACTCAACTCGTGAGGGACGCCAGCACAACATGTGTTCCCCCCTCAATGACTGTTGTTCCCTATATAAGTTTTGACTCGCCCGGACCCCTTGCTCATTTGTGATTTCTGTGTTTCCTCGCTCACTTGCGTATTCTGTGTTTCTGACGCGCAAACTGTGCTAGTCGACGCTAACATTCTGTAACCGTGTATCTTTAAGATTCTGTAACCGTGTATCTTTAACATTTTGTAACTTTGTATCTTTAACATTTTGTAACTTTGTATCTTTAACATTTTGTAACTTTGTATCTTTAACATTTTGTAACTTTGTATCTTTAACATTTTCTAACTTTGTATCTTCAACATTTTGTAACCGTGTATCTTTAACATTTTGTAACTTTGTATCTTTAAATCTTTAACATTTTGTAATTTTGTATCTTTAACATTTTGTAACTTTGTATCATTTTTAACTTTTATCTTTAACATTTTGTAACTTTGTATCTTTAACATTTTGTAACTTTGTATCTTTAACATTTTGTAATTTTGTATCTTTAACATTTTGTAACTTTGTATCATTTTGTAACTTTGTATCTTTAACATTTTGTAACTTTGTATCTTTAACATTTTGTAACTTTGTATCTTTAACATTTTCTAACTTTGTATCTTCAACATTTTGTAACCGTGTATCTTTAACATTTTGTAACTTTGTATCTTTAACATTTTGTAACTTTGTATCTTTAACATTTTGTAATTTTGTATCTTTAACATTTTGTAACTTTGTATCATTTTGTAACTTTGTATCTTTAACATTTTGTAACTTTGTATCTTTAACATTTTGTAACTTTGTATCTTTAACATTTTGTAACTTTGTATCTTTAACATTTTGTAACTTTGTATCTTTAACATTTTGTAACTTTGTATCTTTAACATTTTGTAACTTTGTATCTTCAACATTTTGTAACTTTGTATCTTTAACATTTTGTAACTTTGTATCTTTAACATTTTGTAACTTTGTATCTTTAACATTTTGTAATTTTGTATCTTTAACATTTTGTAACTTTGTATCTTTAACATTTTGTAACTTTGTATCTTCAACATTTTGTAACTTTGTATCTTTAACATTTTGTAACTTTGTATCTGTTCTCATTTAGTGACTTAAATTCTGTGACTAAGCTTCGGCTATCATTTCGACCTGATATAATTAGAACTGTTAATAAACGTGAGCTAGCACAGTAATCCTTCTATTTATTTCTTCAACTCAACTCACTTCCAACATCTGGGGTCATCGCCGCTACTTCAAGAATTACGTACAACCTACGTCTTCGAAGGGAGTCCGTCGATCCTGGGACTGCAGCCTGGGACACGACAACATGGTCTAACCCAGATAACACTACGTGGCCTATAAAAACATTCATGATGTCTCCCAAAGTAAAATATAAATCCAGAGGCGAAATAGTCCTCCAATCAGATCTCTGGGTGGGGCTACTTTCTTTTATTAAGATTTTGCTGTGAATGTGGTGGTTTGACAAGCAAGAAACATTGAAGTCAATAAGATTTTAAAGGCGGAATAAATAAATATGTTTAACAGTTCAAAAAGCAAATATAACTGAAGACTATCAAACACTTTCAAATCAACAATACTGTAATTATAACACTGGTACCGATATAATACGAAAAGCAAGACAGCAAGTGGAATACCTTCTGCAATTCACAAATAAATAAAATGAAAATATTCTTAATCTCCCAAAAGTACAATAAAGTATAGTTATTAAAATAAGAATAAATAAAAAAAAATTTCTATAATAATTATAGCGAAAAATAGACTGGCAAATATTTTCTAGAGTGGTTACACAAACAGGCCCTGCAACACAGTGTTCATCTCTGACATCTGTTCTCTCTCAAATTCCACAACCCAATTTCTTATGGCAGCATATTGTGACGGCAGGCCGAATACTCTCGGCGTTCCTGGCCGCTTTGGGGAACTTCGTGCGCGTCTGGCAGAAGAGAGGGGGCGCGAGGAGGCGGAGCGGCACGTGACGAAGGGAGAGGGGAAGAAAACCGACTGCGACGGACATAAAGGAAGGCTGGCCAGCAGGGGGAGCTGGAAATTTCAACAAGTTATGCGAGCCGGTTGTTGTAGCGAACCGTCTGGAAATCGAAAAGATGAGGACGCGTAATTTAGTAATAAATACAGGACGCGAGGAGAAGAGAGTTAGTTTTTGGGCAGCAAGCCAATCAGTCTTGTGTAGCAGTGAAGCCAGCTTCGAGACCGGAGTTCGACTTGAGTGTGTCCGCAGCTGTGCGAGGGTCCAGGCAGAAGCAACGCAGTTGGAAGACTTGAGTTCGAGTGCAGTGGACTGTCTCTAGAAGGCTTTGGTTCGATATAACTGCGAACTTGAGTGAATGAGCTAGAAGAACTAGCCAAGGCAACGAACTGTGAACTGAGAACTTGACAATTCTGTTTTCTAAATAGTTCTTTGTGAACATTAGTTAAGATTAGTAGTACATTGATGTTCCCAATAATCCAAGTGAATTGTCATTGTCGTCTGTGGAGTGCAATAACGAATACTGTGTTGCTGTGTGGAGTGGAAATCCCATTGTTGACGGGAATGTTTAAACTCAATTATAGAAAGTGATTATTGTTGAAACAATAAAGTTACATTATTGTTTTGTATTAAAAATTATCTCTCAATGTATTCACCATACCTACTAAATATCTTTGCTCGACAACCCTTAAGGTACTTTCATCACTGACCAATATTTAATTTGATCAAAATTGAATTTTTATCTGTTATAATTATTTATTTTGTTAATGTCACGCGAACTGGCGTGAAGCCATTTGTGCATCTGTCTACTTTTCTGGCAATTGTGATGAAGAGCCTGTTGGGGCACAAATTAGGTCGGATTCTGTTTGTCCCCTATGGTAGGATGACTCGAGTTTGGAAATAGGTAAGATGGATGAAGATTACGGTGATGACAACAGTGAAGCGAGCCTGGGGTCCAGCACCGAAAGTTACCCAGCATTTGCTCTTAATGAGTTGAGAAAAACTTCAGCTAGGCAACATGTCCCGACCAGGATTCGATCCCAGGCCACTAGTTTTGCAGTCAGGCATGCTGACCACTACTCCAAAGTGGTGGACGAATACAGATAAACTTTTTAACGCCAAACATACAGCAACTATTTGTCCAACAACACACTCTTTTCCATATTAATTGCTTTCACTTTTGTTTGTAAGAAAGGTTCAGGTTAACTATATATCAATACCTTTCACTAGTGAACACTGACACTCAAATACATTACAATGCAACATTACTCTACTCAAAATGTGAAAGTTGGAAACTTACTGAATAGCCCGCTCCCACAGTAAGCACAGCGTGTCCTGTTAATGTAGCAATCGTCATGAGGTGCGGGTTCACCGCCTTCTCTGCAAGTTCCCTCATCTGAAAATAAACAAAATGCAATTTACTTTTTCTGTTACTCATTTCATATTGGAGTGAAAAATGGCAAGTTGTAGCCGATTTAAGTGAACACCATATTTTAACGTTTTGGTGGCTACTTCATTCACACACAACCCCCAGAATGTCTGGAGGACCACACCTGCTGTTGGTCGACGGGTCCATTGGACCTAGCTGGGAGATCTTGTTGATCACCAGCTTTCCCTCCTTAAGCCACTGGAGGACGATTTTAGTGCCATAGCAGGTCGGCACTAGGAACAGAAAAGTAGAAAGAGGAGGAAGGAAAGGGAAATGAACCCCTAGGCCTCGAATGCTCTAATGCCGTCAGGGTCGAAGAAAGTAAGAGTTCAGTCAGAGGACTGGATAGGAAAGGGTAAAGAGGGAATTAGGTATTGGTTAGAAGAAAATTATACCAAATTCAGTCATTAACTCATCAAGCTGACCAGTGCTAATTGATGAGTAGCCCCTCCCTTTAGTTCAGCTTGTAAAATTACGCTTACTAACAGCTGCACCATGGGAAGGTAGGGATGGGACATTGGGTATTTGTCCAGGTTGGTTCCTTAAGGCCTTCAATAGGAAGGATTAATGGTTCTCCCCCCTGTATCCGACAGATACCAGTGCAGGTGTTACGTGCTGTCTCTTCTCACTTTATAGATCTCTTGGATATGGAACAACAAGTTTTGATGGCGAAATCATTGCAATAAGGGAAAGTCTCAGGAATCTTCTATACCACATCAATAAATTTAAGAATGCAGTTATATTGTCAGACTCCAAAGCAGCTAGTCTATCAATAGTCTCTAAACACACATCTTCATCTCAAACAGCAGAAATAACTAAAATGCTCTCTCAATTAATATCACTCAATAAAAGAATTGTATTCCAATGGATACCATCCCATTGTGGAATCCTGGGAAACGAGAATGCGGATGCTTTAGCAAAGAAGGGCAGCACTGCTACTTACAGACCTGTTACTAAATCTACGTATTACTCTGTGAAAAGATTTATTAAATCTACATACTTAGACTTCAACAAACAAAATTTAATAACACAATCCCAAGGGAAAAAATGGAACTCTCTGCATCAAAATCCACAGTTAATTCCCGATTTACCACGAAAATCGTCTGTAGCTGCATTTAGATTGGCAACAGGCCATGATTGTTTGGCCAAACACCTGCATAGAATTTGAATATATCAGTCCCCTAACTGCCCATTGTGCAATTCAAACCAAGAAATGGATTCGGAACACCTCAAAATCTGTGCTTCAGTGGCTGGTCATGATAATATCTTTGAAAAATATTGGAGTGCAAGAGGTCAAATGACTTCATTGTCAAATGCCTGGCATTAGAAAACAACAACAGCTTTTTCTGTTACAGAAATAAAAAAAATATACAATTTTTCCGTAAAAATTTACTTTCCTGTAGATCAAGTTGCAAATGCTCCTTTACAAATCATGTCACAAGTAATTTGAAAGCTAGGCAGGACCAAGTGACAAGCAAACAGTTCCTCTCCACAGGCTGTCAGCTGTGAAGGCTGTCCAGGCAGAATTATTGTGTATGTGGTCAAGTGTACATAACAGTATATTGTTTTACATCTTGAACAGTTTGCTTTTATGGTACTACCAGTCAATTCACGCAGTAAGTAATGTACTTATAATTTCATTACAATCCACTAAATACCTTTTCATTTTGCTATTTTGAAAATATCATCTTTGATTAAATAGTGTCCCCATATTTTTAGCGCTGCACAGGGTAAGGTTGATGAAGGGGCTGTCTTCTTACAGCTTTCAATCAAGCTGCTTTGTGTACTAACCCCTACAATGAACTCGCAAGTGAATATAATATGAGTATTTCTGAGAAGAAAACCATAGCAATGGCTTTCGAAGGTACAAATCATAAAAGATGCAAAGTAATGATTAATAACAAATTAATAGAGCAGGTAAATGACTCAACGTATCTTACTGTCAAAAGAACGATATAAACATAAAATTAAATAGATTTTATAACATGTGCGGAACAATAAGAAGAACGTTGAAAAATAAAACACTAAAATCCACATAGCTAAAATTTTATAAAACAATGGCAGTACCAATGCTGACATACGCCTGCGAAAATTGGACACTTAACAGGTCAAATAAAAGAAGAATAGAGGGGCTGAAATGAAGTTCCTACGTTCAGCAGCAGGCTGTACATTATTAGACAAGAAATATAATGAAGAGATCAGAACAGAATTAAATATTTTTAACCTGACAGAAAGAATTCAAAGTCTAAGATCTAATTGGCTACAGCACATAGAAAGAACGCCACCCTACAGGCTTCTACTGATTTTACTCCACTACCAAACTAAAGGTAGAAGGAATGTTGGGCATCCGATGACAAGGTGGAGAGACTCAATCTCTTGATGTGGAAACAGGCCTGAGGCTTAATTCCATGATGTAGAAGAAGAAGAAAATATAATATGTTGGAAGTGACTACATTATATGAACATCTTATTTTATGCAAAATTATTAATGGGCCTAAATCTGTTTAAACCGTTCAACTTATAAATGAAGTCAGGGACTCTATTTTATAATGGGATTATAAGAAAATGTCACATATGGAACACAAAGAAATATATCCTCTTACTTGGTACACAATGAATAATTTTATTTGCTGTCAAGTTCCTACAGTGTACACTGCCCAAATTACAAGTCTTGCTTGTGTCGTAACCTATTTACTGATTTAACCTCATATTTTCTTTTTATTCAAAAGTCCTCCTGTTTTGGAATTGTAGCTACTTGGGCGCCAGATACAAGGGATTCCACTGTACTTCCACAATTTTTTAAAAATATATTTGTCTATCTGCTATGGAAATCAAACTATGTTCGCAGTTTGAGAGGAGGTTTCATTATTGGTACCCTTATTAGTAAATAAAGTGAGATGTGTTACATTTAGTGTTACTCACCTTACAAAGCACATCACCCATGATCATCCTCCCTTCAGCATCTGTATTACCGATGCGTACCCTGAGTTTGTTGCGTGAGAGGATAATCTCATCAGCTACGTAAGCGTCTGCACCCACACTGTTTCGCACAATGGGCAGGGCTCCTATTACTTTTACTCCACGTGGCTTCAGCATAGTTAATATCTAAAACAAACAAGAAACAATATGCGAACTATGTTTGATAGCAATAAAAGAGATCGGAAGTTTATAAAATTTTACATTACAATTAATTATACCTGCACAATATGATACAAAGAAGACAGAAATTTTAATATGGTAAATGTCATGTCACGTAAACAAAATCTACAAGTTTGATATTTTTAGTCTACTGGATAATGGAGAAAAAATGGGAGTATAAGGATACAATGCATCAGTTATTGATAGATTTCAAAAAGGCATATGACTCGGTTAAGAGAGAAGTTTTATATGATATTCTTATTGAATTTGGTATTCCCAAGAAACTAGTTCGATTAATTAAAATGTGTCTCAGTGAACATACAGCAGAGTCCGTATAGGTCAGTTTCTGTCAGATGCATTTCCAATTCACTGTGGGCTAAAGCAAGGAGATGCACTATCTCCTTTACTTTTTAACTTTGCTCTAGAATATGCCATTAGGAACGTCCAGGATAACAGAGAGGGTTTGGAATTGAACGGGTTACATCAGCTGCTTGTCTATGCAGATGACGTGAATATGTTAGGAGAAAATCCACAAACGATTAGGGAAAACACGGGAATTTTACTTAAGGCAAGTAAAGAGATAGGTTTGAAAATAAATCCCGAAAAGACAAAGAATATGATTATGTCTCGTGACGAGAATATTGTACGAAATGGAAATATAAAAATTGGAAATTTATCCTTTGAAGAGGTGGAAATTCAAATACCTGGGACCAACAGTAACAAATATAAATGATACTCGGGAGGAAATTAAACACAGAATAAATATGGAAAATGCCTGTTATTATTCGGTTGAGAAGCTTTTATCATCCAGTCTGCTGCCAAAAATCTAAAAGTTAGAATTTATAAAACAGTTATATTACTGGTTGTTCTTTATGGTTGTGAAACTTGGACTCTCACTTTGAGAGAGGAACATAGGTTAAGGGTGTTTGAGAATAAGGTGCTTAGGAAAATATTTGGGGTTAAGAGGGATGAAGTTACAGGAGAATGGAGAAAGTTACACAACATAGAACTGCACGCGCATTGTATTCTTCACCTGACATAATTAGGAACATTAAATCCAGACGTTTGAGATGGGCAGGGCATGTAGCACGTATGGGCGAATCCAGAAATGCATATAGAGTGTTAGTTGGGAGGCCGGAGGGAAAAAGACCTTCGGGGAGGCCGAGACGTAGATGTGAAGATAATATTAAAATGGATTTGATGGAGGTGGGATATGATGATAGAGACTGGATTAATCTTGTTGTCGTAATCATTGTTAATTTGTGATGGTGGATTACAAATTTCTATAAGAAATTTGATTATTGAAGCCAATATGAAGCCTTAAATTCAATTTATGTTATGATTTGACTGACAGCACTTGAGAAATAAGACACAAATAAATAACCCCAATAATTTTACTTTCCTTCGATGCTGGATGTTCATTCACAATTGACACAACAGAAAATTTCTTTAACCTCAACAAAGATTATGTTACCTGCATGAAGCCAGCCACAGCTGCCGCACCACACTTGTCTCTCGACATGCCAGCCATGACTCCACCTGCCTTGATGTCTGCTCCCCCAGTGTCATAGGTTACGCCTTTGCCCACAAGAAACAATGTCTTATCCACAGGGCCCGAGCTGGGTTCATATGTCAAGTATATAATTCGGCCACGGTGTCTTTCAATATCTGCAATAAGAGAAGCAAAGATTGTAAACAATGCATATTTATGGGGACCAGCACCTAAGACAATGTGGGTCCACATCTGTGGAGTAACGGCTGGCCCGGGTTCGAATCCCAGTCGGGGCAAGTTACCTGGTTGAGGTTTTTTCCGGGGTTTTCCCTCAACCCAATACGAGCAAATGCTGGGTAACTTTCGGTGCTGGACCCCGGACTCATTTCACCGGCATTATCACCTTCATATCATTCAGACGCTAAATAACCTAGATGTTGATACAGCGTCGTAAAATAACCCAATAAAAAAAAAGACAATGCATATTAATATATTGCCAGGTAACTTCCAGTGTTGGACCATGGACTCATTTTATCATCATTAATTCACATACTGTATCATCATCCATACAATAGCCCAGGTTAAGTATACAGTGTGGCATGCTGTACTTGTACAACAGCGCGACCATTCGGCTACCCAATCAGTCACAGAATATGAGTGGTAAGCACAATAAGCCTCAGGCTGCAGTGTAAGCCTTCAAGTCCCTCCCGTGCAGACCTCTATCACGAAGATGCAGGCAGGGGGTGGGGATCACCTGGCCCATTCCAAGGCAGTAGCATTGCCACATCACTGACCATTTAAAAATATTGTATTTTACGTATGAATTGAAATGCATTTATTTTTGCATTAATCGAAATTTTAAAAAATCATATAAGAGTAATTTAACATAAAATACGGGTTTCAAAGCAAAGAGAAGAATGTTAAATCGAATTTAAAAATACATTAATCGTATGTAATAATTATTGGGACTGTGAAAATTTAACATTAAATGGAGGTTGTCTAAAATTGGAGTTCTACAAATTCTCGACATTTCCCCTGTTAAAGTAAGTACAGTGCATATCCCTTTCAGTTCTTCGGTAAAAAATCTTGGCATTCACACGGATAATAATCTCAACTGGGACATGCAAATCACAGAAACCTGCAGAAGAGTATATTCTATTATCCATGTGCTAAAAATATAAATGTTCATCTCCCCTCTTGCTTAAAAAAGTCCCCTTGTATTTCCCTATTTTGACTATGCTGACATTTTACTGACTGACCTCTCCAGCGACAACAAAACGAAACTTCAACGTGCTCATAACTTGTGTGTACGTTTTGTAAGCAATGTTCGTAAATATGATCACATTACCCCATCCCTGGAAACAATAGGTTGGCTTAAACTAGATAAGAAAAGAAATTTACATTCACTTCTCCTTCTCTTCGAAATCTTGAACTCTTCTATTCCTTCGTACCTGTCGTCTCGCTTCACTTACCTTTCTTCCCACCACAATCTGAACACACGCTCTCACCATGAAACAATACTAACAATACCATCCCATCGCACCTCCTCATACTCATCCTCTTTCACAATAGCCCTGCCAAGACTCTGGAATTCGTTACCTGCCAGCATCAGGGACTGTCGAAATAAAATTTAATTCAAACGCAAACTTACTAGGCACTTGGTCAGTAATTGAGACTCGTTCAGACATGGTTTCTTGTAAATAGTTCTTTTAATCTACCACAAAATATCTCAATATATGGTAATTTCATCACTACAGAATTTTGTTATTCTAGGTTTAATTTGTAATTCAGTAAATACAAAAATATTCTTTGTTC
Organism: Periplaneta americana; assembly: GCA_025594305.2. Taxonomy (NCBI): domain Eukaryota; kingdom Metazoa; phylum Arthropoda; class Insecta; order Blattodea; family Blattidae; genus Periplaneta; species Periplaneta americana. The sequence continues at coordinate 8,326,484 of JAJSOF020000001.1, forward strand.
TTAACTTTTATGATAAAATGTCTAGCTTTCATTAATCAGGTAATCTTGTCGTAATTGTAAATTTAATATTAATTGTAATTTTATTGTTCATATTATAGTTGGAATCTCCTGGTAGAGGGGCAGAGAAGGCCTGATGGCCTTATCTCTACCAGATTAAATAAATGAATACTAAATACTAAATATTATAGTTAATTTCTTACACTCACACACCACAGATAATTATTGGTAACTACATGATTATAATGCAATGGAGGTGAAGATGGAAGCCACAATCTATAAAAACAAGAAAGAAGTGTTACTTACGACTTGCAGCTCTGTCAACAGCATCAAACAGCGGATATTCTCGCTTCAAGACGGCAGGGTCAGTGATAACTTCTATACTAATGTTAGAGTTTTTAAATAATTCACGAATATATGCTTCCACTTTGGGAGGACACATTCTTTCGGGATCAGAACCTCCAATATCTCGAGCAACATATCTGGCAACAGACAAAAAAATTCATATTTTATTTCATTTATTGTATCCACATCAGCAATGTAGCTTTCAGCGGGAACAAGCAAAAAATTGTACAAAAATATATCAGCAGATTAATGTAAATCATAAATTGAGTAGAAGATAGGAGTACAGTTACACTAAGTTGGTTAATTCTGTTCTGAACCTTTTCTTTTGGCCCTTCAAAGCTTTAATAAACTCCCTTTTATAACAGCTGAGACTAAAAGAATGTAAATGGAGATCTGATTTGTATCCTGTATTAAAAGTTTGCAGATCTATAACCATTTCTTTTCAAAAATATAAACTGATAAAATAACTGCATCGAGCAAGATGGTCTACATTCAGGAGGTCCCGGGTTCAAATCCTGGGGCCAACCAATCTGATGGGAGGTTTTAGTGGTTTCCTTGATCACAAAATAACTAGAAATCTAGTTATTTAAAAGGTAAATGCCAGATTAGTTCCCATTTCCACTATAAAAGATACAAATAATGTTTCGCAAGATCTCAATCCCTAGAACAATGTATCCATCTAAACAGTCAACAGTTGTGGAATGACTTTGCAGTTACAGCAACTATAAATAAAAATAACAAAATCTGAACTGCATTCATAGTCAAATCACAAGCAAACAAAAATCAATACATACATACAATGCCATACTGGGTTGTATGGCAAAATAATTTCCAAATTAAAACGAAAATCGCATTTAAGACAGAGCATGTGAAATTTCAAGCTTGCATAAATACATCAAGACATCCACTACTTTTATAACTGAAGAGTCCACTGCAAGAATGATGGATGTCACTTTCTTGTCGAAAATGAACCAAGACTGTCAATGCATAGCTTAAGACATATAGAATGTACATACAGAGTTATATGGCATTAACACTGATAGTCATTGTCCAGTAATGATCGGAAAATCACAGTTAAGCTTTGAGCGCTAAGCATTTCAAACTTTCAATTGCTTCTCCTGCAAAATGTATTCCAAATGACATCCATCATTCTTGCAGTGGACTCTTCAACTGTAGGCAGTAGTATACATGCGCAGTTTAGATTTACAACTGCACACACCTGATATGCCACATTTCTCTTGGCCCTTAAACCTAACGAGACAGATTGTTAATCTCTCTCAAGTTAGTCACCAGACAGCAGAACTACAGACGTTATGCTGTCTGCTATGGACCTTTAAGGTTTAGTGTTACACAGAAGAACATTCATCTTGTTCCTATAACTAAATAATTTAAACTCATACTACACTGACAATTTGTTCCCATAGTTCAAATCCAGTTATATACAAACATATTTTCTTATTGAATAATTTCAAGGGAAAAATTGTTCCGGGGGCAGGTATCAAACCCGAGACTTTTGGCTGAGTGAAAACCACAATTCAAGTCACACAGAGTTTATGTGCTCTCAATGTTGGGTTTCTGACATCTTGTCAGTCCGCTTGAGGTATGTGGATACAAAGGGAAAAAATTGAGCCAGTGTCTGGTACGTTCCTGAGTAACTCAGTTCGTAGAGCATTGGCACGCTCAGTTAAAGGTCTCGGGTTCGATACTTGGCCCCGGAACAATTTTTCCCTTGAAATTATCCAAATCAGCTTCACAGGGAGCTATACCTGAAAGCCAGATTTGCATATTTTCTTATTCTATGACAAGAAATATCACCATGGTGGTTGTGACGATATCTAATTGATTAAACTAACGAAACAAATGTAATCCATTTTTAATTTAATGTTTACATTAATACAAGGAATATACCGGGTGTCTGAAACCTCTTGAGCCAAAATAATACAGATGACAGAGGGGTCTAAGCTGAGAATTTTGAGATGGGGAACCAATGGTCAGAATGAGAAATATGTCTGAGAAACATTTTTGTAAGCTGCTTTGGTTTTCATAACAACTGCCTACCAGGTCGAATTTTGGTGGCAATAGCTTGCAAAACAATAACACAATAGACACAGGTAATACAGACCATTCGAACAAGGTGACAGGAAAAGAGATCCTGTTACGTGAGACTGTACAATTCTGTTACTGTTGACCAGACACAAGGACGGTAAATGGATTTGAGCGAGATCGTGCATATTTGCTTGGTTTCCGCACAAAACCAATCTGCGGAAAGTCTAAAATTCCACATTCAGTATTCCCAACCTAACACACACAACAATTTCCCTCTTCTTACCGCTTAAGTGACATATTCATTTTACTGCTTTAGGGTTTTAACATATTATTTTAGAGACGTTCAATATAGTAATAATTATAAATTGGAAACTTACCACTGCAATTTCACCTAAATTGCACTGTTAATTATTGTTTTTAAATATTTGCAAAAATTAAGTAAACTCTACAACTCCACTAAAGTTACTGCATTCGTGATGCAAGTAACATTAAGGAAGCCGTGAAAAAATCAACAAGATTCCAGACTCATCATAGTCTGGGGGAAGACAGACGTATATCACGGCCTGCTGGAGTATAGTAAACACAGAAGACATTTTAAAGCAACAATGTTGAAGATAGATATTTTTGTTTTGCAAATTTGCCGTCATTGAACAGAAACCAAGATGGAGATTTCATTGCAACTAATTAGAAATTCCTCTTTCAGGTATGTAATAAACTACGTTTCGCTTTTTCAAACTTTTCCTCGAACATGAAAACTTCAACACACCACTCTTGTAATGCATATTACTATTTCGTCACTCCACACATGGCTATTGCAGCTACTGAAAACACTATCACAGACGAAACAGACCTGTAGGAAGTTCAGTACAATACTCGATAAACCATTGACAGAGCTGAACTCTGGGTGCGAAATTATTTGGCCCTTGCTTGCATCCATAGTAGTGGTAGGGCTGTAATTGTACTTGCCACACAGTATCTCTAGAAGCATGCATTTAATGGACAAGTTGAGCAGCTTGAACAGTCCACATTACCTGCACTGATTGTGTTGTTGTTCTGCAAGTAGCAGCACCAAGCATAGATGAAGTGCGCAGTTGTTTGTTATGAAAACCAAAGCAGCTTACATAAACTTCCTCTTTTTAGTTTACCATTCTGTTGGACAATATGGTACAAATTTTGAAGAAGAAGTTACTGCTATTTATAGATCTTCGCAGAACCTGTTAGATTTAAAAAATTCCAAAATTCTGACATGATGATATTGTCAGGTTCAAGGTCAGCCATACAAGCTATAATTTCACAACAGTCTACAAAAGAAGCTAAAATCCAGGATTGTAAGAAAATTATCTATTACCGTAACCTAACTAAACTACAGAAAAAAAAAAAATTACAATGGATTTCTTACCACTGTGATTTAAAAGGAAATGAAAACGCAGACCTTTTGGCTAAAAACAGCACTAATATTTTACAACCATCTAATAACGGATTTCCATTTTATTTTCTAAACAACTAACTTACTTACTTACTGGCTTTTAAGGAACCCGGAGGTTCATTGCCGCCCTCACATAAGCCCGCCATTGGTCCCTATCCTGAGCAAGATTAATCCAGTCTCTACCATCATATCCCACTTCCCTCAAATCCATTTTAATATTATCTTCCCAGCTACATCTCAGCCTCCCCAAAGGTCTTTTGCCCTCTGGCCTCCCAACTAACACTCTATATGCATTTCTGGATTCGCCCATATGTGCTACATGTCCTGCCCATCTCAAATGTCTGGATTTTATGGTCCTAATTACGTCAGGTGAAGAATACAATGCGTGTAGTTCTGCGTTGTGTAACTTTCTCCATTCTCCTGTAACTTCATCCCTCTTAGCAGCAAATATTTTCCTAAGAACCTTATTATCAAACACCCTTAATCTCTGTTCCTCTCTCAAAGTGAGAGTCCAAGTTTTACAGCCATACAGAACAACCAGTAATATAACTGTTTTATAAATTCTTTCAGATTTTTGACAGCAGACTGGATGATAAAGCTTCTCAACCGAATAATAACAGGCATTTCCCATATTTATTCTGCGTTTAATTTCCTCCTGAGTGTCATTTATATTTGTTACTGTTGCTCCAAGATATTTGAATTTTTCCACCTCTTCGAAGGATAAATCTCCAATTTTTATATTTCTAAACAACTAATCAAAAGTAAATTCAGATTGGCCCAAGAAGAACAAACGGATTTAGCGAGAAATAAAACCTGAAAAATTGTATTCCCTAACATCGAAATAATCTCCCAAGGGCCACGAAAATCTGCTGTTGCAATGTTCAGGTTGGTAACAGGTCATGACTGTTTGGCAAGCCATCTGCCAGGATAGGAATTTCCCATACATCTGCCTGTGTATTGTGTGATGCAAATGAAGAGATGAACAGGGAACACACCAAAAGATGCACAACACTGCTACAAGATGATGACATCATGCAAAAATACTGGAGTGCAAGATGGCGAATGACTTCACTGTCGAATACCTAGGCATCGGACCAACAACAAACAGTAAATAATAATGTTAGTCAGCTAACCCACCTGCCACTTTCTAGGGCTGACGCCAATTTGATGATGTTTGGTAGTTTTTCCGCATTTTCACTGTATACTCCAAGTGTTTTCACCTTCTGGGCTTTCTCAGGCACATCTTCACGCATTTGTAAATTCTGCAAAAATAAAACACAAACAACGGACATTAATACTATTTTAAAAACAATAAATTTAATTAAAATCGTGCAATACTTGCTCTATGCTCCCTCTAAGCTGTACATAGAGAATTTTATTTTGTAAATGCTCTTGGAAGCACTTTTAGAGTGCTTCAAGCAAGTTAAAATGTGCAAATCTGGCTTTCTGTGAAGCTGACTTGAATAATTTCAAGGGAAAAATTGTTCCAGGGCGGGTATTGAACTGTGTATTGTGTGCACTCAGTGTCAGGTTCTGACGTCTTGTCAGCCCACTTGAGGAATGAATATAAAGGAAAAATTTAGCTGGTGTTGGTTACAGTTCCCAGTAGCTCAGTCGATAGAGCATTTACTCAGCAAAGATCCCGGGTTCGATAACATAGACAATTTTTAAATTGAAATTATTCAAGTTAAATTGTCTCCTGAGAACAATAATTGCAGGTTCACACAATTGAAGGAAATGAGAGATTAAAGTACTTTTTCAAATATCCTACGCACTTTTTCCGAAATATACAGAGGAAAAAAATATGAGTGTGCGATGGCTTCTTTTGAAAAATTAAACCTTTCTTCCTATTGAAATCAAAATACATAATGTTTATATGAGTTGGCAACACTGCCAGATTTTCCTCCTGTGCAACTCCCAAGGTGGTAGCACATGCCATTACCTTCCCATGAGAGTATTTCAACTATTAAAAGGTAAAAGGTAAAGGTATCCCTGTAACTTGCCATGAAGGCACTTTGGGGGATGGAGGTAGAGCCCCATGCTTTTTGACCTCGGCACTAGAATGATGGTGTGCACAAGCTCTGACCGCCTTTACCCCGGAAAGATTACTCAATTTTATAGGAGGCTGAGTGAACCTTGGGGCCATTCTGAAAGTTTACGAGAAAAAAATCCTGTCACCACCTGGGATAAAGACCTTCCAGTTTAGCCAGCTTTTCTACCAACTGAGCTACCTGGCTGCCTATTTCAACTATTAACACTGTTAAATGGCATTTGGATTTCCAGAACACGTGTCAGAATCAAATTGAAGTGTGTAAGTGTATAGTTCATGCATCCTGTATTTTAATTCTGAAAATTAATAGCACTAAAGACATTTAGATTGTAGTTCTTTAGTTACAGCAAAAATTTAAAATTATAAAAGATGCAGAGAAACCTGGAAATCTTGGTACAGCCTGCAAATTTAATGTAAGTTTAATGAAAGTTACATCAGAGAAGGAGTAGAAACAGGAGAGCTTTTCGTGGTCAGAAAGCTAAATTTCCCAGTGTAGAGGCAAGAATAATAGAATACATAACAGAGGAACAGCAGTTAGTTTCGACAGAAATGTGCCAACTAAAGGCCCTTTTATAGTATAGGGAGAAAATATTAAAGATGTAAAGGCCAGCATCAATTTTTAAAGCAACGAAGTGCATTGTGTGTTTAATTGTTTTTAATTTGTGTGAATACCTTCGTTCAAAGTTTTATTTTTGTGATTTGTGTTTGTTTTAAAAAGATATTTATATATATATTTTTTTGCCTTTCAAAGTATGGTGTGCAGCTTATTTGAGGGCACGGGGTATCCAAGCAAATTATATGTCAAATGATGACGATGAAAATGGTAATTTTCCTCACTTGTATCAGATATGAAATTATGGTCTGTGTCAAGATTTTGGGAATCTTCTAGTTCTTATTGATACTTGAGAGTCACTGGGGTAGACATGTAGTAGATAGGACATGTAAATATCATTTATCCATGTGATGTTACTGTTTTATTCCTTGTATTTGAAATATTAAAATAACAACAAAGCTAGTAATCAAACAGTCTTTAAATTGTCATTTCAATGACTATGATTTTTCTGTTTTACTTTACAGTGTCCATAATTCACAAATTTGAAAAGGCATTGATTCGTGTATGCTTCCAGGATACTAAGTGTTTAAACGTTACTTTCATTATAGATATTGTATATGAACTATTTACTGAGATACAGTGTCACTAAATCAAGGAGTTAACTAGTCAGGTAGGGGCATATTATTTTAATGTACCGCAAGTAAATGACATATTTCCATGCAGTAAATATTCTATAATCAACATCAAGAAATGGAATGGAGAAAATTCTCTCAAAATCTGTGTTTTCATTGGCTGCTTTATCCATAATATCGGATACCACCCTTGAAAAATATTGGAGTTGCAAGAGGTCAAATGCACTTTATTGTCAAACAGCCTGAGGGCATTAGAGTGAAGTTGGCCGGAACAGAATAATTTTAAATCACTTCGGTACATTAAGATAATATATATGATATGCGTAAATCACTTTGTGATTTAAACATTATTGTCAATCCCAGCCAACTAGTCACTCATAACGAGTGCACCTCAGCACATATGTGGAATTCAGTTTACATTCATAACATCTATGAAGTGCAGAGGGCGGCCACTAGAGGGAAAAGAGAATTTTCGGGGTGGGTATCCGGTGTGGCTTAGTGGATAAAATCGAAATAAAGCTGAAAACCAGGTTCAAATCCCATACGGAGAGACAACGTTCCATTACTCTTTCATCGTACTAAAAGGTATAGTATTACTAGACGGAGACTCACTGGCCAGACATAGTGTCATCAGACAAATGACTATCACACTAATCATTGCTCGTCTTAGCTGCATTTAGATTGGCAACAGGCCATGATTGTTTGGCCAAACACCATTTTAGAATTGGAATATATCAGTTAACTGTCCATTGTGCAACTCAAACCAAGAAATGAATTGGAACACCTCAAAATCTGTGCTTCAGTGGCTGGTCATGATAATATCTTTGAAAAATATTGGAGTGCAAGAGGTCAAATGACTTTATTGTCAAACGCCTGGCATTAGAAAACAAAGTGACACAACAACATAAATTAATTTTTAAGCTACATTATGGGATGTTGGAACTTCCTGGATAATACATATTTACAGAAAATAAAAATCAATAAAAATTAAAATCTAACTCTAGACATCAAGAAAATGCCCGAACTGCAATCAGTGCAATATGTCAATAACATCAGTGAATGGAGTGATCTCTTTTCTCAAGATACTAGACTGCCAAAGGTTCTCTTACACCAATCCATTATGCAGAAACTAATAGCAGTAGATGTCTCCTTAGCTGTGTTCATCCAGTAGGACAGTGTCAAATTTCAACATAGCAATAACAGTAAACTAACCACATACAACGCCTCCAGTGCGCCCAGCAACGTGACCAGTTCACTCTGCTTGAACGCAGGATGCGATGGCAGAACCAGCAGTGGGGCTGTGACACCTGACTTCAAAGCCCTGCAACAAAGTGTCGTTCACTGTTAGTTTTCATTTCATTTATTGTGTGTATTCCATAGATATTACACGAGCAACGTAGCTTTAAAGAAGTCTAAAGTTACATCTTAAGCATGAAGTACCAGAGCTTTGCATTCAGGTCATAACAAAACAAAAACAAAATTAAAGATCATTTTAGCTATTTCATGGAGAAAATATCTTTGGAAAGGCAAATTTCAATAAATACAGTAAAACTGTATTCTCTGTTAAGTCCCAGCCAAATTACCTTAAGAATAATGTAATTAATTTCCGCTTTTAAGGCAATGTATCAGTGAAAATTAAACCTATAATCTTTTTGCAAGTGAGGCTTCATTGGCCGCTGTTTTAGATTCTCAGTACGTGTTCGCCTACTGTTGTACATTCTGTTTCAAAAACATTTCCCGTTACTCGTCAAACACCAAGGCCTAACCTCACTATGCATTCGTTTCCTTAGGAAACATTTTATAATTACTGTAATTAAATTATTTTTAAGTCTTATGTCTTCACAATGGACAGTTGAGGGTGCAGAAGCCATACTTCAGTACCATGTGCTTACGTGAACAACTACGAGCTCAACTTATTTTATTACTGTTGGTATTCATCCGCGTTCATAGCACATAACAAAATATTAGCTTTTCTTTTTAAATTTATATTTGAAGTTAAATGTTTTATCGTATTTAACAACTAGAATTCAATTTTTTATTTTCAAATAATACAAGATTATGGTTTGCAAATGTCAGTGTTTCAACTGGGAGCCAAGGTATGACAGCAACGTGCTTAACATTAGAATTTTTTTACAGCAAAACAGTAGGTATATGAACAAATTTTTACCAGATCATGAAAATGTTAATGCAACACACCAAATACCATAGCGGTATAATGTACCATTCCTGAAATATTAACTTTTAATTTTAAATTTATATTTCATCAATATGCAGCATGTCATGAATGGTCTATAAATTCAATATTTCCCTCATGCAAGACCATATAATCAAACTGATTTGGATTTTTAAGAAATTATTGTTACTTTTTTATTAAACAATTTTTCAATATTGACATGATTTTTCTTTTTGCATTTTATATTATTCGACTGAAAATCCTAGTTTGAGATATTAATCTGCTAGGAAGATGAAGATGATTTATTGCCAAAATTTTTTTAAATTATGATCATTTATTAGCACTATGAAAAAAGCCCAAATCAGATTTTTAGTTCAGTATTGATACACAATTCCTGAAAATTTCAAGACAACTGCATGAAAACTGTATTGAGTAGTGGATTTTGAATGCAACAAATTGCTGAAAAAAAAATATTAGAGAAAAATGAATTTTAACATTCAAATATGAAAAATTGCACATTACCATCATTCTGTTGCCCTAGAACTTTCCAGAGGAAAGTGTCATATTAAAATAGAAATTTTATTCATAATAAAATACTGAAAAACTAAAAAAACGCATGTTTTCATTTTTTGCCAAAATTTCACCGATACATTGCCTAAGGAAACTCAGTTTAAGGAAAATCCCGCTTTTAAAAAATAGTTTTCAAGTGAATTTTGAGACAATGAAGACAAAAATATCGACTCGACTTTCAATAATAATCAACAGAATAGTACCAGCATATTTGATAGTGCATCTCAATCAATAATAAAGCAACACCATCCAGCGACATTATTCTTTACAGTTTTTTATGGTCTTGCTTTGTTTTGCTTTCACAGTGGTTGCTTTGCTTTGTGCTTTGTGGATCCTGTTTCCAAGTTTTTTGTTACTTTATGCATCGTTATAATGGTGACTAAATGGAAGAAATTAAAGGATCTGAAATTTTCAGTGCCAAGTTTCAGTGTGATTCGGGTTCAACCAAACGTGCCTCACCATTTGAAGACTTAGAAAATGTTATAATGAAATTCAATGTAAATGATAATTGTAGGTTTAATTGTATTATTAGGCTATAATGTTTAGCATCTAACACACATGCTAGTGGGTCATTTGCAAAAATTGTATAACAAATGGACGATTGAGAACGTCAAAATTAAAGTACTATTTACTGCATATTCTGCATGTATTAATATAGTGCAATCTCTCTGCCATATAATCAGCCACTGTACACTCACCTTGCTTTACAGCACTGTTTTGAATTATGTAACAGACATGACATGGAATAACAGATCTGACAGGTAACAGACAAACAAGCATGTGCGAACCTAACATTTTTTTGCTTCAAAATCTTCAAAATAGCAACTTAACTACTGGACACGTGTACTATTATGTCCTCTTGATCTTGACTTTTTATGTTGTTATTTGTGGAAAACACAACACAAACAGATCTGACAGAGTAAAAATGCATGCTTAGACTAAAACACAAAGCAAGAGTATGACACACAAACTCGCCAAATCAAAATGAGTGAACATAGCAGTACAATCAAGATGGGTCTTTGTGCATCATCTTGGCTTGTGCTGACATCTGTGGGATTTCTTTTTCAACTGTGTATCCATAGGAACAGAATGGTGTAACAGACCTGACTGACTTACTGGATTTATGTAATCATATTTAAGAAAATATAAACTCAGACATAAATGAAGAAGTTTTGATAATACCAAATGTTTCTTTAATTTTTTTCTCAATTACATTATTAAACAAACCTTTATCTGGACATAATCATGCTCAATTTTAAAAACTTAACTAGTATGGACACAGCATTTTAGCTGTTACTATGAGAATTTTATTTTATTCTCGTGAAATATTTCACATGAAGGAAATAATTCTTGTGACGTTTACTACATTAGTATTGAAACTACTCACTGTTAGGAATTTATAACTCTATCGTTATAAATGCAATAATGGGAAAGGTAAGAATTGATGGATGTCATTTGTTATACAAATTCTGTAGATGACCCACTACATGTTAATTATTCGAAATCACGTACTTTAAAGCTAAATTCCGAGTTTTTACTGTATGTGAATTCCATTTCTATCAATAGTAGAACCAGAGACAAAAGGGGAAAAACTAAAATGAGTCATTACTCTCGAATTCACTCCAATGTATTAAAACCAAAGCCATAGTTACAATAACCTCTTTCTCTTTCTACAGCCAATGAAAGGCCTAAGTCTGCCACACAACTCAAGTCCATTCTGTTTTGATTCCGAGCTCCTTTACATCCCCCTGTATATCTTCCACCCAGTTCTTTCCACTTGATTTTCCTTCATACACTCCTTTAAGAATCCTCTCCTTTTCTCTCAGCATGTCCACTCATTCAAATTTGGAGTTCTTTCTTCACAATTACGTATCTATTAGAAATTCAACATGCTGATATCTTACCTCGCAATCCCCTTCTTGGCTGCATCTGTAAAGCTCCGGACATCAGCATAGTCGTCATTCAGCGGGCCAGTAGGCGAGCTTATGACACGGCCTGCAGGTAGATCACAGGGGAAGAGGGTCACTTCAGAGTCTGCCGCTTTATCGAGCTGTTGAACAATTGTTAAAGAAATGAGATCATTACACAGCACTTTATTTTCTTGGTGTTCAACATGGCAGATAGGCAGAGCCATACTCCCAAGAAGCACAGCTATCAAGTGTTCAGTCACGACTCAGCCCATTTTCCGAGGTCACTAAATTGCATTTCCATACATGTGAGTGAGTACTTGTATAATTTGATTGAGAAATCACCATACTGTATTATGTGTCTCAATTTCTTAAAGTATTTATTTACATAATAATTTTCTGTAGTAATTGCACGAGTGCTGTGTCATCTTATTCATAATTTCATGAGCCCGAAGTGCAAGCGAAATCATGCTAATAAGATGAAACCACGAGTGCAGTTTAATAAAGTAATGAAATTAAATAACATCATTATTAAAACCGAATTACTTACATTTAATGATAATGATTATTATAAAGCACAGCACATACTGTAGTATGTGTCTCAATTTCTTAAAGTATTTATTTACATAATAAAAAGAATAAAATGCAGTTTAATAAAGTTATTCAACCAATAAAATTAAATAACTTGCAAAACCGAAAGATTTGCTGATGATATGGCGTTGTTAGCAGAAGAGGAGCTGATACTAAGGGATATGCTACTGGAGCTAAATGACAGCTGTGAACAGTATGGGATGAAGATAAATGCCAACAAGACGAAGACCATGGTCTTAGGAAGAAAAGTAAAGAAGATAAACTTGCGAATTCTAAATAAGGCAGTAGAGCAAGTGGACAGCTTCAAATACTTGGGGTGTACTATAAGCAGTAACATGAGCTGCTGCCAGGAAGTCAAAAGGAGAATAGCAATGGCAAAGGAAGCTTTTAATATGAAAAAGGAGCATCTTCTGCGGACCTCTGAAGAAAAACTAAGGAAGAGACTATTGAAGTGCTTTGTGTGGAGTGTAGCATTGTATGGGGCAGAAACATGGACATTACGACGAAGTGAAGAGAAGCGAATTGAAGCAATTGAAATGTGGATATGGAGAAGGATGGAGCATGTGAAATGGACAGAGTAAGAAACGAAGCTGTGTTGGAAGAGTGCATGAAGAAAAAAATGATGCTGAAACTTATAGTTGGCTTATTAATGAAATTTCTTTGATCTTGTTTATTGAACTACTGTTGTAAGTTTTACACTTGTCTTGGATTTCCATAATTTGAAATTTTTAGATGACAAGAGGTCGAAAGGATTCTCCAGAGAGAAGACAGTAGACAATAGAGGCAAGGTATTCCAGTGAAATGCTACAGCAGGCACTAGATGATATGAACACTGGAACACTTAGTCAATGAGAAGCTGCACATTTGTGTTCCATCCCAAGACAAACACTAGTGAATTAATTGAAAAATAAACATAAATAATTTTGGGAGGCCAAATATCTTTTCTGCACGCATTGTATTCTTCACCTGACATAATTAGGAACATTAAATCCAGACGTTTGAGATGGGCAGGACATGTAGCACGTATGGGCGAATCCAGAAAATGCATATAGAGTGTTAGTTGGGAGGCCAGAGGAAAAAAGACCTTTGGGGAGGCCGAGACGTAGATGGGAAGATATTAAAATGGATTTGAGGGAGGTGGGATATGATGATAGAGACTGGATTGATCTTGCTCAGGATAGGGACCAATGGCGGGCTTATGTGAGGGCGGCAATGAACCTTCGGGTTCCTTAAAAGCCAGTAAGTAAGTAAGTAAATATCTTTTCACCGAGAATGTTGGTGCTCTGTGCTATGGTGACTTTGTAATAGTCTGATATAAAGGATCACTGTTCCCTGGTAGGCCTACAGTCAATGACATTGAACTGCATGGATCCATCTCCAGATGCAAAGTCAGTTGTAAGGTCAAAAAGGAAATGCATTGGATGTTGCCTGACCAGTTTGAAATAGTAAAGAAAGTTAATAAGTTGGTAAATAAAAGGGCACGTATGAACTGATTATGTTCAGACTGTGAAGAATTTGATTAGTGAATTAAAAATAACATATCAAACATGTATTTTCTTTTCTAGTGCTAACTCAGTATTTTATTGTTATATTGTTATGTTCTAAAAGGTAAAGGTATCCCCGTAACATGCCATGAAGGCATTTGGGGGGCACGGAGGTAGAGCCCCATGCTTTCCATGACCTCAGCACTAGAATGAAGTGGTGTGGTCGGCACCACGCTCTGGCCGCCTTTTACCCTCGGGAAAGACCCGGTACTCAATTTTATAGGAGGCTGAGGAAGGCTGAAAGTTTGGCAACCTCCTGTCACCACCTGGGATCGAACCCCGGACCTTTCAGTCCATAGCCAGCTGCTCTACCAACTGAGCTACCCAGCCACCCATTGTTATGTTCTATGATTTCAATAAACTTTTCTTGTGACTTCATATGAAATCATATTTTATGTATTTTCTGATTGAATGGTCAAAAGTTACCTTTAAGGGGAGAGAATGGTATTTTTTAAAACTTTTTTTTTTATTTGGTGTAAAATATTAATTTTTTGTATGTAGAAAGCTCATAGCTGTAGCAACTCAAATATAAATATTTTGAAAAAAAAAAAATTATTTGTGGGCCCAAATTTGAAAAAAAAAATATATATATATATACCCAATGCAGGATTTTACTAAAACCGATATATCCAAACCACTTTTAAATATAGATTCAAACAATTTTTTGCAATGCACTTGCAAAAGCATGCTCTACACTCTGTCTGTAAGAGAATTTTGATATTAGTCCCTACGTTTGTAAAATAAACAATTAAATTTAATAACACTTTTTTTATTCCCTTTTTCTCAAACAAACGGGCATATTTTAAAAATGAAATCTATTAACAAAATTCTGTTACAGACAAAAGTTTCCTAATCGTCTAAAGAATGTGTGTTCTAAATTTCATGCATGTATCTTTAATAGTTCATAAATTATATCCATTTTTATCTGGCAATGTAGCAAAAAAATGAAGTTACAGGAAACAACAATAAAGGGGTCGTGTGATTTAAAAATCCATAGTGCAGGAAGTTTAAAAATGACGTCTCAACATCTCACAAGGACACAAATACCCATAAAATGTTATGCAATGCATTCCACACATATCACTGAATTTTAAGTATTCCGGAAACAACCATGAAAGAGAAATGCAATTTACAAATTTTTTTAATTTACTAATTTTTCACCAAAAAATATCGTCCTCTCCCCATAATTTGAAGGGGGAATATAGAGAATTTAATTTCATAGGAAAAAACATAGCCTATGTGATACAAAGCTTCCCCAACTAGCTGTAACTTGTACTACTATTAAATGTCAAATTTCACGTATTTAAAATATGAATTTTGATTTTCATTATGTCTCAACCCATAAAATAAGCAGTTAGGTCTATCTTAAATAATTTACTTTTAAATTTCAATTTCAATAAACACTATTTTAGGCAAGTATAAAAATATGATAGAAGTGGTACAAAGTTACCACAAATGACTGGGTAATTTCCTAGAAGATGATGCTCACAGGAAGAATACTTACTCTATGACGTCATGTGTGTGTCACACACAGGTTATGTTTCAGACCAGCAAAGTTAGCATAAATTTAGTAATACAAGTAACAATTCATCAGTCTCATATGCATATGAACTAGAAAAGAATCCTGTTATTCAATGGCACATGCTGATGAGACCGTTTGCTGTACAGGTCCAGTGAAAGTTTGTGAACATTCGGTGCTTGGAGTTCTGGACCACACCATAAGGCAGTGGTTGCCCAACACCACGAAATTGTGACGTAATAGAAATGCAACCCGCACAGGGAGAGGGGTGGAGTGGGTACCTCTTCAGGTAATGCAGTGAATAACAGTGCAGAGACGGACTGTGACCAAAAAACGAAAGCAATATAATATTCTTCTACTTATTAACTATACACACTTTTCTCCATGTTAATTTTTTATCATCCTATTAATTATTTTTGTATTATTAATAAAATAACATAAATTTATTTTCTTATTTAACATAGAAAGAGCGTGTACTTTACATCAGCAGATATTTGAAATTAGAAAAACGTACCAGGCTGGTCACAAAGTTGTAAATTACACTACATACTTCAAAAAAACGTTGAAGTATTTTACTTCGATTAAGACATAGAAGCCGATATTTTTATTGTTTATTTATTAATGAAATATTCCAATTACACTCATACATAGAAAAAAACGTGGAAGTATTTTACACCAATTAAAACAGAAAAGCCAATACTTTTTATTGTTTATTTATTAATGAAATACCTATACAAATTTCACTACATACGTCAAAAAAACGTCGAAGTATTTTACCCCCATTTAAGACATAGAAGCCGTTACTTTTTATTGTTCGTTTATTATTCAAGTTACAGGTAAGGGCGTGGTAGTCTTCATAACAAGAAAAATAATGACAACGTACATTGTTCTTTTATACTTCATTTACAATTTTACAACAAATTAAGTATCTCATATTTTTGCCATCTGCACAAAATAAATACTTTTCCTTCCATGCTCCTTAAAATTAAGTTTTACTTACTATCTGTTTTCGAAATGACATCGAAACATACAGTATTATCCTACACACTTGTAACATTACATGCTGATAAATGTCTTTACTTATATCGAAGTGATGGCTGTAAACAGAGGGTGGGGGTATGATGTCATGGTTACGCTTGAGTGGAGACAGGGCATGTGCCGCGACACAGCTTTTGGCGATCACTGCCATAAGGAGATACAGATTATTGGCGAAGGAGGTCGTATTTGGACATTAACAATCATATTCTACATGTAAATGATGATCCGTTCGCTCGTGACATCTGATGTGACAACATGGCAGCGATACACCCAGTAATACTGCAGAATGTATCAGACATACAGCTATACATTTGATTGCACTTCAGGAATCTTCTATGCCACATCAATAAATTTAAGAATGCAGTTATATTGTCAGACTCCAAAGCAGCTACTCTATCAATAGTCTCTAAACACACACCTTCACCTCAAACAGCAGAAATAACTAAAATGCTCTCTCAATTAATATCACTCAATAAAAGAATTGTATTCCAATGGATACCATCCCATTGTGGAATCCTGGGAAACGAGAATGCAGATGCTTTAGCAAAGAAGGGCAGCACTGCTACTTACAGACCTGTTACTAAATCTACGTATTACTCTGTGAAGAGATTTATTAAATCTACATACTTAGACTTCAAGAGACAAAATTTGATAACACAATCTCAAGGGAAAAAATGGAACTCTCTGCATCATAATCCACAGTTAATTCCCGATTTACCACGAAAATCGTCTGTAGCTGCATTTAGATTGGCAACAGGCCATGATTGTTTGGCCAAACACCTGCATAGAATTGGAATATATCAGTCCCCTAACTGCCCATTGTGCCACTCAAACCAAGAAATGGATTCGGAACACCTCAAAATCTGTGCTTCAGTGGCTGACCATGATAATATCTTTGAAAAATATTGGAGTGCAAGAGGTCAAATGACTTTATTGTCAAACGCCTGGCATTAGAAAACAACAACAACAACAACATTTGATTGCACTGTGCGATGACAGTATTATTGTTACAGGAAATATGACATTACTGTTGGAAAGGTAATTCTTCAAAAACAACAATACCGGTACGTGAATTTAACATAGCACTGCAGCCGTCGACTGTGGGTAAGTGGAGAAAATGACTGTTAGTAACAGGAAGCATCCAGAAAGGAAACCTCCTGGAAGGCCTTGCAGTAGCATGGATGCAGCAACAACGGGAAGGATTCTGGAAGCGTTTGACACTAGCTAACAGAAAAACGGCCCGCCAAGCTGCACGTGAGCTTGGTATCAGTCATGCCAGTGTGTTTTGTGCTTTGAAACGTGAGAAGTACCATCCATTCAAACCAAAGGATGGGAAGAAGAGGAACGACAGAATGGCCAGCCCGTTCCCCTGACCTCACAGCCTGTGACTATTGGTCATGGGATTATTTGAAGAAGGTTTATGCCTGAAACCGAAAGACGTCGACATGCTGAAAAATAGCAACTGAGGAAGAAATTCATGCTATTCCAATGGACATGTATCATATATCAACCACTGACTTCCCAAAGCATTGCCAGTTCTGCTTGGATGTGAATAGTGAACAGTTTGAGACAATAAAGTGACTTGGTTAGCATTAGTATGATGAAAGAGTAGTGGAACGGAGAAAAATTCTCTCCTCCACCGGGATTTGAACCCAGGTTTTCAGCTCTATGTGCTGATGCTTTATCCACTAAGCCACGCCAGATCCACGGCACTTATTCCGTCGAATCCCGGCCAACTAGTCACTCATATGAGCGCACCTCCGCACATGTGTGGACATTGTCCTACGTTCATAGATATCTATGACGTAGTGCAGAGGGCAGCCACCAGAGGGAACCCAAGAAGTGGAACTTAAACTCAGAGGATTCGATCCGACACCAGGATGGGAATCCGATGTGGCTTAGTGGATAAAGCATCAACATGTAGAGCTGAAAACCCGGGTTCAAATCCCGGTGCCAGAGAGAATTTTTCTCCGTTCCACTACTCTTTCATTGTACGATGACGCAGAATATCTGCATGGAAACATCAAGTGTACTTCGGTACATTAAAATAATATAGTCTATTGGTTAGTATTGATGTAAAGTGACTTATTTAATTTGAAGAATTATCTTTCCAACAGTAATGTCATATTTCTGTAACAATAATACTGCCATCACACGATGCAGTCAAATGTATAGGCGTATATCTCATACACTCTGTATATACACGTGAAGTTATTCTGGGGTACCAGTGTTGGGTGTAGGAGAGTCAAAGCACTGCTTAGCACTCTATACTATTCGTAGTACGGAACTGCTAAAGAAAAACTGGTGCCTCCTTTGGTCCAGTTCTGTAGAATTACCACTTTTACTTATGACCTGAAATAAACGAATTTAAGGTAAGGTACTTACTTTACTAAAAGCGCTGAAACTTTTCTTAAGTTCAGGGTGTGTAGGACCTTCCCCGCCTGTGGGCACTACGGTGACTATGCCATCATAAGCAGCACTTCTCAAATCCTTTTCTATTTTCAGGTCACATGGCAATCTGAAGAACAAAATCATAGGTAAAACACGAAACAGGGGCCTGCCATTAGTCTACTACTACTACTGATGTATTGAAAAGACTACATCTGTTCACACATTTCTGGAGTTCTGAGTTTTAAGCTATTCATTCATGCACATGCAGCAAATGGAATTTGTTACTTAATCTTAAGAAATAAAATTAGCCCAACTATAGGATACTAATAGCGTATACTTAAGATGTTCTGGGAAACAGTACAAACTGGATTATTGTCATGCGTCAATCCTTTACAAGTAGGAATGTCCTCAGTTTCCTGCATAATTATATAGGGGACCATTTCCAACTACTGGTAGGCCTAATATATTATAATTTAATTTTCAGATAAGAACAGTTGGCCTATATTCCGTAACTTCCCTAACCTCACAAAAATGTAATTAATTCAAAGCCAATATCACTGTAATACTACATAATGCTTCGTTAAACAATTAGTTAATTATTTTCCAAACGCTGCAATTACTAAAATATAAATGATACATGATTCGAATTTCATTGAACAAATTTTAAAATTATTACTTTCAAGAACATTTTGGGAGTACAAATTAAATTATTCAGTATTCACTTTTCTCCTTCACGCACATATTCTGAAGTACAGGTATTCAAGCCCCATATACCCGGATATTTTTTTATTCATTTCTATAAGCCTACGTAGACATGTGGTAAACAAAGACACCAGACATCACAAAGTAGGCCTATTGTGTCCAATATTATTTCAACACGTTTATGGACGGCCTTACTTATAAATGCATATTAATTAACTATACAATAATATTTACTTTCTACATCTCAGTAAAAAATTACCTAATAGAATTACTAGAAAATATATCTGTAACAGCCGCCATTAAGTACACTATCACTGCATTAAACTCTCTGGATCAGTGTCACCAACGGAAAAATACGTAAAGTCTCCAAAAAGAATTTCAAAAGTTGCTAGATTCCTTAGCATCAAATAGACAATGTTTTTATTTCTGTCAATTTAAATTGTTTAAAAAGTCGCTAAATACTCATTTAAGCAACAGAAAAGTTAAAATGAATTATCGCCGAAAAAAAGTTAAAAAGACACCATATTTAGCGACAAAGTAATTATATTGGCGACCCACTCTGGATTCAGAGTTGACTCTCTGGCAGGGTTGCCAGAGACACCAAACGTAACTCGTATATTATGCAAATCTAGTCTTTCAGATAAAGCTCCCTGTAAAGCAGATTTGAATAATTTCAAAGGAAAAATTGTTCCGGGGCCGGCCCCAGAACAATTTTTCCCTTGAAAGTAACTCGTGTAGGTGCATACATTCGGTTCAACTTTTCTTTCAACTTTCATATTTAATATTAATTAATATATTTACGTAGTGAAGATGACGTTCAACACGGCATACCATGTAGACACAAACTCTGCATGCATCTTTTGAACGTGCGTTTTAAATTTTATTCTTTCAATATTCTTCCCAGATTGTATGGATAATTTGAACCGTGTAGATGCAGCTTAACAACATTATGAAATACCGATACATTTATTTTTAATTAAAATTCTCGTGCATTGTGTAAATTAAGATCTAATAAAAATTAAGTTATCGAGCGCAACAATGCCATGAGTAAAATTATTACAATATTCTCGAGTTAGAAACTCGTTTCAAACGCCTGCGGCCAGAGACAAATGCATTATGCTGCGAGCGATTAATATTCTCATATTAGAGATGTCTGCCACGAGTGTGTATTTTCCAATTCAAAACAATAATTAAAGGTCACTAACTTTGTATTACTATTATTTATTATTTCACTAATATATTAAAATTACTTTTTGGTACACTGGCGTTCTAAGATAACTGACCTCCAATTTAATGATCATGTAAGCAAACTTTCTATAACCATGGAAAAAGTCAGAACCAAAGATAAATAAATTGACAACCTTTGACATAGTTCCGCTAGTTCTCAATAGGTGACACTATTATTTGTACGGGTAAAAAAATATTTGGAAAAATGTTGATGTAGATTAATTATATCATTCTCATAATTGACAGTATCTGCGGATTCCCACTAAATCTAGTGTTTTTTCACAAACATTAGAGGGGGATGAAATTTTGAATTTTATAATGCGGGTTTATTTACGTACTATTCGTGACACTGACTGCCACCTTCGCCATCTATTCATAGAAGTAATAACTAAAGAAGCCACACTTACATGAACAAATTATCGAACACTATCGATTAGTGGGGTCAGATATCTTTGAACGTCAGTGTACGTACGAAAGGCGCCGCACTAGGACCTATTTATTTATTGTTATATGAGCCTGACGCTGTTTAAAGTGTAAAATGGTGAAACAAAATTGATCTGGGATTCATCGTCACCATTGCATACAACACAAAGGAATTCATTTTATGTTCTGTATAATTTGTTGGAGAGGTTGTAACTTATATTAATTTTCACCTTTGACTCTGACGCATTGCTTTGAAGAAAGATTCCGATTTCAAGTTTCCGTTAACAAGCTATTTCTGTTTTTTATATTTTATCAATTATATTTTGTTGTTAAACTATTCCCTCACAATCAGCATCGGCATTCGGCGAGCTCAGAGCACGAAGAACGAAACCAAACAGTTCCGAAAAATATAGAGTATGTTGCTTCAGAGAATGTCCACATCTTTTTCCATTCTTTCTGAAAGCTGCACCAGTGCAAACGGTAATCTTCCCTACTGATCGTCAATTAGGCCAGATTGCTTTGTATGATGAGCTATTGGAGCATTTAATCTGAATTAGACTCAATATACGTATTTTTAGGGAAAATGTAATACACAACCCTGAGAGAACTGGATCTTTAATGTCGTACCGCTTCTTCAAATCTTCAGCTGACACTACAAAAATGTTCTACAACAGTGGAAGAAGTCCTTACGTCATTGTTTGTAAGCTACAATCTCGGGCGCGCCTACATTTTCAAGTGCAGTACCTTTACCCTAAAGACGCTATTTTTCAATCTATTCGTCTGTAATATATCATGACATTGAGCAACTGCAAACCACTGTCTGCTGAGATCTCCGGAGGACATTTCCACGAGGTGTTGTTACAGCGAAAACAAACATGTCTTCAGATAATGGATTTGAATTATACATGGCAGCGGGCCAGATCTTCCTGTCTCAACTATAAACATTTACATAACCTAATCCTTCTCTAATTACATAACCTTTGGTGTCCTTTGATTTATAAACATGTACCGGTAACGTTCCACATATTACAAGAGTAAGTTAAGTAAAAATGTAGGCCTACATTTATGAAGTAAAACCTTATAAAATTTAAAAGACTGAAATGTTTATTTTTACATAACCCCTTAATTAAAATATTATTGCAACACTTAATAATCTTCTGGAAGAATTTCTCTGTTCCTTATACAGTCGCTTTTGGCACTACCTCGGAATATAGAGTCGATGATCGATGATCCAAGAGCTGGAAACTTAAATATTCAATACACCAGTTCATTTTATTAGACGTGTCAGGCCTGACAACATGATCAAATCTTTCGGTAAGTTTCCCATATCCCTTGGATTGTATTTTTGACTTTATTTCCCGCAACACTTTGCAGTAACTATCATTATTTGTTTCCTTTTTCAGTGCGAAAGGAGTCAAAACTGAAAAAGTATCATCAATTGTCATTCAGAAAGCCGAGTATTAAATACGTTTCCTGTTTGAGGTAATGGACGCTCCCACAATGAACTCCGCTGTTGCTATTTATCCATAGTAATGGACCCATTCTCATTAGTAGAACCCGAATGTTTGACAAAATACCTTTTTTTGGTGGTTGAGATTTTAAGAATTCGGATTATAGAGAGAATCGATGTTTATGACATCGGTTGTAGTTTAGATGAGCTTTTATTTTGTCTTTTTTTTTTCGAGTGTGTTGCCTGTTTTCTACTTAACTGCATTTCCTGTCAATTTATATAATTTTAAAATTAATTTCATTTTTTCTCAGCAAATAAATCGGTTAATATAAGTTTTGCTTGGAACAAAAGAAGCTAGAGTTCATTTATAAGACTGTTAGAACGTCAGTTCCCCAATCAAAGTTTTCTCTCGACCTCTGTGAAACTTTTATGTAAGCTGAAATTCCGTCGTGGAAGTTGCAAAACCAAACTTTAATGAAATTACTTGAAAAATATACAGGTGAAAGCATGCCAAATGAGCCTACTGCAAAGAAAAACTCTTGATGTGTGCTATGAAGAAATTATTCACAAAATTAATGCTGAACTAAATGAAAAGAGAAACTGGGTTTCAGTTGATGAAACCACTAATGTCATAGCGCATTGTATCGCTAACGTTTTCATTGTAACAATGGAAATGTGCAACCGACTTTTCTAAATCATAAATCTGCTAACATTAGAACAACCTAAATAGTCACTTTAGCCTGTTAATATAAAACATGACGTCTCTATTTGCAGAAACAATATATTCAGTGTTAAAAACAATAAATTATTTCTGACAGGAGATTGAATTTAACCGCAGAAAAGTTTAATTAACGAAACGTAGCGACGTACAATCAGTAAAGATAAAAAAAATAATTTTTAATAAGCCTTTAAATGAAAATAACAACTATCGCAATAAAATATAGGTATTTTTTTATTAGATCCTTACTAAAAATTTCTCCTTTCAGTGAATATATGAGAGAAATAACTACGTTTCCGCTTGAAAATCCAAAGTCAATACATCGATGGTAACCAGTAACGAATTCATTTCATAAAGTTCTAAATGATTTTGTTAAGCTTCAATTTTGTGTACATGTGTCAGATTGTAATTGACTTACTGAATCATTATAAAGTCCTGCACGAATACTCTTACAAAGTCAGAATAATGTGAAAATTTAAGTGCTTAAAATAAGGTTAACAAGCAGTAAGTAGTTGTTGATTTCCTATCGACAATTTATCAGTATTTGGAAAGTGAGATATTATTTGGAAGAGATAACAGTATCTCCTACCAGTAATATTGACACAACAGAAGTCAAATACGAATATATTTATCACCAGGGAACGGATTTATATGGACTAAAAATATATGAAATATGTAAATATATATGTAGTTATTTTTAAATTTTTACCAAAATATGGAATTAAATATGGACTTAAAATTATAAAAAAATGACTATGTACGTTAAATATTGGTACATTTTAATCAAACTAAACAAAAAATATAATGGACGTACCTTATCTTCCAATGTAGTTTCAACAAAACACAATTTTTATTGTCTGTTACCATAACAATAGGTTACAAACATTTCTTTCAAGTGCTGAAAAGTGAATCTTCTTCTATTGTCTCTGAGGATAGATTTATACTGACTAAAAGAGCGTTCGACGTCACAAGAAGTAACTGGTACATAATTCAATTTCACAATGTCTGCTGGGGATAAGTCCAAGTTAATCTTCACTGTTGATTCACCACTCATCACAGCAACAACCTTTTGTAGTTCTTCATATCCAGGGTTTTTGAAAGTACAGTGTCCACCTTAGCTCTTACTGCATCTTCTACCACGATTCAGTTGTTCCACAGTACTATTTATAATTTCAAAACTTTCAGATAGTGAAAGGTGCCTATTTTGGAGACTTTTGAGCGTTTTATGATGCATGAAAATGTATGCTGAATGTGAGCTAAGTCATTCTTCACACTTATGTCAGGTAACTGTTTTCGCAGTATCAATTGAGACTGCATCTTCAAAAGTCAATGCAAGGAGAACATTGTTAATAAGTCCTTTCGGCATAATATTCAACTGCTTCTAGCCATGTACCCCATCTAGTTAAAATTGGCTTTGGTGGCAATGGAATTTCAGGGTACATTTCTTTCAAACGTTAAACTGGGAGCTTTAGAAATACTTTTTCACTGATGAAATCAACAAATCTACTTTAGGGAAATGACCAGCCACACGATGAAATCACACAAGTAAAATGAGTCAATTTAGGATATACAACAGATAATGCTTTCCAGCTTTGACCATATAAGGGCAGCATCGCTAATAAAGAATAACACATTATCGTACATAATACCCTTTCAGGATACCCAAGCTTCGTTGAACAGTTTAACTATAGTTTTGTTATTACTTTTTAGAACATCACAATGTAAAAGAATTCGTTCAGAATATTGTTCATAACAAACCGATAACTACATTACCAACAAGTCTACCTTCTTTGTGAGTCTCATCAATGGAAACCCAAATTGAACTATCTTTAATTTCATCTCTTATCTTCTGTAATCGTAGATATGGCATAGTCTTCCTAAGTGTTGACTCATCCGGGATTGTATGTTGAGTATATTTTTCAAGGAATGAAGACCTTATTCTTTGTTTGTGAAATATCAGCAGAGATGAGAGAACGGCACAGGTCGATGTTAAACTCAGATCTTACATTCGATGTTGTTGGTTATGTTAAAAACAAAAAGTTGTTTGTTGGCCTGATGTTTACTAGTTGTAATGTGTTGTTGCACCAGGAACTTTTGTGTAGATGATACTGCACACTGACACAAATTACAAAATAATATTTTATTGTCAGTTGATAAACCATCTTCTTTAAATTCTGAAATGTAACTTGTTAGTTTTGATTTTAAATTGACTGAATGACGTACTTTTGGCATATTTACCGTCTTTATAGTATGATTTACAAAACTGAACCTATGTGTACTCTGACTGGCATTTAACTGTTGAGCTGCACAACTGAAGTCTGTTAAAAATTTTAAATTAAATTAATACAGTTTTGTAACTTACTTTCCCATTGTTGATAGGACTGCTAATTTTCAAATAACTCTGATGTTAAAGGGATTACTGAACATGTGTTTAAATCTCTATTGTTGAAATGTATTTTAAAAGTTAATGGAATTTTGTTTTGTTTTATTGTTAAACCTAATATAATATGGACTGTTTTATATGAAATATGGAAAATATATGAAATTTATGTACTAAACTCTAAAATATGGAAAAATATGGAAAATAAAAGTAGGATTTTTCACATATTGTGAAACATAAAGATAATGCAAAATATAAATTATATTAGCTTTATAAGTAAATATGTATTTACATATAAATCCTTTCCTGTTTATCACCAATGTTAGCAGCACATATAAAGTTAAAAGAATTGTTGAAACAGGGGTTTTCAAAACTAATGCATAATTGCAATTAGAATTTAATGATGGGATTTTGGACAAAAAACTCAGACACACCAAACCTAGTATCTAGAAAGCAATATTTTTATAGTAAACAAAATATTATCGAAAATATATGAAAATTATATTCTACCGGTAAAGTTAAGATCTCATGTGTTAAAATCATCCTTAGCTATAATTAGTAATCAAACAAATTTTTATTGTAAATGATTTCCTATGTTTTCATATCATTTATCTTAATGTTTTCTTTTTCCTTTCAAATTGTCACACAATTGGTCTTCATGATTATTCTTTATGAATTTATTAGTAGGCCGATCTATTCGAACCCTTATTTAGGGCGGCTTTTTTATTAAAAAAAGTGTAGTCACCTGAAAGAAGATTATTTTTATCTTTTATGAAATACTTAATTTGTTTCATACAGAAGCTATGGTTACTATGGCAACAATTTTACTGTTTATACTTTTGTTATTCCCTTTGCTATGAAAAAAGTTTGATTGATAACATCAAGGATCCTCATGAGAGAGAATTAAGGTCCTTATGATGATAGGATTTCATAACACAATAAGAGTATGTCAAAGATATCTGACCTACGATTTTATGATCGTGTACGCGAATTTTCTAACCACAGGACGTTTGTTCACCTGACCCTACTAATCGATAGTGATCGATTAATTTGTACATGCGGTTGCTTTAGTTATTACTAGTGAGTTCTATACTATAGAGCTCACTGGTTATTACTTCTATAAATAAATGGCGAAGATGATATTCAGTATTGCAATCGTACAAAAATATAAATAATATACGGAAAAGAGCACAATATGCAAGAGTTATAGTTCTTTTAAGAATCGCAACCATCACTGAATGCATGTTCAAATTTTCTATCGCTCATCCGTACAGAATTTCCTTAGCGATTCCGTCCACAAGTTGCACCTCAGTACGTATCGTACATAAATATACCCGCATTACATATTTATCCCCCTGAGCTGGGTCTAGCTGCAAACCGCTGATACTGTCAATTATGAGAATAATTTATGCTTGATCTACATACTGTAATTAATAATAATAATAATAATAATAATAATAATAATAATAATGATTTATTTAACCTGGCAGAGTTAAGGCCATACGGCCTTCTCTAACACTCAACCAGGAGTAAAGACTGCGTTACAAAAACACTACAAATTTACAAATTACACTACAATTTTACACACAAAACTGAATAAGATAATAATAATAATAAAAAATTAACAACAAATAAGAAGAAATCAGACATAATATATAACATACAGAAAGAAAGAAAAAAGCATAATAATATGTGAACAGCAGGTCAAAATAAATGAGGCATACAAAAAAAAAAAAGACAATTATTCATAATAATAATAATAATAATAATAATAATAATAATAATAATAATAAAAAAAAAATAAGAATAGTAATAATGATGATGATGATAATAATAATAATAATAATAATAATAATAATAATAATAATAATAATAATAATACTAATAGTAGTAATAAAATAGTGCAGTACAAAGTATACAGTGAATACAATATTTCTAAGTACACACAATAAGGAAAATTAAGATTGTATATAGCTCAACTTATCACATTAGAGATATAACATTATCGGAAAATATGAAAACAAAATATAAAATAAGTTGAATATCATTAGAACATTAAAAAAATGTGAAAACGTGGAAACATGCAATACAACACTTGTCATAATAGTAAGTTAGTTTGGCAACTCGTCATAAGATAATTTTCTAACTTGGATTTGAAAGAATTCAATGTTCGGCAGCCCTTGACTTCAGTCGGCAGAGAGTTCCAGTGACGAGAGGTAGCAACAGTGAAGGATGAGGAATACAGAGACGATGCGTGAAGTGGAATTTCTAGCGTGTTATCGCATTGTGATTGAGTATTAATATTATGATAGCGAGAGAGAGTATGAAATCGAGCGAATAAATAATAGGGGGATGAAGAGTGCATAATTCGATATAAGAGAGAAAGTGAGTGCAGATTTCTCCTCTCATGTAACCTAAGCCATGATAACTTCTTGAAAGAAGGTGAGATATGATCATAGTATCGAACATTACAAATGAAGCGGACGCACGCGTTATGAACACGCTGTAGTTTCTGAGCGGAATCAATCCTGAGATCACTGAACAAAACGTCGCAATAATCGAAGTGAGGCAGAATGAGTGTCTGTACCAGCGTCTGTTTTAATTTAGATGGATAATGATACAATCTTTTTAGTGAATGGAGAATAGAGAATTACTTTCCTAGACACTTTTTTAATCGCCCTATAATTGTGTCACCTATTGGGCACTAGCATAACTATTTCAAAGTTTGTCAATTTTGGTTCTGACTTATCCCGTCGTTCGATTACACGATCATAAAATCGCTGGTCAATATCTTTGAACGCCAGTGTACACTAGTGTCACCTATTTAGAAATAGCGGATCTATTTCAAAGTTTGTGGATTTGCTATATCTTTGGTTGTCCCTTACCCCGTAAGTAAGGCCTATATTACACTATTAAATTTCTGTGTCACAGATTATGATAAAATTTTTTATGAAATAAATATGATCAAATGTAAGATTTTGACTATATTACACTATGTCAAAGCTTTTATCATGTCTTTCATCACAGCTCTAATAATGGATCCACAACAGTTCTATGCTTGTTGCAACTGTAAATGCAGTAATGGTTATTGCATTGATACTCAAGAAGAAATCAAAGAAAAAACGTATTTCGTCGACTTAGACTGTAAACCTGCTAACTAACAAAATGGGAATTTTACAGGGGAAACAAAAAACTAAGTATAAATTAACTCTGAAATTTTAGTACCAAATCCAAAGTACAGGTGGATAATAAGTGCCCCTTGCCTGATTTGGTTACAGGGCGTCGTTTCTGTTTCTTTTCTTGTGGGAGGGGGGGGGGAGATATTTTTGGGGAAAACCTTACAGAATGTATCGCGTGGCGTACTCCATTTCCTCAGAAATGAACTATTTTCCACACCGTAAACGGACTATAAACATTATTTAAACCGAATGGCATTATTGCTTTGAGAAATGAAATTAGTTTTTTTTTCGATTAGCTATACAGCTAAATTGTGAACATTTATTTATCGAAAATTCACGATTTCATTTGCTCAAATTGTATTGCAGATGAAGCCTAAATATTTCCTTCCCATGGGTGACGCCATGTAGCAAAATTATAATTTTATGAATTCAGATATTAATGCAGAAACATTACATATAAAATTCGCTGCTAACTGTAATTCAGCACGTTTTATTGCACCTGTGCTTGTCTTTCTCAGAGTTTGCAGTATAACAACTGAGACGTATCGTCTGCAAGATCTTTAAGGGGAGGCAGAGGTGAATATTTCAAAATTAAATTCATTTTTTATCTCAGCTACTGCTAAAAGTAAATGAAAAAAAAAACCTTTTCGTACTTAATATACTGCATATACATTACACTTTATAAAACACTGTTCAGAATATTAAAATAACAAATATAATTACCATGTAAAAATAATGTCAAATTTTCAATAATTTATTTTTACAATTTAAAGTTCACATAATAAAATATAAATTAATTAAATATCTAGATTTTTTTACTGGAATGTTTTAAAGACCTACATCAATAAGTTATCTTGGTTTTAATTCTTTTAGGAAATATTTTTTTCTTAAAAAAAATCTTTAGAAAATAAATTGATAATAAAAATCCAAAAACTCAAATTTTCATTTTTCTGTAGATAGATAGATAGATTTATTCGTTCCATAATATTCTTACATTTGCTTTATAGCATAGAATAAAAATTTGTCCAATTCATTTTTTTAAATATAAATGCAATACATATAAAATGAAAAATGAAATACACTCGGGAAAAAAACGGACACTTTAATATTTGTTGGTATTTTGCAAAACATTATCTTCTCATACAATATTATGGTAGCCATCTGTTGTTATGGAAACGTGTATACATTGTTGATATTTTTGTTTTATAAACAAGCCATTACAACCAAATATTCAAATTAATTCAGGTATACAATTTTGTCTCAAATTGGAATGCTTCATTATCGTTATCATATAATTTAATAACAATAATATTTTATACAATGTAAATGTTTACCATTTAATGTTTCACAGTACTTGGAATGTCAAGAATTCATCTACAGAATAGAAAGTGTGAGATATTAAGTAATTTTTAGTTTTACGTTAAATAATGCAGGGTTTTGGCTATGATTCTTAATGTCTTCAGGAAGACTATTGAACATTTTATCGCCATGTAACGTACTCAATTTGATAGCATGATAAATGTGATGATGCGTATGAAAATCATTCTTTCTGCGGGTATTTTATACTATGTATGGCTGAGTTAGTTGGAAAATTTTCTTTATTACATAAGAGGAAATTTATTATAGAACCAAATTGCTAGACCTTAAGACATTTGTGATCTGTAACAATTATCTGTTGTGATAAGTGTGAGAATAATGTAATTTTTAGTTTGGAAAGACAAAATAAAGCAACTATGCTTTTGGCAACACATTTTTAATTGTCTTCAAAGACTATCTTGAAATTTGTATCTGCAATGACAGAAAGTTTTGCTGTTTCCTTTGTTAGCATGATCTTTGATGATGGTGATTGAAAATCATTCTTTTTGCTATATTTATTCTCTGTTTTAAGTGATATTACAGTTGTAACTTTGATTTTTAACGTTCATTACCAAGTGTTAACTTTTTTAACATGTTCCATTTGACCTAGTCGTCCTGAAGATGCCAATCAAAATTGGCGACAACGTTTGTTTTAAATCTGTGTAAAGAATAATGTTTTATTGTGTTTATGTTAAAATTGAAAGAAAAATCATTTATCAATTAACAACTTAACGGAACCAATATGCCTTTGAAAAAACACATTTTTAGCCTGAGAATACTAGCCAATTAAAGAAAGTATACTTCTGAATAGTTCGTTCTCTATCTGTAACATTCTTTTACCCTTAAAACTAAAGGAAAATGTATTTTTAACAACTTCAAATTAGTGTAACTCTGAAAATATTGAGATTAGGACAAATGTTTATATGTCAGTTCTTGCCCAGGATGTCTCCAGAAATAAGCTCCGTAAGAGACGGTAACTCCTCGTGAATCACCCTGTATATTAAATATCATAACTCAGAAGGAGGCGAATGCTTTACCCTACTGCCCAAAATGACGCCTCCGTTTGGCTATAACACGCTGTAAAATCCCAAAACCTTCACATCACGTTGAAAACCGCGTTTGTACAGGTGAACATCAGAACATGCGAATTAATTGCAGTAGTAATTACGAGATGTAACATCTGATTGGACTTACTTTGTCTTCGACATGACGCAAGGATCGCAATCGCTGGCACAGCTCTCAAAACAGGCTCTACTGTAGTTCAGTCGCTTATATAGAGTTCCGGCAGACATAGGGACGAGATAAGAGCTGATAAAAACCACGCGACCGAACACGTGTTGACCTTCAAGTACTGCGAGATTTTCTCAGCAGAATAATGGCTAGAAATGCAAGCAGATCAACGACCTGGAACGCTCGATGCTTGTTTTTATAAAGCTCCATCAAAGTACAACAATGTTGTGCCTTCCATTCACTCAAAGAGAGCCTAGTGGCGCAGCGACTTGCGACAAGATTTTTCATTGCGTTGTGAGCTCCACTCATCCTTGGATGCAAAAATGAATTTATTGCTTATTTAACGATTAAAGGTTCGAACTATCTTCGTTAGGTAGGCCTAGTTACTGATACAATAATTTCAGCCACCTTGTTATGAATAGGGAGCGGATTTTTATGTGCTAAAAATGTAAATATTTTATTTTTTATGTGCTAAAAAGTACAAAAATATTTGCTAAAAATATTTTTTTAAATATGACAAAAATACCTTACTTAGCTTGGAAAAAAAAAAAAAAAAAGTTACTAGATACCAACCACACTTGAGTGCTAGTAGTT